>CM053146.1:47123930-47723930 GCA_028571685.1 Heterohyrax brucei
CAGATGTGTGCATTTATGAAGATAAACAGACCTCTGAGCTGTATCCCATAGGTTCTGGTAGGAAGTGTTTTCGTTCTCATTGGAATCGATGAATTTCTTTAATTCATCCTTGATTTCCTCTATAACCCATGTTTTTCCTGAGCAAGATGTTGTTTAGTTTCCAAGAGTTCCACTTTCAATCTATGTTTTCTTCTGCTATTCATTTCAACTTTTATGGCTTTATGATCTGAGAAGATGCTTTGCAGTAATTCAATGGTATGGATTTTGTTGAGCATTGTATTATGGCCTATCACGTGGTCAATTCTGGAGAATGTTCCATGTGCACTGGAGAAGAAGGTGTAGTTGTCTGCTGATGGGTGAAAAGTTCTGTATATATCAATGAGGTTTAGTTGGTTAATTGTGTCAATGAGGTCTTCTGTATCTTTACTGAGCTTTTTTCTAGATGATCTGTCTAGTGATGAGAGTGGAGTGTTAAAGTCTCCCACTATTATTGTGGAGCCATCTAACTGTCTTTTGAACATAGTCAGTGTTTCTTCGACAGATTTAGGTGCTCTCACATTGGCCAAGTGCCGTCGAGTCGGATCCGACTCATGGCTCTCACACTAGGTGCATAAATATTTAATATACTTAAGTCTTGCTTGTGTACTGAAACTTTCAGCAATAAATAGTGTCCATCTTTGTCCATGATGGTGGATTTGACATTAAAATTGATTTTGTCTGAGATTAGAATTGCCACCCCTGCTCTTCTTTGTTCATTGTTAGCTTCATATATATTCTTCCATCCTTTAATTTTCAGTTTGTTCCTGTCTTTAGGTCTCAAGTGAGTTTCTTGTAAATGACATATGGATGGGTCCTGTCTTTTGATCCAAGATGACACTTGGTGTGTCTTTACTGGAGCATTCAGTCTATTCACATTCAATGTAATTATTGATAGGTATGTGTTAACTGCTGCCATTGTGGTATGTTTATTTTTATGTTGATGTTTTCTCTGTTGTTCTTATTAGTCTATTCTGGGACGATCTTTTTTTGTGAGTTGATTTTTCCCCTTTTTCAGAGCTGGTTTTATAGTTGTTGAGACTCGTGTGTTAGATTTCTTGAAATGGTATGATACATCTTTGTTGTGCTTTACAGCTGCCCCTATGAACCCCCTTAATAAACTATTTATAAACCCTATTTTAATGACTACCAGTTTTGACATCTTCCTCTCCATCTGGAAGGACTATAACGACTGTAGTACATCCCTCTTTTTATTATGATGACACCACAGTTTTCATGAAGATCACTGGATTGCTTCTTTCCATAACAAAGCTGTGATTTACTTTGGAGCCTTCCGTAAATGAGTAGAGTATTGAGTAGTGTGTCGTTCTAAAATATAAAGTTAATGGTTTCGTTCTTCTAAGCCAAAGCCAAGAACTTCTTTCAGTATTTCTTGTAGTTTGGGTTTGGTTTTTACAAAGTCTCTGAGTTTCTGTTTATCTGGGAATGTTTTAATTTCCTTTTCGTATTTGAAAGATAGTTTCGCAGGATATATAATTCTTGGTTGGAAGTTCTTCTCCTTCAAGGCTTTGAATGTGTTGTGCCACTGTCTCCCTGCCTGCATAGTTTCTGCTTAGAAATCTGACGAGAGCCTACAGGGTTTGCCTCTGAATGTTAGCTTTGCCTTGAGTCTTGCTGCCTTTAAGAGTTGCTGCTTATGTTTCATTTTGTTAAGCTTGGTCATAATATGTCTTGGAGTCTTTCTTTTGAGATCTATATTAGGTGGTATACAATATGCATCTGAGATGTCTATATTCTCTTCCTTCATGATTTCTGGGAAGTTTTCTTTTGGCAGCTCAGCAACAATACTCTCTGTGTTCTCAGATGTCTCACCTGGTACAGGTACTCCAATTAATCGAAGGTTGTTCCTCTTAATAAAGTCCCACATGCTTCTTAATGTTTCTGCATTTTTCTTGTTTCTTTTTTCTGATTTTTGCTCATAGACGCTGGCATCAGTAGCTCTGTCTTCCAAGTCAGAAATTCTTTTTTCCATTTGTTCCGTTCAGTTTTCTTGGCTTTGCATGGAAATTTCTATGTCTTTGATTTTCTTCTTGATCTGTTGGATTTCAGAGTACTGTTGTTTCATCAGATCGAACAACTTGCTTAATTTTTCATTTTGTTCTGCTTCATTTTGTATAAGGTCTAGAAGGGCTCTGTATATAATCAATTTGTATTCTCTTCCTGATGCTCTCATAAAAGTTTCTTCATCTGGAAAACTCCTTGGTTACTTTGTTTGGGAGCCTTCTGAAGCCGTGAGTGATTGCTTGCATGCCACAATTGTCTGTTGCTTTTTGGGTCCCATTTGAGTATATAGAGGCTGGAAGAGGTACTGTGAGGATGGACTGCAAATGTTTCTCTAGGCTGTCTTTGAATGTAAAGCAAAAGGTATCTGACCAGTTCACAAGTCAGTTAGGTTTTCAGGTGTAGAGGTCCCTCTTCTCATCTGAAAAAGTAAGTGCCACTATATCCAACCCCAGATGATACAAACTAGTTCAGAATACAGCAATGCTACTGCCCTGGTGGCCTCTGCTGACAGGACCTAGCCTTAGCCAACACTGCATCGAGTACTGCTTTTGTGATAGAAAAGCACTTTCCTGTGGGCAGGCTCTGGCTCCCAAGCTAAGAATTAGGTCCAGCTGTGGCCACCGTACCCAAGATGGCGTCCTCCACACAGGCAGCAGACAGAGGGGCTAAAGGTGCCGAGAGGTAGTGATTCCTCTGCTTCTGTTGCAGGGCCCCCAATGCAGGCAGCATGGTGCAAAATCACTATTTTTCTGTTGGAGAAGGGATGTCCCATTTGCAGGCACTGAGTCCCAGGCCAAGAACGAGGTCCCGCTAAAATCTCGGCACCAACATGGCATCCCGCACTGCGAAGCGCCACACAAACGCCAGTGAGGCAGCTACAAAACCAAAGGCTCAAAGTATCTAGATTAACAGAGTCCCAAGCCCGGCTCTCAGAATATGGGAATTTCGCCTGCCTATCCCCCCAGCAGCACCTCTGAGTCCAGCCACCAGGCAAGGCCCAGCTCCACCCGCCAGCAGAGACCAAGGGAAAAAAAAGTCAAAATGGTGCGTTTACCTTCCGTCCGTGAGAGCCAGGGCTAGCCAGGAGCGGGAGTCAGCGAAAGAGAGGAGGTTTTTCGCTGAGTGGTATGAAGTCCCAATTAACAGCTCTGTGCCGTGTCCTGAGGCTGACCAGGTAATCAGAAGGCTCTGTTTGATTATGAGTTCAGGTCTTGGTTTCCAGAGGGATAGAAGGAGACATGGGCTTAGTCTGCCATCTTGACTCCACCCCACTTCTATAAATTTTAATTTCCCCCAGTGTAAGAAAGTTCTTTTCAAATAGGTGGAGGTCAAAGTCCAGTGTTGGGCCAAGTTTCACACACATTTTGACTAGACTGAATTCTATGGGAATATGTAAGGAGAGCATCTTTCTAGAGGGCCGGGACATCCTCTGGAATGTTTTTGCATCTCTCCTTGCTGACACTAATGGAATCTCTTTCTGATCTGCTTTCATTTACTCATTGTATTTGTTTCCTGAGGCTGCCATAACAAAATATCTCCTGGGTGACTTATAGTTTGAAGGCTATAAATCCATATCCTTATGCTGATTGTTATTAATAAGCCTTCCTCCAATCCTAATGCCAAGTTCTTCATATAGTCCAGCTTCTTGTATTATTTGTTCAGCAGACAGATAGTGGAAATTTACTTCTCTGACACATACCTTTACTGTCATCCCGTCGTTTTATTTCAATTTAGTCATCTGGTAGTGCTCTAAGAGAAATACCATAAGTGGATGGCTTTAACAAGGAAAAGTTTATTCTTATATAGTCCAGTAGGCTACAAGTCCAAATTCAGGATGTCTCCTCCAGGGGAAGGCTTTTCCTCCATCCACACTGCAGGGGAAAAATCCTTGTGTCGCATTGCTCTTTTGTCAAAGAGCACCTTGGCACAGGCACCTCACGTCTGAAGGGTGTGCTCTACTCCCCTGCTGGTGGAGTGGTGGAGTGAATGTCCCAGTTCTCTGTGTGCTTCCGTTTCATCTCTTGTAGGATAAAAGGATAAAGGATAGTGCAAGCCACACTCCAGGGAAACTCCATTAGTAAGGGTACTACAGTTCTACCCTAATCCTCTTTCAACCTAATACTATTACCTACAGACAGAGATGAGGATTTACAGCATAAGAAAATCACAGAACAGAGGGCAATAACACAATACTGGTATCCACAGCCCAGCCGAGTTTCTATATATATTTTTTGGGGGGGATACAACTCAATCCATGACATGTTTGAACAACTGCCTCTTTATGTACATGTTTCTCGTGAACACTGTTAGGTGTTCTGAGATTCTCATTTCTTGCAATGTTATCCAAAATTAACAACCCATGATATGCAAATGACACAACCATGCTAGCTGAAAGTGAAAAAGACTTGAAGCACTTATTGATGAAGTTCAAAGACTACAGCCTTCAGTGTGGATTACATTTTAACTTATAAACAACAACAACAATAACAAACAAACAAAATTCCAACTCATAGTGACCCCGTAGACAGGATAGAACTGCCTCATAGACTTTCAAAGGAAAGTCTGGTGGATTTGAACTGCCAGCCTCCTGGGTAACAGGCAGTCATAGCGCTTAACCACTGTGATACCAGTTTCCATCTTAATTTATGGAAAACAAAAATCCTAACAATTAGATCAAAAAGCAGTATCATGATAAACAGAGGAAATAGTGATGTTGTCAAGCATTTTAGTTTACTTGGCTCCACAATCAGTGCCCATAGAAGCAGTAGTCAAGAAAACAGCAGGTGTATTGCACTGGAAAAATCTGTTGCAAAAGACCGTCTGAGGTGCTAAAAAGCAAAGGTTTCACTTTGAGGACTGAGGTGTGCGTGATCCGAGACACGATATTTTCAATATCCTTATATGCTTGTGAAAGCTGGAGAATGAATAAGGAAGCCGAAGAAGAACTGGTGCCTTTCAATTCTGTTGTTGAAAGTGAAGAATATTAACTATACCAAGGACTTCCAGAAAAATGAGCAAATCTGTCTTGGAAGAAAAACAGCCAGAATGCTCCTTAGAAGCAAGAAAGGCAAACCACAGTACCAAGTATTTTGGACATGTTATTAGGAATGTCATGGGCCAAATTGTGTTTCACAGAAAAATGTGTGTAGATATTTGGCTGAACCATGATTCCTAGTATTGTGTACCCTATAAAACCTGCCTCTGGGATATTAATGGGGGGATGGGCAGCAGTGGTACTGATGGGGCAGGACTCAGTGTGTAAGAGTGTTTTATGCCTTGAGTCTGTCTCTTGAGATATAAAGGAGAGAAGGTAGAAGACAGTTTGGGGGAACTCATACACCAAGAAACAATACTGGGAGCTGAGAGCACCCTCTGGAAAGGACACGGGTCCCTGCACCTCAGAAGCCTCTACTCTAGGGAAAGGTTGATGACAAGGAACTTCCTCCAGAGCCAACAGAGAAAGCTTTCCCCTGGAGCTGTCACCGTGCACTTGGGCTTTCAGTTTACTGGACTGTGGCAAATAAAATTTCTCTTTTTAAAGCCATCCCCTTGTGTTTCTGTTAAAGAGGCGCTAGCTGACCAACACAAGGAGGGATCAGCACCTAGAGAAGGATATGTCTTTTGGAAAATAAGAGGGTCAGCAAAAAAGAAGAAGGCCCTCAATGTGAACAATGGACACAGTAGCTGGGGCAGTGACATCAAACATTGCAAGGATTGTGAAGATGGCACAGGACCAGGCAGTGTTCTGTTCTATTTACTGTTGCTGTGATTTAGAACCAGCTTGATGATGCCTAACAACATAGTGATGGTATTATGTTCCCTCCCAAGAGCCTAGAGGAAGATCTTTTCTTGTCTTTTCCAGCTCCTAGAGGCCGCAGATGTGCCTTAGCTTGTAGATGCATCCTCACATGGCCCTTCATTAGTCAAGAGTTAGGACTTCTGCACATTTTCTTGGGGAGAGGTATAATTCAACTCATAACATATATTATCTGTCTTTTTTTTTTTTTTTTTTTTGTCCAAACTGAAAAGCAGAGATAGTTTTCAAAAACAGTGGGCTAACTGTTTCTTCAGTACAAGGGCATGTGTGTTTCTTCAGCTCCATAGATGAAGACTGCAGTCACTTTGGTATGTTTAGTCCAGAATAATTTCCTTCATTACTGATTTGCTTCACTGAAAACATGGACAGGCTATGCCTTTCATATTTTATTGATACCCCAAATAATATTTAACTTAGATTAATTTAGGCTCTGTTAGTCAATTAAATGGGTATAAAGATGAGATACAGGTAACCTGCTACAATTGTCAAATTAAAATATGTATTTGCTCAAAAATTTAACAGCTTATCTGTTCATTTGCTCTTTTTAAAATATGACCTCAAAGGAACGAAGAAAAGCTCTGAAAGGCCAGAATGGACCTAGAAGCCAGAGAGGTGGAGTATGGTGACTAATTCTGAATGGAACTTCTTAAGCATGTGTTATTAAAAATATTTGTAACCCTTAGGACATAAAAAATTCTTTCACCAGGAATTACAAATCGAGTGCATATTGTTTTAGCATCGTTTGGCATGTTTCACACAGTAAACATTTGCTGACTTTTGTGTACGTAAAAAACAAAACAAAACAAAAAATATTTGTAACCCTAAAATCTCACTTAAGTGATTTTCATCTTATCCCTATCATGAAGCTTTTACATTTCCTCCTAATAAACACCCCAAAGCAGCTGGTACTGTTACTACATTTATCTTTTCCTTGATTAGTTATATGAGCAAAATTAATAAAAAAAGATGAGTAGAAAATAGGAAACGGAGAGTCAGATTAAGATAATGACCTAAAAACTGGTGAAAGAACCACTAAATGACTGAGAAGCCTCAGTTTCTTTATACACACACATGGTTACAGTTAATTTATTAGAAATTATGCTTAATACTAAGATCAGAAGCTTAAGTTCTGAACTGTTGACTCATCTCCATTAAAGTGCACATCAAATCAACCACTTATGAATTAGTTACTTAAGATTGACAACAGATCAGGCATTACCGACTGAAGAAATTCAGGATGCTGCGAAGTTCTAAAACAGTCTCAAACACAGAAATGGAGTATGAAGGACTTATCAACTCCAGCAAGCTGAGAGGTGGCAGAGGGTAATTTTGTCTTTAACTCAAATTGTTGCTAACATCAGGATGAATTAATGAAAAATATTTCACAGGACATCTGTTAACTTGGTCAGCCAAATTAGAAAAAAGTCTTTAAATTTTCTAAACAGTCATCACTTTTCAATGGATATGCATGTGGACAGCAGAACTGTATAGAATGCAGTTGAACTTCAACTGTATGAAAAAGACATTTAGCAATAAAAAATATCTGTTGGAAAGTACAGATACTGGAATAATGAGTAATTCATAGTTGATTTGCAGTTTGGAGATTATATAAGAGTATGCAGCCGCAGGGTTAAAAAGGCTTTTCCTTCCTCATTTATTTTCTTAGAAAGTGTTATTATTGTGCCTGTTTAAATAGCAACTATGCAAATTTCTCATGCTTTATAAATGTTTCATCAAAGAATTCTCGACCAATCAATTAATTCTATTTATTTTTTTTCTGATTGTCAGCAAATGAGTATCTAATGAAATTTTTCTTTCTGTCTAAGTTAGTTTGTACAGAACTGTGTATCTGTTTCCTGCAGAAATCTACTGGGATGGAAGAAAACAGTGAATTGTGTAGATCACACTATTTTCTCTCCCAAGAGGGTTAACTCTTTTTTCTATCTCCTACTTCTTCTTTATAGCTGGAATCTGATAGAGAGAAACATAAGACAAAAATCTTTTTTGTTTTTAAACAAATATTTGATTTAGAATATGGAATCTCCATTCTACAAACATATAGTGTACATGACATTGAAGGCAGTGAACCTCAATGATATCTTCAAGAAGAAGAACCTGTTGCTGTCAAGTTAATTCTAATAGATTGCAGTCCTACAGGACACTCAGGAAACTCATAGAGTTTCCAAAGAGCAACTGGTATATTTGAACTAGCAACCTTTTGCTCAGCAGCTGAGCTTCTAACCACTATGCAACCAGGGTTCCCAGGGAGTGAGTATAGGTAGGAATAGAGAGTAGATACTGCAACAAGTCCTGTGTTTCTCCTATATTATGAGGTGGGAAGAGGAAGAGAAGCATTCAAGATGGTCTGAGGCAGAAGAAAACTTACGAGAGTGTGATATCTTAGAAGCTAAGTAAAGAGAGTACTTCCAAATCATATATGATGACTCATCCCCGCTACTGTTGGGTCCAACTCATAGTGACTCTAGAGGTCAGAGTAAAACTGCCCCATAGAGTTTTTGAGGAGCATATGGCAGATGTGAACTGCAAAGCTCTTGATTAGCAGATGTAGCACGTAACTCACTACACCCCCAGGGCTTCCAATCACATACAATAGAAACTGAGAATTATCCACTGGGTTTAACAGTATGCAGGTTAACAGGGGACCTGGACAAGTGTAGCATCAATGTTGTTTCTAAAGATTGAGTGGGAGCAGAGAAAGGGGTGACCAGAATTTGAGTATCTTTTGTGAGGAATTTTCCTGTGTAAGGGAGCAATGTGATGGAATAGTAACTTGGATGAGAAATATCATTAGGAGAGAGATTAAAATGGAATAAGTAACAGCATATTTTTATGCTGACAGAAAACCTAAGTAGACAGGGGAAAACTGATGCTGTAGGGGAGAATTGATGATGTATTGAGGTGTGAGAGGATTGGCCTTTATGTGAAAATAGAGGAGTTCACCAGAGAAAGGAACATCTATTATATTGGCTGAAGATTTCAGTTTCTGGTAAGTTGGTATATCTGACATTTGGGTAGTTGTGGTTTGTGATAATTCTCTTCTGACTGCTACAGGTTTCTAATGGAGTAGTAAACCTAGTCCTTAGCTGAGAGTAGGGTTGCAGAAAGTTTTTGACATTTAAGAGAGAGAAGAGGATGAAACAAAGAGAGTGGGACAAGAAAAAAGCAACATAGAAGTTATTGTTTACAAATGTAAGCCAAGACCAAGTAACAAGCTGCATGTTCTTCCATCATGATGAGTGCTGGGTTTCCAGTAAGTACAATACAATGAGAAGAGAGGCAAGTGAGTTGGAATTGTGAATGAGGGTGTGAATACTCTATAGAAGTGAAACTGTTAATGAACTTGTGTGACCTGTTGCACTGTCCTCCCAAGCAGTCACCTTGGCTGCTTTCTCTCTCTCCTCTGTACGGCCGTAGGTTATATGTATTATGATGCAGAACTTAACTACTTCTTGCTTTTTCTTAGTAGCCTTCAAAGGCTACCTGTTGTACTTAGGATGAAGCGTAAACTTTCTTTTACATGAAACTCAAGTGTCAGATGACACCTGGCTTTCCTGTGCCCTAGACCTGTTGCATCACCTCCCTAACACGGCCAGTTGTTTCCCACATGTTTTTTTTACCGTGCTATTCTCTTTGCTGCAAAGGCTCTTCTCTTGTGCTTTCAGCTCCTGCTCATCCTGGAAAACCTAAAGACAACTCACTGCTCTAGGAAACTTTGCTAATTTGTTTCTCAGCATAACTGATTTCTCTCTTTGTTCCCGTAACAACTAGTTAAAATTTTGTTAGGACACTTCAACACTTATTGTAATCCACTTCTCATCTGTCTAAATCATTAGAAGTGATGACTATTTCTAAGCAATAGAAATGGGTAATATTCCTATGTTTAGTTTTTGTGATTCAAACAATTCCCCGATTACCATTTCCAATTTCATTTACTTATTTGTTTTTTGAGATTCAATAAATGAACAAACTAAGATAGCAACATAGGGGGTGCTAGGTGGCCTTAAACATTTATTAGAAGATGGAAGAGTTTGAATTTAAACTGCTGGATACAGAAAAATGTTATAAGATCTTGACTATATGTATCTATGCCTATCTATCTATAAAATAAAGTTGGAGGTAAAAATGTGACAGTAATTCTTTTTGAGGATTATGCTATAGTGTCTATGAGGGAGAAAGGGCAAGGCTGTCAGTTCTAAGGGAGACTAAAACTGACCTGAGGGGTTCATGGAGAGTCACACCTCTGGCCTAATAATTCACAATCTTTATGGATCCTTGCTGCTGTTACCACACTCCTCCATCCCATGTGATTTGTGATTTCGACAAGACTGTTTCAGCATCCAGCTATCTTGCTTTCTCTGAGCCTACGTGTGGCTGATTGGCTGTTTTTCTGACAACACTACCACTTCCACAGGGTTTGTTTTCGTTGTGTAATTTTGCCTAGCTGCTATGAGTCAGTTTTCCATATTTCAATAGAAATGTGGTGGTGATCATTTCGGTTCTTCACAAAACTAACACAATGGATATAAATGTGCCTTGGAAGTGCTAGATAAATATAAGACAAGTAATTGTTAGAAATGAGAAAGTCTGAACTATGAATTGTGAGAAATGGAAAGTCGGACTAACATTGTCTTCATTTATGTAATAAATGAATGCTAGTCTAATGGGCAAACTAAATTATGATGATGATGATGATGAACTGAAAGAATACAATCCAAATCAATTCCACACACCTGCCTATCTGTAAGTCCATCCGTTCTCCTCACACTGTGACAGCACATTACTCCTTTTCACTCTATACTTCTAGAATCCTTTTAATTAGTACCTATCCCCTCCTCTCAACCCTCTCCTTTCCCATCTAAAAAGAAACCAGTAGAAGAGTCTCCTATAAATGTATACAACCATAAAGTACACACGCCATATGCTCTCACTATGTCCCCAAGTCCAGTCCTTTCTTGTCTGAAGAGTTGACTTCAGTACTGGTTTTAGGTCAAGGCCAGCATCAAGTCTAGGGGTCATGTTGCTGGGGGACCCTCAAGGCTGTCAGACCATCAATTCTGGGCTTTTAAGAAGAGTTCATGAGCTACATATCTCTTTTTCTCATGTTGACTCAGTGACTCTATAATGTGTCCCCCATCAAGGCTGCCTTTGGTGGTAACTGGGCACTATCTGATTCTTCTGGTCTCACACTGATGCACTCTTCCATTCGTATGGGTCCTTCTGCCTCCTGAGCTCATTTTTCCTCGTGTCATTGATGTTCTCAGTTGTCATCTGTTCCAGATGGGTTGGGACCACTTGATGTACCTTAGATGGCAGCTTGCTAGCTTTTAAGACCCCAGACACCACTCACCAACCTGGGGTACAGAAGATGCTCTTAGCTTAAGACAAGCTATGCCAGTTGACTTCAGCATCCCCTGAAAACATGGTCCCCAGGCCCCCAGCCCTGCTACACTGTCTTTTGAAATATTGGGTTAGTTTAGAAAACGATTCAGCTTATGGTATAGTCCAGTTATGCTGATCTGCTCTCTACTGTGTGCTGTCACTTTCTTCACCTAACCAAAATCCTAATGACTATCTAATCTATGAACACCCATCTCCCTCCCTTCTCACCCTTGTAGCTGTCAAAGAGTCTTTTCTTCTTAGGTTCATTTTAAGTCTTTACAGCAGAATGCAACCTAAATATCTTTGACAAATATTTTACTTTAGTCCAAAAAAAAAAAGCACTCAGAAGGAAAAAAATAAATAACTTCAAGCTGTACATGTTGACTAACTATGGAAACTCTGGCAGTAGCACTAATAATTGGAATGTTCCCACGATATCAGTCATGGCATGTTTAAAAAAAAAAATGGTGCATGAAACAGTGAACTGATGACATACTGGAAGATTTTTGCAAAGAAGGGAGACTTTAGACTTTGGAGGAAATTAGGTTACTATGCAGAGAGTAAACAATATAAGTAAAACTTAGATCAGAAAGAAAAATCTAGGGAAGGGGATGTCCTGGATTGAATTGTGTCCCCCCAAATATGTGTAGTAATTTGACTGAGCCAGAATTCCCTATATTCTGTTATTGCCCTCCATTTCATAGTTTTCAATGCCGTAAATCCTAATCTCTGCCTGTGGCTAATAGATAGGATGATTATGTTAAAGAAGGATTAGGGTGGGACTGCTACATCCTTGCTAAGGGAGTTTCCCTGGAGTGTGGCTTGTACCACCCTTTATCCTTTCATTCTATGGGAGATAAAAAGAGAAAAAAGCAAGTAGAGAATTGGGAACCTCATACTAGCAAGAAAGCAGCATTGGCAGAAAAGCATGGCCATCAGACTTGAGGTTCCTGTGCCAAAATGCTCCCCAACCAAAGACTGAGGCAACCCAAGGAACTTCCTCCAGAGCCAACAAGGGGGAGAGTCCTTCCTCTGGAGTGTACATCCTGAATTTGGACTTGTAGCATACTGGACTTTGTAAGAATAAACTTTCCCTTGTTAAAGCCATTCGCTTGTGGTATTTCTGGTAGAGCAGCACAAACTGGCTAAAACAGAGGGTACAAAGAAGGAGCAAGAAGTCTTCAAAAGCTGGAGGAGACCTGGAAGGAAAAGAGTGTAAAACAAATTCTCTAAATAACCCACGTGAATTCATTCAGAGGTCCAGACCTACAAGGCCCCAAAGAAAAAAAATCGAATCTGAGAAACAACCAGTAGGTCCAAGTGACTTCTATCACTGCACACATTAATAGACTGTCACGTAGGATAATTGCAGGTGAAACTTTCATGTGCGAGGTAACAGAACTGGACAGCTAGAGTTTTGAATCTGTAGTCTAGTTGTTTGTGAATTTCTCACTACGGCTGAGATATATTTGAGTGAAATCTTTATATGTCTGGCAAGTCTCATTTTCCATCTCTCCTTTAATTGGCCTCCGATATGGATATGTATCTGAAAATAGTAGGAGGTAAGTCAGGAAAGCGAGAATGATGCTTTCTTCTCTAAATGAAGTAAAATGTTTAACATGGATAAGAAGTAACACACACAGCCAGCTAAAGATTTAGAAGGGTTGCTTCTCATTAGGAAATTATGTTTAGAGGGAACTGTAAAATATATGTAAATTTGAAATTATGGAGACATGCAGATTTTAAAGTATATTTGTTTTGTTGTGTGAAAATGTAGAATTTGGTCCTATTTGATATAAGGGTCAGTGATACAAAAAAAGACATATAGACTAATGGAACAGAGTCGAGACCCCAGCGATGCCACCATCACTTTACGAGTGGTTGATGTTTGACAAAGGCCCTAAGATTGTAAACTGGGGTAAAAATAGTCTCTTTAACAAATGGTACTGGCAAAATTGCAAATCCTTCTACAAAAAATTGAAATAAGATCCGTATCTCACACCTTACACAAAAACTAACTCAAAATGGATCAAAGACCTAAATATGAAACCTGAAACAATAAAGATCATGCAAGACAATATAGAGCCAAATAGGGAGGTTCTAATACACAACTTAGACAGACTTCAAAATCTGACAAACAAAGCACAATTGACATAAGAGAAGATAGATAAATGGGAACTACTAAGAATAAAACACTTTTGCTCATCCAAAGACTTTATCAAAAGTGTTAAAAGACCACCTAAAAAATGGGAAAAAATATTTGGCAATTACATGTCAGACCAACACATGATCTCCATAATCTGCAAGGTACTGGAAAATATCAACATGAAAAAGTTTAGTAAACCAGTTAAGTGATGGGCAAAGGAGACGGGCAGATACTTCACCAAAGATGACATCCAGGCAACCAAAAGACACATGAAGAAAAGTTTATGATCATTAGCTACCAGAGAAATCCAAATCAAAACTACAATGATATTACTGTCTCTCCCCAACAAAGTTAGCCATGATCCAAAAAACACAAAACAACAAGCTCTGGAGAGGCTGTGGAGAGGTCAGAACTCTCCTACACTGCTGGTGGGATTACAAAATGGTACAATCTCTTTGGAAAGCAATTTGGTGCTTACTTAAAAAGCTGGAAATAGATATACTTTTTAGTCCAGTTGTTCCACTGCTCAGAATTTATCCCACAGAAACAAAGGCTGTCACACAGACACATACACACAAATGTTTATTGTAGCGCAATCCACAATAGCAAAAAGATGGAATCAACCTAGATGCCCATCAGCAGATGAATGGATAAACAAACTGTGGTACACATGCTCAGTGGAACCCTATACAGTGATAAAAAAAAATGATGATTTTAGGAAACATATCATAACCTGGTTTCAACTGGAAGACATTATGCTGAGTGAAATCAGTCAGTGGCAAAAACACAACTGTTGTAAGAAACCCCTGTGATAAGGACTTAAAAATAGACTTATGTACAGAAGAAAAGACTCTTTGACAGCTGTAAATGGATAGGGAGGGAGGTCGAGAGTTGATCATAGATTACACAGTCGATGGAAATTTGGTTAGATGAAAGCTGTGACAGCACACGGTAAAAAGCAGATCAACTTAACTGGACTTCATCTCAATACTGCAAAGATAGAGTCACAGGGTTGGGGTCTGGGGGACCACGCTCTTGGGTGAGATAGAGGACAATTGACTTAATTAGCTTATTGCTAAGAGAGTCTTCTACGCCCCATGGTGGTGAGTGGCATCTGGGGTCTTAAAAGCTAGCAAGCTGCCATCTAAAGTACACCAAATGGTCCAACTCAACTGGAACAGATGATCAACAAGAACACCAAAGACACAAAGAAAAAAGAGCCTGGGAGACAGAAGGACCCATGTGAATGGGAGACTAACAATATGAGACCAGAAGAACCAGATGGTGCCGTGACGGAGCGCACAATGCTGAGTCCCAGTGGCAATGTGAGAAAAAGAAGTGTGCAGTTCAAGGACTCTACTAAAAGGCCACAGTTGATGGTCCAGCAGCCCAGGGGGTGCCCTGAGATCATGGCCTCTAGATCTGCTGTTGCTCCTGTCTAGAAAATACTATTGAGTTTAACTCTTCTGAGAAAAATGGACTTGACTCGGGGACACACTGGGACCACATGGTGTATGTACTTTATGGTTCTATACTTTACAGGAGGTTGGCTTACTGGTCTCTTTCTAGATGAGAGAGAAAAGGGTAGAGTAAGGAGCAAGAGTTTCTTAAGAGGATACAACAAGTATAAAATGAAAAGGAGGAGTGTGGTATCACGGGGCAAGGAGAGCAGAAGGAGTTGCAGACAGGCAGGCATGCAAAATTGATTTGGATTGTGTACTTTCACTGAATCACAATAAACAAGAAAAAGAAACAAAAAGAATTCAGAATCTAGTAAAAAGACCAGACTTGATGGTCTGAGAGACTAGAATTTTCCTCCAAGACATGGCCTGCAAACTCTCTGTTAACCCAGAAATGAAACCAGTGTGGAAGCCAACTCTTCATACAAGTACTGAACTGGTATATAAGACATAAAATGATACTGTTGAAGAATATGCTTTTTGGTTTGGGTGTGTACAGGAAACTAACTGGACAGCTCCTGCTGGTAGATGGGAAGGAATGTAGGAGGAATACAGGAGCTGGTCAAATGGGTATAAGAAATATGGGTTAGAGGGAAGGAGAGTGCCGTCACAGTGTCCGTGGAGGAGCTAGGGTCACGTGACAGATTGTAACTTTTCGTATGAGAAATTGACAATGATTGTAGACTTTTGCTTAATCATAATGAAAGAAACAAGGATGGAGAGATTTCACATTAAAAAAAAGTAAGCTAGCAAAGACACAAACAAAAGATCTGAATTTCCAGAAAATAAGCTAGTGAGCTACTCACTGGAAGTATTTGGTTTTGTTCAGAATACTTCTACATAAATGAGTTAGTCTGCTTGTGCTGACTTCTCCTCTGCTATGTGTTGTCTCTCTCTTCACCTAAAACAGTTCTTTTTCATTATCCGATTAGTGAATACTTCTCTTCCTTCCACCTTAAATTGATTCTTGAGTCCTTATAAACTGGCGAGCTAGCAGTACTGAACATACATTCTTGCCTAGAAGTTGCACAGACCTCCCATTTAAATACAGTACCCTGAGATTCTTTACCTGTCTGTCTTCTAACCTGCTGACTTTGCTTATTCGAATTACCTGATGGAGATATGTTGAAATCTGAGTTTGCAGCCCATGACCTAACTAGGGTAAAGACCCACCTTTGGCAAAATTTGGCTTTAGGGGCCACGTTCCCATGTTCAGACTTCTGTAATACAAAGTCTACTCAAAGTAGCTGCAGAGAAAAGAGCAAAATATTACATAATGATTGTAACTGACACATTGTATCACCCAAAGGAGTGGCATGGCATTGCAACGATGTCATTAGTTAGTCCTTAGGTCAAAATGAGATAGCTGATCCAGCTTATTCAATGTAAAACCATCTGTACTGACAAAAGGACTAAGGACTAAAACAAAACTTGATATTATTAGATGAGTATTTTTGCAGGAAGCCAAAGAATCATCTGGATCTAAGAAAATGGAGACTATTAGAAATGGTGAGTTATAAACAATGAAAATGTCTCAGTAAAATAAATGTTTATGGCAACCGTATAAAATCTAGAGAGAACAGTCTCAAACAAATAACAGATTAAAAACTGCAATAATACCATTTCAAAAATAAAGCCAAGCCAATAAAATCAAAACAAATTTTTAGAAATATGAAATGACTTTTATTTTTTTCAATTTGAATTAGATTACTTCAGTTAAAAATTCCCATTTAATTGAATTTGACCAAGATAAAGTCTATCACGCTGCATAGAATGTATTTTTAACAATACACACCTTTCAGATAAAGTAGATAGTATTACTTTTTTTTTTATTGGACAGATAATAGCAATTTTTAAGCCTCAAAGCCTAAAGTATATGTTCTACTTAAACAAACACACTCATAAAGCATTTCACTGAAACACTCTCCTGTGGGAATGTACGGGTAAATGGCTACCAGAATGTAAAAGTGTTCCATAAACTGTAAAGCTCTATTTAAAATGTTCTTAGGCATAGAGGTAAAGTATTATGGCTGTTAACCAAATGATCAGCAGTTTGAATCCTTCAGGAACTCCTTAGAAACTCTATGGAGCAGTTCTACTCTGTCTTGTAGGTCAATATGAGTCGGCACTGACTCTACGGCCACAGGTTTCGTGGCTTATGTTTCTGTCATAGAGCTGAATACTCTTAGAACTTCTGTATGCTGAGAATAACAACTGTTTTACAAAATTAATTAATATTAATTATAAAGGAAACAATCAATAGATATTTCAAAATGTAGGAAAATGACTGAACCTATACTCTGACAAAATCATTGAATTAGCAGAAATATTAGTAAATATAATTGTATGCATATAATTTTGCTTCATGTAATTGTTATGTGGCTATACTTTCAATTGCATATTTTTAATTCTGATAGCTAATTTTTATTTATTGAGTGCTTACTACGTGCCAGTAAGGACTTCATATGTATTAACTAATTAATCCTCACACCAATAACCCTATTCATTCAAAGTTATTAGTAACTGCATACTAAATAGTAGAAGAGAAAACCTAGGCACAGAAAAGCTAAGTAACTCCTTTGAGATCAGGTATTTATAAAGCAGAAGAGTTTGAATTTGAATCTAGCTGATCTGGATCAAAAGCCTGTGTTCAATCAGATGGGAAACTTTGGAGCAGGCACGATGATTTATTACTAAGAGAAGTTACTAGGAGGTGTTCTGCATCTCTCAAATGGGTAACTTATAAACTCTAATTTTTCTGAATCAGAGTTTTTCTTTGGAGATAATAAAAACAATCTCATAGGGTTTATGATAAATATTTAATAGGTCAACACATAGAAAGCGTGTAGCATCTTACGTGTATTTAGAGGCTTAAGAATAGGGAATCAGCTATTGTCATTTTTACAGATTATTAAAAATATTCCCACAGTTCTTAATAATTCCAAGTATAGATTGGCCAGCATAATGATGTACAGATAAAAAAAGGCAATTTACTTTTATAAAAAGGGGATGGTGATGGTTAATGTGTTTCTTGTCTATAAGAATTAGTCTGCAGAAGTGTTTACAGTGCTATGCTACAGAGTCTGAATAAAATACTGGTATCCACACATTGTGGTACTTAATCAAAACATGGCTAATAGTCTTTCTGAATACAGTCCTGTAACAGATCTGTTCTCCATAATAACACAGTATTTCTTTTGACTTTCATTTTATTTGAAATGATTTTTATGCTATTGTTATAATCACGAAACATTTTATGTAATGTAGTTATTATCTCCTAAATGCAAATTAATAGACATGACAGAAAACACTTGCCTGATTGCACTGGTCAGCACTGAACTTAAAGATGCACTTCATGTCACAGAAGCACAGATGCAGCGTGGTATGGATATCTCGGTGGAATACTGGGGTATAGAACTACAGAGAATTGTGTGATTTTTCCCATGTTTCTATGTGTTGAGATGGACTGGCATGTTTGTCTGATGGTGGTGGTGGTACAGGCACACAGACAAAGAGAAAGACAGGCAGAATAAGAGTTATAACCCCCAAACATCTCAAATTTATCATGATGAGAAGCACATACAGATTACCAACACAAATCATAAGATTGAGGTTTTTAAGGATAAAGAAAACTTGAAACACTTAAGTGAAAACCAGAGTGTCAGTAACTGAGAAACTAGAGAGTGGGAATTTCAAAAGTTAGTAGGGAACAGATGTCTCAGACCAGAGGCTACTTGTCTACTGCCTAGATGACATATAGGAACCCCTGAGCAGTAGATACAGTAGAGGAAGGGGCAAAATGTGAATTCAATGAGTTCACACCTAAATGAAGAGAAAAACACTGACAGGATTGAATTTACCTTAAACTTTCTAGTTTAATTACTATCTTAATAAGGTGCATGGAGTCTCAAAAGTTATATTAGGGACACATCTGAATATAAGTCCTATGTAAACTACTCTTACAGTGTTGTTACTAGAAAATCTAAGTAAATTAAGTCTGAAACTATTAGATGTAAGACAGAAGTTTTGTACAGGACTATTATGGAATTTATTAACAAAAACAAATACCATTACCATAAACCCAGAAAAAATACCAGAAAGGAGCTCACTAATATTAGTTAGCAAAAATATATATCTAAGGGTAGACCTATTCAGGAATGCAGAACTCCTATACAAGTAACTAAACACTTTTATTTAAGGATTTAAAATTAAATAAATTAAAAAATAACTCTCCTATGTGGAATGATGGATAATATCAAATCTTTGTGTTTTAATTATATCTCATTCAAATTAGAAATAATTTATCAACCAGGGAAGACTTCCTAGATTTTATCTAAAAAAAAAGCTGTTAGGTGCTGTCAAGTCAGATCTGAATCATAGAAACCCCACATCCAACAAAATGAAATACTACTTAGTTCTGTGCCGTTCTCATGATCATTGTTACATTTGAGGCCATTGATGCAGTCACTGTGTCAGTCCTTCTAATTGGAGGTCTTCCTCTTTTTCAAAGACGCTCTATTTTACCAGACATAATATCCTTCTGCAGGGCTTGGTGCCTCCTGATAACATGTCCAGTGCAAGTGAGATGAAGTCTTACCAACTTTGCTTCTAAGGAGCATTCTGGCTGCATTTATTCTAAGACAGGTTGTTCATCTTCCTGGCAGTCTATGGCCTATTTCATGTTTTTCTTCAACACCATAGTTCAAAGGCATCAATTCTTCTTGGGTCTTCCTGATTTACTGCCCAGCTTTCGCACGTGTATCAGGTGATTGAAGACACCATGGCTTGAGTCAGGAGCATCTTAAAGTGACATCTTTGCTTTTAAATAATTTGATTGGGTCATTAGTGGCAAGTTTGCCTAATACAACACATTGTTTGATTTCTCGGCTACTGCTTCCATGGGTGTTGAGTGTAGATCCAGGTAAAATGAAATCATTGATAACTTCAAAATTCCCTCTGTTTATCAACATGTTGTTTATTGGTCCATTTGTGGGGATTTTTTGTTTTCTTTATGTTGAGGTGTAATCCATATTGAAGATTGTAGTCTTTGATCTTCATCAGTAAGTGCTCCAAGTCCTCTTCACTTCCAACAAGCAAGGTTGTATCACCTGCTTACACAGGTTGTCAAGAAGCCTTCTTCCAATTCTGATGCTTCACTCTTCTTGATATAGTCCAGCTTCTCTGATTATTTGCTCAGCATACAGATTAAGTACGGTAAAAGGACATAAGTTGACACACGCTTTTCCTGACTTCTAACCATAGAGTGTCCATACCCTTGTTCCATTTGAATGACTGCCTATTAATCTATGTACAGGTTTCTCATGAGCACAGTTACATATTCCTCAGTTCCCATTCTTCACAATGTTATCCATGATTTGTTATGACCTACAGAGTTAAAATGTCTTTGCACAGTTAATAAAATACAGGCAAACATCTTTCTGGTATTCTCTGCGTCAGCCAAGATCCATCAGACATCAGTAATGATATCCCTGATTTTGTGTCATGTTCTGAATCCATTTTGAATTCCTGGCAGTTCCTTGTTGATATATGGTTGCAGCTCCTGGAATAATCTTTAGCAAAATTTTACTTGGAAGTGGTATTAACAATATTGCTTGATAACTTCTCAAACAATAGGTCTCTTCCGTTTAGTTCACCAGACAGCTGTCTTCCAAATTTCTTGGCATAGACAAGTGAGCACTTCTGGTTGAACATTTCAACTGGCAATTGGTATTCATTCCTTCAAGCCTTGGAGCCTTGGGTTTTTTTGGCCAGTGTCTTCATATACCTTAGAGTTCTTCCTTCAGTACCATTGGGTCTTGATCCTATGCTATCTCCTGAAATGTTTGAATGTGGATCAATCATTTTTAGTACAGTGATTCTCTGTATTCCTTCCGTCTTCTAGAGATGCTTCTGTGTTGTTCAATATTCTGCCCATAGCATCTTTCACAATTAAAGCTTAAAGCTCATTTTTTTTTCTTCAGTTCTTTCAGCTTAAGAAATTCTGAGTGTGTTCTTCCATTTTAGCTTTCTAATAATGAGCTAAAAATATTCTGAAGATAAAAGAAAATGGGTATGAAATTTCACTATGAACTATTCAAGTATACTGAGTGATAACAGTAGTTATCGTAGTAAGGAATAGGTTACAGAATAAAAAGAGACTAGAAAGCAGATAACGAAAATTAACTTTATGTGTGTATATGGAACAGATAACTACAATATAATTTTAAATGCATAGGAGAAAGAAAGATTTAATAGACAGCAGTAAGATGATGGTTAACTGACAAAAAAAATAGGCCTTTGTTTTACTCTTCGTATCAAACTAATTTTCAGATGGTTATGAGGATTAAATGTTAAAAAATAACATCCAGGAGAAGCAAGAGAAAAACAGATTGGTGTTTTCAAAAAGATACGATAAAAAGATTGTTTGATTGTATGATACCACGAACAGATAAAGATACTGACCATACATGGTTTAATTTTTTTCTTCTCTCCATTTGACAAAGAAATATAAGAAAACTTTCAAAAAGCCCAGCATTTACAAAGTAAAAAGCCAATGCGAAAATGGTAAAATATCTGTTACATGTGTAACGTATCTTGAGTACTGTGTCTAATGTATAAATAAGTCTTATGAACCAGTAATGACAAAATAATCCAATAATAGAAAAGTAGGAGGAAGCATGAGGAAAAGTTCAATTTTCTTAGTAAGCAATGTATTGCTTTTTGATTTATCAAATTAACGATTTTTGTGATAACATCTATTTTGGCTTAGAATAAGAAAGGTTACTCTCTACTCTCATGCACTGCTGAGGGCAAAGTAAATTAACATAAACTTTTTAAAGGATAATATGGTAATATTTTTCAAAGAGCCAAAATACACAGTCATTGACTCAGTAATTTCATAAATTTTAAGGAACTAACCAGACAGTTACATAGAGGATTTTCATCATGATATTGTTTACATTAGTAGTTTTGTTTAGAAACAACCTAAATATGCAATAGTACTGAAATAAGTTATAGTATTATTAATACAATGTAATATCACTAAAAAGTGAGACTGGTCTTTTGAGATGGATCTGTGTGTCTGTGTATGATCCAGTGTTATTTGAAAAATAACATAAAGGAGCTGTATATCTGTGTATACACAGAGAGAGAATATATATACATGTATACACCTATAAACATGTATCTACACATAAAATATAGTTCGCCCTCACAGTTATGACAAATATTAATATAACTAATAAAACCAAACCCATTCCCATCAAGTTGATTCCAACTCACAGAGACCCTATAGGACAGGGTAGGGCAGCCCCCTAGAGTTTCTGAGGATCACCTGATGGATTTGATCTGCCAACCTTTTAGTTAGCAGCCACAGCACTTAACCACTATACCATCAGGGTTTCCAAAATATTAGTATGTCTATATATGAGATACATACAAAAGTAAATACATTTAAACATACATGTGTATCTATACCTGTACCTATATACAAATATAAATGTGCAGAAAATATACATATAAAAATAAATGTGCATTTATATGTATATATGTGTATCTGTATCTGTTAAGAATCTGACTACTAATCCAAAGATTGGTAGTTCAAATCCACCAGCCTCTGCTTTCAAGCCCAATGGGGCAGTTCGGCTCTGTGCTATAGTGTTTCGATGAGCTGGGATTGAGTCAGTGGCAGTGGGTTTGTTTTGCTATTATTATATCTCTATGGCTATGTTGTTGTCTTGTGTTTTCTAGCTAATTCTAACTCATCACGACCCCATGTGTTACAGAGGAGAACTTCTCCATAGGATTGTTGTGGCTCTAATCTTTATGGAAGCAGGTTACCTGGTCATTTCTTCTGTTATCACTGGGCAGGTTTGAACTGCTATCCTTCTAGCTCTCAACTGAGTACAAGCCATCTGCATCACCCAGGTACTTTTATCTATCTCTACCTATTCTAAAATGATATACATTGTAATTGTTAACCATTATTATGGTTAGAATTGATACTGATTTTTGAAAAATGTTCTCTATGCTTAACTATCCTTAAACTTTTCTATAATGTGCCAATTACTTGTATAATTAACTAATGTGAATAATTTGATTATCATAGTAATTAACATTTTACTTCTTTCACACGTCATCTCTCTAATTCTGATTAGATTGCGTGCTTGAGTAAAAATAAAATTTGTTATTCATTTTAATCAACCTTGACTCAGTCTGCAGCAATCATTGACTACATGAATTGTCCTCTCTGTGATGACCCTGTCCTCACAGCAGGTATCTTCTGGAGAATCATTCATTTTTCTGTAACTCATTAGCTTTCATCAAAAAGCCAAGGTAAAGGTAGTTTTAAGACTGGCACCAAGCCATGGTAATGAAGGACAGTAAGACTTTCTTTATTTCCCCCCTCTCAAATTACAATGAGTAGAGCATTCTGGATTTATCTTAAAGGGCTGGTGAATATTCTCCATGAAATAACATACCATCTTTTCTTTGACTGCAGCACATGTCATCCTTGCCTAGTGGGAACCTTAATTTGCTTTAAATTGCCAAAGTGCTCATTATGGAATGCTTCGTAGCTAGAGTTTGTACATAATATTTGAAAATCAACCTTAATTTTTCTGCCTGAGATGAACACTTACATTCCACAGTAAACATAATCAGAGATTTACAGAAACCCAGTGAACTCTGTTTATTATACTTGCCCAGAATTGTTACAGAAAAGGTCAGAGGTCCAATGTCTTCATGCAGAGATGGATCATGTTCTGGCCGGTTCTCAGGAGGAAAAAAACAGTTGGTGATGCTTTAATGAATGGCTTATCATGTGAAACACACTATGTGATAATAGCAGTGTTGCTAAGACGAGAAGGAAATTTTATTCCCTTCCATTTTTTAAGGATTTAGTTAGGTTCATGTTGCTTTAATGTTAACATTTCAGTAGTAGTTGACAAAACAGTTCACTGAGAAACTATTAATGAATTCTTCAGCGAGTCCTAAGCAAATTTGATTTCATAGACTGGATTGAAATTTCTATTTTATTTTATCAAGAGCTGGCGTTTTATAAATATAAGCACCTGGATTGGACCTTTTTTGATTTCTTGAATTTCTGCTTTGCTTTTAGTCATCTCTGTTCAGACTGACTTTGAGCAAAGAAAACAGAACTGAAACTTCGTGGACACAGAAGTTTTATTGCAAGACAAAATGGCTTTGCAGTACAAGGGGGATTACAGAAGGAATGTGCAAAAGTATTCCTTGTTTTTGTGTGTGCCTTTTTCTAACGCTGTGAGCCCCTGGGAATTTAGCTAAGCAGATCACTGAAACATCATGAAAACCTTAGTATACTCTCTTCCCCTCATTCAGCCTGGAAAACAAGAATAGACTGAATGTCTAAAAGGCACTGTGTTGGGTACAGATTTCCTCAGAGATCAATGCGCATATGAACTATATTGATTCTGATTAAGTACATAGTGATTATAGTGGTTCTGATTCTACATTTTTAACCAGTTCCTGTGATAGTGATACTTCTGGTCAAGAGATCACATTTTGTGTAGCAAACAAGTGAACAAAAAAATTAGTAAATGAAAATCTAATGCCACAGAATAATGAATCAATATAACAGAATGGAATGACCAGAAGTTCTAACATAGTAAGAATTTGGTAAATGAAAAAGACGGGTGTTTAGATCAATGAGGAACGAAGTATTTAATCTATCATTTGTGTTGATGAAACTGATTAGGTCTTTGATGCTAACAAACTTGCATCCCTTTTTATAGCAATAGTGAAGTCAACACTACATGTATATCACCAAATTTAGTATACATTTCAATAGTATAAAGTAATGTAAAGTCTAAAAACTCTAAGTACAAACTCAGAACAGGGATGTTCACTTTAACTATAGAAGAAAGAAAGCACTCTAGAAGAAAGTAACTGATATATGTAACTACATAGATACAAAGCTTTCTATATACAGACACTTAAAAGGTAGATAATAAGCTACAAACACATTTACATAGTATCCTTAGCAGAAAGTAGAGACTTAAAAGTCTCCACATTTTGACACAGTAATTCTACTTATTTTCAGAAAGTATTAAGAGATATGCACAAAGTGTTTTCAGACAGATGTGAATTACAGCATTAACTGTGCTGTTAAAAACAAAACAAACAAACAAAAAAGAAATATACAGATTCAACCATGAGAGCTGAGTAAAAATATCTAGACTGCATGGATATTAAGAGTAATTGTCTAAAGAAATGCTTAACATTAGAAGAGATCCTCATGATCTATTTTGACGTGTAAAAGAAATCATTAAATGCTATTAAATTTATATGTGCACATATGTGTACATAGCTATGCATAAGCACACATGTACCGTGGGGAAGAAAAATGCAGGAAGAAACATGTTAACAAACATTTTCTTTGGTTAGTGGGATTACATTAGATATTTATTTTCTTTCTTCTTTATACCCTTCTGTATATCTAAATTTCTACTTACAAATATTTATTGGTTTTATATTAAAGAGGCTATAGTAATCATTTTTATAATTAAAGAGGACTTTGAAACCAGAAAGAAGGTATGTTTTCTGAGCTACTACAATTTTAGTCTTGAAGAAACCTGGTTTGGAGACAGCTTAGAGCATCCAGCCTCCAGCCTCCAGCATCCAGCCTTTAGCCAGCCCCTCCTCTGCCCCCTAAAGAGTGCATCAAGGAACAAAGGGAAAGGCAGAGTCTAGAGTCATTATTTCTACATGGCCATCATACTCTGGTTGCATAGTGCTTAAGCACCACAACTGTTAAGCAGAAGGTGTTCAAATCTACCAGGTGTTCCTTGGAAACTCTATCGGGCAGTTTTACTGTGTCCTATAGGATCACTGTGAGTCGATGTTGGCTTGATGACACCAGGTTTTCTTTTTGTTTGTTTATTAATTCAGTCCCCTGATAATACATTTGCGTATAATAATATCTTAAAGAGATAGGGTGACAAAGTATTCATATATAGAGAACAGAAGTTTCTTTTTTACAGGTGAGAGTACATTTCTACTTTGAGGTTTCTCTACTTTGCCTATCTAAAAATGCGGTTGTGACAGGAATAGAAGTAGCTTTGATTGATTAAAGATATAATTTACAGCCATCATTGTACATGTATTATAATCTCACAATTTTTTTGGCGAAGTAGGTGCTGTTACCCATTTTACAGGTTCAGAAAGCGATATTTGTTCAAGGTTATGAAGGGATGAGTATCTAGGATTATAGCCAATATTCATTCCTATCATATTCCTTCTTTTCAGGGTTTCATTTAACTTTATAATCAAGGAGAAACAAGGCAGGGTGTGGGAAAAGACAGCACGTACTGTAATGTTACGGACATGCAACCAGGTGCTGGGTCTCTGTAGCTTTCAGTTATATTCTGTCCCAGATTCTTAAGTTTATCAGTCCTCATTCTGTCCCAAGAGTAGGGAGCAGGCATTAACTGAGTTGTTTTAGATTACTGTTTTGTGGCTATAAATGTCCCTTTAGTAGAAAGTGTCTAGTGGGTTGTGAGAGCACCCAGTCATGTATTAAACTTCTCCCATCCTTCAGAGAACTAGCAAATAAATAGCAGAAATTTGTAAATGAGGAGACAAACCCTTGCAACATTCTAGTTTTATAAAAAGATGTTAACAAAGTCACAGAAAATATTTCTTTAATAAGACACTGTTTTAATCAGCTAGTGCTGCTCTAACAGAAATACCATGAGTAGATGGCTTTAGCAAAGGAAAGTTTATTCTTACACAGTCTAGCAGGCTGTAAGTCTGAATTTAGGGTGTTTGCTCCAGGGGGAGGCTTTCCCTCTGTTGGCTCTGGAGGAAAGTACTTGTGTTACATCAATCTTTATTCAGGGAGCATCTTGGCAGAGGAACCTCAGGTCAGAAGGATACTCTCTTCTCCTGATGCTGCTTTCTCGATGGTGTGAGGTTCCCAGTTCTGTGCTTGTTTCTCTCTTTGTATCTCCTGTAGGCTGAAAGGATAAAGGGTGGTGCTAGCTGCACTTCAGGGAAACTCCCTTAGCAAGGGTATTGCAGTCCCACCCTAATCCTCTTTTAACGTAATCATTATCTATTATCCACAGGCAGAGATTAGGATTTACAGCATCAGAAAATCACAGAATGGAGGGCAGTCACAGAATACAGGGAATCCCAGCCCAACCAAATTACTACACATAGTTTTGCAGGGACACAATTCCATCCATGACAGACACTAAGTCTGTTCTAGATTATAAGGAAAAAGGTGTAGTACAGTACCTTAAATAATCTGAATATATCTTTCTTCCTACCTCTAAATGATTTTTGAGAAAACAACAGGGAATTGGTTTTCTTTTTAACGTCACATAATAAAATAATCAGCATATATTTATTTATTTTAATGAAGAAAAAAAAAAATCACCCTTCAGAGGTGGTGCTAAAACAGGCCCAGCAGAGATCTTTCTGAAACCTGATATTCAGTCACTTTGATGACTCCCTTCAGAGTGACTGGTCTTTGTTCATTCTGTCCACCTGCTGTAGCAGGAACATGTTCTACCAGTCTAGATGCTATTGAAGCACAGTGGTGATTTAGAAATAGAAACTTCATTTTCTACATAGGAGACCCAGTTAGATTTCTGGCCAATGTACCTCAATCAGTCACCCATTCATCAGTAGAGACTTATGGGTTGCTGCTCTGAAGCTGATCAAGTTTCAGCAGAGCTTCTAGAGTGAGAGGAATTTGGACACAAGATCTGAGTATCTACCTCCAGGTACCATCATGTGAAAACCCTACAGATAACAATGTTCCATGGTGTATGGGTCACTATGAGCTGGGAGCCAACTTGCTGGAAGCCAACCCAAATGGTAAGGCCAACAGGGGCATTTTTAGAGCACTTATGGGCTTCATTTCTAGCAGCAAAATCTAAACTGTTCTAAATCTTAATATTTTGCTGTTCATTTCACTGATTTACCACTCATCTGTCTAGACTAATTCAAAGTATTTACTTCAGTTCTATAGATTTAGACCAGGGGACGTTTGACCCACTGACTTGATATCTTGCACCTAGAAAAGGAAAACAAAGAAAAAAACTAAACTTTATAAAAAAAATTTAGGTTTGCAGTTTTATAATTTAAATAATTATAACAATAAACCGGAGAATGCAGACCTGGATGCCTAGGCTTGTGAAGGTTCCTTGTGTCGTGATGACAGAAGGGGTGAAGTTGATGTAATCCTAGGGGAGATGGCATAGTTAGTGGGTAACAAAGTAAGTTCTGGAACCAGAAATCATGGCTTTGAATCCCAGCACTGCTACTTATTTGCTAGTATGATTTAATTAACAGACATATTGTATCCCAATTTCTTAGCTTTATCAGTCTTCATTCTGTCTCATGAGTTGGGAGCAGGCATTAACCACGTTGTTTCAAGTTTCTGCTCTCTGGCTATAAATGTCTCTTTATGGGAAAGTGTCCAGTGGGTTGTGAGAGCATCTAGGCATGTATTAAATTTCTGGCCAATGTACCTCTGTTGCAGTTGCCCATTTGTTAGCGGAGGCTTGTGTGTTGTTGCTATGATGCTGAATTGTTTAATTTCCTTATAAGTAGGTATAACCCAAATAAACCCCAAGTCTGTTGCCTAAACCCATAGGACAGAGTGGAACTGCCCCATAGAATTTCCAAAGAGCACCTGGTAGATACAAACTGCCAATCTTTTGGTTAGCAGCCATAGCTCTTAACTGTTATGCCACCCTAGTTTCTAATTGAGTATAACAGTAGTGTCTAACTCAAAGCTTTGCAAAGAAGTATTAACTAAAAGCAGTGCAGTGCACAGTATATATTAAATTCTCAATAAATAGTAACTACTATTTTTACTATCTTAGTTTCCAGATATCCATTAGATTCTTGGGGATACCCAAACAAATAAGACATGGATTCCTGCTTTCCTATGGCCAATTGAGTTGATTCTCACTCATAGTGACCCTATAGGATACAGTAAAACTGCCCATAGGGCTTCCAAGGATTGTTGGTGGATTTGAACTACTGATCTTTTGGTTAGCAGCTGAGCTTTTAACCACTGAGCCACCAGGGCTCTGGATTCCCACTTAAACAACAACAAAAACAAACCCATTACTGTCAAGTCAATTCTAGCTGGGTTCCTACTAAGAAGCTCTTAAATTCTATCAGAGAACATGAAGCATAAATAAATAATGTCAACAGAGCATGATGAAGTGCTATGCTATGCAACCTTGAGTCTGAATGCCATGGAGCATAGAGAATTCACTTCTGACCCTGACTCAGGTCAGGGTAAGAATTCTGGTGAGATGACACCCCATCTGAGCCTTAAAGACCAAACAAGCATCCACGACATAAGTAGTAGATTTTTCAGTACATTCTAAGTAGACAAAGGTATCCGAGGTGAATATCCAGGACTTGAGGACTGAATGTAGAAGCTAATAGAATCTTAAAAGAGAGAGAGAGAGAGAGAAAGAGAGAGAGAGAGAGAGAAACCTCTTCCATAGTGTCATGGATTGAATTGTGTCCCCCCAAAACTATGTGCAGTAATTTGTTGGGCCATGATTTCCCATATTCTGTAATTGTCTTCCATTTTGGGGTCTTCCTTTGGTATAAATCCTAGTCTCTGCTTGTGGTTCATAGATAGGATTATGTTAAAGAGAATTAGAGTGGAACTGTAAAATGCTTCCTAAGGTCACCTCACTGATGGAATGTAAAGGGAGCTTCCCTGGAGTGTGCCTTGCACCATCTTTTATCCTTCCATCCTGCAGGAGATGAAAGGAGAGAGAAGCAAGCAGAAAAGTGGAACCTCACGCTATCAAGAAAGCAGCACAAGGAGTAGAGTGCATCTTACAGACCTGAGGTTCCTGCACCAAGATGCTCCCTGACCAAAGACTGACCCAACAAAGGACCTTCCTCGAGAGCCAACAGACGGAAAGCCCTTCCCCTAGAGCAGACATCCTAAATTTGGACTGGTAGCCTACCGGAGTGTGTAAGAATAAACTTTTCTTTGCTAAAGTCATCCACTCAAGGTATTTCTTTTAGAGCAGATGACTAAGACAGATGGATAAAGGTGACATTGCCAGATACGAAGGGACTGGAAGTGACTTTGAAAACAAAGGGAAACCTAGGCAGAGGTTAGGATAATTTAATTTAGTTCTACCTATGGAACATTTGATCGACAATGCCGAATAAGCATTTATATTGAAAAGATTAAGGCTGTTACTAGAACAGTAAACTGAACTATATGAAAAAAGAACGTGGCATTAAGACAGGAGGAAGATCAACAACCTGTGGTATGCAGATGACACAAGCTTGCTTGCTGAAAATACAGAGGATGTCACATATTTACTGGTGAAGATTGAAGACTACAGCCTTTGGTATGGATTACAACTCAACAAAAAGGAAAGAAAAATCCTCAGAAATGCACAAATGAACTTCATCATGATAAACAGAAAAATATTAAAGTTGTCAAGGATTTTATTTTCCTTGGATCCATAATCAATGCCCATGGAAGTAGCAGTCAAATAAATAAATGGATGTGTTACACTGGGCAAACGTCCTGCAAAAGACTTCTATAAAGTGTAGAAAAGCAGATATCACTTTGAAAACTAGGGAGTGCCTGACCCAAATCATGATATTTTTACTTATATAATGGGAAAACTGGACAATGAATAAGAAAGACAAGAGAAGAATTAAAGCCTTTGAATTGTGCTGTTGGCAAACACTGAGTATACCATGAAGTGCCAGAAGAACACATCTATCTTGGAAGAAGTAAAACCAAAATGCTCCCAAGAAGCAAAGCGTGATGAGGCTTCTCATCTCACCTATTTGGGCATATCAGGAGGAACCAGTCCTGGAGAGAAGCACCACGCTTGGTAAAGCAGAGGGTCAGTGGAAAAGCAGAAGACCCTCAATGACATGGACTGACATAGTGGCTGCAACGATTGGCATCAGCATTGCAGTGGCTGTGAGCATGGTGCAGTCCTACATTGTGCAAAGGTCGTTAGGAGAAGGAATTGACTTGTGACACCTAAGAACAACGGTGGAACAGTAGATTTGAAAACCTTTAAAATACTGGTGATGGTGGAAACCCCAAATCAGATGAGCTTTTTTTCTGGTGAAGAAATGATAAAGGATAGGATGTTGGGGAAAGAAAAACAACAAACACTTACAGATATTAGAGCAGACTTTCCAGTCTTGGCACTACATTTTGCTCCCTGTAATTCTTTGTAGCAGGATGCTGTACTGCACAGTGCAGGGTGTTTGACAGCACTGACGGCCCCTGCCCTTTCTCCAGTTCTCGTGAACAAAAATGTCCCCAGACATTGACATGTTTCCTCTGGGGGACAAAACTGCCTATGGTTGAGAATCACTGAAACAGAAGAGAGATTATAAAATAGACTGAGAGAAGACTTTCAACAAGATAGGATGTAAACCAGTATTTAATTTGGTCGTGAAAACCACAGACTTTAACACTTTCAAAAAATTCCTTAGCTTTAAAGATATAGATATCATCCTGCACACTGAGAAGTATTCATTAGATGTGACAATATGCCCACCTGTCATGCGATTTTCCAGAGTAAATTCACAGGAGTATGGAAGCCAGACTAATGTGTTAATATAGTGATTGAATTAAAAGAGGCAAATGAGAGATGGCAAGAAGACAATGATCTTTTACCAAAATTAGCTGAGAAAAATAATGTAGAGAAATAAGACAGTTGTTAGGGAAGATAGAATGACAAACGAATTCCTTCTTGTAAGAGAGAGGGTAGACAAGTTGAAGACAATGAAGGAAGAGAAGAACACAGATGCAATGAATTCTGAGGGGGCCTAAGATTAAGAGATTAGATGGAGGATGACTTTAAGCACCTGATCTTTTCAACCAGAAGAAAAAGACTGATACGCTAGTGATATTTTGCTTTGTAGCAAAGTACCCCCAAATTTCATAGTTTGAAATAATAATGTGTATTATCTCACAGTTTCTGTGTATTAGGAATCCAGCCTGTCATCACTGATTCTCCACTTCAGATCTCTCACAGGTTGCAGTCAAACTGTAGGCCAGGGCTGCAGTCAAACTGTAGGCCAGGGCTGCAGTCATCAAGACTTCTTCTAAACACGTATTAGGTGGGATTTAGTTCTTCACGAGCTCTTACACTGAGGGCCTCAGTTCCTTGCTGGCTGTTGGCTGGAAGTTGTCCTCAGGTCCTTCTCATGTGGTCTCTAGATACGACAGTCCATCAGTTTCCTTCATCACAGTGAGCAAGACAAGAATAACAAAAGATAAAGTAACAAGAAAAAACTTACGAACTTGTAATCTAGTATCAGAAATAACATTCCACCATTTGTCCTATATTTTGCTCCTTAGAGGCCTGTCTCTAGGCCTAGCCTACACAGAGTAGGAGCAGATTATGTAAGGATATCAGTAGTAGTAGCTGGAAATCAACAGAAGCCACCTCAGAAGTTCCCTATAGTAGTATTTGTAAATATGGGAAAGCACTTAAAGTGGAGTCAGTTCATATATGATGGCCTCAAATTTCACAAATTAGTCATTGTGAGAATGATGGGGAAAGTACCAAGTATCAGGTTTGAGGAAAGACATGATGATTTGGAGCAGTTGCTAAGGAGAAGTTGATCAAAAACAAGAGTCTTGAGCAGTGCTGAGAAATTCACTTGCCAACAGTTTAAGGAATTTAGAGATTTTCTGTAGCAACATTCATCATCCAGGTTCTAGGACCAGAAAAATGTTGAATTCAGGACCTATCCATATTTGGGATTTTGCTCAGGGGGTAAAAGGGAAAAAAAGACCTGTTAATCTCCTCCCTCAAAGCTCATGATCTAGAAAGTCTTACTGGGCAATTCTACTCTGTCCTATAGGGCCATTATGAGTAGGAATTAACTTGATGACTTATAACAACAATAACAATCCATGTGCAAGATTTTATTCAATGGGTACCATAAAAGGACATACAACCAAGGTGTTGAGAGTTGGTGCAAGAATATTTCTAGTTTGCACTATAGATTCTAAGTATGTGAGGGGAGGAGAGGATGGTCAGATCAATATAATGGTGGAATCAAGAGACTTTAGGGTTCTGTTTGCTAGAAGGGCAATTACTGGAGAAATGAGATTTGGAGGGAGCACTATGATAGGAGATCATGACCAAATAGAGGAATGCAGCAGTTCCTGACCTTTGACGTAGAACAATTCTAAGGGACATGAAAGCTCACTCTGTAACCACAGCTGAGTCTTCAGGAAAATGGTACTGAAAATCATCAGTGAGAACTGGGCCAGGAAATCTGAGGGCACTGATTGAATTCTTCAGAAGGATGGAAACACAGTCATAGGTTAAACTTCTTAAGAAATGTGTCAAGTATGGATTATTTTGTAACAGCTTAGAATCAATCTCAGTGGAAGAAGTATCATGCAGAGTGATTGATGTATTCTTAAGGAAGATACTGACTAATGAGGGTTATTTATTTATTTATTTTTTTAGTAACAATTGGGAATTAGTTAATGTGGAAAGAAAGTATCATAGTGGGGCCGCATTCTGGTGCCACTTCTTACAAAGTCATGTAATCTAATTCTCATTTTTTTTTTTTTTTTACCTGTATGATTGGAATTATATGTACCTGGAAGAATGATGGTCAAATCAGATCATGCCTGTAAAGTACCCTAGCCAAAAGCCCTAAGACATGATAAAACAAAAGAACCAGACAAACATTACTATAGAGTAGATTTTGCCTGTGGGTAATCCCATTTGAAGTACTTCATAGTATTTTCTTAGATGTAATCTTTTTGGTAGCACACCCCTGGGCCTGTCTCCCATATTGTCACTGGATGGGGTTAAACCATCAATCTTTAGTAGTCAAGCACAAAACATTTGCTCTACCCAGGAACGTTTTAGAACATAGTAGACAATCAATAATTCATAGCATGGTTCCTCCTCTTGTTCGTTGAAAAACTAAAATAAAAAATAAAAGTCCTAAGCACACAGCTGAACAAAGCAATGTGGGAAATCTATTTGAGTTTACAACGTTACATCACCAAACATAATAACGTCTTCCATGATACTACTAGTTCTTTCTGGTGGATGTAAATACGAGCACTCCTTATCCCAAGTCGGAAACCTGGCAGCATAATACTTAGGTGCTACAGCTGCTAACCAAATGGTCAGCAGTTCAAATCTACCAGGCGCTCTTTGGAAATTCCATGGGGGATGTTCTGCTGTGTCGTAGGTTCACTATGAGTTGGAATCAACTTGACTGCAATAGGTTTGGTTTGGTTGTAGTTTTATCCCAAATCATCTCCTGTATGTTTCCAGATGGTAAATTTTCTCATTCAAGTTGAAGTGTCGTCTAGACTTGAACAATCTGTCTATGGAGCTAGTTGATAATCTGAAGAATACTATTAGACAAGGGAAGAAGAAAAATACCCCAACATCCTATCCTAATAATTTAAAGTAGCACACACTCTCACCCTTTACCATCAAATGTATCTTAGAAAGATACATTTAATGCCTTAGGTAAACTTTACATTTGAGTGAAAAAAGAAAGAAAGAAAGAAAGAAAAGCATTTTATGTTGCCTTTTTTAAAAAATACATTTAATTATTTTTTTCGACACAAAGTTACATCTGGAGGAGGCTCAATGCTTTTCAAACACAGACTGGATTTAAAAAAAAAATCCTCTCTTAAACTCATTATTTTTATTTGGAAGTTATTGAAAAGACTTCACATAATTATATTTAGTTAAATGATGTATGGGGGAAAACCAAAAAGGAACAACAAATAAAAACTACTTAGGATGGCCTAGCTCTAAAGAGAGACGCTATATTTTCATCAACAATACATCCGAGTTGGGATACAGCGTGTGCCACAGCTTTGCCATTTGGAGAAACATATCCATGCACAAAAAGGATTCCTTTAATGACAATATGTACACATTCGTTTCCCAAGCAATTTATTGTAGCCCATGTATACAGATAAATTAAATTAAAGACACAGCTGCTATAAAATGAGGACTCACAATTACAATGGCTTTATAAGACAGAAGTTTTTTCCCTCTTATGAGACCATCAGGTGACGAGATGGCTCCGCTCCATACTGACGTCCTCCTCTCCGGATTTTATTTTTCACTCTCCCGTTCTTATTGCTCACATCTGAGAGGCAGAACCTGCACAGATAGATGCCGTTTTAGTCAGCTAGTGCTGCCCTAACAAAAACCCACGAGTGGTGGATGGCCTTAATAAAGGAAAGTTCATTCTTACACAGTCGGGTAGGCTACAAGTCCAGATTCAGGACGTCACAGCTCCAGGGGAAGGCTTTCCCTGCTGTCGGTTCTGGAGGAAAGTCCTTGTGTCCTTTCAGTCTTTAGTCAGGGAGCATCTTGGCGCAGGAACCTCGGGTCTGCGGGATGCTCTTTTCTCCCGGTGCTGCTTTCTCGATGGTGTGGGGTTCCCATTTCTCTCTGCCACACTTTTCCCTTTATAGCTTAAAAGACCACCTCAAGGCACAAAACAGATTTGCACATTGAATTCTGGTTTACCAACACTACTGCTGCCCATCCACCCTTATTAACATCATAGAGGCAGGAATTCCAAAGTGGAGGAACATCACACAATACCAGGAATTAGTGCACAGCCAAATTCTTACCTGTTTTTTAGAGAACACCTTCGATCCATGTCAGGTGCTATGTTTCTACCACGAAATTAAAAAGCAAGCCAATCCTGTTGCCGTAGAGTCAATTCCAAATGATCGTAACTGTGTAGGAGAGAGCATAACTACCCTCCAGAGTGCTGGAAGAGCTGCTGGTATAATTTAACTGCCCGGGTTAACTACTTAACTGCTGCTCTACCAGGGTTCCAGTATGAAAGATGGTAGAGCAAATCTGGGTGAACAAGTAAGTTTCTCAGTTTCGGGAATAAATTGAACAAAATCAGTATCCTAAAAATTACCAGTTTCAAAATATTGCAGCAATTTTTGTCCTTAAGTTACCTAGTAAAGAGCTGTATAAAGGGATGTAAAAATGAGAAATCTTTTTTTGCTAAGTTTTAAGTTTTGTGGGAGTTATTACTTATCCTACTCATTTTACTGTTTTGTAGCATTTCATAAGATAAAACTTTAAAGGTAAGAAACAAGCAAGATTATTTTCAGAACATACAAACACCATTGCAATTATTACAGATTACTTGCTTATCCAGTAATAAGGTGCAAGTTTGTCATTTCAATCAATATCGAAGGAACTTGTGGCCAAATGCTTTTTCATACCTTAAAACAAAATCATTGCCTGTAATATATATACATGTATAATATTATATCCATTACATGTATAAATTTTTATTACCAAACCAGCAAACAAAAAACTTGTGTGAGTAGCTGACTTCCACCTTTACAACACCAAAAACATTTACGATTTTAAGATGCAATTCTTTATGAAAGGCAGATGCATAGTTACAAAAGGATCCTTTCCCCTAGTTTTTACATATGGAACATTATCGTTGTTTTCATAGCAAACTTCAGGGTATGAAATTGAGTCGAGTGAAAATCAAGTGAAAAAACCCTGGGATTGTTGGTCTTAAAGAAATTTGGATTCTAATCATCACTTACTAGCTTGTGACTTTGAATAAGTTACAGCTGATTCAAAACCCTATGATTCTCTGGTTCCACAAAATAAAGTTAGAATAATAATATTTACATTATAGTCATTCTGAATGAATTACAGGACACGACTTATGTAAAGTGTATGCCAAGTGCCGTTGAGTGTCAAGTATATGGTGGACCCTTAATTGTTTTCTTGCCTTCTCCATCAAAACATAATTCTTACAGCCATCTATGGGTGTGTGGAAAACCACTTCAGAAATTAGCTTAATAATTAAAAAGCAATTTTATTATGCTCATGGTTCTGTGTGCCTAGTGTGCAGTCAGACACAGGTGGAATGGCTTTTCTCTGCTCTATGATGTCTGAGGCCTCAGCAGGGGTTGTTTGAAGTACATGGAATGGCATGGCTATGACCATGTACTGTAGGCCTTAATTCTACCACTCTTCTGTCAATTTGTTGTACTATAGCGGATTGCGTGTTGCTCTGATGCTAGAAGCTGTGCTACCGGTACTTCAAACACCAGAAGTCACACTTGGTAGACAGGCTTCAGTGGAAGTTTTCAGGTTAAGACAGACTAGGAAGAGACACCTAGGCTTTTCTCCCTGTGTGCAGCTTCTCTACATGGCTCCACGTGGCTCCACATAGCTTCACGTAGTTAGATTGGCTTTTTTTTAGAACACAGTGATCTCAAGGTATTCAGATTTTATACATGTTATCTGACTTTCCCCAGAGTGAGCTTTCCAGGATGCGAGGTAAAAATTAAAACCTTAAAACCTAATCTCAGCAGCATTGCAACTTCACTTCTGCTGCAGCCACAGGCCTGACACATATTCACGTGAAGGGGCCGTGAATCTGGAAGGAGCAGTTTGCATGTGTGAGACTAAACACCAAACTCATTTCTGCTGAGTCAATTCTGACTCATAGCAGGAACCCTAGTGGCGCATTGGTAAAAGCTACCAGCTGCCAGCCAGAAAGTCCACTGTTGGAATCTACCAGCCAACTTCCTGGAAACCCTATAAGGCAATTCTACTGTATCATATAGGGTCGCTATGAGTCACATTGCACATATCACCACCAAAACCAAAACCCACTGCCATCAAGTTTGATTTTGACTCATAACGCCCCTATAGAACAGAGGAGAACTGCCGCATAGAGTTTCCAAGCAGCTCCTGATGGACTCATACTGTTAACGTTTAGTTAGCAGATGTAGCACTAACCACTAAGCAAACAGGGTTTCCAAGCACATAGGAGGGATAAGTTGTTTGGGATCATCTCTAAAGACTAAAAAATAGCCAAACTGGTTGTCACTGAGTGGATTCCAACTCACAGAGACCCTAGAGGACAGAGTAGAGTTGTTCCATAGGATTTCCAAAGAGCTGCTGGTAGATTCCAGCTGCAGACCTTTTGTTTAGCAACCACAGCTCTTAACCATTCTTCTATTTGGGCCCTCTTTAGAGACTAGATACTGTAAAGTAAAGTTACATATGATATTTTTTTTAAAAAATTATGACTGATTTCAGGTAATACTGACTGGAAACCTGGACCTCGGTTTTTGAATACCATAGTTTAAAAAGGTTTGGCAAGACAAAAACTAGAAGAAGTAAGGAGAAAGAATATAATTTCTCCTTTATGAAAAAAGCAAAAGAAAATAAAAAAATTAAAAAAAAACAAGAAATCAGTAATACATTAATGATGGCAAAAATTATATCACTACTGTAACTTGCTAGGTCAACTTGATGTATAATTAAAGACTCATCTCTTTTTAATATTTGAATGGTTTACTGGAGTTCCCACCTGCCTATCTTGGCAGGGCATGCATTATATTTTATCATCTCTCTCAAATAGTCCATTAGCCCCCAGAGATTACTTAGCCCAAAGCAACGTGTCCTGTTTTTAAATGCCAGAGGAAGACAGCTGGAAAAATTGATCTGTCCACTCATGAGATCCAGCTTTCTATTATGTTTATTTTATTTTCAACCAAAATACATATCCTTATTGAAAACTGATCTGGCACAATTTTAAGTGTCCTTGTCTGCTGCTGGATTCCCTAAGTGATGCAAATGGTTAAGATGTTTGACTGCCCACTAAAAGTTTGGAGGCTTGAGTCCACCCAGAAACACTTTGGAAATAAAATATGACCATCTAACTTAAAAAAAAAAAAAAAAATCAGCTATTGAAAATCTTGTGTGGCATAGTTCTACTCTGACACACATGGGATTACCATGAGCTGGCATAACTCAGTAATGATGGGGTTTTCACTGGTGTCCACTACTATGGTGATAACTTTTCGTAATCAAGGATGTTGATTGACTTGACCACTTCCTGCACTTAATATCAACACACTAATACCTAGAAATGGGATCCCCAGTTTAGAGGACTTGGAAACCTTGGTGGCATAATGGTTAAGTGCTGTGTCTGCTAACTGCAAGTTCAGCAGTTCAAACCCACTAGGTGCTCCTTGGAAGGTCGATGAAGCAGTTTTATTCTGTCTTTAGGTTTACTATAAGTGGGCATCAACTCGGTGGCAGTGAGTTCAGTTTTTTTGAGTTTATAGGTCTTGGAGGATCCTTCAGACTTGCTCCCCCCCCCAGTTATTATTTCCATGGATGACTTCTGACTCTCCTTGCATATGTAGATTTCCGCTGCACACCCCGACCAACTTGCCATCAGGATCCACCAGGGTCTTCATGGTTTTCTACAAAGTGTTATCCTATGTAGTGGACAAAACACAAAAATCAAGAGCTGTCACTTGTAAGTCCAGATGCTAGGTTTATCTTTGAAAACTAGACTAGAAAACATTCCATCCCTATTCCTAACAGACAACAGAAAGAGCATCTATTTTCTCACTGGCATTTTTATCACACTCATTCTATTCTCTTTGCTTTGTTATCCAGGCCATACTTGTAATTGCTGCTGATTATCTGGTCCCTTCTGCTGACCATGGTCTCCAAGTCATATTCTTCTTTCTCTCATAGTGGAGGTTTTAAGTAAGTGGTAGAGAGAGCCTGGGGATTCCTAAGGTAAGGTTAAAACTATTATTACAACAATACTAAGGCATCGACTTTTCACTTTCAATTTCTTCCAAATGTTCAGTGACATTTTATACTGAACATCTGGAAAACCCACATAACTCAATGAACCAATATTTTCAATATGACCAGTACACAGTATTACAAATTATGCTAAAAGATTCATTTGAAGCACACAGTAGGCCAATGGATATCGAATACAAAAAGTTTAATGATATTGTTTTAGATTCTAGGTTGATACTAATTTTACACAAAATACCATTTGTGGCATTAAAGCATTATATCACACAATATTGAAAATTATGTGAAAAAATTATTAAAGTGCTGTCCCCTTTTCTCACTATTTCTGTAAACGCATATATTCTTCACATACTTCAGTTCAAACAACACACCATAACAGATTGAATATAGAAACAGATACATTTCTATTATAAAGTATATTAAAAATATTTGCAAAAATGTAAAGGACTCCACTCATTTCAATGTTTTTTGTTTTGAAAAATACAATTTTTATAAAGTATGCTGTTTATTGTAACAGATTTTTAATTAATTTAAGTAAATTATCAAATATTTTATAAGTTTCCATCATTTTTAGTGATACTAGTAATGCATAAGAAATCCTGGTGACATAATAGGAGTCTGGCTGCTAACCAAAAGATTGTCAGCTTGAATCCACCAGTCACTCCCTGGAAACCCTGTGAGACAATTCTACTCTGACCTATATTATTGCGATGGGTTGAAATCAACTTGACAGCAACAGGTTTTTAGAAACACATAGAGAGAGACAACCACTCATATGCCAGTTTGTTGTATTATGGTGGCTCGTGTGTCACTGTGATGCTGGAAGCTTTGTCAAGAGTATTTCAAAGGGCTGCTCATGGTGACAGGTTAGAGTGGACCTTGCAGACTAAGGAAAACTAGAAAGGGCCTGAAGATATAATTCTAAAAAAACCGGCCAGTGAAAATCTTATGAGTAGCATGAGAACGTTCTCTAATATAGTGCCAGAAAATGAGTCCCTCTGATTGAATGGCACTGAAAATATGACTAGGGAAGATCTCATCAGTTGTTCATACGCAATTTCAAGTAGAAACTAATTTTTTTTTAATCTACTAGAGCCAAGCGATAAACTTGAGTATGTTCTACCTGAACACAGACACCATCTCAATAGATTCGATGAAGTGAACACTAATGATAGAAACTCTGGCAAGCTGTGGGATGATTCAAAGACATCGTGCATAAAAAAAGCAAAACTTTGTTGTAGAAGAGTCAATTTCAATTCATAGTGATGCTAAAGGACAGAGCAGCAAAGTTCCAGAGGGGATCCTAGAGCAGCTGGTGGATTGAAACTGCCGACGGGACCAGCAGGACTCTAAAGAAAGCAAAAGGTCATTACAAAAACAGGAAACAAAGGGAAGATCAAAATGGATATTAGAAGAGACTCTGGAATGTTGAAGAGCCACAGTAAATGGGAGAAATGATGACATAAACGAGCTGAACAGAAAGATTCAAAGGTGGATCCAGAAGATAAAGTATTCCAAAAAAAATCTGTAGTAACCTGGAGTTAGAAAACAAAAAAGAATAAACAGGCTTAGCATTTGAAAAGTTGAAAGAACTGAAGAAAACAACTGAAGCCTTGAGGTGCAGTATGGAAGTATTCCATAGGTCAAAAGGAAACACTGGTAGTATAGTGGTCAAGAATCTGACTGCTAACCAAATGATCCAGAGTTCAAATCCCCTGGCAGCTCCTTGACAATGCTGTGGGGCAGTTTCACTCTGTCCTCTAGGGTCACTACTAGTTGTAATAGACTCAATGGCAACGAGTGCGGTTTGATTATAGGCAAAGTATTTTATGATGCAGGCAGTATCAAAATAAGATGGAAGAAATAAAGAGAGTTACTGTACCAAAAAGAATTGGTCACTGTTCAATCATTTCTGGAAGTCGCATATGATCAAGAGCCAACAGTACTGAAAGAATAATTCCAAGTTGCACTGAAAACGCTGGTGGAAAAAAGACTTCAGTAATTGACAGAATAACAAATGAGATGTTTCAACAAACAAATTCAGCTCTGAAAGTGCTCAATCACCTATGCCAAGGAATTGGAAGACAAAGTTACCTGGCCAACTGACTAAAAGAGATAAATATTGGTGCCCATTTCAAAGAAAGGTGATACAACGGAATGCAGAAAATAACAAGCACTATCATTAGTATCACATACAAATAAAATATTAGTTAATATAATTCAGAAATGTTTGCTGCAATGTGAAAACAAGGAACTACAGACATTCAAGTCATATTAAGAAGAGTACATGGAATGAAGAATATCATTGCTGGTAACAGGTGGATGGTGGCTAAAATTAGAGAATAACAAAAAGATGTTGTTTTAGTAATACGGTACTGCTCTAACAGAAATACCAAATGTGGGTGGCTTTCCAAAGAAAAAATTTATTTTGTCATAGTCCAGGAGGCTAAAAGTCCAAATTCAAGGAGCCAGCTACAGTGGAAGGCTTTTTCTGCTGGCACTGGAGGAAGGTCCTTGTCATCAATCCTCCCCTGGAATGGAAGCTTCTGAAACATAAGCACACTGATCCTTTCCAAAGGATGTGCTCAGCTCCAGGCACTACTTCCTGCTGCTATGATGTCCCCAAATCTCTTTGTTAGCTTCTGTCCTTTGTATCTCAAGAGACTGCCTCAAAGCACAAAACAGTCTTACACACTGGGTCGTGCCCCACCACGATGACTACCATCCATCCACCCTCACTAACATCATAGAGGCAGGATTGCAATGTGGAGGAACATCACATAATACTAGGAATCACGGCTTGTTTAAGTCACTACACAGATTTTGGGGGGACCACAATTCAATCCATGATAGACATTTACCTGTGTTTTATTGACTATGAAAAGATATGTAACTGTGTGAAGCATAACAAATTACGGATAACATTGTGAAGAATGGGCATTCCCAAACACTTAATTGTGCTCATGAGGAACCAGTAACTAGACCAGGAGATAGTCCTTCCAATAGGATGGGGTGACGTTGTGTGGTTTAAATTCTGGAGAAGTGTGTATACGGATGTATCTCTTCAATATAATTATTCAAGCTGTATGCTGAGCAAATAATCTGAGAAGCTGGACTACATAACGAAGAATCAGATATCAGGATTGGAGGAAGATTCTTTAACAACCTGTAGCATGCAGATCATACAATCTTTTTTGCTGAAAGCTAAGAGCACTTGAAACACTTAAGAAGATTCAAGACTACAGCCTTCAGTATGGATTACACCTAACAAAGAAAACAAAATTCTCACAACTGGACCAATAAGCAACATGGTGGTAAACCAAAATCATATTGAAGATGTCAAAGATTTCATTTTACTTGGGTCCACCAATGTCCATGGAAGTAGCAGTCAAGAAATCAAAAGACATATTGCATTGAGCAAATCTGCTGTAAAAGACCTCTTTAAGGTGTTAAAAAGCAGTGATGTCACTCTGGGAACTGTGGTGCACCTGGTGTGCCAAGCCACAGTATTTTCCATCACCTCATATGAATGTTAAAATCTGGACACTGAATAAGGAAAAACTGATGTCTCTGAATTATGGTGTTGGTGAAGAATATCAAATATATCAGGGACTGCCAGAAGAACCAACAAAGTTGTCTTGGAAGAAGTACAGCCAGAATGTTCCCTAGAAAAGAAGATGGCAAGACTTTGTACTTTGGACATGATATCAGGAGGAACAGTGTCTGGAGAAGGACGTCATCCTTGGTAAAGTAGAGGGTCTGCTCAAGAGAGGCGGACGCCCAATGCAGCGGGTTGATGGCAGTGTCTGTAAGACGGGCTCCAGCATAGCACTCGTTATGAGGATGTTGTATCGGCTCACTAGGATCCAGAAGTCACTCACCGGCACTTAACAACAGCAACATAGAGAATGAAAGTGAGATGGAGAAAGACAGATTAGTTAATGAATAGGTCTTTATGAAGCATTAATGATTTTAACCACGCAAATGGATATTTAAGTCAAAAAGCTTGAGAACCAGTGCCTTATGCAATGCTCATTCAGATCTCAGCACCATAGATAAGTCAGGGTACAAAAAGTAGAAGCGTCCTGGAATCCTTATCCCAGAAGACCTTGCTTCTACGCACATACGGTCAGCTCTCCTTATGAACCGAGTCTGTGAAAGGCATTGTAATCAGTCACAAAAATCTTCTCTTATAGCACATCTTTCTAAATACCCTGAGAATGACAGCGTGACATGCTTTCATTTATGTAAACTAAAATGTCACAAACAAGTGACCCCTGTTCTAAATAGGACAAGAAAAATATTGTCCTAAGTAAAAAACAAAAAAAAAAACCTTTTTAAATGGCACTTTTCTTCATAAAGTTCACTTTAACCAAGTTCCCTTTCAACTAATCAACCTTGCTAAAGGAAATCTATTATTAAGATGAACTAAACCAAAATAACTCACTCCTAGTCAACAAAAACGGTGTCTTTATTACAACTGGAAATGTTAACATCTAATTGTGTAGGGAAACACTAATTTCTCTGCTACACATCGATCAGTTGTTAGCATTTAACTGAGGTAAACCAGGTGATTTCCATTTATGCAAACAGATCTACATTAAAATTCAGTATATATGAATATCATCAGTCATTTATAAAACTAATAGCATGATTACAGTTTTTAGTGTTTTGTTTGTTTATATAATTTTTTAATTATTTAGTTGTAGGTCGTTATTGTTAGATGCTGTCAAGTCAGTTTGAGCTCATAGCAACCCCGTTTAAAAACAGAAGCAAACTTGTCCAGCTCTATGCCATCTTCACAACAATAAGTATGTTGAATCCATTGTTGCAGCTAATGTGTCAGTCCATGTTGTCGATGGTTTTTTTCTTCTTGGCTGACTCTTCGCTTTACCAGGGATGATATCCTTCTCCAGGGATCAGTTCCTCCTGATAACATGTCCAAAATAATCAAGAGGTAGTTTTACCACCCCTCACTTCTAAGGAGTAGTCTGGCTGTAGTATTTCCTAGAGATATTTGTTCATTCTTCTGGCAGTCTATGCTATGTATGTTACATACATTTTTTACTTGAATATATATACATATATATATGTATAGTGGTTTATAACAACTATGACTAAAACAAATGGTATTTCTTTAGATTGACATGGCTTAAGGCATTAACAAAAAACTGGCAAACAAAAATTTTTCTATTTTTATTGGCATATGAAAATGATCTTACTAGGTTTTTGTTTGAATGAAAATCTTACAACTTGTTTTCACAAAGCAAAACTTAAAGAAGAATAGAAACTGCTCTTAATCATTATACTTTGTGTAAGAACAAGCTAACTTTTGTGCTGGAAGTGTGCCTCCAGGTTAGGTTGGAAGTTCAGGTGTGTGTTAAGTTCTCGGTGAGCAGAGCCTACGTCTTGTCTGCTTATTGCTTTAGGTATGTGTTCATTCGGATAATGATCTGACACCTGCTCATGGCAGATTGTTTTGACAGATTATATTGGCTGTGATCAGTTTGTTACCTGCCATCTGTCCAGTAAAGGTGAGTTCAACAAGCTGGTGCTTTTTAGGACACCTTAAAAAGATCGTTTTTCTTGAGTAACAATTTTCTTCTTATCTTTAAGATGCTGATCAAAAGAAAAAGGTTATGGACAGATATTATTATTAAATACAGAATCTTTACTCTTTCCCAGGCTTATCTCTTTATCTCAGCTGCTAGTTTGAGCATTGTCTCAACTTAATCTGAAGCACGCATCTGAAGGAGCATCTACTAGTACAATAGAAATCTGTTAGTTTTAAATTAGGCTTTTCATTCATTTGGAGTCTTGAACAGCGTTTAAATCATCTTGTTTTCTGTTTTGTTTTTGGTTGGTTTTTGACACTTTAGCAAACTCTAAACATTTCAAATTAAAGTGAATCTGCTTAAATATACGATATACAATGTTGTTTATGTTATTACAGAATTAGAGCAACTGTATTGTTATAGATTTTTTTTTGAATCCATATGAAGTAAACAACATTCAGCAAGGGAAAGTTACTTAGTGTCTAAATATGTTATAATTAAAACAATTCTTAGAAGTAGTGATAATTATCTGAAATTATTTCTGAAATAAAAATAATTTAAAGAAAGCTTGAAAGTAACTATAAAACACACCTAAAAGTTTTATAAAATCAATAACTTCTATTGTTTAAAGTAGGCCAGTGCTCCTATTATTATTATTTCAGTCAACATGGTGATTTTAGTGGAAGAGATAACAGTAAATTTTCTTTCAATCTTTGTAATTATTTACCCAATATTACTTAGTGCTTACCATGTTCTGGGCTTCAGAGAAACAGTACTTAGCAAGACAGATCTGGTCCCAGCCCTTCTGCATCTTACAGTCTAGCTTTTATTGCTTATTTAAAGTATAAATCTATTTGGTTCCAATCACACCTGTAAGTATTGTATTTCAATAAGTACCCTTTACTTCATTGCTTAAATTAATAATAAATTAAATTTTCATCATTGTATAAATTAATAACAATCATAGAACCTATGTTGAAAGTAAAATTAGATTATTTCGAGACATTTGAAAATTTACCTAGTGCCTTTGAAATGACCTCTACTTTGCACATGTATTTATTTGAGTGGAGAGGACAAGAGCCTTTCTGCTTTTTTAAATTCTGCATAGTTATCTAGCATGATAGGAATTTTTCAAAGGCTACTTTGAGAAAGTAGTCCAACAGTAGTTTAGAGTAGTCTATTGGACTGTGGGGAGTTTAGAAAAAAGGAACAGGGCAAGTCCTTAAAGACCTTCTGGTATAATAAGAAGACAGCACCAACATAAATATATGGATATAAACACTAGTGACTCCAGGAAATAAATATACACAATCAACTGCTGGACCAAAGTCTCTCTCAAGGGCCTCTTTGTGCTATATGATCTCATGATTTGTTGAGCCATAGCTTTCCAAAGGAATATACAAAAACCTTAGAGTTCCAAGAGCCGAGAAGTTTGAAAAACTGAGAATCTTTGGAGCTTCTGTGAAGAGGCTTTATCAGAGAATTGAGCTTTAGGTTATAGGTGTCAGACGCACAGGATTGCACTCATTAAAAGTACAGCCAGATTGCCACTATGTTGACGTGTTGCCTAAGTGTTTAGCTGAAGAATGAAAAATACAACCAACTGGGCCATTGTCTACATGACAAGGAAGAACCACTCAACTAATTTTTTTGATTGATGTCACCAGTTGTTTTGGCACCATTCCAAGACTGTATCACACGAAAGTGCCCCTTATGAATCATTCCAGATTCCCATAATGCTCATATTCCAATCTGGCTACATTCTGAAAAGTAGGATTAGAGACATTTTCTAATAAATCTGTTGGCTTGTTTCTGATGTAACCAATTATATAAATTTTGCATTTTGATTAAAGTAATAATTTATCTTGAAAACTTAAGACATAACCCTATCACTTAATTTATAACTATATGAAATATTCCATTTTATCAAAGAAAAAAGTTGTATGTAATTTTGTACTCAATACTTAGTTTTATCAGAACCAACTTTTTTTCTTTCCAAGAGTTAATCTAGCGTGAAATTCATTGGCTTATGGTGAATCCTTCTCCTTGAAATGTATCACTTGAGAACAATTATGTGGAATAAGTGTAGGAATTGTTGTGCTACATCAAAACAAGGGGTGTAAATACAAGTGAACACCAGAGATGACTTCACATGAGGTAGGCCCAAGAAACTATGTCTTTGCTGTTAGGTCTTGTTCATTAGGTTCCGACTCACAGCAACCCTCCGTATAACAGCATGAAATATTGCTCAGTTTTGCTCCATCCTCATGTTTGTTGTTTTCTTTGAGCTCGTTGTTGCAGCCACTGTGTCATTCCATCTTTAGGGTCATCCTCCCTTTTACTGTCCTCTGCTTTACCAAACCGTTCCTTTTCCAGCAACAGATTCCTCCTAATAACATATTCAAAGATGTGAGACTAAGTCTCACGAACATTATTTCTAAGAAATATTTTGACTGTACTTCTTCCCAGACAGACTTGTTCATTCTTTTGGCAGCCAATATATATTCAGTATTCTTTACCAACCCAGTAATTCAAAATTGTCAATTCTTCAGTCTTCCTTCTTAGTTATCTAGTTTTTCCATATATATGAGGCAACTGAAAATAGCATGGCTTGGGTCAGGTACCCTAGTCCTTAAAGGAACATTTTTGCTTTTTAGCACCTTAAAGAAGTGTTTTGTGGCAGATCAGTACTTGCAATGCTTCCTATGACTTCTTCACTACTGCTTCCGCTGGCGTTGATTGTGGATCCGAATAAAATGAAATTTTTGACAACTTCAATATTTTTCCACTTATCATGATGTTCTATTTTGGTCCAGTTGTGAGGGTTTCTCTTTTCTCTTCATTGAGATGTAATTGATACAGAAAGCTATAGCCTTCGATCTTCATCAGTAAATGCTTCAAAGTCCCTTCACTTTCAGCAAGCAAGGTTGTGTCATCTGCATGAGTCTTCCTCTAATCCTAATGCCCTGTTCTTTTTTTGTAGTTCAGATTTTGAGATGATTTGCTCAGCATACAGATTGAATATACATATTGACAGGGTACAATCCTGACTCACACCTTTCCTGAATTTAAACCAGGCAGCACTCCTTTGTTTCGTATGAAAGGCTGCCTCTTGGTGTATAGAGGTTCCTCATGAGCACAGATATTCTGGATAACATCCCTCACAATGTTATCCATAATTTATTCTGATGTATAGAGCTGAATGCCTTTGCATTGCCAATAAAACACAGGAAAACATCTTTTTGGCATTCTCTGTTTTTTGCCAGGATACATCCAACATCAGAAATGATATTTCTTGTTCCATATCTTCTTCTGAATTTGACTTGAATTTCTTGAAATTCTCTTTTAATGTACTGTCAATCATACTTTTGTGTGGTGTTCAGCAAAATTTTTCTTGTGTGTGATATTAATGATGTTGTTCAATAGTTTCTGTATTCCCTTGGCTCATCTTTCTTTGGAATAGACATAAATATGGATCTCCGACCAGGTAGCTGTCTTCCAAATTTCTTGGTGTAGATGAATGAGCATTTCCAGCTCTGTGTCTGTTTGTAGAAACATCTCAATTGGTGTTCTGTCAATTCCTGGAGCCTTATTTTTTACCAATACTTTCAACGCATCTTGAGCTTCTTCCTTCAGTACTGTTGGTTTTGTTCATATGCTACCTCCTGAATTGACTGACTGCTGACCTATTATTATTTTTATTTTTTGGTTACAGTGAGTCCGTATTCCTTCATCTTCTTTTAGTGTGGCATCCTGATGGCACAGTGATTAAGCGCTATAGCTGCTAACTAAAAGATCAGCGATTTGCATCCACAAGCCACTTCCTGGAAAACCTGTGAGGCAATTCTAACTCTGTTCTACAGGTTCATTATGAAATGGAATTGACTTGAAGCAATGGATTTGGTTTGGTTTTCTTTAGACGTTTCCTACCTTGTTCAGTGTTTTGCAAATAGAAGGCCTCAATATTGCAACTCAAGGCTAGGATTCTTTTCTTCAGTTCCTTCAGCTTGAGAAAGGTCAAGTATATTCTTCCCTTTCCGTTTTTTAACTACAGGTCTTCGCATATGTTATTGTAATGCTAAAGAACTATGCCCAAACTAATACCAAACCCATTGCCATCACGTGGGTTCAGACTCACAGTGACTCTGTAGGAGAGAGTAGAACCAGCCCAAAAGAGTTCCCAAGGAGCATCTGGTGGATTTAAACTGCTAGTCTTTCTGTGAGTAACCACAGAAACTCAGAGAGTCTAAATCGTAAATGAGAATGGTAACTATGGAAAGCATTAGATGGATACAAAAATCAGTGATATGTCTGTTCCTGAATCAGACAAGTTAGAAAAAGAAAAGAACAGAACGTGATTTGCAGAGGAAAGCAGCCTTAATTGGTCACATTTATCTTGTCCTTCAATAGGGATAGAGTTGTTAAAGACACCAAGCAGATGCAGCAGATTTGTAGTAGATATAATTTGAACCTAGCTTTTGATTATTAGAGGACACATTCTTTCCACTTAAAAAATGTGAATCTTTTATAGGTGTGATGGGTAAGATTGTGCATCAACTTGACTGAGCCATGATTCTCAGTGTTTTGGCAGTTGTACAACGTTATGGCCACTGCCAGGATGGGGTGTGCTGTGGTGTTGCAGGGGCAGGGTCTGTAGCAGCTCACTGGCCCTGCAGCCTTCATCTTTTTGCCTTGCATGTTTTCTGATCCAGGACTTGGGACATTTCAGTCTCTACTATTGTATAAACTGTTCCTTTTGTATAAATCTCTTTCCATCTATATTTATATGCTTTACTGATTTTGCTTCTCTAGAGAACAATAGACATCACACATCTAATTATACAGTTTGCAACACCCTAGACTTTCTATGGAAATTAGATCATGATATCTTATTTAATCACCTTCGCCTAACCCAAGTTTATAATTCATACAGTCCTCCAATTGTTTATTTGGGGATATGGAAACACAGGGAGCCCAAGAGACTTTTTCAGTTCGCAGGAAGCTGACAGAGCAAGGAAAAGGGCAGGGGACCCCTGTGTCCTGGCTGAGTGTTCTTCCCCTTCTTTGTATGCGTCTAGGCCAGCAATGAAAGTAGACTTTTAACTGCTGCTCTTGATGTATCATTATAATAGTTAATTTTAGCTAAATTTTCTTTGAGAGGGACCACCTGCTTTTTGAAAATTTTGCGATTAATTGTCAAGCACTGATAGAATTTCTGAGTTTCTTGAATCAAATTAACTTGTATGTTTGTAGTGTAGAATTTGAAAATGAGAGTAAAAGGTGTCTTTAACATGAAGCTTTGAGCCTTCTTATTTGGATGGCAAGCCACCTTCCTAGACCCTGAAAGATTTTCTGTTGTCTTCTGTTTCATTCTTAGTCATATTAATGTTCCTTCACAGTCCTTGTCCCTTCTCCATAAGGCAAGTTGTCCTTGTGCTCATGAATCCAACTGGATAAATTCCTATGATAATATACTGACCATTCTGTACAGAAAGGATGTATGGGTAATAGGTGTCTTCCTTAATTTTCTAAAAAATGTAAAAGACAGTTTATTTATCCAGCACATAAGGTAAGGGGTGATTTCTCCTTACAGCTTTTTTTTTTTTTTTTTTGGTGGGTGGAGATAATACCGAACTGACCTAAAGCTTATACGTGGAAGAAAGTTCTGCAAGATTCATTAGTATCAAAATACCTGAAGAGATTGCAGAATCCCACAAATTTAGTCATGGAAAAAAATAGGATTTTATACTTTTTGGCTTTCTTTTTTCTCAACCATAAGAAGGTACATGGGCTAAAACACCTTAATGCTAATCATATGGAGCATTTCAAATGTGGTTGCCAGCTCTGAGATTTCTACAGTGCATGTTCCGTGGAGAAGGCAATCTTTTTGTCAGTGGTATCCTCCCTTTCCCCTTTTACCAATTGTTACTTCTTGGGGTGTAAATAAAGAGGTTCTTTTCAATGTTAACCTTCATTGGGTGCTTTGGGAATTTATTAGAAAACTTTCAAATTATGTTTGTGTACTTGCTATTATATTTCTAATGGTCCATTGTTTATAGAGAGTTATTTTTTCCCTAAATTGGAAATACACTATATATTTTAAAATAGCACATTACATAAAGATCTCATGACTTCTGTTTAGAAGAAAAATTTTAATTCACATAAGATAATTTGTATTGTAAGTATGCAATTAATTATTTTTAAGGTTTTGTGTTGAAATATAAATACTGGTAAAAACAGGAGCTAAAATTTATTTATATTTGAAATTCCCAAAATATAATTTTCGGGTTGTTTCCATCACCATGACTACCTTTACTCTATTTTTTCTCAAAGATGGCATGAGATGCATTCATTCAAAAAACATCTTGGATTTCTCATAAGCACAAGGTACTATTATGGGCTCCATGGGGATGTGAGATTGAAATGTACATGTATTCTACTCAAGAACCGAGTGATCCAGACAGAGTAAGTATCAAGTGTGGAGGGAACATATTTATCCTTTAATAGAATAAAGACCTGGCTTCTAGAGTGATAACCTCAGTCACTGCTCTCTAGGGCAGGAGGGTAGATTAATCTAACCAGCAAATTTGGAAAGAATTAGGAAAAAGCAGTAAATATAGCACAGATTCTATCTTTTCTTTATTTTCGTTGTGGTTCAGGGATCTTACAAGAGAAAGCACCTAATACGTGTAGGTATGGGTGGGAGAGCTTATGAATGTGATATGGTGAGTTTAATACAGAGATAAAAGGATAGTCTTCACAAGAATAGTTCTCTACAAAATCAGGTATAATTTGTAATATAAATGGCAATTTTATCTCTGACTGAACGTCAACAAATTTTAAAAACTATATAAGATGAAGGAGCACTATTAGTATAAAGGAACATAGAAAACAAATTATGGTGACAGAAAAAAATTAATTGACTTCTGCTTGAGAGGACCAGAGATGCTCACAGAAAACTTCTGAGTGAGTGGCTGCTCAGCTGATCTTGGAAAAACAAGTAAACTCTAATTAAATGGAAACTGGGGAAAGGCAGAGATGAAAACACAGAAATGAGGGAATATGGGAAATACATAGGAAACAATAAGCAAAGATATTTGCCAGGTGCTCTGAATTTGTAAAATTGCCTTAAACAATCTTGATCTCTCAGGAAACAACAGCTTATTCATCCAGTTGCTTAGGTCAAAAATAAGGAATCACCTTAACTTCTTTTTTTTTTTTTCCTTATATAACCCACATACAACCTGTAAGCAAATCTGTCTATTACAAATTCAAAATATAACTAGATTCTTTTTCTTTCTTGGGGGGATATCTTTCTGTTGACCTACACCTCCAAATTCGCCTTGCTTAGAGAAAGGGCCAAATTGCTTTAATTATCTATAAGGCTCTGTGTGATCTGAATTCTGTGTTTGCTTCAACACCTCATCCTCATCTATGACAGATATCTTCCTGTTTTGAAATTCTAGCTATACTGGCCTCTGTATGCCAACCAGGCTGTGGCCTCAAGACCTTTATAATTTAGTTCTCTCTGCTTAGGACACATTTTCTCCAGGAATCTACATGGCTCACTCTCCTATCTTGTCTAAGACTCTGCTCAAATCTCACCTACTTGTCTTATCAGGGTCATTTCTATTTAAAACAGCAGGTCAGGCTCTAGCCCCAAAAGATATCTCCTTATTCCTCTTCTCACTTCACTTTATAGCATGTATCACCAGCTGTCTAAACAGATCAGGCTAGGTTATGTTGTAACAGCAACAACAGACAAAAACTCATTGCCATTAGGTGGCATCCCACATGTTTCCGAGCACAACTGTCCTCCATAGGGTTTTCATGGCTGTGATCTTTCAGAAGCAGATCTTCAGGCCTTTCTTCTAACATGTTCCTGAGTGAATGTGAACCAGCAAATTCTTGGTTAGTGGCTCACCTTTTATGCCATATAGGCAACTAACAAACAAACAGAAAGAAACACAGCCTGAATCCTAGTCTTTTACAATGATACTGGTATGCGACACATCCATAGGAGGTCCATGTGACTCAATTCTGTGCTATCGTTTCTCTGATACGCAGAGAAATGTTTAACCTCCATCTGGAATACTTCTGATCTTTTTGACAGATGGAAATTTTTGGCAAAACACCGCTGACACTTAATAGTTTTCCTGGAAGTGACACATATGAGGTCTGGCAATTAAGTCTGCAAACTTAATTGTTCTAAGTGCTACATACCACGTTGCTGAATATCCCTAGGGTCACCCTTGAGGTACTCCCCTTGGGAAGCTAGGCACCGATGTCAGTGCCTAGTTTACCCTTTAAAGTGGTTCTGGAATTCTTTCTGGAATGGCCATCGTGCGTGACAGCACAGTGGCAAGTTTGCAAACTTGATTGTATAGTTGTATGTGAGGTAGTTTTTAGCCAGTAAACCAAAGCTGTATTGGAACAGCCTCCCTATTCACCTGATCTGGCTCCCATTGAACTTTTTGTTTACCTGAACATAAAGGAAGATATTTTGATGACACTCAGGAAATTGAGGGTATATACAATAACGGCTCTGATGACCATTCCAGAAAAAGGGTTCCAGAATTGCTTTGAAAGGTGGACTAGGCACTGGCATCAGTGCACAGCTTCCCAAGGGGTATGCTTCTAAGGTGACCATAATGATATTCAGCCATGAGGTTTGTAGTACTTTTTCAAGGATGAGTTCAGAAAATTAATTGTTGGCCCTAGTAATACTGTCATTCATATATCATTTCAAAGCAAGAAATAAAAATGAATGTGATATTAATGAGGTGATGAAGTGTAACTCTAAAGTATCACAGGGTGAGGTATTGTAATATTTGCCAATCACTAATATAAAACACCACACTATGTGGCATGATATATATTTTATTTGCTGGTTGTAATCTGTCTCACTTTATATCTTAGGTAAGCTTCGTTGGAAACTGTAGAAAATATAACCATAAGGGATTAAAATAAATTAAGCATCCAGTTACTTACAGTTTCTCTATAATTTGAACAATAATGAACACCTCTTAGACATTGTTGAGACAGTAAGTACTGACGGGGTTGGGAGGTGTGGTCAGAGATTACATATGTATCAATCGAATGTGAATATCATTTATGGACTTGAGAAGGATTTACATAATAGGCTTAAAGTCCAGCTGAGATGTAGTGCCATTTCTATCAAACTGGAAGTGTATAAGGAGTCATATATTAAGATTTGTATTTGCTGTAGTCAGTGATTGCTGTCTACTTAAGGAAAGACAGCAACAAATGGGAAACTTAATAATTTTCAAAAGAGTAAGTGGGACTTCTCTTCTGGCCTGGAGTTGCTAACGTGAAATGTTATACAAACGTATATTAAATATATTACATTATTTGGTACATAGTGACTATTCAACAAATGGTTGAAATTCTTATGTTTGTACATTTTAATCCTTAATAATTGGGAAAAGAATTTTTTGACTGAAGATTCCTGTTACTTTGTATAACCTATATGACATACCAAATTCCCAGGACTTGAAAGCAATAAGAATGTTGAACACTATAATTAGCTATAACTCACTGTCTTTGAGTTGATTCTAGCTCATAGCAACCCAATAGGACAGAGTACGACTGCCCCACTGAATTTTCAAGGAGCTCATGGTAGATTTGAACTGCCGAGCTTTTGTTTAGCAGCCGTAGCACTTAACCACCATGCTGCCAGCTTTCTACTATACCACTAGGGTTTCTATAATTAGCTATATGATTAATTGATTTTTGTGCTTTAAAATCACAGTTAAATGTTCACTACTTTGAGTTTTAACTAAAGTTATTTCATTTTCATTCCTCAAGTATTTTTTTCTCATGAGTTATACAGAACCATAAAATACCAAGAATATGATAACTTGCTTTCAAGTGAAGAACATGTATTCCCAGTACTTAACACAGGCTCTAATACAATAGATCCTCCATGGAGGACTGATTGAGTTAATATATACAAGAATACATACAGATAGAGATATCAGCAAATTTGCATGTGGGCAGGATTTCAGTTGTTATACATGTATACTCTTTTATTTAAAATATTAGTTGCTAAACACATGTTGCAGCATAAAATAGTATTTGTTTATTACTACCTACAAGAGTTGTATGTATTTTTTCTACATTGATTTTCAGGGCTAAACAAATAACTTTAAGTTCTTTTTAGCCTATGGCTAGATCATAATATGATGCATTTCAAAGTGTCTATATGCCTTTAAAGTGATGGCTGAAGATTCTCTCAAGGCATAGAAATAGAAAAAGCCCTCTCTCAAAAGTATTTTGCTCACCTTTCTTAAAAACAATGGGAGGGGTTAGTAAACTTGGGGTTTATTGAATCAAGAAAAGCCTCAATCCCCTAGTAACTTATTCAGGGGTGATATTGATCAATAGAGTCAAAGACATAAGCAACTAACTAAAATAAACAGTGACTTTCTTATTCTCAGTAGGCTGTTCATGAGTTCCTGTAGGTAAGAAAACAAATAAGATTTTTCTTCACAAATATGTTGTTTATTCCTATTAAATATGCCTCAGGAGTTCTCTAACATCAGTTAAAGTCCTCAGTGCATTCAACTGTGTTGTTTGTTTTTCTAAAACTTGCTGGAGTTTTGGTAGGTTCAAAAAACCTGTAGATTAGGAGTCTAAGTAATTAGCACCAAATCTTTGGTAAAAAGATAAGAGTTATACTTGTGTGTATTATCTGAAGATTCAACAAATGCTCTTTTAAAAAATAATTTTGTTTAAATTAAAAGTTTAATCACAAGACATGTTTGAGATCACATGATTTTTGTCTAAATGAGAAATTATTTGACTTCAGCAATTAAACATAACTTCTTTTTAAAACTTGGTCTATCATTTACAAATCTAAGCAAGATTCTGTAATCTCTTTGAATTTAATCTCTTTGGAATCATGTGTCTACTGTCTGCTTTTCTTGCCTTTAAAGTGATGACTGAAGATTCTCTCAAGGCCTGGTTGCATTTTCTTTTGTTTTCCATCCCTTTTTCGTGTCCTCACTTCCCTCGTGTTCTATTTTGTTTTGTCAAACATTTCACATGTAAGTTTTTCTCTGCAGTGCAATGGAGCTCCTTGCTGGCAAAGAGATTCAGACATCAAAATACATGTATATGTATATGTGCATACGTATACGTGTACATGTATGCATATGCGTATGTGTATATGTATATGTATAGTTGGGCATCGTTAAACTGTGTGTAACTAAAATCATTGTCACAGGTCCTTGGATTTGAGAATCAACATACACGTGACATTGAGAAAGTATAGAATAGTAAAGAGCAATTTGGCTTTATAGCATTAAAAAATAATGACGCAACAGGTGAATAAACTTTCCAGGATCTAGGGATTTGGTATGTGGTGAGCATAATCTCTTTGAATATCTGTGACCTCTTAATTAAGCTTTAATACTTTATCAAACAATAGGGTTCAAATTAAATAACCCCTAAAGTCTTTCTCTCAGTGCATGGTTAATGTTTGCTTCTCCCCCTTCAATTATACTGTCTTCATTATGCTTCCTTCCTCACTCTCACAGTTGTTAAAATGAAAAGCCTGTTTCTGAGTGCCACGTCTGCATTATGCAGGCCTATACCTGTGCTGGCAGCACGCTCTTCTTCTCACCTCATATTGGCTTTTGCTTGGGGAGGAGATCCCTGCCGAGCGTCTCAAACTGAAAAACTGAAAGAAAATTAAGTTGCCATTTGGAGTTTGAGTGAATTATGGAAAACGGGCCCGTTTTCGTCTACCAGGCATGTTGGTAGAAGCTATTACCCACCTTCTACCCTATTCCCTACAGTGGTAGCTGTCAGTACGGAAATTTCATCTAAACTTTTTCTCAGTTTGTATCTAGGGCAAGAACACACACACAAACTTGGCATTTCCTTCCAACTATGTCTATGTGTTGAAAATAATGGATTATAAAATGATTGGTCTGGCTATTTTAGTCATCTTAATAGCTGACTTGCGACATTAAAATTTGGCAACTCCACAATAGTTTCTCATTCAAAACAAAAAGTCACATCAACTGTTGGTGACAACATGTAAACCAGAGTGAGATATCAACTTGCCTTCAGCTAACCCAGAGTTCTTTTCTGAAAACACTATATTTTTTGATGAGCTTTGCATTTTGTTTGGATATTTTATTTCATCTATTTTTTATATCCTTACTGTTTTGTGTTCACATGTGTGAATGCATATGTCTAGCTATCTGCAGACACAATTAAAGCATTAAAACTTAAGCCTAAGGACTTAAATCAACTGGGAAACTGAGGTGCCCTTAATTCAATGGTTAACCAAAACTCAAGCAAGCAGGAACACGAAGGGGTCACTAATGGCCTTCAGAAAGCTTAGTCTACTTATGCCAACTACTTAGAACCTTGGGGATGTCACAGAATAATCTGACAGCTCATGGGTTTGCTGAAAGCCATATTTTGGTGTTATCAGGTACACTGAGAAGTAGGTATGTGCTACATTTTGAAAATATCCTTTGACGGAATAGATCTCTAGAAACATTTCCCAGATGTGCACGTTTGGACTCCAAGACTCAGTGAATGGACTCTACTAAGGTGAAAAGGTTAGTGGAAAGGTGCAAAGAGTAGAATCACTCTTTACTATGAGAACCTAAATTTGACCTACTGGTTGGAAGCTCTGGCTCAGAGTCATGAGTTCAGGACTATTAAATGTTAACAGTTTTGATAAGGAATTGGTAATCTGAGAAGTTAGCAAGCTGGTGTGGGTTTCTCTGAGCACTTTATTGCTGTTATTAGGTGCAGTTGACTTGATTCCAACTCCTAGCGACCTGCGTACTACATAATGAAGCACTACCTGGTCCTGTGCTATCCTCATGGTCATCGTTAAGCTTGTGTCAGTTGTTGCAGTCACTGTGTTAATTCATCTTTTAAGGGTTGTCTTCTTTCTTCTCTGATCTTCTACTTTGCAGAGCATGATGTCCTTCTCCAGGGACTGATTCCTCCTAATAACATGTCCATAGCCTCACCATCCTTGCTTCTATGTAGCATTCTGATTACACTTCTTCCAAGAAAGATTGGTTCATTGTTTTGGCATTTCATAGTAAATTCAATATTCTTGGACCATAGCTGGTAGAATATCACAGTTATTAGTCACTAAATTACCTTGGTGCCTTTGAGGAAATGAAAAGCCAAAGCACTGAGACTCAGCAGAGAAAAGCAACAAAATAAAAAAGGGTGTCAAATTCTATCCACTAAAAAGTATCTAAAATTTTTAGTCTTATAGCACTCTAAACTGAAACAACTAAACTTGAAATATCATGTTCTTAATTTAGGTAGACAGTTTAATAATGACAATTAATTTTGCATTTATATTTTTAAATTTTATGTCAATATATTTTAAGTAGTGTTTTAAATTTCATTTAAAGACAAATTTAATTACATTTATATCATATAAAGACATCTTAAATAATTCCTCAAACATGATATATGTAATTAAATTAATTTTAAATTAACCACATAATAAGATATAAGATTTTTAGAAGGTATATTAAAATGGCATATGTTTTTAAGACTAAGCAGTATCATAATAGTAAAATATATGTTGAAATTTGAGTTATAGTGTCAAGAAAAATAAAAAAGCTTCAATGATTTGATGCTAAAAATCTTACATATTTCGATTTAAAATTATCTGTGTGTTCTTATAGTTTTAAAGTCACAAAAAATAAGACTATCACTTTTAGATTGCTTTTAGAAAACATCTCAGTAAAATAAATGTGAAGAGAATTTAACAAATAAATGCCAAATTTGATATAATTACTTTCTCTTTATGTGCTTTGGGGAGAGCTACTTACATTTATTAAAATGTATATTTTTTTATTGTGCTTTAAATGACAGTTTTTGATCCAAGTCAATTTGTCATATAAAAATTTACACACACATTATCATGTCATTCTAACTACTCTCCCTACCCTGTGACAGCATACTCCTCCTTTCTTCCGTGTATCTGTCCATTCAACTGCCTCCTGTTCCCTTCTGCCCTCTCCTGTTACCGCTGAACAGAAATTGTCCAGTTAGCCTCATGTAACTACTTAAGTCAAGTAGCACATTCTTTGCCAGTATCATTTTACGTCTTATCACCCAGTCCAATATTTGTCTGAAGACCTGGCTTCAGGAATGGTTTCGGTTCTGGGCTAACAGTGTCTGGGGGCCATGTTTTCTGAGAACTCTCCTGTCTGTTGGACTGTGAAGTCTGGTCTTTTTAGTATAGTTCTAGTTCCCTCACATTTTTTTCCCACTACATCAGGTACTCTACATTGCATTCCACATTAGGGCAGTCTTTGTTGGTGGCCAGGCACCGCATAGTTTTTCTGGTTTCATGCTGATGTCGTCTCAGGGAGGGAATTTTTAATCCTCAGAGATGAGCTTTCCCATCTTCTCTGTGACCTGGAGTCCTTCTCCATCAGCTTGTTTGCAGAAGAGTAGCGGGCTTGGCTCTGTGTTGATCTTTCCTGTTCCTCACCTTCTGCGGCTCCAGGAAGGGGACCTCTGGTCTGGCAAGTGCAGCCACTCTGCCCCAGATTAGAGAGGTGTTTCCTAATGTTTGTTCTAAAGGATCTTAGCAGGTCAGGGAGTAAGATGAGGCAAGCAAGCTGTCTAGGGTGCTTTTTTTTTTTTTTAATTTTGATTAAGTGAAAGTATACAATCTAAATTAATTTCACATGCCCACCTGTCTGCAGCTCCCTCTGCTCCCCTGGCCTAGTGAGAGAACACTCCTCCTTCTCATTGCACACTTGTTGTATCCTCTGAACAATTTCCTGTCTCCTCCTCTCCACCCACTTCTCTCCTACCTAGAAAGAGACTGGTAAGACAGCATCTTATAAATGTATAGAACCATAAAGTATACACACCATGTGGTCACCTTGTGTCCTGGAGTCTAGTCCATTCTTCTCCGAAAAATTGATCTCAGTAGTGTTTTCTGGACAGGCGCAGCAGCAAGTCTAAGGGCCATACTCCCAGAGGATCCCCTAGTCTGTCAGATCATCAATTGTGATCTCTCTCTCTCTTATTTTAGTCTATTTATTTATTTATTTGTTTATTATTGTGATTAAGTGAAAGTGTGCAACCCAAATTAAAATCCAAATTAAATTTGCATGCCTGCCTATCTGCAGCTCTTTCTCTTCTCCTTGCCTGGTGACAGCACACTGCTCCTTTTCATTCTATACTTGTTGTATGTTCTTAATAATCTCATGTCTTCTACTCTCTACCTTCTCCTTGCCTGTCTAGAAAGAGACCAGTAGGACAGTATCCTATAAATGTATAGATGCATAAAGTACACACACCACATGATCACGCTGTGTCCCAAGTTTAGTTCATTTTTGTCAATAGAATTGACCTCAGTAGTATTTTTTTGGACAGGAGCAGCAGCAAGTTTAAGGGCCATGCTCCCAGGATATCCCCCAGGCTGTCAGACCATCAACTGTTGTCATTTCCAGAGTTCTTGAGCTGCAGCTCTCTTTTTCTCATGTTGCCACAGGGACTCAACATTGTGTGTCCCATCACATCCGTCTTGGTGGTGGCCAGGCACCGTCTTGTTCTTCTGGTCGTGTGTTGATATAGTCTCCCATTCACATGGGTCCTTCTGTCTGCTGAGCTATTTTGTCCTCATGTCTTTGCTGTTCTCAGTGATCATCCATTCCAGACGAGTTGGGACTATTTGGTGTACTTCAGATGGTAGCTTGATAGTTCTTAAGACCTCAGACACCACTTACCAATATGGGCTGCAGAAGACTCTCTCATTACTAGGCTAGTTATGCAAATTGGCCTCAACTTCCCCTGAGAGCATGGTCGCCAGACCCTGCTCCTGTTACTCTATCGCTGCAATATTGGGTTAAGATTAAAAGAGATTTAGTTTATGGTGAAGTCCAGTTAAGTTGGTCTGTTTTATAAAGTGTGCTGTCATTGCTTTTACCTAACCAAATTTCATCAACTATCTAATCTATGACCAACACTCTCCCTCCTTTGCCACTTTGTCAAAGAGTCTTTCTTGTGTACATAGGTCTATTTTTAAGTCTTTGTAGTAGGGGTCTCATACAATATTTGTGCTTTTGCCTGCAACTGACTTCACTCAGCACCATGTCTTCCAATTGAAACCAGGTTGTAAGATGCTTCCTAAAATCATTGTTATTTGTCATTGTATAGCGTTTTTCTGTGTATATGCACCATAGTTGTGTATTCATTCATCTGCTGATGGGCACCTAGGTTGAATCCATCTTTTCGCTATTGTGGACTGTGCTGTAATAAACATTTGTTTGCATGTATCTGTTTGTATGACTGCCTTTGTTTCTGTCGCGTATATTCCAAGCAGTGGGTTCACTGGGTCAAATGGTATATTTATTTCCAGCTTTTTAAGGAAGCACCACATTGATTTCAAAAGAGATTGTACCATTTTGCCGTCTAACGAGAGGTGTAGGAGAGTTCTGATTTCTCCACAGCCTATCCAGGATTTGTTCTTTTGTGTTATTCGGATCAAGGGCAACTTTGTCAGAGGTGAGATGGTATCTCATTGTAATTTTGATTTGGATTTCTCTGATAGCTAACGACTGTGAGCATTTCCTCATGTGTCTTTTAGTTGTTTGGATGCCCACTTTGGTAAAGTGTCTGTCCATTTCCTTTGTCCTTTACTTAATTGGGTTATTTTCCTTTTTCTTGCAGTACCTTGTAGATTATGGAGATCAAACGTCAGTCTGACACGTGGTTGTCAGATATTTTTTCCCATCCTGTAGGTGCTCTTTTGACTCTTTTGATAAAGTCTTTGGATGAGTAAAAGTGTTTGATTCTTAGTAGTTTCCATTTATCTATCTTCTCTTCTGTTGATCATGCTTTGTCAGATTTTGAAGTTTATGTTGTGTATTAAAACTTCCGTTGTTGATCCTGCTTTTTCTTCCATGGTCTTTATCGTTTCAACTTTCATATTTAGATCTTTGATCCATTTTGAGTTACTTTTTGTATAAGGTATGGGATATGGGTCTTGTTTCAGTTTTTTGCGGATGGATATCTAATTTTGCCATCACCATTTGTTAAATTGTTTTTATCACAGTTTACAATCTTAGGATCTTTCTGAAATATCAACTATTCATAAGAGGATGGGGGCACTTCTGGGGTCTCGACTCTGTTCCATTGGTCTATATGTCTCTTTTTGGACGAGTACCAGGCTGTTTTGACTACTGCGGTAATGTTATAGTTTCTAAAATTAGGTAGTGTGAGGCCTCGCAGATTATTCTTCTGGCTGAGCAGTGTTTTGCTTATCTGTTTTCTTTTTTCCTTTCCAAACAAAGTTGGTGATTTGTTTCTCCATCTCTTTAAAAAATGTCACTGGAATTTATATTGGGATTGCATTGGGTATGTAAATTACTTCGGGTAAAATAGACATTTTCACAATGCTAAGTCTTCCTATCCTTGAGCAGGGTAGGTTTCTCCACTTATGTGAGTTTCTTTCGGCTTCTTGCAGCAAAGTTTTGTAGTTCTTTCTGTCTAGGTCTCTTATTTCTCTAGTTAGATTTACTTGTAGGTATTTTCTCTTCTTGGGGGCTATAATAAATGGTATTAATTTGGTGATTTTTTTCTTTGATGTTCTCTTTGTTGGTATAATGGCATCCTGATTTACTCACATTTATCTTGTATCTTGCTACTTTGCTGAATTCTATTAGTTCCATAGTTTACTTATGGATTGTTCAGGATTACCTGCATAAACAATCATATCATCTGCAAATAGGGACATTTTTTAATTTCTTTGCCAATGCTAATATTTTGTTAAAAAAAATTTGTCATGGCCATTGACCTAGGTGTCCCCTGAAACCATGATCCCCAGATCTCTGCCATGGCTTGCTACTCTGTCCTTTGAAGTGTTGGATTATATTTAGGAAACCTTTTAATCTGGGGTTTAGACCAGCTATGATAACCTCTTCGCTAGTGTGTTCTGTTCCTTCCTTCACCTAATCCAATTCCTATCTACTATCTATTCAGTGAGTACCCTCTTCCTCCTTCCCCTTTGCTGTAACCATCAGACTGTTTTCTGTGTTTAAACCTTTCTTATAATACCATTGTCATATAATAATTGTCCTTTTTCAAGTGGCTAATGTTACTAATGTTATTATTTACTCAGCATAACACCTTCCAAATTGCTTCATGTTATGTTTCTCAAGATCACCATTGTTCTTTATCATTGCATAGTATTCCATTGTGTGAGTATACCATATTTTGTTTATCCATTCATACAGTGATGGGTTCCTAGGTTGATTTATCATATTGCTATTGTGGACAGTGCTGCAATAAATGTTAGTGTGTATGTATCTATTCATGTAGCAGCCCTTATTTCTCTAGTGTGTATTCCAAAAAGTGTAGTTGCTGAGTGATATGGTATTTCTATGTCTGCTTTTTAAAAAAGTGCCAAATTTATTTCCAAAGTATTTCTATCATTTTGCATTCCCTCCAGCAGTGTATAAATACTCCAGTCTGTCCACATCTGCTCCAACATTTACTATTTTCTGTTTTTTGAATTAATGCCAGCCTTGCTGGGGTGAGATGCTATCTTGTAGTTTTGATTTGGAGTTCTCTAACAGCTAATGATTTTGAGCATTTCCTTATGTATCTGTTAGTCTCCTGCATGTCATCTTTGGTGAAGTGTCTCTTTGTATTCTTCATGCATTTTTCAATTGTGTTATTTGTCTTTGTCTTTTTGAAGTTTTGCAGTATCTTGCAAATAATGTCGATGAGAAGCTGATTGGATTTGTAATCATTTTTTCCAAGTCTGTAGGTTGTCTTTTTAGTCTTTTTGTGAACTCTTTAGATGAGCATAAGTTTTTGATTTTTGGAAGTTCCTATTAATCTATTTTCTCTTCCGGTGTTAGCGCATTGTCATGATTTTTTTCCCTCTGTTTATGCCATGTATTAGGGATCATTGAATCATCCCTAATTTTTCTTCTATGATTATTATTGTTTTGTATTTTCCATTTAAATCTTTGATCCATTTTGAGTTAGTTTTTTTGCCTGGCGTGAGATATGGGTCTTATTTATTCACTTTTTTCTTTCTTTTTTTTTTAAAAAAAACTTTTTTGTGTACGTTTACCCAGTTATACTTACACCATTTGTTAAAGGAGATTGTCTTTCCCTGGTTCACGGACTTTGAGCCTTTGTCAAGTATCAGCTGCTCATAGGTAAATGATTTTATATCTAGATTCTCAGTTCTGTTCCGTTGGTGTAGGTTTTGCTGTTGTACCAGTACCAGGCAGCTTTGACTACCATGGCAGTGTAATAATAGATTCTAAAGTCAGGTAGTGAGTCCTCTCGCTTTTTTCTTCTTCTTCAGTAATATTTTGCTTATCCGTGGCTTCTTCCTTTCCATACGAGGTTGGCGATTTTTTTCTCCATCTAATTAAAGAATGTCATTGGAATTTGTATTGGGATTGAATTGTATCTATAGATCACTTTGGATAGAGTAGATCTTTTTAAGATGTTGAGTCTTCCTATCCAGGAGCAAGGTAGATTTCTCTACTTAAATAAATCTCTTTCCTTTAGATATATTTTTAAAGTGAGGTAATATATGTTCAAAGAATGTTATAGTTAAATATACAATTCAATGAGTTACTGCTATGAGTTAATGGGTACTACTATACAATTCAATGAATTAATGGATAAATCTATATGCCCGCACAAATAACACCCCAGTTAAAATAGAGAAATATTATAGAACCCAGAGTATTCTCTTAGTGCTTTCATGACTAATTACCAGCCACCTAAGTACCTATACTTCTGATTTCTATCACCATAAATTAGCTTTGCTTTTTCTTAAACTTTATATAGATATGATCATACAGTATATAATCTTGTCTTTGGCTCTTTTCACTTAAAATAATGGTTGTGAAATCTATTTAAATTTTGCTTCTTGTCAGGCTACCAGTTCTTTACATTGCCCAGTACTGTTCCATTGTATGACTATACTTCAATTTTTTTAATCCATCTTCCTATTGATTGATGTGTTCTGTGTTTTCTGTATGGGAGTAATAAAAGCAAAGCTGCTATAAAGCTTTCTTACAAGTATTTTTGACTATATAGGCTTTCATTTCTTTTCAATTTCATTTGGAGTTGAATTAATCATTTAACAGAGCTGGTGTATCTTTAAATTTATGAAGAACTGCATGAATTTTCCAAAGTGGTTGTAGTGGAACAATTTACAACTCCTACCAATACAGTTAAGCACTCGGCTGCTGACTAAAAGATTTATAGCTCAGACTCACCTAGTAACTTCACAGAAGAATGAGCTGATGATCTGCTCTGCTAAAGATTACAGCCTAGAAAACTCCGTGGGACAGTTCTACTGTGTCATATGCTATGTTGCTATGAATTGATATCAACTTAAACATATCTGCAAACAACAAACCAATAATTTATGAAAGCTTTATTTGTTCCCCATCTTTATTAATTATTGGCATTGTCAGACTTTTATATTTTATCCATTCTAGCTGGTATGAAATGACATGTCATGTTAGCTTATTATTGGAATATTTGTTTACTTTAGCATTTCTCTTAATTCAATTCAGTGCCTTCTTCCTTTGCTAGGAGAATCTTACAGTTCTGAATTAAATAATAAAACTCTTAGAAGAAACTAATGTGCAAAATCGTCAAGCCTCTAACTATGCTATGTCTTCCTAAGCTATGTGAATTTGGTCATAACCACCAGCCTATGGAAAAAAAACTGCATTTAATAAAACTTCAATATTGGTATTGGCCAAGGAATCTAAAACATTAGGGTCTACATAGGTAATACAGGTTTATAAATCCTCTATTGTTAAGTCACACTCCATTTTAATACATTTACACTGTCTGTTAGAAGTATACCAAATATAGAAAATACAACATAAAAGAGTCATAAAACAGAAAATAACCACAATAATCATTAATTAATAATAATATTTTTAAAGTACTGTTTTTCTCAGAGTAGACATTTTGGTGCCAGATGTAGTGTTGATCTTTCTATCACACAGTTTCTTTAACAGTAGGCTTTCTTAGTGCCTTGGTAAGTCGAGGCTATTTCTGACAGACCTAATGCAATTTGCTTCCAAAGTGAAATATCCATGCAGAAGACAAGTGTTAATGTATCCACATGGTAAGAACCAAATAATCTTTTTTCTTCTCTTTTCCTTTGAAAATGAATGGCTGGGAAAAATCCTTCAGTTGTTTATTTGGGTATAGCCCCAGTCTCCAAAACTTTACCTATTCAATTATGTCTGAGTTGACATCTGACTCTGGAGATTTCAAAGATTCTAAGTTATTTCCCTCCCTGGTACCAGAGGAATTAGGTCCTATTTAGGAAGACTTTGGCTTTGCATGGAGGAGTTAAAAGATTTCAGTGAAAATTATAAAACTGTGTAAAAATAACAAAGGAGTAACCACAGGACATAAATATCTATCTGAATTCTTTAAAGAGTTATGAGTAATTTCCCTTGAATAAACAAGTTATTCTGAAAGGGTTCTGAAGTAATTGAGAGGGAAAGCCAGGAGAGCGTATGAAAAGCCACATGGCAAGTGAGATCACTTTTTAAAAAGTTTGTCAAGCTAATGAGCACTTAATTAAAGTCAACAGAGTCTCTAAATCTCCAAGTAATTTTCAAAAAGAATGTTTGGGAAGGGGAAATTTTTTTTCTCATGCTTTTCTTCTTTTGCTCTCATTCTCCATTCTCTGATGACTATAAAGCCCTTATAATGTTATCTTTGGGGTTTTACTCTTATTAACTTTTCTTTTTCATCCTGCTACTGAGTTCGGGGTCAGACAAATATAAACCTTTTTCTTTCTTTTTTTCAACAAAAATACTGATACTGTGAACTTAGAATAAAGAAGAAAAAGGGTTTCTCAGTTTGTTTCACCGGCCTCTAAATGTAGAGCCTTTCAAACGGTGGTGTGGTGGTTAAGTGCTATGTCTGCTAACCAAAATGCTGGCAGTTCAAGTTCACCAGGTGCTCTTGGGGAACTCTATGGAGAAATTCTATGCTGTCATATAGGACCATTACGAGTCAGAAATGACTCATTGGCAGTGCCTTTTTTTTTTTTTGCAAGGGATCTTCATGTAGAAATGTGTACAAGATGTGTGCACAAGAGAGCAAATGACAAAGAACAGGAAGAGGAGTATCAGTTTCTTGCTGTGAAGACTTTAGAACCCTGGGGAGACAGATAACTTACCTAAATAGTAGCATAAGCACTTATTCTCTGGTTACTTAACAATGGGGGTTTAAAACATCTTTAGTGAAGATTTTAATAAGAAATGAACTTATTCACTATGCTCCAGAGATGAAAGAGATGTTAAAAATCACATAGTATATCAGGTATGACAATGATGTTCCCAAACTTATCCTAGAAAAAGTGCTACATACCTCATTGCTGAAAATCACTAAGGTCACCTTCAAAGCACTCCCCTTGGGAAGAAATCTATGTACCCATGCCAGTGCCTAGTCCACCCTTCAAAGCAATTTTGAAACTTTTTTCTGGAATGGCCATCAGAGCTGTCTTGTATTACCCTTGGTGTCCTGAATGTCATCAAAAGGTCTTCCTTTCAATATTTCCTTTTACTTTGGTAGATAAAAGTCACTGGGGGTCAGATCAGTTGAGCAGGGAGAGTGCTTCAACACAGTTATTTGCTTCCTGGCTGAAACCCCCCTCACAGACAACTATGAAATTAAGTTCATGAACTTGTGCACAATGGCCACTCTAGAAAGAGGCTCTGGCTTCAGTTTTTAGTTTTGCATAGAGAAGTGCTTTGAAGGTGACTGTAGTGATGTTCAGCAATGAGGTATGTAGCACTCAGAACACTTAAGTTTGTGAATTTAATTGTGAGACCTCATATATGTTTGCATTTAAAGTCTGCACCTGTATACTACTCATTATCGGAGAGGTCTGTAATTCTTCAGATGTCAGTGCTCAGGGCATCTGACAATGAGGGAGTCACAATTAGTAACAACCATGGACAGCAAAACCTGGCACTTTTGCAGACCCTTCAGAGAATTGCGGCCTTGCACAAAACCTGGTCTCACAGCCAGCCCCTGCACAGGAGGCTAAATGTGCTCTTGCACCCATGCGTGTGCAAGTGCATGCATGCAAGCACAAACATATGAATCACTCTGTGTCAACAGAATTCTGCTAGAAATCCAAATAACCAATCCAGACTCAACTGACTCCTTCTAAAAAATCTGGTAGACTCTGGGAAGCTTCTTACGCCTCTCCCACTCTTGCAGCTGCCAGGAACCACTTTTGGGTAAAGAAGCCGCCAGCTTAAACCCATTAGCCTTCATTTGCCTACCCTGATGCTCACAATCTGTTTCCACAGTTCTCTAGTATCCAGTAACACAGTATTCCTCTTTTCTTTCTCCAAAGCCTTACGTTTATGCCCTCCAGATCCCCCATTTAACAACAAGCAAATACAGCTCCATTTTCAACCTATCCAGGGAATTGTGTCCTCTGCCTCCCCTCTTGATTCTCCTCTGAGGACACTCTTCACTTGTTGTAAGTAGAGGTTTCTCATTTTTTTCTATCTATCCAAGGACTTGTGTCCTCCACCCCCTCTCCTGATTCTAACCTTAGTACATCTCCCCCCACCACACAGGAGCTTAGAATTTATTGAAGTGTACAAAACAATTCAGTTAAATTTTCATATTTAGAAGAACAGCTCAACTATTCTACAACACATAACTTTAGATTGTACTTTAGATGAAGGTTGATAGATCAATTTAGTTTCAAATTAAACAATTACTACACATTGTTTTGTGACGTTGGTTGCCAACGCCACAACATGTTAATACTCTCCCTTCTCCACTTTGGGTTCCCTGTTCCCAACTTTCCTGTTCCCTCTTCCCTCTCACCCTTGCCTGTGGGCTTATGTAACTGTTTCATCTTGTTTTATGTTATGGGTCTGTCTAATCTGTAGCTGAAAGGTGAACCTGAGGAGCGACTTCTGTACTGATTGGACATTGAGTCAGACTTTTATCTTACATTTTTCTCCCTCTCTGTATGTGACCGTCTATTGTGGCTGCTATCAGAATAGTCGCTGGTGACAGGTGCCATCTAGCTGTGTTGGATTTAAGTCTGGTGAAGGCTGTGGTAGTTGTGGTCCCTTAGTTCTTTGGACTAATCTTTCCCTATAAGTTTGATTTCTTTCATAGTTCCTTGCTCCAGATGGGGTGGGACCAATAAAGCATATTAACAGCCATTCACAAGCTTTTAAGCATGCAGATATACTACTCAAAAATGTAGAATGTAGAATTTTTTTAAATATAAACTATATTATACCAATTGAACTGCCAAGCCACATGAGTCGGACCAATTGAACTAGATGTCCCCAAATACCATGATCCTCAGCTCTCAGCCCAGTAATTCAATCCTCTTAGGATATTTTTTACTTATCTTCAGTAGAGGTTTCTTTCTCTCTCTCTCTCTTTTTTTTTTTTTTTTTTTTTACTTTCAGAAGACATCTTATGCAGCTTGGTACTCTCTCAAGACTACTTTCAGAGTATCAGTAAGGAGTGGGTTATATAAAGAATGTACAAAAGTATCTTATCTGTAAGTTCTGTGAAAGTACCCTTAGTGCAGACCACAACTTCTGTTCCTTTTGCTCGTCTTACAAATTTTCTTTGTTAGTCCTTTCTGTTTTCCCTTGTTGAGGTAGGTTAAAAATGGCTGTCCTTTCTTTGACACGTCTCCCGCTGAGAGAAGTCCAAGTCCTCCATTCTTGAACCCGATCAGCTGTTTGATTACTTGACCAATAGAAAAGGCAAAGAGGACTCTATGCCATCTTCTCAGCCTATACTTTAAGAAACTGTCAGTTTCCACTTCCTGTTCTTGGAACTGTTCTGGCTTGCTGTGTGTTAGCTAGCACAGCTCCATGACAAGATCCATATGGAAAGAAACGAGGCCCCTTGTTCTCACTCCTGCATGGGCTCACAGACAACGATCAGCACTAGCTTGCGTGTAAACTGTCATAGAAGTGGATTGTGTAACTCTAGTGAAGCCCCCCAAATTATGACCTCTGGTGCAGAAATGAACTATCCCTTGTTTTTCCTGCTACTGAAAACACAAACAATTCCATTTCCTCTGACCCTCTACCCACCCACTATGGCAAACCTAGTTATCTTTCTGGCCTTAGGTGAAACTTTATTTTTCCAGGAATATTTCCTTCGGCTCTAAAATCCAGGTTATATATCCCACCTTTGTGATCCTTAGACACACTGATTGTCACATTATGTTGTGGTTTCTCATTTTCCTATTGGTAGAGTCTGCTAGTCTATAAACTTTAGGAAAATAGGCACTATATTTGTTTCATTTAGAGTTTTACCCTCAGTGTATATCAATGAGGATAAATACTTTTGAAAGAACAAATGAATAGCCCTTTCTTATTTTTCAGCGAAAAAGTTCAGGCCCTGACAGCAAATTGAAGAATTCTAGAATACATAAAGTTTGGGTGTTCCCTTGCTGGAAGATTGAAGCCTCACATGCCTAGAGTTGTACTTGAATGTGAAGTTTTGTGTTTATATACCATGGAGTACTGCAACAAAACTAACCCCAGTGCCATCAAATTGATTCTGACTCACAGTAACCCTATGAAGAGAAAGAACTGCCCCACAGGGTTTCCAAGTAACAGCTGGTGGATTCAAGTTGCCAGGCTTTTAGTTAGCAGCTGCAGCTCTTAAGTGCCATGCCACTGGTGTTTGGTCAAGTTTGGTGAATGTAAGGAATCAGAACTCTATTCTGTTTCTTGCCTCTGAATCCCAACACCTTGAATATAGAGTTGGACTGAAAGGACAATGAATGTTCTTTCTTCCATGTTCTTTATTTTAAAAAACAAAAAGTGTTAAATATGTTATTTTCCATTGTCATTCAAGCATTTAAATGTAGATGCTAAAATATATCCATTTTTCACGAATAGTCAACATTTAAATTAACTGTTCATCAATTATTTGAAACAAATATCTCTTATGTTATAATTGCTGCAGTAGTTGCGTCTTGACAGCGGAAGTAAACAGACAATGGAACATTTGTTCAGTTCTGTTGATTTTCTTAATCACTGAACTCCAACACAGTTTGTCTAGGGCATTGAAGCCCTGGTGGACCAAGTCCCTGTTTTATTTATCTTTGCCATTCTAGCACTTTGTGTAAAACCTAAACCCATTGCCCTTGAGTCAACCCTAACTCGTAGCCACCCTGTAAACAGAGTAGAACTGCCCCACAGAGTTTCCAAGGACCACCTGGCAGATTTGAACTGCTGAAGTGCTTAACCATTACTCCAATATTATAAAAAAAAAAAAAAAAAAAACCTACACTCCAAACGATCCAATTATGATGCATAAGGACCCTATAGTACAGAGTAGAACAGCCCCCAAAGAGTTTCCAAGGAGCACCTGGTGGGTTCACTTAATTCTGCCACCAGGGTTTCCAAACACTACTCCTCTGTAGTATTTAGTAAAAAGAGGTAGTTAATACATACCAGACCTGTGCATAGTTTTAAAGCTGCTCAATTCATGTGAAAACAGGTATTTCAAAAAAAAAGGAAAAGGAAAACCGTATTCTACATTTTAGAATCTGCTTTTTTTATAATTCAGACATTATTTCTGGATATATTGAGAGTACAAAGGCTGATGAAACTTCTGTCCTGAAAAAACAAAGTACCACTGAGAGTTAAAAGCAGATACTGTCACTGTGTATAAGTAGATTTTATATGTAAAAGTTTCCTTTTTTCCTCTGCTGAAGAGACATCATCAGAACTATACACTCAGAGGTTGCCCAGTCGGCATTTTATTACTGAGTACAAGATGATTAGTCACACAACTGCCAATTACTTTGTTTTTGAGAAGGCATCTGTAATTACTTTTAATTTGAATATAAATTCCCTTTGTTGAAAGAAAACACTTAACCTTAGTTATGTTAGAAAGGCAAACAGCATAAAAAACAGGCTATATACATATTTAAAATCATAAGCATAAAAATACTAATTAAGATAAAACATTATGTCACAGTCCCTATAATAAACACAAATTAATAAACCAATCAGGAATGTGGGCACCTTCAGAAAATTATGACATGACTCACATAATCTTTCAAAAATTAAGTTAAGGAAAATTATATGGACTTTGGTTATAGACCTAGTTAATTTTGATGCCTTTGAGGAATTGTGTTTTTAGACAATCTATATAAAAGAAAATCATCTGTTAATAAAGTAGACTTTAAAAAAAAGATATGTTCCTTATATTTCCCCAAACAATCACTATGTGAAGGATTTATTTAAAATCTGTCACCAACAGATGGAACTAGATTTCAAAAGGAAAAAAAAAAAAATTGGACCGACTATTCTCTAAGTAAGATTCTGAGATAAAAATGGAGACATAAAGCATTCCTGACAGCCTCTAGGAGATTTGGAAGAGAAATATTTCATTTCCATTGTAATGGGTACCCTAATAGTGTATGCTGTGACACGCTGTGCAGACCCCCAGCCCTTTCCAGGACTAACTTTCCAAGACTAAGACCTTCTTCCTGAAGCTGCAGAGTGGAGGTGGTTGACAGTTGTCAAGTAAGTTGTTCTTCCAAATTGCTTTTGTTGAGGTTGCGTCAAATCCAACTCTTCCCTGTATGTCTACAGGGCTGATCCAGAATATCCTCAAGGAACATCCTTTACACAAACAGCCTCATAGTCTGTTTCCCGGACAACCTAACCAAAGACCATACAGGTTGAAAGAAAACGTAGGCTATTGGTTGAACAGCAAATCTGTCTAAATAACCTTTTTTGGTCTGAAACACTGTAGAAGGTATCCAGCCACCTAGAGAAAGAGCTTTTTCCCTCAGACTGGACCACATGTTTGCTACGTAGACAAAGCATTAAAGATGCACGCAAGCGCAGGCATGCACACAATCTGTGCCTTCATCGTGCTTCTCATTGTCTCATCTTAACAATGCTGCTGTTTCCTTGTTGTTACTGCCATGTTAGTTGCTGTGGAATTAGCTGTGACTCATGGAGATCTTACATAGGACAAAGGGAATGTTACCCAGTGCTGCGCCATCTTCAGGATCTTTGATATGTTTGAGGCTCTTTTTAACGTTACTGTGTACATCCATTTCCTGGAGGATTTCCCTGTTTTCGTTGATCTGTCTCTTGGGGATCAATGATTTGTTTAGTCATTTCCTTGTTTCTTTGGATTATCTTATACTTGATATTTATTTGGCTGCAGCCAAATATATTAAAAAACTTTACATAAATAGAAATAAAAAGGCTCAACCTTTTGTCATGTGACATTTTTTAGACCAGGAAGATGTGGAATGTGTCATTTTCATGAGGCTCCAAAGTAGCATTTTTCATTTCTCCCCAGACTTTCCCGGTCATCAGAAACTAAAGCACGTTTTAGAAACAAGGAGATTCCGGAGTGAGACTTAGACTTGTATTTTTAACATGTATTCAAGTAAGTCGGATAATCAGTCAAACTGAAAAAAAAAAAAAAAAAAAAGTGCCAGACGAGAAAACAGTAGTTCAAAATCCTGCAGTCTAGTGCTTCTCAAACTAATTTGCACACTTATCACTAGAATATTTTATCAAAACACAGATTTTGGGCTAGAGCCAAAAATACAAACCAAACCCATTGCCACTGAGTCAATTCCAACTCATAGCAACTGTAAAAGACAAAACAGAGCTGCTCCATAGAGTTTCCAAGGACCACCTAGTGGCTTTGGACTGCCAGCCTCTTCATTAGCAGACATTGCCCTTATCCACGGTGCCACCAAGGTTGAGAGCTGTCTTTCAAGCAAGCTCCCAGCTAATGACAGTGCCTGTGGAGCATTATGAGTAATAGATGTGCAGCCCATTCAGAGCAGCTAGAAGCTGGACCAGTTGACACATGTGTCTCAATTAATTTTGAAAAATGGGTTCTTAAATTTTTAGTGCTTTTTTATATAAGAGCAAATGAACTTTTCTTGATCTCTTTGTTACTGCTTCCTACTTAAAACCTGATCTGAAAGAGAGATAGAAATATTTTTTTTTTTTTTTTTTTTTTAGTGATGATCACCACTATTTCTAGCTGTTGGAGATACCTAAGACTTTCACTCCATGACCGAAGTTTTCAGATTCACACATTCAAGGCTGACCTTGGGTAGACTGATACTGATCATCTGCTTTATACATCCTTCAGTTCAGTTTAATGAAAATATTTTTAAGGGTGACAGGAAAAATCCTCTAGGACAATGTCTAGGAGACACGTTTTTTGATGACATACAGTTTAAAATTTTTCTATAAAACTATAAACTCATTGTCATCTAGTTGATTCCAACTCATAGATACCCTATAGGATGGAGTAAACTGCTTCATATGGTTACCAAGGAACAAAAAGTGAATTTGAACTACTGATATTTTGGTTAGCAACCTGATCTCTTAACCACTTGTATATTTTTAATTTAAAGGGAAAATTACTTTCTGTGACCAGTACATAAGTTAGTAACTCGAGGTTAATGAACGTTGAATGAGTATTGTGAAAGTTCCTTTAACACACCTACGATTTCTTCTAACTCTGCTTTATTATCTTGTCTTCACACTTGAGTGCCTCAAGGGTACAACAGCTGTGTTTCAGACAGTTTATGCCCCTTCTGATAAAAATGGGTTTTGCAGTCACACATATATATTTTGTTTTCTCTTTATCTTTCCTGATTAAAACATTCTGTTACCACTCTTTTGATGTGCCTATTGCTGAGATGATCTAAAAATTTAACTAACTCAAATATAAATAGATTAAATTAAATAACAACTAAGGAGTTGGACAACTTTACCCAAAGTCCCTCTAGAATAGGGATGGCTTTGTCATTGAAACCTAAGTCCTTCTGCATCTTTCCCTAACATGATTTTGACTCTGATTGGAATTGAGTGGTGATTTCCTTCATACCTTCATGAAGATCACTGTGAAATAATACATAAAAAATATTTTTTGTTATCAAAATATATTACTCAAATGTCAAGTATTATTTCTACATTTTATTGACATAAAACAAGATGCTCTTGTATGAGTACTAGTGGCAATAAGGGTGGCAGCAGTTGAGTATTACAAACATAATTTAAAAATAAAAAATACTTGGTTTTAAAATCTGGGTGTGTCTTTTTCCAAAATGTGCTGTGAATATTTTTCAAATTATATAGTTACAAAATTTAGCGAGGTAAGGATTATGTAAAATCTCATCTTTGGCTATAAATAAGGAAATAAGACCAAAAAAGTTAAGTGACTTGCCCTATTTACTACAAATGTTTATTACAAGTTTGGGGCTAAAATTCTGAGATGTTTTCACTTCCACTTCAAGAAGTAAAAGTGACTCAGATAGTAAAAAATGTGTCTGTTTATTTGATAATGACTATAAGGGCTGCAAACTCCAGTGGTGTAGTGGTTAAGACCTGTGGCTGCTAACCAAAAGGTCAGCAATACAAATCTGCCAGGTGCTTGCAGTTCTGCTCTGTCTATAGGGTCGCTGTGAATCAGAATTGACTCAACAGCAGTGGGGTGAGTTTGGTATCTAATCTATGAACACCAATCTCCATCCCTCCCAATGGTTGTAACCATCAAAGATTATTTTCTGTGCTTAAATCTTTTCTTGAGACCTTATAATAGTGGTCTCATAGGACATTTGTCCTTTTGCAACTGGCTAGTTTCACTCAGCTTGATGTCTTCCAGATTCATCTATATTATGAGATGTTTCCTAAGACTGTCGTTATTCTTCATCACTGCATAGAATCCCGTTGTGTGAATATACCATAATTCGTTTATGCATTGATCCGTAGATGGCCATCTAGGTTGGCAGTTCAATTCCATCAGGGTCCACTTGGAAACTACAGGTGGGCTGACAATTAAGTCCACAAACTTAGTTGTTCTAAGGCTACATACCTCATTGCGAATATCACTGTGGTCAGCTTCTAAATACTCCCCTTGGGAAGGTGTGCTCTGATGCCAGCACCTAGTCCACCCCTCAAAGAAAATCTGGAAATCTTTCTGGAGTGGCCATTGTGCAAGGTGGCAAATCCCAGAACTGAACTGTATAGTTGTCTGCAAGGCAGTTTTTAGCCAGTAAACAAATAACTGTATTGGACCACTCTACTACTTATCTGCCCCCTAATGACTTTTTTCTTTACCTGAAGATAAAAGAAGTCTTGAAAGGAAGACATTCTGATGTCATTCTGGACATCAAGAGTAATACAATGACAGTTCTGATGGCCATTCCAGAAAAAGAGTTCCAACAGTACTTTGAAGAGTGGAGAAAGCATTGGCGTCAGAGTATAGCTTCCCAAGGGGAGTCTTTTGAAGGTGACCACAGCAATATTCAGCAATGAGGTGTGCAGCACTTTTTCTAGGATGTGTTTCAGAACATAGCTGGCATTCCTCAGATAGGGCAGTTCTGCTCTGTCTCGTAGTATCCCTGTGAGTTGAAATCAACTTGACAGTGGAAAGTTTGGTTTGGTTTTGATATGGGCTAGTTTTAGCACTAGGATGTATGCTACGTTGTCCTTAATTAGAGAAAGACTTCACTTCCTCGTCATGATAATACTGCCCTGAAGAGTGATTTTTCATGTAATAGAGATTAAAGAAAAATAGTGAAATACATGAAGACAACCATTAACAAATGGGTTATTCTGCTATCCTAATACAAGTGAGAATAGTCTTTTCACAGCTTAGTCCTTGATTTTAGGAATTTGTCTTTTTCAGAAAGCAAAAACTATTTGTACTATTAATTAATATTTTTCAAAAATTGTTGTTCAGAGACAGAAAGTGCATTTGGGGAACCTATTTAGTAAAATTGAGTCTTTTGAAAGATGCTGCTGTCATCACTATGGGCCATTTGGTTCACCTGCTAATTCCCCAGAACCTGTGTAAAGCAAAAGGTCTCTGCCTGAGGCAGTCTCCTCTAATGGTAAAGCCAAATCAGTAGAATGTATTGGATACATATAAATGTTTTGTCACCTTCCCAGTACCAAAGAGCTCAAATTGCTGAACATTTCATTGCGTTTTGTGGCTGAGAAATGTGTGTTTCTTATTATGAAAGGTTTAGGGATGGCATACTGTGTAATAGCTCAGATGAGTGAAAACAAATTTAAATATAAGCAATGCACTGGCTTATACTTTGCATGTTGTAAATACTCTTAGAAACAGTATGGGGCCTTATTAAGTTTGAACCTCAGGTCTTTTAACTTCCCTGAGAAAAGAGAACAAATGGTAAATGCATGAAAAAATAACTAACTAACCTCTGTGATTTCCCACTTCAGCTCAAGCCCAGATATTTTTGTCAGTTGTTAATTACAGTCATATTTCTCTAAAGCATTTTCTTTTTTCTTTTTTTTTAAGGAGAAGGGGGGAAAAAAAAAAAGGAAGAGAAGCATTTCAAGGAGAAAGGCTGAACCATGCAGCGAAGGTTCACATTTTTCTGAGTGGAGAGGAACTTATTAAGATGAAGGCATCTGGCATGGCTGCCTGTGATAAAGAGGGAAGTGCAGAAGAAGTGAGTGGGACAAATCTGGCCCCAGAGTCACAGAAGAAACTGTGGGAAACTCTTGAAAGAGTAGGAGATGTCTCAGGGCAGAGATAAGATAAAAGCATGGTAAGAAATGAATATGTTCATTTGGCCCAAACAGCTGCACTACACTGTGTTCACTGGTCACTTTTCCCTTTTTCCAGATAAATACCTGTATATGATGGAATTATTGATTCAAACACGTTTCAAAATACATTTTGAATGCTGGGCCTTGTATTCATGAATATGACCCTGTTTAAAAATTGAATTTGTCTTTTGTTATGTTAATAAGATCATTTCAGTGTAGGGGTGTATCCTTATCCTAATCATGTCTGAAAATCATAAAATGAGCAGCACAGATACAGAGACACACATAGTGAAAGAAAGAAGCCGAGCGAGCATCATTTACAAGTCAAGGAATGCCAAGGAGCTGAGCAAAACCCCAGAACTAACTGACAAGGAAAGAATGGACACAACAGGGACCCTGATCTGAACTTTTAGTTTCCACTACTGCGAAAAAGTTAAGTTTCTGGTCTTTAAATCACCCACTGCTCAGGTTGCTGCTACACAGTACTAAGCTGACAGATGGTATATGGATTCCCAAAGTCTCTGATACTGTGACTCTTCTTTCTGTATCTCATACCTTTAGGAGAGTTCTAGTTTAAAGGCAAGGAGGAAAAACAGCATTTTACATGAGAAGGAATTAGGATGCAGATAACTAAATTAATAGATTTAAGGTGATAGAATTAAATTTCTAGTGGGATTTACACTAGTGCTGGAAGTCCTGGCCCTTCACCCTGTATTGTTTTCAGAATTTTTGCATTGGAATGCAGAGATTGCTCAGTCCGGTCTTCCATCATCTGATCCCATTTGCCTTGGAGGTTAAATACTGAGGCAGCATCACGCCCACCCACCTCAGCCTTATTTTGGCAATTACTTTCAGGGTGCGTGGTAACTTCTAACAAAGACATTGAGGAGGTGCTTTGTTGAGCCTGGAACCTTGCATTTCTCTGAAATGTCTTAAACTGTCCGTTACTGTTTTGATTGCTTTCTTATTTTTCTGTGTAGGCACCTGTTGACAGGAAACTCTGTGGCCACCACTCATTGCATTTAAGTAATCAAACAACCACAAACTGTCACTGTCACTTTCATTTCCTGTCTCCATTCATTTTCTTTAGCTGCTGATAGATTATCAGTGGAGCTGGAGTTCCCATACATTTGTGTATCAAGAAGGCAAGACTGTAGGTGCATGCCGGTGCCCAGGAAGATATCAGAGAATGGAAGTAAATGCTTGCAGCCTGGCTCCTGGCTTTCAGCTACGTCATTCACCTGTGGTTTTTAAAAATGCTTTTTTGTTTCGGGGATCAAATGGAAATCCTAGTCTTATTGCTGCAGGATTTCCTTAATCCTCCCACAGTAGTTAAAGACTATCCCTAGCTCCACTTTGTTTGCTGTAGCTTGTGCAGAAGTGGCAAGGCAGGCTTAACTGCTGCCATCAGCAGCTACAGGAGAAAGCTCTGTGAATGGTTAGAATTGGATTTGGTTGTCCTTCACAAGGACCTTTCTCCCAACTGTTTCTATGTAAGTGTATGTCTGTACAGCTCTCAAGACCATCAGGAAACAGGTGTTTCTCTATTAATAGCCCAGACATATGAAAAGAAGGAGAAGGTACAGCAGCATATGAAAATCAGGTGGTCCACGGTTGAATAGTTTGTACACAATAACTAATCACTCAAAGCTTCTGCCTATTTATAATAAAGTCTGTAATTACAAACCAGGTGGCTGTGGTTAAGAGATTGTGGTGTTCTGAAGCAGGTTACTTGACTCACCATTGCAGCTTCAGAGGAGATGTGACCACCTGCATAGAGGATGGTTGGTATGTGTCTGCCTATAAGCTGCACATGTATACTGTACCCTCGCTTCACTATGCACTGTCTTCTAACACCTCAAAAACACGAGTTATAATGCACAAGTTTCCCCCTCCATGTGCACACAGAATGGCTAGAAAATTTTGATTTTCAATGGCCCTTGAGCCCCCAAATTGTGCTATATATTTTCAGGCCGCATTTTGTATTAAATTGACATGGATTAGTTTTGGGGGCAGTCTTTGAAGTACAAAATGTTGTTCTACTACTATACTAGTGTGCCTATAGATGATTCTTCTTCTTCTTTTTCTTTTTAACTTCAGAATCCAGAGGAATGGTTGGACTGGTGTCATGATGGCACTAGAATATTTTAAAAGTAACTTTATTAGCAAATTGTCAAATACTTATTGAGTATCTCTTGTAGCTAAAACTATATTAGGATGTGTAGGAGGTATATATGTAGGAGACGGCTGCTTTTCTGAAAGAACTTCGTCTTAACTGGAAAGACAGATATACTCAAATGTCAACAAAAAAGCTGTCTGTTTTACATATTCCTGCATGGAAACCACGGTAGTGTAGTGGGTAAGTGCTATGGCTGCTAAACAAAAGGTGAGTAGTTCAAATCCACCAGGTGCTCCTTGGAAACACTATAGGTGAGTTCTTCTCTGTTCTGAAAGATCACTACAAGTGAGACTCAACTGGGCAGAAATGAATTTCATTTATTTGTTTTGGTATGGAGGTGTTCTTAGGTGGCACAAATAATTAAGGACTCTACTGAGAGCTAGACAGTCAGAACTTACCCAAATTCTTTGAGAGAAAGGCCTAACAATCTGCTTCCACACATCATAACCACTGAAAACCCAGTGGATCACTCTTCTACTCTGCAACACAAGGAGCCCCCATGACTCAGAATCCACTTGAGGACAACTGGTTTCTCCCTCTATGAGCATCAGTGGTTTAGTGGTAGGTAGAATTCTTGCTTCCAATTCAAACCCCAAACCCACTGCCATTAAGTTATTTCCGACTCATAGTGACCATATAGACAGAATAGAACTGCCCAGTAGAGTTTCCAAGGAGCATCTGAGGGATTTGAAATGCCAAACCTTTGGTTAGCAGCCGTAGCACTTAACGACTATAACAATGGGGGGTTCCTTCCTATTGTTGTTGTTACTAGATGCCACCGAGTCAGTTCTGACTCATAGAATGACCCTATGGACAACAGAATGAAAGACTTTGCCCAGCCTTATGCCATGTCCACAATCGTTTTTAAGCTTAAACCCATTGTTATGATCACTATGTTAATCCATCTTGTCAAGGGGCTTCCTTTGTTTCATTGACTCTCCACTCTACCAAGCATGATGTCCTTTTGCGGGGACTGATCCTTCCTGACAACATGTCCACAGTATGTAAGATACAATCTTGTCATCTTTGCTTCCAAGGAGCACTCTGGTTGTACTTCCAGAACAGATCTGTTTGTTCTATTGGCGGTCCACGTTACATTCAACATTCTTCTCCAACACCACAATTCAAAGGTACAAATTCTTATTCTGTCTTCTGCCCTCATTATCTAGCTTTCATATGCATGTGATGCAACTGAAAATACCATGACTTGGGTCAGGCGCACTTCAGTCTACAAAGTAACATCTTTAGTTTTCAATACTTCAAAGAGATCCTTTGCAGAAGATTTTCCCAGTGCAGTAAGTCTTTGGGTTTCTTGACTGCTGCTTCCATAGGCATTGATTGTGTTCTCAAGTAAAGTGAAATCATTGACAACCTCAATCCTTTATTTATGACAATGTTGCTTACTGGCCCAATTGTGAGGATTTTCATTTTCTTGATGTTGAGGTGCAATCCACACTGAAGGCTGTGGTCCTTGATCTTCATCACTAAGTGTTATCAAATCTTCTTCACGTCCAGCAAGTAAGGTGATGTCCTCTGTGTAATGTAAGTTGTTAATGAGTCATCCTCCAATCCTGATGCCTCGTTCTTCTTCATATCATCCAGCTTCTCAGATTATTTTCTCAGCACACAGATTAAAGAGACACGGTGAAAGGATACCACCCTTACAAACATTGTTCCTTATTTAAACCATGCAGTATCCCCTTGTTCTGTTTGCACAACTTGATCCATATACAGATTCCTTAAGAGCACAATTAAGTGTTCTGGAATTCCCATTCTTTGCAATGTTAGCCACAATTTATTATGATCTACACAGTTGAATGCCCTTACACCGTCAATGAAACACAAGTATACATCTTTCCAATATTCTCTGCTTTCAGCGAGAGCCATCTAACATCAGCAGTGATATCCCTGGTTCCACATCCTCTTCTGAATCCAGCTTGAATTTCTGGCAGTTCCTTGTCAATATACTGTTGCAGTCATTTTTGAATTATCTTGAGCAAAATTTTACTTGCATGTGATATTAACAATATTGTTCGGTCGTTTCTGCATTTGGTGTCATCAACCTTCTTTGGAGTGGGCATAAAGATAGATTTCTTCCAGTCATGTGGCCAAGTAGCTATCCTCCAAATTTCTTGGCATAGATGAGTGAGCACTTCCAGCACTGCATCTGTTTGTTGAAATATCTCAGTTGGTATTCCATCAGTTCCTGGAGCTTTGTTTTTAGCCAATGCCTTCAATGCAGCTTCAACATCTTCCTTCAGTACCATCAGTTCCTCGTCATATGCTACCTCTTCAAATGGCTGAATGTCAACAAGTTCCTTCTAGTGTAAAGACTTTGTGTATTCCTTCCGTCTGGTTCTGATGCTCCCTGAGTCATTTCATAGTTTCCCTGTAGAATCCTTCACTATTGCAATTCAAGGCTTCCAACTGGGATACCTCGATTCAATTCCCAACCGATGCACGTCACTGGCAATCACCTCATGCCTGTCAGTGGAGGTTTCTGTGTTCCTGTGATGCTTAACAGGTTTTGTCAGAGCTTCCAGAATAAGGTAGACTGGGGGAGGGGAGGAAAGAGTTTCATGGTCTACTACCAAAAAACAGCTAACAAAAACTCATGGATTGCAAAAGTCTGAACCCATTTGTAGTATCATTATATGTCAGAGGCAAATCTACAGTAGCTAACTGTAACAACAACAATCCCTAACATAGATAATATGCACTAAAGCTGATGAGATACAGGAAATTGCAATGCAAAAGTTGCATTTAAAAGTTTACAAGAACAGCAGACCTAGACAAAAGGATATAAATTAAGTAAAATAGGACAGTAAAGGGCATTTGGGTTTGCTGTTAGCATTAATTTTCTATTGTGTAGCAATTTCCCACAAATTTAGCAGGTTAAATAATACATATTTATTTTTTTGGAACCCTGGATGGTACAAACTTTTAATGCCTTTGGTTGTAAGCTATAAGGTTGAATCCACTCAAAGGCACCTTGGAAGAGATATCTGGCAATCTCCTTGCCAAGAAAACCAGCCACTGAAAACTCAATAAAGCATAGGTCTATTCTGACACACATGAGTTAACCATGAACAAGACTGATTCATTAGCAACTGGTTTACTTGTGATCTCAGTTCTGTAGGTCAGAAGTCCAATTTGGTTTGTCTGATATCTCTGCTTCCACTCTCCCAAGGCTGAAGACAGGGTATTGGGCAGACTATGTTACTTTCTGGTTCTTAGTGTCCTCTTCCAAACTTATGTGATAGTTGGCAGAGTTTACTTTCTTCTAGTTGTATGATTGAGGTCCCTGTTTCCCTGATAGTGTTAGGTAGGGACCATCCTCATCTCCTAGAGGCCACTCTGGCACTTGTCACATGGCTCTAACTTGGGCCTTCTCATAACACTTCAGCTGACTTCTTCAAAACAAGCAGGAAAATGTCTGCTGTTTTTAATCTTCTACTTCAGGAAGGGTCTAGTTCTGCTTTTAAAGGTTTACTTAATTAAACCAGGCCCACTCAGGATAACATCCCTTTTAATTAACTCAAAATCAACAGATTAGTCAACCCGATAACTATCAGAAGTAGAAGTGAATAATAGCCATGAGTCACGCCCTTAGCAAGCCTGAGGGGGTTATACATGGTATGTACAGCAGGGAGTAGAACTCTTGAGAACCATCTTAAAGTTCTGCATAGCAGTAGAGACAAAGTGACATGGAGTGATTTTACATGGTGTGTTTAGAACATAGATTTACCAATTACGGATATCAACTGTGAAATAATTTTATGTCTTCAAGTTTAGAAATAAATATTACAGAAAATACATCCTTCGTGTCTTGTATGTCTATAGTACAGAGCTGAAAATGAGGGAGCTTGAGGACCCATCATTTAGTGGGCTGAATAATCTTGTAAGAAATGTCATGTGTCATGGATTGAATTGCATCCCACCAAAAATGTGTGTAGTAATTTGTCTAGGCTAGGATTTCTGGTATTGTGTGATGTTCTTTCATGCTGTAAACTCTGCCTCTACGATGTTAAAGAGGGACAAGGAGAGGCAGTTGTGTTAGAGAGGTGAACCTCAGTGTGTCAGATTATACTGTTCCTAGAGGCAATCTCTTGAGACTTAAAAAGAAAAGAAGCAAGCAGAGAATTGGTGACCTCATACCACCAAGACAGCAATGCCAGGAACAGAGTGCTTCCTTTGGAAAATACCTGATGTCCCTATGCTACCAGGGTTTCCAAAGCAATCTTAGAAATTATAAATGTTACAGCACAGGTGATAAATAAATCATATTAAAGTTGGCACTAAAGCATGTAGGAAACCTCAGGTCTCACCTCAGACTTCACTACCCAGAATGGCACCTGGACAGTGGGTGCTGGCAGGCGAGAAATTCTCACATTCTTGGGTAGATGTTCAGTAACCAAAGCACAACTCTGAAGCGTAGTGTACTATCTGGTAACTGTTTCAGCTAGTCTTGCAAAACTCTGAGGCACAAAGAAATAACTAATATTACTTTGTCTAATCTAAAAATTCGCTCTAACTGTTTTGTTGTATTTATACTTTTATTTACTGTATTTCATGTTTCCTCCTTCCTTTGGATTTGTTTGTGCATATTTTCCCAGTTTTAAGAATTTATATTCAGAGCCAACAAAGTGCCGTCGAGTCAGAGCCGACTCATGGCGACCCTATATTCAGAGGCAGGGCCAAAATGGCAGAGTAGTCAAACTCTTCTGCTGACCCATCTAACCATAAAAACTCCAAAGAACAAATGAAATTTATTAATATGATGTCCAAAGAGCCCAGAATATCAAATGAAAAGTTAAGAAATTGGACTGAACAATAAGGAAGGGAGAGTAGGGTTCACCAGACCTGACCTGCTGGGAAACAGCTGCAGCCAGCATGATGAGGTAAACATGGTAGTTGGAGGGTATCTTCCCCAGCATGAGAAACTGGCCATAGAACCCACTCATACCTCCAGGGTCAGTGTGGAATAGTACGAGATCATCAAAAACTAAGTCTTTGTGTGTAATCTGCTGTGTGAGCATAAGTCTAAACCATACACTCTAGACATACCTCTCTCCCTTCTCTAGTACTTCCCACTCCCTTATCTGAACTGTGCTGGGCTCTAGAGTTTGTTGCCATTAACTGAGCCAGAAGTAGGACTCCTTCAGCCCACCCTGAGCCATTCTCCAATACTCTCAGAGACGGAATCATTTCACAAACAGGGAGAAGAAGGAAAGAAAAAAAATCTACTGACTCCTCTCAGCCAGAAATTCAGGGCAGAAATTGTCCCTTTGCCTAGATTCAGACATCAAGGGATATACCATCTTCACAGACACTCAGAAACATCTGTTAGCCCCTTGCATTTCTCAGTGGCTGCAGCTAGATACCTGTGCCTACAGCAATCACCCCTGCCCAACTAGAACAGTAGAGGTGAACACACAGTTGGTCACTGGCTACCTAGACAGCTAAGCCAAATATATACAAGAAAAGGAAATGTAATCTTGGGCTTAAATGTCTAGTAACAGCTATAACCATCTGGTGACAGGATGTTAGAGCTTCAAAGGCACCATTAACCAACCTAGTACACATGACCAGCCTGTTGCAACATTTCAAAAACAAGCAAACAAATAGAAAACAAGAAGCTAGAAGACATAAGCAAACATAACATAAATTCACCAACTTACTGGTGGCTCAGACACATCAATCCACATCAGATCACCTAAAGAGGCAGATGACAACTGCTTCAGAAAGCTCCAAAACAGAGATTCAAATTTTTCAGAGGAAGAGAACTTCCTGGAATTATCAGAGGTAAAGTAGGAAACATTAATATTTAGAACTCTTCAAGAGATCAGGAAGGTGTTGAGGCAAAATGGAGCACAGTATAATGACAAATTGAATGGGCTGCTAGAAATCAGAGAGTGACAAGAATTCAAAATCCATAAAATTAAAAATATAATTACAAAATTAGACAACTAAACAGAGAGCCAAAAGAGCAGAATTCAGGGAATAGAAGTCCAAATTAATGAAACTGGAGATAAAGCATGTAACATCAACATATTTGAGGGAAAAAAAACATCAGATAAAAGAATCAAAAATTATCAGGAGGCATTAGGAATTATATGAACTCTATCTATCAAGAGAAATAAGCTATGAATGATTAGAGTACCAGAATAAGTTAGATATCAGAAAATACAGAAAGAATTGTTAAGGACTTGTTAACGGAAACACTCTCTGATATGAATGATGAGAAGCTGTCTATACAAGATGTTTATTGAACTCCACACAGATGGATCCCAAAAGAAAGACACCAAGATGTATCATAATCAAACCTGTCAAAACTAATGATGAGGAGATATTTTAAAAGTGGCTAAGCATAAACAAAGTATAACCTACAACAGAAAATGAATAAGACTAAGCCTGAACTACTCATGAGAAACCATGTAGGCAAGAAGGCGATGCCACACCAGCCAAGTGCCGTCAAGTCAGATCTGACTCATGGCAACCAGTGGGAGGACATATACAAAAACTTGAAGGAAAATAATTGCTTGCTAAGAATTATACATCCAGTAAAAGGGTCCACCAAATATGATGGTGAAATTAGAATGTTTTTGAACAAAGAGAAATGTAAAACACAAAACAGAACAACTAGATATCAACTCAAGTAGGGAAATCACAAAAATAAATAAAAAAGGTAACTAAATATGTCGTTATGTAAACACTGTAAGTAACAAAAATGGGGGGAACTTAAGGAAAATGTAGTCATAGACCTTTTACGTGGAGAGGTAGTCACAATATAAAGAATTTAAGAGAAGGCTTAAATTCAGAAAAGTAGAGGTATGTACTAAGTCAGTCACAAAGGGAGCTAACAATCCTATTCATCAATATAAAAAAGAAAAAGAAAAACATAAAGTCTCAACAAATATAAACCATCGACACTGAAAAGGCCAGAAAGAAAACACAAAAAGCAAAAAGATTCAGCACAGAAAATTAAATGGAACAAAGGAACTGTCTACAACACAGACAAAAACAAAGACATAAAAATGACAGCACTAAGCTTACCTATCACTAATCACCTTGAATATAAAATGATGAACTACACCAATAAAGGGATGGAGAGTGGCAGATTGGATTTTAAAAAGAAAACAAATAAGCAAAAAGAAAAAAAATACATGCGCTGCCTATAGGAAAAATACTTTAGACTCAAAGATAGAACAAATTAAAACTCAAAGGTTGGAAAAAATATATCAAGCTAACAATATCCAAATAAGAGCAGGAGTAGCTGATAAAATAGGCTTTAAAGTACATTCCACAGCACTGGATAAGGAAGGACACTATACAGTGATTAAAAGGTGAGTATTCCCTGATGGCATGGTGGTTAAATGCTATAGTTACTAACCAGAAGGTTGACAGTTCGAATCCACCAGTAACTCCATAGAAACTCTATGGGGCAGTTCTACTATGTCCTATAGGGTCACTATGAGTCAGAATTGACTCAATGGCAATAGTTTTTTCACTCCAGGAGGATATAATCATATTAAATATCTACCTACCCAATAACAGGGCTCCATAATACATAAAGAAAACCACTGCGTTGAAAAAGAAATAGAAAGCTCGACAATAACAGTAGCAGATTCCAACACAGTACTTTCAGTGAAAGGCAGAAGATGCAGGAAAAAACTCACTAAAGACATGGAAGATCTAAATGCCACAGTCAACCAACTTGACTTCACAGACATCTACAAAACACCTCACCCAACAGCAGTCAAGTATGTTTTCTTTTTTCAATGCACTTAGAACATTCTTGAGGACTGACATATATCAGGCCACAAAGCAATCCTTAACAATACTCAGAGTATTGAAATATTACAAAGCATCTTTTTTCAGATCTTAAAGCTATGAAAGTAGGAATCAATAAAAGAAAAAAGAAGGAAAACAAATCAAATGCATGGAAACTGAAAAACATCATGCTCAAAAAAGACCCAGTAACCAACAAAATCGAGGAGAGAATAAAGACATTCATAGAATCAAATGAGAATGACAACACATCCTACCAGACTCTATGGGACACAGCAAAAGCAATGTTCAGCAGTCAGTTTATCTTAATAAATGTAGACATCCAAAGAGAAGAAAGGGCCTATATCAAAGAAATGAACCCCGCACCTACACCAAGTATAAAGACAGCAACAAAAGAATATACATTTTGGGGGGGGACATAGTTCAATCCACGACACATACCTACAGTATCACTTCCTTCATCGTCACTTATCCTTCATCATTTCTCCATAAACTTTTCAATTTCCAATGCTTTGTTAAAAATCTTTCTTGGTCTGATGAATTCCTTCTTAGATTGTGTATTGCAAGGATTTATGCCTTTATCAATCCTTGGTATCATTTTAATTCATTCTTCAGATGGAGATATAAATATTTATCATCAGTCTACCATCTTTAACAAGAAGTCAAAATTATGCTTTTGTGACTATATGTATTTTTACTCTTATCAGCACTTTAAAGCATTCCATTCTACTGCATCACAATGTTTATGACTCTGAAAAGTTGTCTGCTATATTTAGTTTTGTTATTCAGTATGTGTTTTTTCTCTTTTTTTCTTTCAGGCCACCTTCAATATTTTCTCCTCACCTCCCCCTCCCCCCCCTTTTTTGGTGTGTTTCCAGGCTACTTTCAAAGATCTTTGTTTTCCCCCAGAAGTTTGAATTGAATTTTCTACTTTTTTGGTTTACTTTGTTTTTTTAACATCTTGATATTCTCAGTTTCTTGGATATATAATTAGACCATTTCACACAATTTCACAATTCTTGGCTACTCTGTTCTATTGTTATTGTTTTGTTTGTTTATTATTTTTCACTTTCCTTTTTTAATCTCTAATTTCTTTACAACTAAGTTCCAGTTAACTGGCTATTTTTGTAACTGTGTTGCATCTACTGATGTGCCCAACTAAGTCACTCTTCATCCCTGTTACTGTGTATTTCGTTACTGTCATTTAGCTTGATTCTATCCTATAGTTTACATCTCTTTGCTAAAGTTATCCATTTGATACAGCAGGTTGTCAGTGTATTAGAAACTCAACATGTCAATAGCAGTTGTTTCAAATCACCTGTTGGATTTTCCAGCCTCTGTATTATATCTGACTCTGGTCCAGATGACTGCATTTTCTTTGGGGATTTTTTTTTTCTTATGTTTTGTATTTTATTTGAAGCAAAACATCTTATGTACAACAGTAGAGACTAAAGTAAAAAGTTATATTTCTGAATATAGGCACATTGTTTTTATGCTGGTGGCATAGTGTTTAAAGAGATATAGCTGCTAATCAAAAGACTGGCAGTGTAAATCCACCAGGTATTCCTTGGTGACCCTATAGGGGCAGTTCTACTCTGTCCCATAGTGTTTCTATTAGTTGGAATAGATGCAACTGCAATACTTTTGTTTGTATCCTTGCTTTTCTTAAAATTTCTGCTAGTCCTTTGGTTAGAAAGTTTGAGTTACCTTGTTTAGGAGATGGAGTTGGGTGTGAGTTTTGTAGTGCCACAGTTATCCTCTGTACACCCAAAACTTCAAACTTGTCTGGGGATATTTCATGTTTATGTTTCTTGAGATGTTTGTTACCTGACACATGTTAACTTGGCAGTGGAGTGTTTGGGGAGCATTGTCTGAGTAAGCCTCAGTGTTATACAGGTCAGTTTGCAGAGTAAAGCAAATGGTTCCTGGCCAAATGACTGAAAGAGACTTGTATCTGTGCCCATGCTAAATAAAAGTGATCCAACAGAATGAAGAAATTATCAATCAATATCATTAATATCCCATACACGTAAAATTTTGCTGAAGATCATTCAAAAGCAGTTGTAGCAGTACATAAACAGGAAAGAGTCAGAAATTCAAGCAGGATCTGGAAGAGGATGTGGAATGAGGGAGGTTGTTACTGATATCAGATGGATTGTGGCTGACAGGAGAGAATTCCAGAAAGATGTTTATCTGTGTTTTATTGTCTAGGCAAAGGCATTTGATTATGTGGATTATAACAAATTATGAATAACACTGCAAAGAATAAGAATTTCAGAGCACATAATTGTCCTTATGAGGAACCTGCATTTAGACAAACAGGCATTTGTTTTAATGGAATAAGAGGATACTGCATGGTTTCAAATCACCAAGGGTGTGAGTTTCAGTGTACATCATTTTAGCATATTTATTCAGACTGTATGCAAACAGAATAATTCCAAAAGCTGGACTGGATGAAGAAGAATGGAGCATCAGGGTGGGAAGAAGACTCGTCAACAGGTTGTAGATAATGCAACCTTACTTGCTGAGACTCAAGATTTGAAATACATCCTGATGAAAGTCAAAGTCTATGGCCTTCAGTACAGATTACAATTCAAAGAAAAAAATTACCACAACTGTACCAAGAAACAACATCATGATAAATGGAGAAAAGATTGAAATTTTTAAGGATTTCATTTTACATAGAATCACAACAAGTGCCCGTGAACACATTAGTCAGCAACTCAAAAGACATATTTCTTTGGGCAGATTTTCTGTAAAAGACCTCTTGTCTAAAAGCAAAGACGTCACTTCGAGAACTAAGGCAGCACTGACTCACAACATGATAGTTTCAATCACCTTACATGCATGCAAAAGCTGGGCAATGAATAAAGAAGATGTAGCAAGAAATGATGCCTTTGAATTATGGCATTGTCAAAAAATGTTGAATATACTAGGGACTTACAGAAGAATGAATCCATCTGTCTTGGAATTAGTACAGCCAGAATGCTCCTTAAAAGTGAGAATGGGAAAACTTTGTCTCATGTACCTTGGACATGCCATCAGGAGGTTCCAGTCTCCAGAGAAAGATACCATGCCTGGTAAAGCAGTAGGTCAGCCAAAAACAGGAAGATCTTCAGTGAAATCGGTTGACACAGTGGCTACAATGGGATTAAGTGCGGCAAGGATAGTAAAGCTGGTGGGGGTCAAGGCAGCGTTTCCTTTCATTATACAGAGATAGGGTTGCTATGAGTAGGAACCAACCTGATGGCCCCAAACAACAGCTAACACCTAACAGAAAGGTTAGTCGTTCAAATCGAACAAGTGGTGCCATGAAGGCCAGACAATCTTTTTTCCTGAAGGTTGCAAGCAGGAAAACTCTACAGACCTCAGTTTTCCTCTGCCACGTATTGAGTCATTATTACATTAACAGCAATGTAATTAGAGCCCTAGTGGCACAGGGGGTAAGAGTGGATAAGCTGCTAATCAAAAGAGGAAGGCAGTTGGAATCTACCAGTAAGTCCCTGGAAACTCTATTGGGGCAGTTCTTTCTGTCCAACAGACTCACAATCTACTTGACAGTAACAGGTTATGGGTGTCTTTGTGGCTTGTGGGTATGTCTTTTTCCAGTGTTGTCTTTCCCCACACTGCAGTTCTGAGCTAATGTCCCTGGCCCCTCTCTAGGGGTAGTTGGATTTGTTTCTGTTACTTTCCCCCACTTTCAGTCGGTTTTCACTGGTGCCCAAAGGGTGATAGTATTTGTGTCACATACACACACAGAGATTAAGGCTTTCATTTCATAGGGAAGAAGAGCACAGGTAGAGCATTCCTTTCTCATGGAGACTCCTGCTTCCTCCACCAGTTATGCATTATGACAGACAATTTCTCAATTGTCTCTCAACACTGTGTGTGAGTAACCAGTGGGATTCATGGAGAAAAGGACACAAGAGGTACACGAGTGAGCCATCCGGGGATTTCACCTTTTGTCAATAATATGCTCTCACTTTCCATTAATCACTCTAGCTGAACTCTTACTGGTCTCAGTCTATGTCTTGTCCTGGTAAACCAGTTCTCACAACTTATCTCTCCCTAAATATCCCTGTCTCTAAGATTTTAGGCCCATTGATTATCCTCAGCACTTAGGTAAACTTAATAAAAATAATAATAATACTGATAATATTTTTCCCCCTGGATCTGTTGTGGTTTGATGGTTTTGAGTAATGCTTTTTCTATTTGTGTGCATTCCTAAGAAGAAACTAAACCTATCTTTGGTTCTTTAGATTTCAGAAGTAGTTACACAGATGGAATTTGTGTCTTAAATTCACACCTCTTACATAACTAATCACGTCCTTTTAAAAGTTACATCAATTGTCTTGTTTTCTTTTACAACTTCTATAGGAAATACCATTCCCATTTCAGATGCTTGAAAGCAGTGGCAAAGAAGAAGGATGCCAGAAATCTAACTGTTGTCTGCTCTCTTCTCTGATAAACCTTTATTTTTTTACTGCAATGATTTTGTTCTTCTTTTTATAAGCCAGGAGCCTTCTTGCTTATTTGGTCATTGTATCATTATGGTCCTCACTGGTTGCCATTCAGTTCTGGTCTTTGGTATATTCAGCATTTTAAACAAAATCCAATCTTACATATAAGATTTAGAAGCTTTGGTTACATTTTAGCCAGAGAACCTGTATTCTTTTGATAAGCTTAAAGTTATTACTGTATTTAACTGAATTGAGAGCCAAGGGGTATTTGTTATAAAATGCATATGTAAATGGCAGGTTTCATTTACTTCCCATCTTTGAGACATCAGTTTAGTTATAACAAGGATATAAAGAGCCTTAAACTATTATTGTGCTAAGGAAGTGTTACACTTTTTCTCTCCAACTTGATTTTGTTTGTTTGTAAGCCTCAATGATGTCATAATATAGCTAATGATAATAAAGTATATATGACCTAAGTAGTAATTTTTTGTAAATATTTAGTAGACTAGCTAGACACAGCATTTGTCTGATCTTAGTAAAACCCACAGTCAAATCCATTGCCGTGAAGTCAAGTCAGACTCTGAGCAACCTTGTGATTAAAGCAAATTCAATTTTTCTGAAGCATCTGATTTTTCTCTCAAGTATGTCTGAGGAAAGATTCTGTCTTTAAATGATTTACTTTTTGCATTGTAAAGTTGCTTTTGTGCTTTTCTCGTGCTTAGTCTTTCAAGTTCCAGGTCCCTCCTGAGAACTGAGACACACAGTAAAAGATATAGACGGATCAGTAGTAAATTTGTGGCTATTTTTCTTTTTAATAAAGTCTTCGTAAGGCTTGTAACTGCCTCAGGCAACTTTTTCTTCTTGCTCACCCTTGTCATAAGGCCAGGTTACAAACAAAAACGAACAATTCCTTCTAAGATTGGTTTATGTGCCAAGCAAGAAGGATACTTCAAGTGGCCTTTTAGTTGAAGAAAAAAAAATACATTATTATTTTGTTTGTTTTGTTTCTAGGTATTTTCTATAAAAGGAAACTCAAGACCCTTAATATACTCCCTTGAGGTATATAAACTTCAGAGCATTATGAAATGGGCATACCCCGTCACTGAAACTGGAGTAAAGTTGTGTTGATAATGCCTTGGGACTTGACCATTTTTTACTAACTTATGATTGTAAAAATAAAAGTGTGTGGTAATATTGGTATTATGACATCTCATCTAAAAATTTGGTTTTCCAGAGCGAACTATGTCCCAATATTCTCTACCTTCAACAGAAGTGACACAGCTTTCACCATAGCTACAACCAATTGCTTTGTCAATTAGTTTGTCCCTTTGTTCTAAATGCTAATTGCAGCAACGGACATCATCTACATAATTCTAAAGAAATAGTCCTTATATTCATTGATCCTTTTGAAGCCTGTTTGACTTGATAGCTTTGCCCAAGAATCCTTCTTTAAGTTCCAACCAAGTGAAGTCTGGAACTGTTCATTGGCATTATAAGTAGACTAAAAATAAAAGTTGTGTATTTCTGGTGGTTTACTGAGTGTCCATATTTGAATCATTATGAGTCTTAAACTAAGGCTGATGTTTTAGTGAAGACTGAGGAGTGATATATTGCAGGAGGTAAATTATCACAACCCAGTTATACAAAATGCAATTACCAGCATCAGTATCTGTTTATCAATTCAAGAGGGCTGTAAAAACTCAAACTCAGTGGTAATTTCTCTGGAAGGGTTAAGTAGCTATTAGAAAACAATAGGACTTAATACATTTATTGTTGGCTTTATCTTTTGTCTCCTACTCAATCAAAAGTGGAGTTCTGATAGTGCAGTGGTTAAGAGCTCAGCTGTTAACCAAAAGGCTGGCAGTTCAAATGCACCTGCTGCTCACTAGAAACCCTCTTGGGTAGTTTTGTTCTGTCCTACAGGGTCACTATGATTCAGTATCAACTTGATAGTTATGATTTCTGAGAGTTTTTTTTTATTTTTATTTAACATAACTGAGTGAAAATGTACATTCACGTATAAATTTACATGCCCACCTATATGCAGCTTCCACTGCTCTCCCTGTCCGGTGACTGCACACTATTCCTCTCTGCTCCATACATGTCTCATCCTCCCAACAACCTCCTTTCCCCTCCTCTCCGTCCACTCCCCTTCCTCCAGCCAGAGGTCAGCAAGATGATATCCTGTAGATGTTTAGAACCACAAAGTGCTTCCAATATGTGGCCATGCTGCATTGCCAAGTCCAATCCATTCCTGTCCAAAGAGTGGACCTTTGTTATAATTTATGGGAAAGGGCAGCATCAGGGCCAGGGGCCATGCTCTCAGAGGAACCCCAAAACCGCTGGACCATCAATTGAGGTCTTTTAGTGGAGATCTCATGATGCACCTCTTTTTATTCTTGTATTGCCAGTGAGACTCCTCTCTGTGAGCTCCATCGAGGCTATCACTGGTGGTGGCCAGGCACCATCTGGTTCTTCCGGTCCCAAGTCGATGTAGGCACCCACTCTTGTGGGTCTCTCTGTCTTCTCAGTTGTCTTTACCACATGTCATTTTGGTCCTCGGTGAGCATCTGTTCCTGCTGAGTTGGGACCATTTGCTGTGTCCTCAGATGGCAGCCTGGCAGCTTTTAAGACTCCAGACGCTTCACCAATGTGGGGTGCAGAGAGCCCTCTTAGCAAAACGCTAGTTGTGCCAGTTGGCCTGGATTTCGCCTAAGAGCATGGTCCCCCGCCCCCCGCCCCAGCTACTCTATCCTTGCAGTATTGAGTCAAGATGGAAGGAGTACTCAAGTTATGCTGAAGTCCCCTTAATGTTGTTCTTGTTTCTAATGTGTGCTATCACTGCTTTCTCCCAACTAGATTTCTAGTAACTGTCTAAACTAAATCCTCCTCCCTCCCCCTCCCTCCCTCCCCTCCCTTGCAGCTGTCAAAGAGTCTTTTCTTCTATACACAAGTCTGTTTCTGAGGTCTTATCATAGAGGTCTCATACAGTATTTGTCCCTTTGTCACTGACTACTTTCACTCAACATAATGTCTTCCAGTTGAAACCAGGTTAGGAGATGTTTCCTGGAATCATCGTTATTCTTTATCATTGCGTAGTGCTCCACTGAGTATATGTACCATCGTTTACCTATCCATTCTTCTATTGTTGGGCATCTGGGTTGATTCCATCTTTTTGCTATCATGGACTGTGCTGCGGTAAACATTCTGGTGCATGTGTCCGTGAGACTTTTTTAAAAAATAAAAAGTAGCAAGCTCATAAGTTTATAAATGAGTGATATTGGCTAAAGCCAATGTGATCAACTGAATAGCTGCTATTCTGTTTCAACTGACTTGCCCGCGATGGTATGTGAGCTCAGTTGTATCTGACTCTCCAGTTATTCAACAGAAGCCGTGAATCTTGATTTCTACTTTTTTATTCAGATGAGACCTTACATATAAATGTATGCAGTTAATAATTGTTTATAGCATTTGTGACTAGGAAACACACACATATAGTCAGCTTCAGTTTGCAAGTACTGTATAAGCCTATACATTTGATGAGAACAGCGTCTCATCTCTGGCTCACTGTTTAGCCACAATGTAGACTGTCTGACTTATGGTAGGCCCTCCATAGTTGCTGAATGTTTAAGTGGCTTTAGAAGCCTATTGAATATTCAGTTTATCCTAAACTCATGCTTGATACCAACATGAAAATGAGACAAAAGCACTAGTAAATAATATTAATAATAAAATGCACATAAAGATTCAATCAAGTCAGGGGCTTCATAAGTGCTGTTGTAAAGCACCATCGACTCTGTATGTCCTACAGAAGGGAATACTGCTTATTCCTGTGCCCCTCTCACATCTGTTGGTATGCCTGAGCCAATTTTTGCCGCCATTGTACCAACCCATCTCCTTGGAACGCCTCCCTCCTGATAACATGTCCAGAGCACATGAAATGCAAAGTCTTGCCATCCTTCCCTTGTTTCTAAGGAGCACTCTAGCTTTATTTCTTGGAGACACATGTGATCATTCTTCTGGACGTCATAATATATTCAATATTCTTCACTAATATTATAATTCAGACTTCAATTCTTCTTCTGTCTTTCTTACTCATTACCCAGCTTCTTCGTGAAGTTAGTGCCAGAATTATTTTCTTTTTCAGAGAATAAGTGGAAGGAAGGAAGGGAAGGAGGGAAAGAGGAAGGAAGGAAGGCAGGAGGGAAGGAAGGAAGGGAGAAAAGAAGGAAAAAGAGGTCTATATTAAAAAAAATTTGGCCTGTGGTCTTGTTTCATTTGGCTCTCAAGATTATTTCAAAACATATAAATCTAACTGTAAACATATGTAAACCAGAAAGGTTTGTACAAAGTTTCAAATTTCAGGATTCTCTTCAAAATAGGCAGCCCTGACATTCCTGGGACTGTATTTCCATATAGGAGTGTGTGCTAGAGCTGCAAAGTGACTTCTTTCTGGAGCACATGCTTCTTAATTAGGCAGCATCCCCACACTTCGTATCAATTTATCACACTGAGGCTGAGTGCCATTTGCCAATTGTTGTGGCATATGTGTGCTCATTTTTCTTAAGGAGAGATATTTCCCAAGTCTATGTCTTGACCAAATGTGAGGAAAAAGAGCAGTGTAACTTGGGTTCACACAAAAACCTATATAACATTGTTCACAGCAGCTTAACTCGTGAGAGCAAAAAAACCAGGAGTCCAGATATCATTCAATGAAATGAATGGTTAAGCAAACTGGTACATACATGGGTAGACAGCCACTCAACAACAAGAAAACAAATGAACCACTGATACATGTAACAGCTTAGATGAATGGCAAGGGAATTATACTAAGTGTAACAAACTAGTATCAAAATGTTACGTGTTTATATAACATTTTTGAAATGACAGAAATACAGAGAACTTGTTAGTGGTTGCCAAAGGTTAGGGGGCAGGTGGGATGAGATCAAGTGCAGGGTGGAGTTGACTGCCAACATAAAAAGGGCAAAGGTGAAGGATTTTCTGATAACAGATCATTTCTGCAGCTTTATGGTGCTCGTAGATACATAGAACTAAACTTACGTGCATAACACCGGTCGTCTAGTGGTCAGAGTACTCAGCTGCTAACTGGAATGTTAGCAGATCAAACCCCCAGCTGCTTTGAGGGAGAAACATAGTCTGTTTCCACAAAGATTTGCAGCCTGGGACAATGTATGTAGTTGCTAAGAATCTGAATTGGTTTCAGAACTTTGTTTTTAAACATGTGTATGCACACACATGCACACAACCCAGTTACATGTAAACTGGAGAAATGCAGAGAAGAATGATACAATGAATCCATATTAACTTCCTGGTTGGGATTTTGTTCTGCAATTTTGCAAAGTGTTAACAACATGCCAGGTACTTGGGATCTCCCTGTATTAATTCTTATAGCTTATGTGAATCTACAATTAACAATAACATTTTTAATTTTACAAAAGTGAGGGGAAAAAAATGCAAAGGACTGCATGACTGTCCCGCAACCTGTCCTCTTTTCCCATCCATGTCACCTGCCTGGTCGTTGTAGATTTTTGAGTCTGCAATTCTAGCAGTGCCACTCTGGAAGCCAGGAGTGTCTCTCTTCAAAGGCAGTGCTGTGAGCTTTAAGCAGAAAACAAAACAGAATCAAAGGACATTCAAAACAGTGACCAAGCCTAGCACAAAAAGGAGGGCCTGGAAGTTTCTCCAGAAAAAAATGTCTTGGATACTTTGTAGCAGGAAAGGAAGGACTCACAAAAGGAAAGCAGACAATGAATTTTTAAATGTTGTTTTCTTGATAGGTGAGTTTCTGCCTGAAGAGTTCAGTAGGTGTGCTCTTCTGCTAATACCTTTTTCTTTCCTAGGAAACTGAGAGAAGATTATTCAAAGGAGGATCTGGTTGGCTCTAACAAAACTTTCTCAAAAAGTTTATTTTAATTGACAGTCTTTAATCTGACATGACACAGTGACTATGCATGCAATGAAATAAAACACCAATCCAGGGGAAATAAAATATCCTTGGTTATGTCCTAAGTCTTGCAGAAAGGCAACACAAAGATCTGGATCCCGCAGTCCGCTTGTGCTTCCTTTGTTTAAAAAGCCAGAAGCAAAAGCAGGTGGGAATCTGTGTCTCTTTTCATGCCTCAGGTCTGCCTCCGTGTGTCAGCAAGGTGTAGGCTTCCAACTAGGGGCTCAGTATTTAAAGGGCTTGACTTGGGAGATCTGGGGGAGGGACAAATCTCTATTTGTTTATGGTCTTTAGCTCTAATTACATAATTACATTGGAAAGGGGACAGATAGTCCCAGGAAAACCAACAAAGCAAACAAGGTAAAGTTGTAACAGGTCAGTCCAGCTATTATCACATGCGCCCTCTGGGGTGTGTGAGTGTGTGTGTGTGTAAACGCTTGCGTGCGCCAGAACATGACATAACAGATAAAGGCAGTCAGGGGTGGATGCAAGGCTATCATTTTACCTTTAGTGCACTGTGGCACCCTGATTATCTCATTGAAACTGGAAGGTAAGCAGGTTGTTTTAGAAACAGAGAGCCTTCATGGCAGGTAATAGAGCAGACCTAATTAGCCTCAAGTACCTGTAATCCTAGGAGATGTACTTTGAGATAAAAGCTAGGGAAAGTCCCTCAGGTATGACTAATAGGTCCCTAGCCAGGTTGGCTCTGAATCAGGTGTAGTGTGTCAGCTGTGCTCAATGCAGACTATTGATCCAGGAGCGCCTGCACTTTCTGCCACAAATTGAATTCAAATTGCTTACAAGAGGAAGGCATCTGGCTTACCTGACTCATACTTCAAAATAATTTCCTTCTGTATGAATTTGGGAGTGCTTGCTTAGTCTTTCTTTCTTTCTTTCTTTTTTTTTTTAACTCTTTTAAAATATATCCTCTCAAATCTTGTATATTATTTTCCTCAAGACCATTTCGTAAGTTCATTAGGCAAGTACACAGTAGACATATTTCATATTTTAAAGCAAAGGAAGAAAGTTTCTTTAAAGATTATGGACCCTCCCTGCTTAGTGATATTTTACAAGAACAAATTTTATTACTTCAAAAATAATAAGAATGTGTTATTTATTTTTTAACTAATTAAGAGAGTTTAAATGATTGGAAATACAGAAAAAATGCAAGATTTTAAGCTGTGAGTGACCTAGAGTAGTGTTTTCCAGATTTTAACAGTAGAATTATTATGTTAAAATAGAATGTTATGTCACAATCCTCACTTTGTATGCTCACAATGAAATATAATAAAGGCTGTAGCAATCATCTCACTCACTGAATAACTATTTATGCTCTGTACCTGGCATTGTTCTAGATGCTGGAGATCTGTAAGTGAACAAAACATGAAGAGCTCCCCACCCATGGCTGTTACGCATTGTGACGGAGGGGAGATAGATACTATACAATTAACAAAATAAATAAGAAAAAAATTCAGTAGTATTAAAGCTAAGCCAGCCAAGTGCCGTCGAGTCGGATCTGGGGGTCAGTGTTATTAGAAGGTATAAATGCTGGATATAAATGATAAAGGCAGTCTAACCCGGGACTTTATACATAGTATACAATTAACTGGTCTAAAAACTGATTGTCATCAAGTCAATTCCAACTCATAGTGACTCTGTAGGACACAGAACAGCTGCCCCATAGAGTTTCCAAGGAAAGATTGACGTATTGGAACTGCTGATGTTTTGATTGGTAGCTAAGCAATTAAGCATTAGGGTACCAAAAAAACCCACTGCCATCGAGTAGATTCTGACTCACAGCCACCCTATTAGATTACACTTATTCTTCATTTATCCTAACACTTCTGGATCATGCTTTGGTGAGAAAAACCAAGATTACCACCTGCAACTCTAACTAAATAAGAGAAATGTTATGATAAAATGTTACTGCTGGTAATTTTTAGCTAACTAGTATGAATTAGAAGAGGAAGTAAGCATTTATTTTCTAGGTTTTTAATTAAAGAGTTTCTATGAATTTCATATTGTGCTTTCCCCTTTCTGAGTCATAAGAAATTTGGCCATTAAATTAGGCACAAAAAATATTGATATGCCTGAGCTGTGTGTACCAGTTTATGAGAGCGGATTGCATATATTTCTCCCTGATTCCCTTTTAGGGACATAACTATGGAAGATTTCAAGCAATCATGGTGGGTGTATCCATATCATAGAAACTGGAAAACACTACAGATCAGGACTTTTAAAAATTTCACCCTAGGAGAAATAGTTATTAAACAATTACCGGTACACCACTAGCATCAAAAAGTGCATTCATTTTCATATCTGTTTTCGAAGTTTAGAATGTGTTATTGAACCAGGCTGTATGGGAAAGATTTATCACAAATCAGAATTTTTCTGGTTCCCAAGAATTTCTGATATATTTTATCCACTTTAGAAATAGTGGTCGTTAACAAACAATGTTTCCAAAGTAAAAAATTTAAAGACCATTAGGTTTATTGTTGTAATATACCTATGTTGTCTAAATATTGGACCAGGTTTGTTTGAAAAGGATGCAAGATACAAACTAGACAGCTGCCTTTTTCTCACTCATTTCACTCTATTACTAGTTAACTTAGTGGAAAAATGTAAATTTTCCAGGGATTTTAGGTTGAAGGTATCTCAGCCAATGTAGATGTGTGCTTGACTTGAGGTCTAATTTAACTCCCATGTAGTATTGATTGGCATGAGCCACCGGGGACACTTGCAGTCTTCCTTTGCCAAAAGTAGACAATGGTATAAGAGTCAAGTGTAATAAATGCCCCTGTCCAGTCCCTTGTTGATTGCCAACTGCCTTTTTGTGTGTGTGTGTACCATTTTGAGTGCTTCAGTATTTCACATTTACTGTAGTGTGATGGAACACCTTTCAGAATGGCCAGAGGGACACTCAGCAGTAAGCATTTAGGCAGGACAAATTGGAGTGAACAGGAGGGCAGTTAGCCGGGAATATTTCTGAGGTCAAAGTAGTCTGGGTAGGAGCTGAATCAGCTAAATGTAGAGTTAAGAGCTACAATACCTGCCGCAAAGTAAATACAGATTACCTTCTTGATGACAAATTGATCCACTGAACAAGGATCTTTCAGACAAAGAGACAACAGCAAACAAATTAAGTATTTTACACTGACCAATATTTTAAGCCTTTACCCTGTAGCCATCCTGTGTATCTTCCTGTAACTTTCTGCTTCGTGCAATTTCAGTATAAACTAATCTATTGAATGAGGAAATACACATGTAAAACTCTAAATTCCAATCCTAACATGAGTAATTTTGAAAAAATACATGATTAACTCCTCCTTCTTGTGATTCTTTTCTAATCACTACATTAAGCCCATGTCTAAATCTGAAGAGCACAGCAAGCCCTATTATGTAGTTGTGATAATCACATCTGAAAAACTTAAAAGTGAGTAGAAAATCATCCTTATGGCAATTTGAATTTAATCAGCAAATAATTTTAAGGCCCTACAGTGTGTTTGCCTTCTCTTGTATGTTTGTTCTGAAAAGTACTGCCTTCAACAGATCTCTTTTAATCTAATTAGTTCACCTTTCAGACTGCCTAGATTTCTGTGAAGGTATGAGTGGTAGTTACCATTCAGTTGACTCTGAATTGTGGTAATCTTGTATGTGTCAGAGTAAAACTGTATTTCAAAGGTTTTTAAATGGACAGTTTTCTAAGAGGTAGATTTCTAGGACTTTTGAGCTGCCTCTGGGTGGACTCAAACTTAGTATTTTTGTTATCAGTAAGCGCGTTAGCTGTTTGCATTAACCAGGTACCCAGTAAGGGGAGGGATATGGAAGTGTCTTTACTCATTTAGTTAGCAAGCATAAATTTAATACTTCCAATAAACCTCCGTGACACATGATGAGTTAACAACCTCAGACACTTCATTACTTCCCTGCTTATTAGAGAGGCAAGCAATAAGACAGTTAAAGTCGAGTGCAGTGGATAATACGAACAGGAGCTCAAGAAGCCGAGACAAGTAACCCAAGAGAGACAGAGAGCACAGATTTTTCTGGGAGAGATTCCAAGACGAGCAAGTAAGAACTGGCAGAGTTAAGAAAAGAGGGAATGGAGAACTGGGTAAAAATGAAGGTGATTCAGTGCCAGTAGCACTGCATGTAAAGACAGACTGGCTATATTCAAGGACCCAGCTAAAGCTTGATAAGGCTATCTACAGCCATAAACAAACACTAGTTACCCTAGTGGTGGAAGGTGGAGGGTGACAGGAGTAGCAGAATAAAAGTAAAATCCCTGTTGAAGGTAGGCAGGGTAGAATTTTACAAAACTGATAACAATATCTCAGTAAGATAATTATCACCCTAATGGCAAAGTAGTTAACTGCTATAGCTATTAATCCAAAGGCTGGCAGTTGAAATCTGCTAGGACCCCCTTGGAAACTCTTTGGGGCAGTTCTGTGTCTTGTAAGGTTTCTGTGGGTAGGAATCAACTCTACGGTGGTGGCCTTGGTTAGGCTTAAGGAAGATCAGCAGTCAATGGTGGCATTTGGAGTGATTAAAAAAAAGAGAGATTATTTTATACAAGATTATGTTGTGTCTGAAACACAGAAGTGAGCAGAGACACAGAGGGACTTCATGTTACCAAGAAAGCAACTCTGGGAGCAGGGTGTGTCCTTTGGACCTGAAGTTTTTAGAGAAGAAGCTCCCAGCCCTAGGAAAGACTGATGCATCATAAGGATTTTCCTCCAGAGCCTGAACAGAAAGAAAGCTTGTCCTGGAGCTCATGCCCTGGATTTGGACTTGTAACCTACTAGACTGTGAGAGACAAATTCTCTTTGATAAAACAAACGAGAGGAGAGAGAGAGAGATCATTTTGAGTTGCACCAATTGCATATAGTTGCTTCTGGAAATTTTGGAAGTATATGAAGAACACTCTGTCCCCCCCAAAAATCATATCATTAAAGCCAAAACAAACCTAAATTGAGAAATACAATTTTTCAAAAAACTGTTGTAAAGTATAATTGCAAATTTTACTTATTTTATATCTCTCATTTTAGAGGAACTCACTCTGACATTTTTGCAGGCAAAAACTACTGTTGAATACTGAAGGCCCCTGTGTATAACATCAGATCTGCCTCAGGAACTGGAAAAACAGATCAAAGAATTTTCCAAATTTTGCAAAGCCAGATTTTAAGCAGACCCAAAAAGCATCTAAGAAAATGCGGAATTTTCTGTTCGGAAGACAATACATTTTGTTCAAGATATGTTATTTGCTGAGTGTGATCAAATAACTCTCATGTTTTGTAGACTGCTTATAGAAAAGTGTAACCACGTTCAGTAAATAGAATAAAACACCAAAAATTCTTCCACTTACCTGAAACTGGATTGCTCATTCATTTTTCAAGGCTGTTGTTACTGTTGTTAGGTGCCGTCAAGTGAGTATCAGCTCCTAGGGACTCTTACATGCAACAAAATAGGACGCCTCCTGGTCCTGTCCCGTTCTCTCCGTAAGGCCACGTTGGAGTCCACTGCTGCAGCCACCGCTGCCATCCACCTTGTGGAGGGTCTTCTGCTTTTTTGCTGATCCTGTGCTTCATAAAGCATGCGTGGCGTCCTTCTCCAGAGACTGAGCCCTCCTGACAACATGTCCAAAGTATGTGAGACATAGTCTTCCCATCCTTGCTTCTAAGGAACATTCTAGTTGTTCTTCCACAGACGGAAAACTGGTCACTCTTTTGTCAGTCTCTGGTATATTCAATATTCTTTGCCAACACCACAATTTAGTGGTATCCATTCTTCTTCGGTCTTCCTTACTCACTGTCCAGTTTCTGCATGTGTATGACATGTTAATACAATGTCTTGGGTCAGGTGCACCTTAGTCTTCAAGATAATATCTTTGCTTTTCAACACTTTAAAGCAATAATTTGCAGCAGCTTTTCCCAACACATTTCTTTCTCTTCTGCTTTTTTGAAAATGTTTTGACTGCTTTTTCCATGGGCTTGATTGTGGATCTAAGTAAAATGAAATCCTTAACAACCTCAATTCTTTTTCCCTTTATCATGATGTTGCTCACAGGTCTAGTTGTGAAGATTCTCATTTCTTTATTTGAGGTGTAATCCATACTGAAGACTGCAATCTTTATCTTCTTCAATAAAAGCTTCACATCCTTTTCACTTTCAGAAAGCAGGGTTGTATCATCTGCGTAATGCACGTTGTTAATATGTCTTCCTCCAATCCTGATGCCCCATTCTTCTTCACACAGTACAGATTCCTGGATTATTTGTTCAACGTACAATCTGACTAGGTATTGGGAAAGGACATAACTCTAATACACAACTTTCTTGCTTTTAAATCCCACAGTTTCCCCTTCTGTCTGAACAATTACCTCTTGATCTGTGTATAGATTGCACATGAGCCCAATTCAGGGTTCTGGAGTTCCCAGTCTTCACAATGTTATCCCTAATTCATTATGATCCACACAGCTGAATGCCTTAGCAAACATAGTCAATAAAACACACGTAAACACCGTTCTAGCCTTCTCTACTTTCAGCCAGGATCCATCTGACATCAGCAATGGTATACATGCTTTCATTTCCTCTTCTGAATCCATCTTGAATTTCTGCAGTTCCTTGTCGATATATGCTGCATCTGTTTGTTGAAACATCTCATCTGGTATTCCATCAGTTCCTGGAGCCTTGTTTTGCACCAAAGTGTTAAGTACAGTTCGACTTCATTCTTTAGTACCATTGGTTCCTGATCACATGCTACCTCTGGCAATGACTGAATGCCAACCAATTGTTTTTGGTAGAGAGAGCATCTTTTGATGCTTTCTGCGTCATTTAATATTTTTCCTGTAGAACCTTTTGATATGGCAACTAGAGGCTTGAATTTTTTCTTCAGTTCTTTCAGCTTGAGAAATGCCAAGCATGTTCTACTCTTTTGTTTTTCTATTTCTGGCTCTTTGCACATGTCATTAGAATACTGTCTTCTCAAGCTTCCCTTTGAAATCTTCAGTTCTTTCACTTGATCATTTCTTCCTTTTGTTTTGGCTACTAAGCACTCAAGAACATGTTTCAGAGTCTTTTCTGACATCTGTTTTGGTCTTTATTTCTTGTTTTTTTAATGATGTCTTGCTTTCTTCATGTACGATGTCCTTGATGTCACCCCATAATTAGCCTGGTCTTCAGTCATTAGTGTTCAATGCATTAAGTATATTCTGAAGATGATCTCTAAATTCAGGTAAATACACTCAGAGGTAGTACTTTCGTTCTCGTGGACTTGTTCTAATTCCTTTCACTTTCAATTTGAACTTTTGTACAAGCAGTTGATGGTCTGTTCTGCATTCAGCCTCTCTGGCCTTGTTCTGACTGATGATATTGAACTCCTCCTTCATCTGCTGCCACAGCTGTATTCTATTTGATTCATGAGTATTCTGTCTGGTGAGGTCTGCGTATGTAATTGCCACCTTATGATGGTGAAGGAAGGTTATTTGCAGTGAAGAAGTTGTTGGTCTTGCAAAATTCTCTCCTGTGATCTCCAGCATTGTTTTTATCATCAAGGCTGTATTTTTCCAATTGCCAATACTTCTTTATTTCCAAATTTTGCATCAATCACCAATAATCATCAATATGTCCTGATGGCATGTTTAATCAATTTAACACAGCAAAAGATGGTAAAAAATCTTTAATTCCTTCATCTTTGGCCTTAGTGGTTGGTGAAAATTTTTTATTAACATTAATGTTAGCTGGTCTTCCTTGTACACATATGGATATTAGCCTATCGCTGACAGCATTGTAATTCAGGATAGAACTTGAAATGTTCTTTTTGAGGATGAAGACAATGTTATTCCTCTCCCAGTTGTCATTCCTGTCACGGTAGGTCATATGATTGCCCAATTCAAAGTGGCCAATACCCACCCATTTCAACTCACTAATGTCTAAATGCATTCCATTTAATTTTTGGTGATTCCCAATTTTCAGAGCTTCATATTTCATACATTCCAGCTTCTGATTATTACTGGATGTTTGCCACTATTTCTTCTCATGTTAAGTCATGCTGTGCCAGAAAGGTCCCAAAAGCTCAACACCATTCACAAGGTTAAGGTCGACAGACTCTACTTTGAAAAGGCATGTTTTCTCAGTGATCTTTGGAGTGCCTTCCAACTTGGGGGACTCATCATGTGAGACTGAATCAGTCAGAGTTTTGCTGCTATTCATAAGGCTTTCACTGATTAATTCTTTACAGCAGTAGACTGTCTGCTCCTTCCCAGTCTGTCTTTTTCTAGGATCTCATCTGACACTAGTTAGTCATGGGTGAGCCTGATATCTGGATGCCACTGGCATAGCTTCTAGCATCATAACCCTCACAGTAGGCAAACTGACAGACACGTGAGGGGTTTCAAGGCTAACTACACTCTTTTATGGGCCAGTAAGGTACAAGCCTGATACATTAATAACAGAAATGTAGTCTCTTCTTGAACAATACATGTAAGCTGAGAAATATTCTCAAGCATTCTGATGGAATTCTGTCCTGGGTACTCTTTAGTAGTGTACAAAATTGGGGAGGGGGAAAAAGTGAAGAGCACCAGTGAAGCCAAAGAGATTCTTGAATTCTTGAATTTACTTTATGGCCTGGAAGGTGGAAAAAAAAACTTGCATTTTGCAATTAAGCAAAACCTAGACATAGTTTAAAATTATTTCCTTGGGGAGAGTGCAGGTAGGATATTTCAGCCCACTATGTCATTAAGCAATTTGAAAATTTTGTATAATCAGTTAATATTTTAAAATGTAAGTAAATATGTAAGCAAATAAATAAGTGGCATATAGATCAACAGAGCTCGAATACTAAGAGGCCATTTCTTTTCATGTAGAATCCACAAATTTATAAGGAAATGAATATAAGTATCCGAATATTACACTACATATCTGTCTAGTATCAACCATGTACTGATTTGTGAGAAATATGAAGATAATAAAAGTTATTTCTATCTGTTATGAGGGAAGAAGAAGGAGGGAAAGAGAAAGAGATACCCTCACTAATGAAAAGATAGCAGTCCATCACTTCATTTCAATTGAAAGTATATCAAAAAACAACATAGCTCTAATTTCCATTACTGAACAAAATGCTTGAAGAGTTTGTTGGATACTTTCTTTAAAAAAAAAAAATCATGTTTCCGTGTATGTAATGACATTGAGAATACATTAGGGGGATAGAGTCACTAGCATTTTTTTCCAAGTGTGTTCCATTATATTCCAGCTGCAGTTTTCTGAACAGTAATTTATAGCTATACTTCAAGCTTACTCCTGCTACCCTGAAGTAAATACTGCATATATTTCAGGATTTCTGTGCAAAATTATATATTTGATAACAGAGCGACTGTTAATTCAGTAAACATGGCATAGCTGTGTTGTATTCACCATGGTGCCACATGATTTCTGCACAAAAGGCATACCACAGAGGGGTTGCTTGTAAATATTAATATTTTCAAGTCAAATTCCTAAAATTCCATTTCACTTATCAATTGGGGAAGTTCCAGAATTCTAAACAGTCATGTGTAGGGAAAGAAAAGCCCATTTTAGAGACAACTTGACTGAAATGATGATTGAAAATATTATTAAGATAACATCAAATCACAAGCATAGAAAGAGAAGATAGATCACAACTTATTTAACTAGCTTCAACCCAGGCCTCCTAGCAGGTGTCAGGGAAAGATAGCCTCCCAGAGAAAAGGTCTGCTAACTGGAAGGCACTGACTGAGAACGTACAAGGCGATACAGCTGTCTCACCACTGAGCACGGTATCTTCCACCTTTGGTGCCAGCTATGTTCATCTCTTCCCAGTCCCTTTTCCTTGCTTCAGGCAATGGCTAAGGAAAGAAGAACTGATATACCTAAGACATCACAGTCCACAGGTCTCTAACTCATCCAGGGTGCTTGTATACACTAATGGAGACCTTTTTTCCCCCCATCACTTTGAAAGCCTGGATAATAGAGGAGCAGAAGGACTTGTAGCATGGATAATAAAGCAGTTCATTTTTTTCTTTCACCTTATACCAATGTGAAGCTTAGCAATTGCACCCAACATTGGTTTTGCTGGCTTCTTTGCAGGCAATGCAGGGGTGTTTTAAGCTACACAACACAGACATATGCTGAACAGCCTTTGATGTTTCCTTACAAGTTTGTTTTACAGAACATGCCTTTGCCAGCTTGTGTTACCTCAGTCATTATATAAAACCTTTGTATTTAAGAATCTTCTTTCCTACCCTTGTCTTTCTTATACTCTGCCATCCACTGGGTGTTCCTCCATCATCTTCCGGCTATGGTCTGAGAAGATCTGAGTTGCTTGTGGAGAGCCTGCATGAAAACATCACAGCAGTGCCCCATTCTCCTGGGGATGTCCCACTCACATCTCCCTGGGCAGGCTGTTTAACTCTCATAATTGGTCATGGGGGTTATGCACATGCTGCCAACTGAGAACAGACCCCTTAGTGTAAACTTGTCGACACAAGTCTCCGAAACAACTTCTCAAAACCCACGTCTCGTTTATTTTCCTCTTTTTATTTTTCCTCCTCCTGGTTTGATGTCAGTCATCAATCGAGAAGGAGACAACTCATTTCATTTCGGTGACACACCATGATGGACTTGTGTTGCAACCCTGACTTATTTTGAGAACTTCAATTTCTCAAGCTGAAAGCTCAAATGTCCCATGGTTGGAGGAGCTATTGATCTGATGTAGATGGACGGCTCAAGAGGAACTGATACATTCCTTACAGCGCTTTTTCCTTTGCCTTTCCTGACTGCTATATAATGCAGTCTTTCTGGGAGTTTGCTGTCATCTGCAGACTTTGATTCTGACATCTGGTATATACTTTTTCTTTGTACCTTTTTTTTCCTGTTAGCTTTGTTCCCATGTAGTATTGCTCCATTTCATTTCAGATGAATTGTTTATTAACTTAAGAGTTAGTTATTCTTTGTTGATTTTGAAAAATCTCAGCCTTGGGATTAAGTGCTATTGTTTCCAATGTATCTACATAGTGATTAAATAAGAATATATATTCTCCTGAAATACGAGATTTGGAAGTCACAGTAAACTTAAAATTTAAGCCACTGTTTAAAAACATTAATATGTCTGTGATTAACCCAATAAGAGTACCATTTAAGTTATGTATCTACTTTTTTTTAAAACTGGATGTGCAAAATTTCAACTGGAAATAATTCTATAACTTCTGTGATGAGGCAGAGTAAACTCAAGGGACTTAAGCTATCCTAGTCTAATTTCTCTTTCTCAGTAAAGACATGTAGTGGTTTAGAGGTAAAGAATATCTCTACCCAAAGATAAGTGTAAGAAATGTCTTTAGCAGAATCTGTAGAAGCATACTTTATTTTCATTTGAATTTTCTTTCTAATGCTCATTTGCAGTTGTTAATATATAATAAGTTCTGTATAGGAAACTTTGTTACATAGTGGTTAAGTGCTATGGCTGCTAACCAAAAGACTGGCAGCTGGAATCTACTAGTTGCTTCTTTGAAACTCTATGAGGTCATTCTACCCTATTTTATAGGGTCACTAGGAGTCAGGATTGACTTGACGACACTATACTAATTTTATAGTTGAAGACACTCAAATTCATCATTTGTTCAAGCTCTAAAAGTAACAAGGGCAAAGCAACTATTGAAACCAGGTCTGTCTAGTTCCATAATATATACAGTCCTATCCAAACCCAAACCAAACCCATTGCCATTAAGTTGATTCCAACTCATCACAACCTTATAGGACAGAGTAGAACTGCCCCATAAGATTCCCAAGGAGCTCCTGGTGGATTCAAACTGCCAACATTTTTGTTAGCATTGATAGCCGTTAAACACTATGCCACTAGGGTCCTATAAGGATGTAGAAATCATCTCGGACAGGGACTTTAATAAAGGTACAGCTTGCAGGCATGTAGTCAAGTGTAGAGGTACCACAAAGACAGCATACCACCCATAGACTAGCAAGAATATAAATTCTTAGATTGCTTGGATTTGATTGGGCAAGGGCAACAAGAAATATAGACACTAGAATATAGAGAGGGCTGGAGCTTAGAGAAGAAGCGTTCAGAATGATCTACACCAGATATAGAGATGTGGCTTAAAACTTCTCCTTTTATCCATCCCTGTACTTTCCATTAAGGAGCCCTGGTGGCACAGCGATTAAGCACTCAGCTGCTAAGTAAAAGGTTAGACTTTCAAAACACCAGCTGCTCTGTAGGAGAACGATATGGCAATCCTCTTCTGTAAAGATTTACAGCCATATGGGGCAGTTCTGTTCTGTCCTATGAGGTCTCTGTAAGAATTGACTCAGTGGCAATTTTTTTTGGAGGGGTAGATTCCCATTGGGTGCATCCCACTAGCCGTTAGTTACAAAGGGGACATGAGTGATAAAGTCCTTGCAGATCAGAATGTCTGGACAAAGGAGGGCAGAGAATGGATAGGGGAAGGTGGCAAGTCAATAAACAAGCATGCACTCTAATTTGCTATTTGGATAAAAAGAATATTCCAGCCCTGAAATGTCAGCTTAGCCTTTATTGCCATGATCCATTTCTAGGAAACAACCCACCCTGTTAAAAAAAGCAGTCTACATAAAACATTTGAAAAACTACATGAAAAATGAAATAAAATGCATCATGTACATTCATCTTAATCATACTGAGTATTTTTTAATTTTTCCTAGAAGTGAAATGGGTATATTTTATAAAATGTATTTTCCTAAAATAATGTTTGATATTAAAATGTTCCTATAAATTGTACTTCTTTCATGTCTAATATATGTTTTAAGATACAGATCATTGTGAAATAGAAAATTTGTTTTCAGTCCTAATTCACCTACTAAAATATGTCCATAGGAACTCTTCATTATTTCATTATTTTTTCTGGCAGTCTGATAACTTATAACCTTCCTTTCTATTAATCATTTATTAAAATGTTTCCATATCTTTAACTTAGTAACTGGCATCTCTAATGCTATTAATAAACAACAAAGAAGTTTAGGCAGGAATGAAGAATAATGACTAAATGGTTTCTCCTTTCATTGCCAACACTTCAGAATCACAGTCCTGATTTCCATTCCATCCTCATCTTCCAGAACTTTCCTCCCATGGTACACATGAGTCAGGCTGCACTCCCTCCTGTACAGACCTCCTGTGATGTGTCCTCTGTGCCTTTGTTCCCCTTGATCACATCAGCTCGAATGCCAATTCTGCATATTCAGAGGTGCCTTCCAACTGGTTTCCCTCTAAATAGTCTCCCTACATTTAGTACTCTCTGTCCTCACTGCTGCCAGGGTTATCTTAATGGAAAAGCAAATATGATTATACTGTTTGTCTTCCTAATAGTCTGCTCTGACTCTCAAATGCCCAGAGGATGAAAATTCTAAGCTTCTTAACTTGGCAAACAGCTCATTCCCAGTCTGTCTCTATCCCGTTCCTTCATCCTCATCTTTCCTAGCATTACATCCAATGCAAGGTCACAGCCTAGCATTCACTCTGCTTTTGTGCTCAGTGTGTGTGGATGTCTCTTCTTTACAAACTTTGAAAATTTAACAGTGTTTCATCCATCCATCCATCCATCGACTCATCTACTTACAGATTATTTGTCTAACTTAATTCTTTATTTATCTAGTATTTGGGGCTACATGGTTTAATGGGGCTGGAGACTTAATGTTGAACAGAGACAGATGGCCTTTGCATACAGCATGGTAGAACTAAATATGTGCCCCCAAACCACACAAATGTAATTAAAAACAAAAGTAAGTTTGATTATCATTATGAAAAGAATAAGATAGTTCTGTGAGAGCATGTAACAAAGCAATCAACCTTTGATTGGCGGCATAGTGCTGAAGAGGACAATGGGAAAATCTCTCCTGAGAATGTGATACTTAAAGTGGGATATGAAGATGAGAAGAAAATAATGTGGCTAACATATGGGAGCAAGGGACATTATATCAAGCCTAGGGAATGGCACTTATGGAGAGAATGTGGTAGGTTTCAGAAGAACCAAAAAAAAAAAAGGAAAGAAAATGTATAGAAAAGAGACAGTTAAGGAGGAAGAAAGTGAGATGTAAATGAAGACAACAGAGAGTCAGGCACTAGACCACGCACAGCATTGTAGACCCTGGTGAATATCTGCTTGTTTTATCCAAATACTCATGTAAAGCCATTGCCAAATGAAGCAGGAAGGTGAGATGATCAGATGTATACTTCATCACTTCAGTTGAAGATAGAACACTGGAAGTGGCTCACAGTGGAAGCAGGAAAGCCAGTTAGGAGCCCGTTTACATGGCCCAGTAAGAGAGAAGAGTAGCATAAATTAGGATGAGAATAGTAGAAATGGAGAAAAGAGGACAGATTTATGAGATAATTGGTGGAAAAAAACTGACAAGAGAAAGAGGACAAGATTAAGGACAACCTCAAAGTTTCTAACTCTTAGTACTTAAGCCAAGTGCTGTTGAGTCGGATGTACTTATTATATTCAAAATTTATTACTCAGATCCACCTTAAATGTCATTTTTCATATACGTTTTCCTTGACTCCCATAAAGCAAATAAAAACATCCTTCACTGTGCTACCACAAAGCTTTAGCCATACCCAGTTAAACAAATTTCCAAATTCCTTTTATAAATTTAACAAAGATTATATTTTATTCTTCTGTTCAATCAGTGCTCAGTAAGAATGCATCAGATGAATGGATGAATAAATTAACTTGTTTTACATGTCATATAAAGACATTGTTCTATTAAATGAGGCTATCAAAAACCACACACACTACCATCGAGTTGATTCTTATTCACAGCAACCCTAAAGGACTGAGGTAAAAGTGCCCCATACAGTTTCCAAGGAGAACTGTGACTTTGAACAACCAACATTTTCTTTAGCAGTGGTTGACCTTATCACCTAAGGGTGCAGACACTAGAAATCCTGGATATAGATGAAATCCAACAGATAATTTTGGCCAAACATGTTCATTAAAAATAGATGGATGAAACAAGAACACAGAAAGCAGAGTCGGAAACAGTAGGAGGAAATGGAATACGTGGTTAATTGTATCCATGAACCACTGGCTATTTTGCTATATCAAAACAAAAACAAACAAACAAAAAAAACACCTCACTGCTGTCAAGTTGATTCCAACTCATAGTGACCCTATAGAACAGGGGAGAACTACTCCATAGAGTTTCCCAGGAAACTCTGGGAATCTGGCAGATTTGAACTGCTGATTTTTTGGTTAGCAGACATAGCACTTAATTACTATGCCACCAGGTTTTCTTTTGCAATAAGACCAGCAAAACTGGATGGTGCCTGGCTGTGATTACTGAATGCTTTTATCAAAATTTGAATAGAATATTTATGATCAAAAGGGAGAAAATGAAGGACAGAATTTTCATAGAATCCAGATTTTCTGTATCTACCGAGTCTGGATGAACTTCAAAAACTTTTGCCCTAAGATAATTTTTAAACCTTAAACTGAAAATATCCCCTGTAGTCTTCTTAAAACTGGAGTAGTTTGGCTTGAATACTAAATAATGTCTGCCTGAGCACTGCGATATTTTAAGAACTATCAATATGGAATCAGATTAACAGTAACAGCTAGAAAAGTTAGAAAGCATAGGGGACAGTGAGTTTATGTTAATAAGGAAAGAAAAACTTGAAAAAGGAGGATGAGAATCACAGCACAACTTGAAAGCTATAGTCAATATCACTAAATTTGCCATGGAGAAGTTGTTGAATTTGTGCATGTTCTCCTGTGTATATTCCAAACTACAAAAAAAGAAGAAAATAGATTGTTTAAAAAAAATGGTCAGTATCTAATTTTCTTAGGTGCACACAAGTAGAAAATATAGTTAGACTAGGGCCTTACTCCCCCGCATCTCATATGAGTGACCATTTCACTTTGTTTTGGCTTCCCTCGTGTTTCTTCTTGATAGTAGAAATGACTCTTACTTCATATGTGACTTCAGTGGTGACTTTCATTTTTAGTTATTAATTTCTATGCTCTCAGGCATTGTAGAAGCAGAGTAGTTTCACCTTATTTGTCATTGTTTGCAAGTCACTTTGAGAAACAGTTACAGAAAAATAAAAGGGAATAAAATGATGTATTTTCAGAAGTATAATGAGAAATGAATTAATTAATATTACCAGGATATTTTATTCATTACAATTTAACATACTCTGACAGTAACAATTACATTGTGATGTATTTTAGCAGAGGCTTTACAAATTCACTTTGAAGATACATTATGGGTATGTTTTGCCAGCTTTATTGTGATCTAAACTGAATTTTCTCTGTCCTCTTCTTCCTTCGTTCCCTTCCAGCAGGCCTGGAATGAGATCTCTGAAACCGAGTGACACACAAAATGAAAAGAGAAGAAACCCTTTCTTTTATTTGACATAACTTACAGATTAGTTCATTTTTTCTCCATTTATGAGTTTATAGATATAAAAACATGTATTTCCCAATAGCATGACTAAGTATTCTCAATATGATATGTGTACTATTAATCAAATGGGCAGGAATCATTATGCATTTTCTAATTTTCTTCTTGGGTCCTTGGTGGTTTAGTGGTAGATTTCTAGCCTTTCACATGGGAGGACCAGTTGTATTCCTAGACCACTTACCTCGTGAGCTGTCATTGCCCATCTGTCCTTGGAGGCTTTCCTGTTGCTATGATACAGAACATGCTGCAGTGGAGCTTTCCGACTAAGACAGACTAGGAAGAAATGCCATAGGATCTACTTCCAGAAGCCTGTCAGTGTAAACCCAACAGATCACAATGTCTGTCCTGCAATCAATCGTAGAGATAGTGTAGGACTGGACAACATTTTGTTCTATTGTCCATGGGGTTACTGTGAACCAAAAATCAACTGTACAGCAGCAAACGACAACAGTATTATGTAGTAACAAAACAACAAACAGTTCTTTCTGAGGCCTAATGCATTCATAGAAAATATTTGAGTACAGATGACACAGCTGGTTCTGGGAAGACTGCTGTTTAATAAAAACGTGAGAACATGAATGCTACCTCTTCTAGCCTGTTCACAGGGTATTTCAATGATGATAATAACAATGATGAAAATAAGAGCTACCATTTATCAGGTACATACATGGTACATGAGCTGTTTTATGGTCTTTATCCCACACCTACGTGTAAGTACTGTTTCTATCTTCATTTTATATCTGAAGCAAGTAGGATTTAGAAAGATTTATTAACTTGCTCAAGTCATACATGGATTGAAAACGTATCTGTCTGCTCACAGAATCGGACACTTCAGATAATCATTTCTTAAGTACTCAAATTTCAATCCAAAAATTCCAAATTCTTTCCTGCTTGTTTATTTCTTTTATTTTGTTCTTCCTTGAAGAAATGCAAGGGTTAAAAAATAATAGGGCAGTGAATATCTTTGGCTTGGCAGACTAGTGCACTATTTTCTCTGCATTGTTCCATGAATTTAATTCCAATATCCTGTGTTTCTGCAATATGTCCTGGCTTGTTAGATGTGAGACTGAGCACCTCTTTTAAGACTGGATTTTGCAAGGAATTTTGAAGACAGAGTAAGCTTGGATTTATGCACCTCAAGTGGTATGAATAGTTTACACTCAACTACTAACTAAAGGTTTTCAGTTCAAACCCATCCAGCAGAATCACAGAAGGAAGGCCTGGCTATCTCCTTTACTAAATAAAGATCACATCTGTGAAAACTCTATGGAGGAGTTCTATCTCGTAACACATGGGGTTGCTGTGAGTCTGCACTGACTTGGTAGCAAGTGGTTTGGGTTTTGGTTTTAAAGAAAGTTTCAATCTGATGTCCAAATATGTGTCACGAAATATTGGTCTATGGACACTGCTACATGGACTGAAAATGTACCATGAGATTACACATTGTAAGAAAATGTCATGTTCTAATTGTTCCCGAATTTTAGCAGAATTCTTGTCATAGCTTGCCTCCTTCCCTTCCTTCCTCCTTCTGCCTCCCTCCCTCCTTCCTTTATTCATTCGTTCCTTCCTTCTTCCTTCTTCCCTTGTCTCTTTCTCTTTGTTTTTCTTTCCTTCTTTCTCTCTCCCTCATTCCTCCCTGCCTCCCTCCCTCCTTTCTTCCTTGTTTCCTTCCTCTTCCTTTCTGTTTTTTGAGACAGCTTAATATTCTTTTGAAAAATCACCTTTCCACTTAAGTTACTTTAAAGGGTATTTATAGTTTCTATCCCAAAAGAAAAACTAAACACAGCTACTGTATTCCTAATCCCATCTTTAAAATGCTTATTCTTTCTCTTACTAAGTCCTAATTTGTCTGTTAGTAACTCAACACCAAGTATCAGCAAGTGTGTAAATTTTCCCAGTCTGTGTACTAAATACTGGGGATAAAAATACAGAGAAATAACAGTTCCTGCCCTAAAGAAGTTAAAGCATTACAAAAGATAATCTACCTCTCTCTTTAGATAAAGATAAGAGTAGAAAGGTTCATGTTTTATGAGAGGAAGGGTCTGCTCATGTCTAATAGTAGGAAATGGCCTGGTACAGGGTTTAGAACACTGACTCAGACCAGTGTTATTTAGGGGGTGTGAAGTTGTTCATCACTGGCATCACAGATTTCTCCACGTCTGGGAAGTAACGAATTCATAGCTAGTGCTGGTCCTGGATTCATCTATGAAACAGACAATGTTTTAGTGTCTTTTTATCCTACTTTACAAACCTTATTCTCTTCCGACACTGAATTTTAAGCCCTCATGGTTTTCTTTGAGAACTGAAATACACTCACGTGGTATCTCTAGGAAGCTCCCCACACCCCCACATTGGTTCTGAACACATTCTTGCAAAATACCTCCAGCCCTTATTCTCATTCACTTAATGCCCTCTCTTTCCTTGATGAAGGCTAGCAAACCTGGCAAACCGACCCATGGGACTGTTTCAATGGATATTTAATTTGTATAGTTTTATTGGAAACACTGATGGTGTAGTAGTTAAGAGCTATGTCTGTTAACCAAAGGGTTGGTAGTTTGAATGCACCTGTCAGTCGCTTCTCAGAAACCATATAGTGTAGTTTTACTCTGTCCTATAGTGCGGCTATAGGGCTGAAATGGTGTAACGGGCTTGATTTGTTTTTTGTAGTTTTGCTATACAGTAAATCAAAAGAACAAATAATAGCATACAATCAGACTCATAGGCTATTTTTTAAGATATTTGTGAGCACATAGAATTGTGGAGATCTTCCCCCAACTACAGATGAAGAACATATTGAGATAACGAAACATCTTTAAGAAAATTAAATTGTTTTTATTTTCTGTGGAATAAATTGCTGATCATACAAAATATCTGTGTTGTCAAAGGATCCATGTTGGTACAGTGAGTAAAGAGCTTGGCTACTGTCTTAGGCATCTAGTGCTGCTGTAAAAGAATATCACAAGTGGATGGCTTTCAAAAAGAACAATTTATTCTCTGACAATTTAGGAAACTAGAAGTCTAAATTCAGGGCTATAGCTCTAGGGAAAATCCTTCTCTGCCTCTTCTGGAGAAAGGTTCTTGTCATCAATCTTTCCCTGGTCTAGGAGCTCCTCAGCGTGGGCACCCCAGGTCTAAAGGGCACACTCTGCTCTCCAGACTTCTTTCTTGGTGGTATGAGATCTACCTGTCCCGCTGCATGCTTCTCTCTTTTATATCTCAAAACACATTGACGTAAAACAGAATTTAATCTTGCAGACTGACTCCTAACTCATTAACATAACTGCTTCCATTCCTGCCTCACTGACATCAGTAAAGATAGGATTTATAACACATAGCAGAATAACATCAGATGACAAAATGGTGGACAATAACATAATATTGGAAATCACAGTCTAACCAGAGCAATTTATATTTTTAGAGGACACAAATCAATCCATGACATTAACCAACAGACTGACAGTTCAACTCTACCAGCTGTTCCTTGGAAACCCAGTGGGGCAATTCTAATCTGCCCTACAGCTCTCTGTGGGTCAGAACTAACTTGACACAACTGGTTTTGGGTATGAAGTGAATAAGTAGATCACTTTAGAGACTGATATTTCTGACAAGACTCAGGAGTATAATTCAGCTGAAAAATGGATAAGCTGTATGATCAAAATTTTGGAAGTTGTTTTCTTTTTTTGTTTTGGTAAGGCTGGAAGCTTTAGAATGCTTTGGTATTATCCGCTGTGTAATAAATTTAAATGAACACTGAAATACAGTCTTTAAATTTCATTTAGTGAAAAGAAGAAAGTTTTAGACAAGTGTTTCAAATTTTTCCAGATTAAAGTTTGATCAGAGATATAGATGATTAAAGGTGATAGGAGACCAACAACAGTGTATTCAGACATAAAAGTGTAGTGGTGGAAAATCTAAAATCATCTCTTTAGGGTTCCATCATTGACTGATTGTGTTTTAGGTCAAAGCTTACAGAGTAAACTAGTTCCTCATTCAACAATCTATAAATGATTTGTTTTGTGACATTGATCAGAATCCTTGAAATGTTTCAGGACTCTCACTGTTTCCCTTTCCATCCCTAGATCCCTGTGTCCATTTGTTCAGTTTTCCTGTCCCCTTCCTGGCATCTCCTCTTTACTTTTAGACAGATGCTGCCCATTTGGTCTTGTATACTTGATTGAACCAAGAAGTACATTTCTCACATGTGTTACTGTTTGTTTTACAGGTCTGTGTAATCTTTGGATTGAAACACTGGTGGCATAGTGGTTACGCTACGTCTGCTAACCAAAAGGTCAGCAGTTCAGGCCTGCCAGGTGCTCCTCATAAGCTCTGTGGAGCAGTTCTGCTCCGTTCTATAGTGTCGCTGTGAATCCGAATCTACTTAGTTGCAGTGGGTGGGTTTTTTAAATCTTTGGCTGAAAGGTGGACTTTGGGAGTGGTTTCAGGTCCCAGGTAGCAGTGTCCAGGGGTCATAGTCTTGGAGATTCCTCTGGTTTCTGCCAAGCAAGTATGGTTGATCTTTTTTTTCTTTCCAAATTTGAGTTTTGTTGTACTTTTTCTCCCACTCTGTCTTGGAACAAGTTGTTGGTGGTAGCCCAGCACAATTTAGTTCTCCTGGATCAGGCTAGCAGAGGCTGTACTTGGCTTCTGTTAGTCTCTTTAGACTAGCATATTCCATATGGTTTTCTGCATTTTCATTTTTTCTGGGACTGGTAGCTGTATCTTAGATGGCTGCACACAAACTTATATAAACCCAGATACTACTCACCAGAGTAGGATATAGAACATTACCTTTATGAACTAAGTTATGCCAGTTGCCCTAGATGTCCCACAAGATCATGGTCCCCTGTCCTAGGCCCAGTGACTTAGTCCATCAGTGTATTTTGATATTTCTGTAAGTTTCCATGACTTTGCCTTGGTTACATTGTACTGATTTTCCCACAGTGTTTATTATTATTTCTTTCCTTTTTCCAACGTTATCATTTGTCTACTGACTGGTTAGTGACTTCTTCTCCCCACCACTTCCCTGTCTCATAACCATCAAAGATGGTTTCTTTCCATGTGTAAACATTTTCTTGAGTCTTTACAACAGTAGTCTTGTACAGTATTTGTCCTTTTGTGAGTGACTTATTTCACTTATCATAATGCCCTCCAGATCTATCCATATTGTAAGATGTTTTGCAGGTTCATCATTGTTCTTTATTGTTGTATAGTATTCCTGTGTGTGCATTATAATTTGTTTATCCAAGCACCTGATGATGGACACTTAGGTTGTTTTTGTATTTTTGCTATTGTGAGTAATGCTGCCATGAACGTGAGTGTGCACATGTCTGTTCATGTGATGGCTCTTATTTCCTTTTAGTCTTTCAGAGTTACAGAGCCTTGAGTTTGAAAAAAAAACAAAGAAAACTTAGAAAGTTCTTAAGAAACCATATTTAAATTGGTGACAGATTAATGTCTGTTATTTCTCTAATGTCTTTCTCCAAAGTTTATTTACAACTTTTATTCCCAGTTGTTCCAACTTGTATAGGAAAGACTTTGACTTCTTTCTGTTCAACAAGTTATCTACTTTGGCTTCAAATTTGCAGTTTTAGAATTGACCTCTAAAAACATGACTACACTAAATGTACTTTTGAATTGCCTTGTGATACTACTTTTCAATTGCCTTATGATAATTCATGTATGAAATGACATTCAATTGTTAAATATAATTCTTAGTCAACCATAATTTTGACTAATTTGCATGTAGCTCACTCAGTGTGCAAGATGATAATTCTTGTTTCTATGCCATATTTCTTCAGAGGAACATTAAAAAAGAAGTTAGAATTTTCAATGGGAAAACTCAAGCTTTATTACCTTGAATGTCAGTTTGAAGACCCAAACAAGCCAGTGTAAGCACCTGTTGATACCTTTCCTGCCCTGTGGCAGGATCTTTGTCTCATTTCATTTTCATTATGGGTAGTATTTTAATTTACAAATGGGCTCGGATTTGTCATTTCATTTACATTTTAATTTGTATTCATTTTTTTTTTAAAGTGGGAAGCAAATCAACAACTTCAAGTTCCATTGATGTGATTGACAATATAGCAGTATCCTGTTTTTATTTAGTGCCCATCTGTTTTAAAATCGTTAGGAATCAAATTAATTGAATTTTCACATGATTCCATAAACGTACAAAAGGAGTAATTTGTCTTTTGGTTTTACATAACAAACTGATTGGGTTCAATTTCTTGTTTAAGGTGAAAAGAGGTGGAGATGGATACTGATGAAGAGTCAGAAACACCTTTTGGTGATGAAGTTGCCAACACAGAGTGCTGTATGGAAAAGTCAGAGCATTCTTCACTGGGCTAGAAAGTTAGAGGAAAGGTATCTTATCAAAAATAGAACACCATTTTTTTAATGAGACATTAAGAATTGCTAACTCAATTTAAAAAAGAGGAAAGTGGTAAATACGTATTTTGATTTACTAGTCACTGACATAACTTTCTATAACTGTCTGAAAAGAATAGACCTCTGTATTCTTAACATACTTGATATGCAGAATATATTGTTGTCTGAATACTCCATATTTTGCTGAAACAAAATTGGTTTCCATAATACTTACAGCACAATCATCAATAATCATTATTTTATTTATTCAAAGTTAGTTTAAAAGCAATTGGATTTTCATTTTTAAAGACGAATCTTGACCCTATCAATGTTATTTTCTTCTTTGTGAGATTGTATGGTTTTAAACAATGTTATCATTTGGGGAAACTTGGTATAAGATACACAGGAACTCTTTGGATTATTTCTTACAGCATTTTAATCTAAAATTGTCTCAAAATAAAGTTTTTTTTAACTAAGAAACAAAGCAAAAATCAGTGAACTACAGTGACACCACCTAACACAGACACTGATTTCATGTTTTTTCTATTTCCCTCTAGTCTCTTTGTTTATGTGCATATGCAACATATGTTTGCATAGTTCTCAGCACTGTGGTAGTTCTGTTTAAATTTTTTTTAATTAACTGATAAACCTTTTTCCCTGTTATATAGTTTTCTTAATTGTTATTACTGATGACGCAAACACCAGTTTATAAACCATATCACAACCCCTGTGTTGGAAATAAAAATGTTTACTGTACATAGACAAACTCTGCGTATGAATGATAGCAAAGAAAATAACTTCCAAAGCACAAGGAAATTAAAGCCTTACGCCTCCTTCGAGTAGGAAGGAAAAATGTGGGGTAAATTGATTGCCTGAGGGCTATGAAATCTTACCATTTATTTTTGTAACAGACTTCTACCAAAAGTGATATACTTAATACATCTATTTTGAACTGTAATAGAATTAAAAAGAATGTTAATTGTAAGTTTTCATTATCCTAATGTCTATTCTTGTAGTATGTTTAAAATTTCCCATACTAAAACTTTTAAAAAGTAATTTGTTAAAAATTATTTTCTAATATTCTTGAAAAAAACCCTGAAATATCCCTTGATCAGCAGGTCATCATTAGCACATATGACACATTTGTGAAGATTTTTTTAAAGGAACCAGTAGCCAGTTGCTGCAATTTCCCCCAAATCCCATATATGTGACAGTAGAACTCTGCTATTCGGGGTTTTCAGTAATTACTATTTCACAAGTAGATCTGCAGGCTTCTCTTCTTAAGCATTTCTGGGTAATCTGGAATATCTGATGTTTGGTTTATCAGCATTAACCATTTGGACTACCACTTTTTCCTAATTATCGTAGGCATGGAGATACACTGATTAAACATACAGTGATATTTTAATGGTATCTTGGAACAGAAAAAGGACAGTAAGCAAAAACTAAGGAAATCTGAATAAAACTTGAACTTTAAGTTTATATAGCAATTTTGTTGTTGTTGCTGTTAGTTGACCTTGAGTGTAAGCTTACCCTTGATGGCCATATGCATAACAAAGAAAATGTTACCCAGTTCTGTGCCAGCTTTATGATTGTTGGTGTGTTTGAGTCCATGGCACAGGCCACTGTGTCAGCCTATCTCCTCAGAGGGCCTCCTCTGGCTTCTCTAACATTTTACCAACCTTTGGGCACTTTTCTAGTGATTTGTCTTTTTGATGACCTTCACAGGGTACAGGAGTCATAATCTCACCAGTCCCACTTCTTAGGAGTAATATGATTGTATTTCTTCTAAGACTGATTTGACCATTCTTCTTACACTTCATAGTATATGCAATATTCTTCACAAATAATGCATTTCAAATGCATCAATTCTTCTTCTGTTTTCTTTTTGCATTGTCCAACTTTTTCGTGCATATGGAAAACTAAAAAGGCCATCGTTTAAGACATGTGTACCTTAGGCATCAAACTGACATTTTTTTTTTTTAATATAAGTAGTGGCTCATTAATTGTGACAAATGTATCATGTTAATATAAGATATGGATGACAGCTGAAAATGGATGTGGATGTTACACAGAAACTCTGTACTATCTTTAAAATTTTCTGTAAATTAAAAAAATTAAAAATTACACAGTTATTTTAATAAGAAGAAATTTCAATGTTTATGTTGTTAATCAAACATAGTAAGATGTATCATGGATAAATTAATTTTTTTACTTACCAAAGAAAATTATTGCATTTCTCAGTTTACAGTGTATCATTACCTTTAAGTTTTAAACACAAATGAAATTTGATCATGAAAACGGAAACATTTTGTTCTCTTCTATGTAAGGTCATCATAAGTCAGAGCTAACTCAACAGCAACTAACAACAATATAACGAAGTGTGTGGTCTCATGTAATGACAGAATTAAAATAACTGAAGTTCTGTTTCATTGTTTTTTATAACCACTGGGATCGGAGATAGATTTTGAGACTGATGAGGAGCTAGAATAATTCCAAATCCATATAAATTTACTCTCAAAAGTAAGCACATGTAATTGGACCTCCCTCTGTGAGTCACTGGTCACCATAACCTGGAGTATACATGAAAAATACTATGTTTATTAAAGAAAAGCCAAGCAAGTAATTTGAAATGTGTCAAACTTATACACACAAATATATAAACCCACCAGTAATGCAGCAATTGTTAAGAACTTACATCAACTTTAGAAAGAGATGTAATTTTCTGTTTACATTATTTCTGTATTGCAGGCACGTGGTGACAGTTGAAAGTATACCAACTTGTGGTTGGTTGTGGTTTTGCTCTTGAGATACAACAATTTTCCTCTCTGATGATGTTTACATTTCAGTAGGAGGCACAAATGACAACAAACAAATAAAGGAGACAATTCAATATAACTGTTTTAATATAACTGTCGTGGAGAATATGCTGCCATCAGAACCCACAATGGTCTTGAAGGCACAATGCCACCTTCTCAGTGGTAGAAGTTTCAAGACGTAGCAATATTTCTTTACTGTGGAGGAAATAGTGGAGCACGCATCTACTGGCCACTGTGACCTTAAAAATGTCACTGAACTTCTTGAATGGTCACTATCATTGTGTGTAGTGAATGTTTCTGACCAGATCTTCCAGTGTACTAGCTAACTCTTGCTTTTCTATCCTAGCAGTGTGTCATCAACACAATGAATCAACTTGATATTCGGAGGGAGAACCAGGATGTCCAGATCTCTTCCAACTATATTATGACAGAAATAAGAAGACTACAGTATTCCTGACATAAAACTGTAAATGAATATTTTTGTTCATCTTACGTGAATGTCAGTTGTTTCTGATCTTCCTTCTGGTTGAGGTTGGGAAGGATGTATTTACCAGATCAAAACCTTTGTGCTGTGTACCTGAGGCTTTGTCTGCTCTGGTAATGACTCCACATGAAGCACAGAACCTTTGATAGACGGATACTTGGTTAATCATGGGATACTATTTAGTTTTTAAAGGGGATTCATCCAGTTCTTTCCAGGACAAGACTAGAGTGGAAGCATGATAAGATCAGTGGACTCCTGGTGGTGCAATGGTTAAAGTGCTCAGCGCTAAGTAAAAGGCTGATGGTTTGAACCTAACAGCTGCTGTTTGAGAGAAAGTGGCAGTCTTCTTTCATAAAGATTATAGCCTTGAAAATCTTGTGGGACAGTTCTGCTCTGTCCTGGAGAGTTTGTTTGAGTAGGAATTGACTCAATGTCAATGGGTTTGGTTTGGGTTTAGGAAAGGATGGGAGTAGTCAGGTAATGTAAATGTTAACTCTCTTGGCTGCTTAGTAAAAAGTTGGAGGGTTGAATCTACTCAGAGGGACCCTGGAAAAAAGGCCTGGCAGTCTGCTCTGGAAAACTGGTAAGTGAAAACCCTTTGGAGCTCAATTTTACTCTCACACAGGAGGTCTTGTGAGTTACAATGGACTTGACAGTAACTGGCGATTAAATTAGGATGTAGGCAGCTGCACCTGTCATCAGGGCTTTTAAGTTGAATTGGCAGAGTTTTTGTTGGGTGCAACAGAAGCCCTGTCTCTGCAGAATTTTATAGGCTGATTAAATTTTAGTTTCTAGAAGAGCAAGTGCATATTAAATATATATATAAACAAAAAAAACAAAAACTCTTTTGAAACTATTCTGTATTTCCAAAAAAGAAAAATAATGTAATTAAGCAGGAAATCACAGCTGTAGGACTTCCTTAGTATGTACACTACTCTTGTTTCTACTTTAAATTAATTATGGTGAGAAGTGACGAGTGCACACACTATTGTTATTATCTTTTTGAACACAGTTTGTAATTCTAGTCAAAGACGTAGGACAAAAAAAAACTATGTATGAGGGATAAAAGTAACACATTTTACTTACCATGTTCTATTTAAAAAAATAACAGATAACTTAAAATTTTAAGTACTTCTGTATTTCTAAATATAAAATTTCATTATAATCATATGTCCTTTTTCACAAATTAAGTTATACAGTCACTCAAAGTATCTATTCTATTGTGACATTTTTGAAATGTGACAAAATTATTCTGAAATTTACCTGAAAAATAATGAAAAACAGTAACAAATTGAAAATAAAAATAATGAGGGTTTGCTTCTATATTTTAAAACATAAAGTCTCATTAATTAAATAATATGGCCTTACAGATAATATAAACATGTAAATCAATGGACGAGAATAAATAGCTAAAAAAAGTTCTAGGAATTTAACATTTGTTAGGATACACGGCATTCTGAATACTGATTCAGAATGTAATATGTAACATCATAACATCAATAAATATAACATCAGTAAATATAACATCAATAAATCGTGCTACTAAGTACAACTTATATCCTTAAGATCGACTATTATTTAAAAGCTAACATGTCTAAAATGATTAGAATGCTAAGAATGTAACTAATATCTTTCTTTTTAAGAGCACTCAAAAAGTATCTTGGGAAACAAGGGGTAAAAATATGCTGTTATTTTTAAACAATCTTGGTCAAAAACAAAAGCTATGATACGGAATGAATTTGTTTTTAAAATTTACTTTTCCTTAAACTCTTCCTTTTACCAGAGATTTAGTAGTTTACAAGTGGTTAATTTCAGTGTGTTTATGCTTCCTTATAAACGTATTTTATTTTGATATGAAAAGCAATGAAGAAAAAGGTAATCTCACGATCACTCTCTGCTTTCCACTATCAAAGACAGTAAGAACTGTTGACACTCATCCTGCTTCAAACCTGTTAAGTTAGCTGATAGTAGAATTTTAGTATCTAGATATAGCATCTGGAAGCACTAGCCTATATCTATAAAACTAATTTGGGGATATAAATATAAAAATGTTTTAAAAGTGACTGCAGACAACCTGATACTGCACTGTAAAATTACGATGGAAAGATAGCCTCTAAAGTGGTCCTGAGTCTTTGTCTTCTTGTTCCACATCTAGCCCCATTTTCCATGCTTCTATCCTTCTTCTTTACGTGGAGCATCATTTCTTCTGAATTGATGGTTCTCATACTAAACGTTTACATGGGATGTTTTCTGCTCCAGTGAGGCTGCATCAAAGAGGAGAAAGTAAATAAAAGTGAAACATTATATCCAAATAACTTTCTTTTTCTTTTTTTTCTTTCTTTCTTTTTTTTTGAGTGAGCTAATAATAAACTGAAGCTGTTTGGGTAATTTTTTCTTTAAATAAGTAATTTGAATACTTACAGAAAAGAAGAAATGGAATGTATTATTTTTTGTTAAGTTGCTTTTTTACTCTTGCCGGTTTTTGTTATGTTTCTATAAGTTTCAATGTCTTCTATTAAAATTTCAGGGAAGAATATTGTCCAGGGAAAAATGTTTGCTGTATTTTAGTTAATGGTATTGAAATCAAGAACAAATATGTAATAGACAACTAGAATTATTTGCTTGACGTTTTACAGTGAGGACCTGAATATACAGATTTGTCAATTTACCTCTTGATGTAGGCAGTTCATCAGAAATGATAATGTATTTGTGAAAAATCAAAATTTTTAGCAAAAGTGAAATACTAAAAGGAATATGAGTTTCTGTATGTAAATAAAATAATTCTATTTACATTCACTTACAAATGCATATACTTTTTTAAGGGTTTCATCAGACTTGTGAACAGAAAGTGTGTGGTTGGAACTGTTCTATGCTGATTTTGAAAAGCTGTAATCTACTGAACTTTTGTCAGTTTAAGTTGCCTTTCATAATATCATAGTTATAAAAACTTATTTCCAGATACCAAAGGGCTCAGAAATATATCAAGTGTTTTCTGAGGGGAAAAAAAAAAAGAATACATGAAGGTTGATTTTCAACTCTGACTTTATATTAAAATCTATCAGGAAGTGTTTAAACATTATGGATGTCTAGATCCATGATTTGGCTAATTAAATCAGAATCTCTGGGGAGACAGTTAAAACATCATCACGTTAAAATATCATCAGGTAACATCAGAGACAGTTAAAATCTCATAAAGTAACTCATGTGTAGCCAGTTGGTGATGAAACTAGAGTAAACAAACTTCCCAGTTGCCTATAACTGAAGGCATTTCAGGACACGGACTTTCAGGTTTATAACTGGGACAGTACTACCACAATTTGGTCACCCTAGAAAAAGTCAAGGTAGAGATTTGGAGGTTATGGTGTGAAGAACAGATGGGCTGATTCACGGGACTATCAACATAGGCTAACAGAGCTCCCTGTAAGAGTCCTGAGATCAGAGGTATAAGTAGGCGGTTAAATCATGTAAGGCCCTGGGAGATGTGGGAAGATTATTGGAGCTCTCTCCAAGTATAATTGGCCTCCAGTGTGTGGATTTTTAGGGGGGAATGACTCACGTACTTCCATATGGTTTAAAGGATTGTTGCAGCTGTCATGGAGAGAATAGAGATGCCTACTTCTTCCTAGACAACAGATTGAAAGGAAACACACCAAAACATTTCTATTTTTGAGTTGTGAGGATTTCTTTTTTTAATATCTTTAATATTTTTTATTTCAAATTTTTCTTTACTGATTGTGCATTACCATTTTAAACAATGTAATCATTCTCATAAAAAAATAACATTTCTAACATGACATGAAGAGATAAAAAGATGAGGCCCATGTTCCCACTTAATTAAATGTAGATTTACTAAAATGTACTTTTAACCAAACTTTATAATTCACGTAATCAAACTGAAGAAAGCTAAAAACCACTCTTTCTTTGTTTTGGTTTTTCATTTTGCACAGCTTCACTTACAGAATGTTCAAATTCAGGAACAATTAAATTAATTTTAGGGATGCATGTATAGATGGTGTCTCAGGCTGGGTTCTCTAGAAAGCAAAACCAGTAAAGCATATAAATATATATAGAGAGAGATTTATATCAAGGAAATGGCTCATGTGACTGTAGAGGCTGGAATGTCTCAAGTCTGTCAATCATGATGGAAGCTTATGTGACTCACGTAGCCGTAGGGGCTGGCAAACCCAAGATCTATAGGTTGGAAAGCCAGGCTCCTTCTCTTAGGATGCAAGGATTGACAAATTCCAAGATCTCCAGATAACATGATAGCTCAAGTCCCAGGAGCTGGAGATCGGATGAACAGGAGGCAACTTCAAGATCCAGAGCAATCAAAGAACCAAAATGCCTACTTTTATACAGATACAGATACACCACCAAGGAGATGCTCCCTAAAGTGATTGGCCACTCACAGGAGATGCAATCATGGGAGTGATCACATATAAACTCTGAGAATCATGGCCCAGCCAAGACGACATGCAATCCTAACCATCAAAGATGGTATAACTATAAAGAAGGAAGAAAAGTGTTGTGATCCACAATTGAGCACCTAGGGCTTTTAGGTTGCTAAGAATATTCTATTTCATGTCCTAGTTCCACAAATCTTCAATTCTCAACAATTGATGAAATGGTATACTGATGTTTTATATATGCTTCTAGATGTACATTTTAAAATAACATGAGGATTTCATAAGAGTGGTACTTTCTAGCTACCACTGAGAAACTCACAATAAATATAAGATTTCATCTAGCATCAAATGGCACATCTTGTATACCTGGGATAACATAATAAAAATACCAAAAATATCATTGCATCGTATTTTATCCCAGTGACTTTTCTTTAACTCATCCCAGGCCCTAAAATAAATCTCTCTTCTTGTGAATACTCGTAATACTTTAATGATACCTTTTTTTTACTTCTTTTTATCTCCTTGACTTTAAACTTCTTGAGGAAAATATGTCTTTCATTTCTGCATTCAGTTTTGAGCACAACATACAGTTGGATCTCAGCAGTGATTTCTTAGATGAATAAAAACTATTATTTATTGTGATTAAGTGAAAAGTATACAATGCAAATTATTTTTGCATGCATGCCTGTCTACAGCTCCTTCTGCTCTCCTTGCCCAGTGACAACATACTAGTCTTTTTCAATCTGTACTTGTTGCATCCTCTTAACAAGCTCCTGTCCCCTCCACTCCACCGTCTTCTCTGCCATTTAGAAAGAGACCAGTAAGACTGCATCTTATAAATACATAGAACCATAAAGTAAACAAGCCATATGGTCACACTGTGTCCCCATGTCCACTCCATTTTTGCCCAAAGAGTTGACCTCAGTAGTGTTTTCTGGTCATGGACAGCAGCAGGTCTACGGGCCATGCTCCCAGAGGATCTCCCAGGTGGTTGGACCGCCATTTGTGGTCTTTTAGTAAAGTTTTTGACCTGCACACCTCTTTTTCTCATATTGCCACAGGGACTCAGCATTGTGTGCCCCATCACAGCTGTCTTTGTTGGTGGCCTGGCACTATCTGGTTCTTCTGGTCACATATTGATACAGCATTCCATTCACATGGGTCCTTCTGTCTCCTGAATTCTTTTTCCCTCAAATCTTTGTTTTTCTTGATGATCATCTGTTTCAGATGAGTTGGGACTATTTGGTGTACCTCAAATGGCAGCTTGCTAGCTTTTAAGGCTCCAGACACCACTCACCAATATGAGGTGCAGAAGACTCTTAGCAATTGGCTAGTTATGCCAAATGGCTGATGTCCCTTGAGAGCACAGTACCCAGACTCAATCCCTGCTACAATGAATTAAAACAATTTAATGAATAAATGAAGAATTAGTATGTTTCTGAATTATATACACAAAATATAATTTGTCAATTTTATGAAATAACAAAGGGTTGGTATAGACCAGAATGATCCAAAGCATTTCACTGAAATTATGAGACTTGAACTATATGCTGAAATACAGTCTAATTTAATTCAGAAAGTGTTAAGTATAGGTATTTCTTTTCATAACTTAGAGAATTTGTGAAGACAAAGATGAACATGAAAGGGCTGCAGTGGGCACAACTACAGAGATGGGACAGAACATAAAAGTCACTTTCTCTTAAGCACAATTTTGTATTTCCCCGAGAGACCATACTGTGTACTTGTACGCAGAGTTCATTTACCTACATGTAATGAAAACAGGACAGCTTAGATTTAAGGACAAAACAGTCAATTTGCTGTGTCGGCAAAAAGGTTTTGAAGTATATCAGTAATGTAGAGCTTACATAAACCATAAAAAACATGAAATTTGTTGTATCTGAGTAGACTCTGACTCATGATGACCCTACAGAACACAGTAGACCTCCACTATAGAGTTTTAAAAAAGAGGCTGGTGGATTTGAACTGCTGACATTTTGATTAGCTGAGTTCTTATCTTCTCTGCCACCAGAGACCTGGGCAAGTAACTTAATATCCACCTTGGACATTCACAATCTATAGGTTTATCACAGGACATAAAAGTGAAACAAAATATTTTCCTCAAGTGCAATGATACAGAACTTTTATCTGTTTAGGCAGACTCATGAAAAGCATTATCACTATTGCCACTTGAGACTTGAATTTTTCTTAAGTTCCTTCAGCTTGAGAAGTGCAGAGCATGCTTTCCTTTTGGGTTTCTATTTCCAGCCCTGATTATAGTACTTGACTTTGTCTTCTAGAGCCACCTGAAATCTTCTTCTACTTCATGATTCTTTCCTTTTCCTTTACTACTCACCATTCAAGAGCAAGTTGCAGAGTCTCTTCTGACATCCAATTTGGTCTTTTCTTTCTTTACTGTCTTTTTAATGACTTATTTCTTTCTTCATGGATGATATCTTTGATGTCACGCCACAACTCATCTGGTCTTCGGTCATTAGTGTTCAATGCATCAACCATCTCAAGCGGCAGCATATGATCAGGAACTCATGATACTGAAGGAAGAAGTTGAAGCTGCATGAAAGATATTAGTGAAAACAAGTCTCCAAGAATGAATAGAATATCAGTTGAGATGTTTCAACAAACAGATGCAGCAATGAAGACACTTACTTATCTTTGCCAAGAAAATTGGAGGACTGTTACCTGGAGGATCAAATGCAAGAAATCCAAATTTATACCTAGTCCCAAGAAAGGTGATCCAACTGAATGTGGAAATTGTCAAACAATATCATTAATATCACAGACAAGTAAAACATTGCTCAAGATAATTCAAAAAGTGACTGCAACAGTGTTTTCACATGGAATTACCAGAAATTCAAGCTGGACTCATAAGAGGATGTGGAACCAGAGATATCATTTCTGATGTCAGACAGATATTGGCTGAAGGCAGGGAATACCAGAAAGACGTCTACTTGTGTTTTATTAACTGTGCAAAGGCATTCAGCCATGTGGATCGTAATAAATTTTGGATAACACTGAGGAGAATCAGCATGGATCAAGATGCAGTCTTTTGGAAAAAACAAAGGGACACTGCATGGTTTAAAGTCATAAAAAGTGTTTATCAGGGTTGTATCCTTTCACTATACCTTTTTAAGCTGTATGCCTAGCAAATAATCTGAGAAGCTGGACTATATCAAGAACAGGCATCAGGATTGGACGAAAACTCACAGACAACCAGCTTTATGCAGATGATGCAACTCTGCTTTCTGGAAGTGAAGAGGATTTGAAACACTGATGAAGATCAAAGACAACAGACTTCAGTGTGGCTCTCAGCATCAAGAATACAAATGGACCAGTAGACAGCATCATGATAAATGGAGAAAGCATTAACGTTGTCAAGGATTTCATTTCTCTTAGATTCACAATCAACACCTATGGAAGCAGCAGTCAGGAAATCAAATGATGGATTGCACTGGGAAAATATGCTGCAAAGGGCCTCCTCAAAGTATTGAAAACTAAAGATGTGTGCTTGAAGACAAAGATGCATCTGACTCAAGCCATGGTATTTTCAATGGTATCATAGGCAAGCAAAAGCTGGACAATGAATAAGGAAGTCAAAAGAAGAACTGACGCCTTTGAATTCTGTTGGAGAAGAGTATTGAACATACAACGGACTGCCAAAAGAACAAACAGATCTGTCCTCGAAGAAGTACAACCAAAGTGCTCCCGGGAAGCAAGGATGGTGAGATTGCATCTTAACATATTTTGAACATGTTGTTAGGAGGAATCAATCCCTGAAGAAAGATATCATGCTTGGTAGAGTAGAGGGTCAGTGAAAAAGAGGACTGACACTATGACTTCAATGATGGGCCTCAGTATAAAAACAATCATGGGTATGGTGCAGGAGCAGTTTGTGGTTCTGTTGTAAACATAGGGTTGCTATGAGTTGGAAGCAACTCGATGGCATTTAACAACAACAGATACAGGGAAAACATTATAAATACAATATTTGGGGTGCTATCATTAAACATTTTATCTATAGCATCTTTGATATATTTAGCCAAGATATTCCCTGAGGTTATGCAATGGAATATCAATACCAGTAATTATATATGTGTGTATGTACAGATATCCTTATGATGTAGACATTAAGTGCTACTGCTGCCAACCAAAAGGCTGGCTGTTTGAATTCACCAGCTGCTCCTTTGAAACTCCATGAAGTGGTTCTACTCTGTCCTATAGGGTCAGTATGAGTCAGAATCAAATTGACAGTAGTAGATTTTTGGTTAGGTATACACACACACACACACACACACACAGACACACATACACAAGTCACACATATATGTAGGAAAGCCTGATGGCATAGTGGTGAAGTGCTACGGTTGCTAACCAAGAGGTTCGCAATTCAAATCCACCAGGTGCTCCTTGGAAGCTCTATGGGCAGTTCTATCCTGACCTACAGGGTCACTGTGAATCAGATGCAACTCAATGGCACCTAACAACTACATATGTATGTATGCATATGTATGTGTGTATAGTGCAATGGTTAGGTACTACAGTCGCTAACCAGAAGATGAGCAGTTGAAATCTACCAGACACTCCTTGGCAACTCTATGAGGCAATTCTGTTCTATTGGGTCCATATGAGTCAGAACTGACTTTACCACAATTTTTTAAAATACATTTATATATACATATATATGTATGTATGACTATATAATACATATATATACTTCAAATTTAATATATTGAAAGGTCTCAGTGAAATGAACAATAAATGATTTCAGTGCTCATGACCACAGAATTTTTTCTTATCCTTACCTATGAATATTGATAGTGTCACTTGTATTACTTGAAATTATGAAAGATAGTCATTAAATAATTATTTGTTTTTCTGCACACCCATGACATTACAAATTAGTGATGCCCATCTCAAATTGTCAGCATCCTGTTCCATTGATCTTTAAGTAAATTACAGAAAGCAGGAAGCTACAGAGATGTACAGTTTATAGCTGCAGGCTGCAAATAGGCTGCCTACAGGTCTGTTTTTGTAAAGAAAATTTTCAATTAGTGAAAGCCATGGGCATCAGCTTTCAAGAAGAAGAAAAAGAGCTTCCTTAGAAATCTTTGATCTTTTCTGCTGCATCATGTTTTTCATGAAAGAGAGTTGCAATGCTCCTGCTTAAAAAGCTTCTACAAAATAGTTCCATTTTCAAGGCAAAAGGATAAAAGACTTAGAACTTTTATTCACGTAAGGGTGAGGAAAAAAATACAAATTTTAGATTATTCTAGAAGATATTTAGTGGATTAAAATTAATTGATAAATATAAAAATAAGTGAAAGAAAAACTTATTTGAATCAGTTTTATAGCTTGGCTTTGCATCATAATTTATTCCAGATCTTTCTTCACATTGTCACCCCTCTGTGAAACTATTGTTACTTATGAAATCTCCCCTCAGAAATATTGTATGTCAACTTCTGCTGTCTTACTAATGAAGATAATTGTGACACAGGGAAAATGCTTCGTTCCCATTGCTTCCATTACTCATGAATTTCTATTCAAGCTTATGTTTTATTTCTCTCTCCCTTCTTAAAGAAAACAAAGTTGGTTCATGTCATGCAGAAAATGGGATCCTGCAGGTGGAAATATCTCTAAGTAATCTGGGGAAAATACAGCTCTCCCAAAGTATCACTAAAACAATGGGCGTACCTTGAGAATGCACAGGACATTTGATTTCTTGAAGCCCTTTGATCAGAATTCTATGTTTCTAGCATAGAACATTGTGGAGTGTGCATTCTCCAAGTACTGATGAATTGGGCTTTATCATGAAATTTAACCATCTCTCCATTTAGATAAACTCTTGTTTATGACAAACAAAAAACAGTTTTTATCTCTTTCCGTTATAACCAAGCCACCCACTGCCTTAGAGTCAATTCTGACTCATATCAGCACTATAGATAGAGTAGAACTGCCCCATAGATTGTCAAGGAGCACCTGGAGGATTTGAACTGTTGACTTTATAGGGTTTAAAAATAAATTAAGTGCTCCCTGGTATCCAAAAAATAGGTTTGTTACTCAGTTACTGAACTTTTATCAGGAAGAAGAGAAGTTAGGATAACTCTACAGCAGTTATACTTATGGGGGATCCTAGAGAAACAGTTTGTTTGCCTGTAAATTCTTTCCTTTTGCAACTCAATTCTTGATTTTTTTCTTCAATTCTTTCAGCTTGAGAATTGCTGATTGTGTTCCTTCCTTTTGGTTTTCTATCTCCAGCCCTTTGGACAATCATTATAATACTTAATATGTTCTGGAGCCAACCCGTAGAATATTCTGTTCAGTTCTTTTATTTCGTGATGTCTTCCTCTCGCTTTAGCTACTTGGTTTTCAAGAGAAAGTTTCAAAATCTTTTCTGACATTCAGTTTGGTTTAATCATTCTTTCTTGTCTTTTTTAATGACCTCTTGGTTTCTTCATTGGTGATATACTTGATGTCATTCCACAACTTGTCTGGTCTTTGGTCATTAGTGTTTAATGAATCAAGTCCATTCTTTTTTTTTATCTAATATGACTGAGTGAAAATGTACATTCCCGTATAAATTTACATGCCCACCTATATGCAGCTTCCACTGCTCTCCCTGTCCGGTGACAGCACACTATTCCTCTCTGCTCCATACAGGTCTCATCCTCCCAACAGTCTCCTTTACCCTCCTCTCCACCCACTCTCCTTCCACCAGTCAGAGGTCAGCAGGCTGATATCCTATAGATGTATAGAACCATAAAGTGCATCTGATATATGGTCACTCTGCATCGCCAAGTCCAATCCATTCGTGTCCGAAGAGTGGACGTTCATTATGATTTATGAGCAAGGGCAAGTCTATTCTTGAGGCTATCTCTAACCTCAGCTGGGATATACTCAAGGTCGTACTTATGCTCTCACAGAATATTCCTAGTTTTCTTCAGTTTCAGTTTGAACTTGCATATGAGCAGTTGATGGTCTGTGCTGCAGTTGGTGCTCGGCCTTGTTCTGTCTGATGATACTGAGCTTTTCCACCATCTCTTTCCAGAGATGTAGTCGAGGTCCCTGCATGTAGTCACCGTTGATGTTGGTGAAAAACGATATTTGCAATGAGGAGGTCTTTGGTCTTGCAAAATTCTACCATGCCATCTCCAGCATCAAGTCTATCGCCAATGAATGGTATGTTTTCCAAACACCAATCCTTGTTTATTTCTAAAAATTGCATTACATTCACCAGTAACTATCAGTGCAGCTTTAATACACGTTTGATCAATTTCACACTGCAGAAGTTGGTAAAATCTTCCATTTCTTCACATTTGGCCTTAGTGGTTGGTGTGCAGTTAGATAGCAGTCTTATTAACTGGTCTTCCTTGTAGATGTATGGATATTATACTATCTCTGACAGTGCTGTACTTCAGGATAGATCTTCAAACTTTCTATTTTCCTTTTTATACTAAGATTAAGTGAAAGTATACAATCCAAGTCAATTTTACATACCCACCTCTATACAAATCTGTCTACCCACCCTGTGAGAGCATACTTCTCCTTTTCACTTCTTACTACTAGTATCCTCCCAACAAACATCAGTCTCTTCCTCTCCATCCACTCGTCTCCCCTCTAGAAAGAAACCAGTAAGACAGCCTTCTATAAATGTATAAAACCATAAAGTACACAATCCACATGCTCGCTCTGTGTCCCTATGTCCAGTCCATTCTGTAGGATATATTATAAGCAGTGGGATGTCTGTATCATATGATATTTGTATTTCTAGCTTTTTAAGAAAGTACCAAATAGCTTTCAACATAGTTTTTTACGTTTTGCATTCCCACCAGCAATGCAGGAAAGTTCAGTCTCTTCACAGCCTCCCCAGCATTTGTTGCTTTGTATTTTTTGGAATATTGCCAACCTCATTGAGGTGACATGTTTTCTCAGTGTAGTATTGATTTGAATTTGTATAACAGTTAATGATTGTGAACATTTCCTCATGTGTCTTTGGCTGCCTGCATGTTGTATTTAGTACAGTGTCTCTCCATGTCCTTTGCCTGTTGTCGAACTGGTTTGTTTGTATTTTTCTTGTTGATATTTTGAAGTAGTTTCTAGATTATGGAAATTAGATGTCGATCTATTACATAGTTGCCAATTTTTCTTTTTCCATTCTGTAGGCAGTCTTTTAACTCTTTTGATAATGTCTTTGGATGAGCATAACTGTTTTATTTTTAGTAGATCCTATTTATCTATTTTCTCTTCTGTTGTTTGTGCATTGTTTGTAAAATTTTGTAGTCTAGGCCATGTATTAGACTTCCATTGTTGAGACTATTTTTTCTTCCATAATCTTTATCATTTTTGTTTTGATATATAGGTCTTTGGTCCATTTTGATTTGGTTTTTTGAAAGGTGTGAGATACGAGTCTTGTTGCAGTTTTTTTTGAAGATGGATAGCCAATTTTCCCACCACCATTTCTTTCTTTTTTCTCTCTCTCCCTTCCTTTCTTCTCTTCTTTCCTCCCTCCTTCCCTTCTCCCTTCCTCCTTCCATTCCTTCCATCCTTCCTTCCTTCCTCATTTTATATCTTCTTAAACTTTTTTGTTTATTAATTACAGTAAATGCATAAGATTTACATCTATCAATTATCTCATCTATGATAAACCCTCACTCCCCACCCCTTGTAGCCAGTAAAGTTATTTTCTTCAGTAGATAATTCTACTTTTACATCCTTATAACAAGGGTCTCATACAGTATTTGTTCTTTTGACACTGACTTCTTTCACTCAGCATATCTTCCAAATGAAATAATGAGATGTTTTCTAAAATCTATGTTGTTTTTTTTATCATAGCATAATGTTCTGTTGTGTGTAGGTACCACAGTTTGTTTATCTATTCGTCTGATATTGGGCAGCTGGGTTGATTCCATCTTTTAGCTATTATGGACTGTGCTGCAATAAACATTTATGTACATGCGTCTGTTCATGTGACAACCTTTGTTTCTGAAGGATAAATTCCAAGCAGTGGAATTACTGGATCAAATGGTGTATGTATTTCCAGCTTTTTAAGGAAACACCAGATTGCTTTCCAAAGGGATTGTACCAACTTGCAATCCCACCAGCAGTGTAGGAGAGTTCCAATCCCTCCACAGCCTCTGCAGCATTTGCTGTTTTGTGTTCTTGGGATCATGGCCAACCTTTTTGGGGTGAGATGATATGTCATTGTGGTTTTGATTTGGATTTATCTGATAGCTAATGATTATGAGCATATTCTCATATGTCTTTTGGTTGCCTGGATTTCTTCTCTAGTGTTTACCTATCTCCTTTGTCCATTGCTTAACTGGGCTCTACCTTTTTTAGTTGATATTTTGCAGTACTTTGTAGACTGTGGAGATCAAATGACGATCCAGCATGTAGTTGCCAAGTATTTTTTCCCATTCTGTAGGTGGTCTTTGCCCTCTTTTGGTAAAGTCTTTGGATGAATAAAAGTAGTTATCATTTATCTATTTTCTGTTAATTGTGCTTTGTTTGTTAGACTTTGAAGTCCATGTAAGCTGTGTATTAGGATATCCCTCATTTATCTTATATTTTTCTTGCATGATTTTTATTGTTTTAGGTTTAATATTTAGGTCTTCAATCCATTTAGAGTTAGTTTCTGTGTAAGGTGTGAGATATGGGTCTTGTTTCAGTTTTAGGGTGATGGATATCAAATTTTGCCAACACCATTTCTTAAAGATACTCTTTTTAACCCAATTTACAATGCTGTGGCCTTTGTCAAATATCAGCTGTTCATAAGAGGATGGTGGCATTCTGGGTCTCCACTGTATTCCATTGATCTTTATGTCTCTTTCTGTACCAGTACCAGGCTATTTTGACTGTTGTGGCAGTGCTATGATTTCTGAGGTTGGGTACTGTGAGGCCTCCTACTGTGTTCCTCTTCTTCAGTTGTGTCTTACTTCTCCAGGGGTTGTTCCCCTCGCAAACATAGTTGGTGATTTGCTTCTCTGTCTCATTCAAAAAATGACACTGGAATTTGTATTGGGGTTGCATTTTATATGTAGATCGTTTTAGATAAAACAGATATTTTCACAATGTTAAGTCTTCCTCTTCATAAGCAAGGTAGGGTTTCTCTTCTTATGTAAGTTTTTTTTGGGCGGAAGGGTTTCTTGCAGTAAGGCCTTGTAATTGTCTTTGTATAGATCACTTACATCTCTGGTTAGATTTATTCCTGGGTATTTCATCTTCTTGGGGGCTATAGTAAATGGTATCAATCTGGTGATTTCCTCTTTGATGATCTCTTTGTTGCTGTAAAGGAATCCTACTGATTTATTTGTGTTGATCTTATAACATGATACCTTGCTGAACTCTTTTATTAGTTCAAATCATTTATTTATGGATTCTTTAGGGATTTCTGTGTATACAATCATATCATCTGCAAATAGAGATTCTTTTACTTCTTCCTTAGCAATGTGGATGCATTTATTTCTTTGTCTTATCGGATTGCTCTGACCAGAACCTCTAGAACAATGTTGAATAGAAGTGCTGACAGTGGGCATCCTTGTCTAGCTCCTGTTCTTGGAGGGAATTTTTTCCTTCTCTCCAATCAGGATGACGCTGGCAGTTGGTTTTGTTTTGATGCCCCTACTATGTTGAGGAATTCCCCTTTTATTCCTACTTTGCTGTGCATTTTTAACATGACTCAGTATTGGCCTTCATCAAATGCCTTTTCTGCATCAGTTGACAAAATCAGGTAATTCTTATCCTTTGTGCTATTTATGTGGTTGATCACATTAGTTGTTTGGGTCACTTCTTCCTTCTGGATGTTTGTCTTTACAGAGTTAAATTGACCTCTGAGCCCTGCTTTGCTGTATAACATTGGTTCTGATAGGATGTGATTTCATCCTCATTTGATTCCATGAATTTCTTTATTGTATCCTTCATTTCTTCTATAACGCATGAATTTTTAAGCAAAGCATTGTTCAGTTTCTGTGAGTTCAAATTTCTATGTATTTGTTTTCTGCTATTGACTTCAATGTTTATGACTTTATGGTGTGAGAAGATGCTTTGCAATAATTCAATGATTTGGATGTTGTTGAGACTTGGTTTATGGGCTAATATATGGTGTATTCCGAAGAATGTTTCATGTGCATTGGAAAAGAATGCATACTGGCCTTTTGTTGGGTAAAAGGTTCTGTACATTTGTGAGGTTGAGTTGGTTCATTGCTATGGCAAGATCTTTTGTATCTTTACTGAGCCTTTTTCTGGATGATCTGTCCCTTACTGAAAGTGGAGTGTTGGATTCTCCTACTATTATTGTGCAGTAATCTGTCTCATTTTTCAATGTCCTCAGAATTTTTTTAATGTATTTAGATGCTATGATGTTGGGTGCATAAAGTTTAACATTATTATAGCCTCTTGATGTATTAAATCTTTAAGTAATAGTGACCACCCTTGTCCACAATGGTAGATTTTACTTTACAATCTATTTTATCTGAGGTTAGTATTGCCACTCCTGCTCTTCTGTGTACGTTTTTAGCTTGGTGTATATGTTTCCATCTTTAGATTTTCAATTTGTGCATATCTTTGATTCCAAGGTCTGTTTCTTGTAAGCAGCATATCAGTGGATCATGTTTTTCATTCCAGCCTGTTATTCTGTCTCCTTCCTGGAGCATCCACTCCATTTACATTCAGTGTAATGACTGATAGATATGTATTTAGTATTGTCATTTTGGTGCCTTAAATTTGGTGTTGTTGACATTTTCTTTGTTCCACTTTATATTCTGTTCTGGGTTATTTTTCTTTATGGCAGTTCTTTTCATCTTTTTCAGTGTTGGTTTTGTGTCTGTTGAGAATTCTGTACTGTGTTTCTTGTTTTGATGTATAGTATTGTTAGTTTGCTTTGGGGCTACCCATTGTTCCCCCTAATGTTCTAGTTTTAAACCAGTCCTTAACTTCTTTATATGTTCCTGACTTCTCCATCTGAAAGGAATACGCCAAGCAAAATATTGAAATATATCCCTCTTTGTAGTGTAAGGTTGTCAGAGTTCACGTTTCCTTATTTTAGTATTTTAGCTTTGATTTAGCTTTGTGACTTCTAATTAATATTCTGGATTCTGTGTCATGCTTTGCATCCTTGAGTATACATCTGGTGTTATTGATTTGCTAATCAAAGAATTTCCTTCAGTGTTTTTAGTAACTTTGATTTGGTTGTTGCAAGTCTTTGAGCTTCTGTTTGTCTGATTATGTCTGAATTTTGTTGTCATATTTGAAAGACACTATTGCAGGATATATAATCCTTGGTTGGAAGTTTTTTTTTTTCCTTCAAATCTTTTATGTGTCATCCCACTGCCTTCTTACCAACAAGGATTCAGCTGGAAAGTCTGAGGACATTCTACAAGGCTTCCCTTTGTACACTAGCTTTTGTTTAGCTTAACTGCCTGTAAGTACCTCTCCTTATGTTCCCTTTTCTTAAGCTTGATTATAATAGATCTTGATGTCTTTCTTTTCGAGTCTACTTTTTGTGGAGTTCAATGAGCATCTTGAACAGCTGTCTTCTTTCCTGATGTCAGGGATGTTTTCTGTTAGCAACCCTTCAGCAGTTCTCTCTGTACTTTTTCTCTCTTTTCCAGTTCTGGAACTCCACTTACTTGTAAATTGTTCCCCTTGATAGAATCTCACGTGATTCTTAATGCTTCATTTTTCTTTATCCTTTTGTCTGATTTTTTCTCATAAATGCTGATGTCAGTTGAATTATCTTCAGTCTTACTAATTCTGCATTACATTTCCTCAATTCTGCTCTTTTGGCTTTTCATTGAATGGCCTAACTCTGTAATTTTATTATTTATCTGCTGAATTTCATATCTCTGATATTCTAGCAGCTCATGTAGCTTGTCTGCTTTTTCATTTAATTCTGGTGCACTTTGTTTAATCTCCTTTGTAAGATCTACAGCCAATCCAAGTGCCGTCTAGTTGGATCCAACTCATGTAAGATCTAGAAGGGCTCTTTATGTAATTTTTGTCTATTATACATCTGATAATTTCAGGAGGGCTTCTTCATCTGGGAAGTTTTTTGATTCTTTATTTTGGCACTTTCCAGAGCCATGATGATCTCCTTCTCTAAATGGTTGGATATTTATTGTTGTCTTTGGGCCATCAGAAAGCTGTTCAGCTTCTCTGGTGTAGCACCAACAGAAACTATGGCATAGCTCTAAGAAGGGAGTAAGGTCACTGCTAGACTTGGCCACTAGCTGTCACTGCATTCTCTAGGTGCAGCTGTCTTAAGCACAGCTTCTCTGGTGAGAAAGATGCTGTCCAGCCCAGCAGTACTGCTCAGCTGGCAGCTGGCCGTGGCTAGGGCCTCAGGGGTGTCAGTCCCAGCCTCCTCACTGACAAAGATGGTGACCTACTTGTGCTGACTCTCTGAGGTCCTGCCAGCAGACACCGTGGCATAGCACTGAGAAGGAAGGAGGGAAAGGTGCTCCCAAATTCAGCTGCCAGCCACTGCTGCATTATCTAGATGTGATTATCTTGAAAACTGCCTTTCTGCTGAGAGAAGCACTGTCCAGCAGAATCGAGTAGAAACTAGAACCTCAGGGGTGGCAGACACCACTTGCTGGCTGCCAAGATGTCACCTTACTTCTGAAGTCTCTTGGAGGTCCATCAGCAGATGCTGTGGTGTGGCTGAGTGAAGGGAGAGGGAAATGGCACTGCCAGACTTGGACACCAGCCACTGTTGCATTCTCTAGATGTAGTTTTCTTGAAAGCTGCTTTTATGCTGAGAGAGGCACTATGCAGTGGAAGCTGGTACCAGCAGGGACCTCAGGGGTGGCAGACTTCACCTCCTCGCTGTCCACAATGTTGGATCCATCCAGGAAACAACTTTGAGGAAGTTTACACGATTGTTTGAAGACTCTCAGTTTCCCAGGACACAGTTAATACTGTTTATTGCTAGTTTTAGTCACACACAGAGGGCCTCAGGCTCTCTGTCTTACCCTCAACTGTTGACTCAAAAGAAGTACTATGTTTTCCATGAGGTTTCCATTGTATGTTTCCCCACAGATTATTCTGCCTAGCTCAACTCTCAAACTTTTTGTGTAACCTCACTGAGAATTTCTTTTGCTATATGCCTTTATGGTTCTTTAGCTTTTAACATATTAACCTACAATGTAAGTAATTCTTAGCCCTCATTTCTTATCTTTAGTCATTTTTAAATGTATGTATTCCCAGTTTTCTTAATAATCTTTGTTCCAGCAATGTGATATGAATTGACTATATTAAACCACAGTGACATGAATATATGAGAAAATGTATTAATCATTTACAATGTGAACAAACACAAGAAGAAGAATACTAATGAAATCATTTCATAAACTTGATTAAAAAAATCTTCAAATGAAGCCAGGAGACGACTTTTTGATAACTAGCAACTGATAATTACTGAGCATCAGCTAGGACCCATGAATTTTACCTTGAGCAAATATATATTTACTATGCTTTCATGTGGATCTAACTCGATGGCACTTGGCTCGGCTTCATGAAGTTTCAGTCCAGGCCTATATGACTAAATAGAATTTTCCATGATGATGGAAATGTATACTGGCACTGTCTAATATATAGTAGCTACTAATCATAGATGGCTAATGAGCACTTAAAATGTGGCTAGTACAACTGAGAGAGTGTAAGTTTAAAATATTAAATTTTAGACCATTGTCATGCCTGGGTGGTGCAGTTATCACATTCAACTGCATACCTAGAATATGGAGATTCAAGTTTGCCCAGAGGCAACTTGGAAAAAAAGTTGTCTGATGATCTACTTCTGAAAAATCAACCACTAAAACTTACGGAGCGTGATTTACTTTGACACACATGGAGTTGTCCTGAGTTGGATCAACTCCATGGGAACAAGTTACTTGTTACATGACTAGAGTCTGCCCTTTTGACCAGTGTCAGCCAAGGCAGAAATCAGGTTGACAATCAAGAAGGTGTACTGTGGCCAGTTGTGGAAAATTTTCATGAGGAAAAATAATAAGAATGATAAACTTAAGCAGGATGACCTTACAAGTCTGGGACTAGATGGTAAGGAAAGAGTTTCATGGGAAAATTATATCTCAGCTAATGGCTAAGAAGCTTAGGATGACTACAAATTAACTAGGGAGGGAAGTGAGGTAGATTGCAGAAAAGGGAACAAAAAATGCAAAACAAAGAGAAAAGGAAAGTACCCTACACTAGAATTAAAGGTATCACTCAGTTAATTGCATGTTTATTTCACTTTTCAATTTGCCTGAAACAGTAGCACCTCATGATGTGAATTGAAAAGGTGAAGGATAGACTGAAGAAGTAGGCAGAATCTTCTAGATTATAATTAATATTTGCATATTTGTAACAAAAGAAATGAAAAGATAATCGAGGTTTTTAAACAGAAAAAATAGTTATATCTGTGTTTTTAAAAGATCACTCTAGATGTACTGGAGAGGAAGAATCAGAGGAATAAGAATAGATATGGGACAAAAAAGTTGGATATCTTGGAATTACTCCAGGCAAGAAGTGATAGAAGCTTGAGTAGGGAAAGGACAGTGAAGATGGAGATTAGGCAATGTGTTTCAAAAATTTTAGGAAGGGAAGCGGTTACTACCTACTAAAAGATTGGGTCTGGAGAATGGTGAAGACAAACTGAGGATCATTCCATTTCTGACTTGCAGAACTGAGTAGATACCACCATCATTTACTAATAACCAGAAGATCATCCAACTTGGGAATAAAGAAAGTTTCAATAATTGACAGTGAGTCTGTGGTGTCTTTGTATTTTGAAATGGATATACTTGTGATAGAGAGCTCAGAAGACAAATTTATTTTTGTTTTAGAAACAATAATGAGAGTCTCTGGTGAATTAAAGAACTAGAAGTCACGAGCCAGCCAGTGAATTTTTGCAATGAGAGGATAGAGAAGGAAAGAGATCCTAGGAATGAGCTTTTTATAATTTCAATATTTCTTTTTTTCCCAATATTTATTTAATACATTCTTCTTTTTTTCTTTTAAAAAGCTCATTGCTGTTAATTCAATTCCAACTCATAATGACACTGTAGGACAGAGCAGAACTGCTCCTCAGCGTTTCCCAGGAGCACCTGGTAGTTTCAGACTGCCAACATTTAGGTTTGCAGTTCAACTCTTAACCGTACACTACCAGGGTTTCCTAGGTTGTTTTGATCCATTTTAAATGACGCTTTTGGAACACTCAATTTTATGGGCTCAGTTTACACTGACTTATCTGCTCTAAAGTTAAAGTATATAAGATGTGTTTAACTCAAGATGTTCTACTTTATGCACATGCAGTATTTAAATGCACTTTTCTCTCTAAACTTCCAGTCAAAATTCCTATTTCCCATTATACACATTCCAATTAAAGGAAAATTACAATGACATATGTGGCATAAATGGTTTTGTGCAAAATATTTGTTTGCGTAAATGCAATGCTTGAGTGCTATGTCTGTTAACTAAAAGTTCTCAAGTACAAATCCAACAGGCATTCCTTGAAAACTCTATGGAGCTGTTCCACCCTGTTCTATAGGGTTGCTGTGATTCACAAGTGATTGGATGGCTGTGGGTTTTTGTTTGTTTTAAATGCATTTCAAGAAGGAATGGGGGGTGGAGTAAAGTTGGTGGAGTAAGCACACATCTCCCTGAGTCTCTCTGGAAACCAAGACTTGAATTGATAATTAAACAGAGGCTTCTGGATGCCTAGTGAGTCCTAAGATGTGGCATAGGGCTGTTAATTTGGATGTCATAACACTGAAGGCAAAACATTCTGTCATTCTCTGACCCTACTCTTGGTGAGAATGGGCTTTTATGAACCAAAGGTAACTCACAATTTTAATTATTTTTTCTCTGTCTTAGCCAGCAGGCTAAGACTTGACTTGCCACTAATCTCAGATACATTGCTGGTGGGATTGACAAGTGAAATTGCCATATTTTGAGAGCCCGGCTTGGGACTCTATGCATCTCGGCACCTTTGGCCTCTCTGCCTCTGTTGTATAGTAACCAGTACTGAGGCAAGTGGCGAGCTTGTGTGGGACCCCATCTTGATCCCTTGGGAGGCACATACACCCACATGCAGGCCACAGCTGGACTTAGTTCCTATACTGGGAAGCAGCACCTGCCTGGGTGAGAGTGCTGTTCCAGCAGAAAAGCATTATTTTACTCAGTGCTGCCTATGGCTGGGGCCTGGCAACAGAGGCTATGGACTCTGTGCATCTCGACACCTTTGGCCTCTCTTTCCACCTCTGCCATCGAGTAGCCTGGACCAGCCAGGTTGTGTCCCTCTGTTGGACACCATCTTGATCCACTGGGAGGCAGAAATACCTATACGGAAGCCTCAGCTGGACCTAATTCCTAGACTGGTAGGTAGTGCCTGCCTGGAAGAGAGTGCTTCCCTGACAGAAAAGCAGTATTCTACACAGTGTTGCCTACAGCTTGGGCCCTACAGCAGAGGCCAGCAGTGTAGTAGCCTTTCTGTATTTTGAACTAGTTAATAACATCTGGGGTTCGATATAGAGGTGCTTACTTTACCAGCTGGGAAGACTGACGTATACAACTGAGAATTGACTGACTTTGGGAGTTGTCCGATACTTTTTACCTCTCATTCTAAGAAGACCTAGAGAAACAACTGTGGTCCATCCTCACAGCATCTCTCTCAGCCTCTATTGACTCACATGATGCCACAAAAGCAACAAACTCTGGATAAAAGTGTAACAAAGAAATCACTCATGACTTCAAAAGGCTCCCAAAACAAAGCACCCCAGAACTTCCCAAACGAAGAAGATTTTCTGAACCTATCAGAAGGTGACTACAAAAAGATTATATAGAGAGCCCTCCTAGACCTTATAGAAAATGCAGCAGAGCAAAATGAAAAATTAAACAAGCTGTTCGATTTGATGGAACACCAGTACTCTGAAATCCAACAGATCAAGGACAAAATCAAAGACATAGAAACCTCAATTCAAAGCCAAGAAAATAGAATGGAGCAAATGGGAAATAGAATTTCTAATCTGGAAGACAGAGCTACTGACTCCAGCATCTAAGAAGAGAAATCAGAAAAAAGAAAAATGGAGAAGTATTGAGAAGCACGTGGAACTCGATTAAGAGGAACAATCTATGTTTAATTGGAGTTCCTGAACAGGGCAAGACACCTGAGAACACACAGTATGGTTGATGAGCTGCTGACAGTAAACTTCCCAGAAATTAGGAAAGAAGAGAATGCAGATATTCAAGATGTGTAATGAATGCCACTCAATATAGATCTCAAAAGAAAGACTCCAAGACATATTATAATCAAGCTTAACAAAATGAAACATAAGCAGCAACTCTTAGAGGCAGCAAGACTCAAAGCAAAGCTAACATTCAGAGGGAAACCCTGTAGGCTTTCGTCAGATTTCTCAGCAGAAACAATGCTGGCACAGAGACAGTGGCATGACACATTCAAAGCCTTGAAGAAGAACTTCTCACCAAGAATTATATATCCTGTAACACCATCTTTCAAATATGAAAATGAATTTAAGACATTTGAAGATAAACAGACACTCAGAGACTTTGTAAAAATCAAGCCAAAGCTACAAGAAATACTGAAAGAATCTCTTGGCTTTGTTTTAGAAGAACAAAACCGCTAACTTTATATATTAGAAAAGAATATAGGACACATCACCCAGAATTCTACTCAGTTAGGGAAGGCTCCAAACTTAATCAAAGCTATAACAGTGAAAGAAATAATCCAAGGATCACATCATGAAAACTATGATGTTATCATATTAAAAAGAGGGATGTACTACAGTTGTTATAGTCCTTCCAGATGGAGTGGAAGTCAATAAGAATGGTAGTAATTCAAATTGGCTTTATACATAGTTTATTATCGGGGATCTTAGGTGCAGCTGTAAAGCACCATAAAGATACAACATATGAAATCAAGAAATATAATACAGAAGTCTCAACAACTACAAAACCTCCCCTGAAAAAAGGTGAAAAATCAACTCACAAAGAAGAATGTCCCAGAACAGGTACTAACAGCAACAGAGAAAACATCAACACAAAAATAAGTGTACCACAATGGCAGCACTGAACATGTAACTATCAATAATCACATTGAATGTGAGTTGACTCAATGTTCCAGTAAAGAGACATTGAGTGGCATCTTAGATCAAAAGACATGACCCATCCATATGTAGCTTACAAGAAACTCACCTTTGACTTAAAGATACGAACAAACTGAAAAATTAAAGGATGGAAGGATGTATATCAAGCTAACAATACACAAAGTAGATGAGATGTGGCAATTTTTATCTCAGATAAAATAGATTTTACTGTAAAATCCACCATCTTGGACAAGGATGGACACTGTTTATTGCTGAAAGGTTCAATACACAAGCAGGACTTAACAATATTAAATATTTATGCACCTAATATCAGAGCACCTAAATACTTCGAAGAAACACTGACTACACTCAAAAAAGAGTTAGATTACTCCACAATAATAGTGGGAGCCTTCAACACTCCACTCTCAATACTGGACAGATCATCTAGAAAAAAGCACAATATGGATACAGAAGACCTTATTGTCACAATTAAGCAACTAGACCTCATTGATGTAATACAAAAATTTCTATCCATTAGTGGACAACCACACCTTTTTCTCCAGTGCACACGGAACATTCTCCAGAATAGACCATGTGTTAGGACATAAAGCAATTCTCAACAAAATCCATACAAGTGAATTAATGCAAAGCATCTTCTCAGATCATAAAGCCATAAAAGTCGAAATCAAAGCAAAAAAAAAAAAAAAAAAAAAACAGAAAGTGGAACTCATGGAAACTGAACATCTTGCTCAAAAACTCATGGTTACAGAAGAAATCAATGATGAAATAAAGAAACGTACGGATTTCTATGAGAATGAAAATACTTCCTACCAGAACCTATGGGATACACCCAAAGCAGTGATCAGAGGTCAGAGGTCAGATTCTCTCCATAAATGTACACATCTGGAAGGAAGAAAGAAACGAAATCGAAGAACTAACCCTACAGCTTGAATAAGTAGAGAGAGAACAACAGAGGAACCTATCAGGTACCGGAAGAAAACATCATAAAGATTAGAGCAAAACCAAACAAATTAGAGAATAAAAGAACAATTGAAAAAATTGAAAAGACCAAAAGCTGGTGTTTTAGTCAGTTAGTGCTGCTGTAACAAAAATACCACAGAGTGGATGGCTTTAACAAAGGAAAGTTCAGTGGGCTACAAGTCCAAATTCAGGATGTCAGCTACAGGGGAAGGCTCTCCCCACTGTCAGGTCTGGAAGAAGTTCTGGTATTGTAACAGTCTTTGTCCAGGGAACATCTTGGCACAGGAACCTCAGGTCTGAAGGACGTGATCATTTCCTGGTGCTGCTTTCTTGATGGTGTGAGGTTCCCAATTCTCTGTTGCTTCTCTTCCCTTTTATCTCTTGAAGGCTGAATGGATTAAGGATGGGGAAGCCACACTCCAGGGAACTCTCTTTACAGTCGAGCAGGGAGATGATCTTATAAAGGAATTTACAGTTCCACCCTAATCCTTTAACACACAGCATAGGAAAAACTCAAAATGGAGGACAGTCACAAAATAATGAGAATTATTGCCCAGTCACACAGCTATCCATACTTTGAGGGAGGGGGGGTACAGTTCAATCCATGACAGCTGTTTTTTTGCAAAGATCAACAAAATTGTCAAACCACTGGCTAAACTTGCTAAACAAAAACAGGAAAGGAAACAAATAACCCAAATAAGAAATGAGAGGGGAGTTGTCACAACAGATCCAGCAGAAATAAAAAATATTGTAACAGAACACTATGAAAGACTGTACTCTAACAAATTTGAAAACCTAGAGGAAATGGACAAATTCCTTGGTTCATATTACCTACAAAAATTATCACAAGGTGAAACAGAACAACTTAATAAACCATCACAAAGGAAGAGCTTGAAAGACATCCAAAAATTTACCAACCAAAAAAAGCCCAGGCCCAGATGACTTCACTGCAGAATTCTACCAGGCTTTCAAAGAAGAGTTACTTCCAATACTACTGAGACAATTTCACAGCATAGAAAGGGATGGAATACTCCCAAATTCACTCTATGAAGCCAGCATAACCCTGGTCCCAAAGCCAGGGAAAGACCCAACCAAAAAGGAGAACTACAGACCTACCTCACTCATGAATCCAAATGCAAACATTTTTAACAAAATTCTTGCCAATAAAATATAACATCATATCAAAAAATAATCCATCATAACAAAATTGGATTCATACCAGGAATGAAAGCCTGGTTCACCATCAGAAAAACAATTAATGTGATCAACCATTTAACCAACCAAATAACACAAAAGACAAGAATCACCTGATTTTGTCTATTGACTTGGTAAAGGCATTTGAGAAAGTCCAACACCCATTCATGCTAAAAACTCTCAGCAAAACAGGAATAGATGGCAAATTCCTCAAGTCAATAAGTACCGTTTATACAAAGCCAACTGCCTACATCATCCTGAATGGAGACAAACTGAAACTGTTTCCCTTGAGAACAGGAACTACACAAGGATGCCCACTCTCACCTCTCCTATTCAGCATTGCACTAGAAATTCTAGCCAGAGCAGTTAGACAAGACCAAGAAATAAAGAGCATCTGCATCAGCAAAGAAGTCAAAATCTTCCTATTTGCAGATGATATGATTGTATATGCAGAGAATCCTAAAGAATCCATAAATAAACTACTCAGACTGATTAAAGACTCAGCAAAGTCTCAGGATACAAGATAAACATAAGTAAATCCATAAGATTCCTTCATACCAACAATGAGATTATTAAAGAAGAAATCACTAGACCAGTACCATTTACTATAGTTCTTAAGAAGATAAAGTACCTAGGAATAAATCTAACCAGAGAAATAACAGAACTTTACAAAGAGAACTACAAGTTCTTACTACAAGAAACTAAGAGACTTACATAAATGGAGAAACCTACCCTGCTTATGGGTAGGAAGACTTAAAACTGTGAAAATGTCTATTTAGCTCAAAGCAATCTAGTTATATAATGCAATCCCAATATAAATTCGAGTGACATTTTTTAATGAGATGAAGAAACAAATCACCAACTTTGTTTGGAAAGGAAAGAAGCCATGGATAAGTAAATCAGGACTGAAGAAGAACACATTGGGAGGCCTCTCACTATCCAGCTTTAGAACCTATTATACTGCCACAGTAGTCAAAACAGTCTGGTACTGGTACAAAAAGAGACGAGACAGATCAATGGAACAGAAATGAGACCCCAGAGATGACACCATCTTCCTATGAACAGTTGATATATTCGACAAAGACTGTAAAACATTAAACTGGGGAAAAAAACAATGTCTTCAACAAATGGTGCTGGTAAAATTGGATATCCATCTGAAAAAAATTGAAGTAAGACCCTTATCTTGCACCTTATTCAAAAACGAACTCAAACTGGATAAAAGACCTAAATATGAAATCTAAAATGATAAAGCTCATCCAAGAGAATGTAGGAAAAACAATGGAAGTTTTAATAGACAACATAGACTGACTTTGAAATCTGTGAAACCACAAACAACAGAAGAGAAAATACATAAATGAGAACTACTGAGAATCAAACACTTTTGCTCATCCAAAGACTTTATAAATAGAATTAAAAGGCCACCTACAGAATGGGAGAAAAATATTTGGCAACTCTATGTCAGACCGATTCCTGATCTCCATAACCTATACGGTATTATAAAATATCAATAACAAAAGGATATATCATCCAATTAAGCGATGGACAAAGGAGATGGACAGGCGCTTCTCTAAAGAGGAGATCCAGGCAGCCAAAAAACACATACACATATGCGCACATGCACACATGCTCATGATCATTAGCTATTAAGGAATATCAAATCAAAACTACAATGGGGTTGGTCATGATCCAAAAAAATGCAAAACAACAAACACTGGAGAGGCAGTGGAAAAATTGGAGCTCTCCTACACTGTTGGTTGGATTGCAAAATGGTGCAATCTCTTCAGAGAGCAATCTGGCACTTCCTTAAAAAGCTGGATATAGATGTACCATTTGACCCTGCAGTTCCACTGCTTGCAATCTATCCTGCAGAATCAAGGCCATTCACACCAACTGACACATGCACATGAATGTTTATTGCAGCACAGTCCACAATAGCAAAAATATGGAATCAACCCAGATGTCCAACAACAGAGGAATGAATAGGTAAACTACAGGGTTTACTCAAGGGAACAATACGCAATGATAAAGAAGAATGATGATTTTAGGAAACACCTCATAGCCTGGTTTCAATGGGAGGATATTATGTTGAGGGAAAGTAGTCAGTTACAAAAGGACAAATATTGTATCAGGCTCCTATGATAAGAACATAAAAACAGACTCATGCATAGAAGAAAACACTCTTTGACAGATGCAAGGGTAAGGAGGGAGAAAGGGTGAGGAGAAAAGGGTTTAGATTAGATAGTTGATAGAAATTTGGTTGGGTGAAATCTGTGACAGCACACAATAGAAAGAAAATCAATACTAACTGGACTTCAACATAACATGATTACTGGTCACATCTTAATGTAATATTACAAGGACAGAGTAGCTGGGGCAGGGGGCCAGAGACCATGCTCTCAGGGGAAATGGAGGCCAATTGGCACAACTAGCATTTTGCTAAGAGGGCTCTCTGCACCCCATATTGGTGAGTGGCATCTGGGGTCTTAAAAGCTGCCAAGCTGCCATCTGAGGGTACAGCAAGTGTTCCCAAGTCAGCAGGAAAGGATGATCACCAAGGACCAAAACAACATGGGGCAAAGAGAACCCAGAAGACAGAGAGATCCATGTGAGTGGATGTCTACATCCACTTGTGACTGGAAGAACTGGATGGTGCCCAGCCATCACCAGTGATAGCTGTAATGGAGCTCACAAAGTTGAGTCTCACTGGCAACACAAGAATAAAAAGGGGTGCACCCTGAGGTCTCCACTAAAAGACCTCAACTGATGGTCCAGAAGTCTCAGGATTCCCTGGGAGCATGGCTTCTGGCCTTGATGCAACCCCTGTCCATAAATCATAATGCAGATTAACTCTTCAGACAGGAATGGATTGGGTGTGGTGACACAGTGTGACCATATAATGTGTGCACTTTATGGTTCTATGCATCTATAGGATGTAGTCCTACTGACCTCTCACTGGAGGTGGGGAAGTGGGTATAGAGGAGGGAATAGGAGGGGGTAGGAGATTGTTGGGAGTATAAGACACATATGGAGCAGAGAGGAAGAGTGTGCTGTCACCAGACAGGGAGAGTAGTAGGAGCTGCATATAGGTGGACATGCAAATTTACATGGGAATGTACATTTTCATTCAATCATCATAATAATAATAAATACATTTCAAGTTAACAAAATATGTGAAGGCAGAGAGTCATTAAATTTCTAGGAGGAAAAAATCACCCGAGACTCCTTTCCACAACCACCGCAAAATTTCCCCGTTGTACTCCTTCTTATCTATCTATCCATATATATTTTAATAGTCATTCAGTACTGTTTTGCATCAGTTGCGCCTCTGCAGGCCAATTGTGATCAGCACCTGAAAACCTCATTTTAACAGTCCTTTTCCATGCACCAATCCACCCAATGATAAATACATAGAAATAGTAAGAAAGCCTTCTGTAATTCATCTGTGCTGTACTAGGACAGGGGTGGAGCATGAGAAACGTTTGGAGTAACCCTTTCCTGGGAAGTTATTATAGTTTACACAGGACTTCAGAGGTCCTAAAATCCACATGCCTCAAATTTAGAACATCTCAGACCCTTAGAAACAGGAGACAAAAGTTCTGGGGAATCAGGTAATCAAATAACAAATAATTAGTCTGTTACAGACTTTGTAATTACAAACTTAGTCTGTCATTTATCATTTTCATAAGTATATTTTGTGAGGAAAGATCTTAACAAGAAAACTAAAGTACTTCGTATGTATATACCTAGGTATCCATAAACACATGTCTTTATAAATATATGTATCTAATATACATGTATATAATACACATGCATAAATAAAGCATAATACACCTACATGTACATATTTGTAGAAGGTCTGACAAATAAGTCCATGAACTCAATTGTTGTAAGTGCTACATGCCTCATTATTGAAAATCATTATGGTCACCTTCGAAGTACTCCCCTTGGGAAGCTAGTCCACCCTTGAAAGCATTTTGGAACGCTTTCTGGAATGGCAGTTGCACATGGTGGCATGGTCAAGTTCACAAACTTAATTGTATAGTTGTCTGTGAGGGAATTTTTAGCTATTAAACCAATAACTATAAGGGAACAGCCTCCTTACTCACCTGATCTGGTCCCCAGTGACATTTTTCTTTTCCCAAAGATAAAGGAAATATTGAAAGGAAAACGTTTTGATGATATTCAGGACATCAGGGGTAATACAATGACAGGTCTGATGGCCATTCCAGAAAAAGAGTTCCAAAATTGCTTTGAAGGGTGAACTAGGCACTGGCATCAGTGCATAGCTTCCCAAGGGGAGTACTTCAAAGGTAACTGTGGTGATTTTCAGCAACAAGGTATGTAGCACTTTTTCTAGGATGAGTTTGCAGATTTAATTTGCAGTCCTCATGTGGAATACATGATTTCATAGACGATGAGTGTTTGTGTTTGTGTCTAAGTGTGCATGTAAAATAAGCTTGTTCTTTTGCTTAGTAACTGCCTTGAGTGAATAGCCACTTGTTTAGATTATGACTTTTCAATTTTGGCAATTTGTGTGTGGCTTCAGTTAGATGTTCTGTCTGGCCTCTACTCTTGCCTGTGGAGTCAGATACTAGATCAGCTAGGGCTGAGTAAGGTAGGGCACCTGAGTGGACCTCCACGTGGTCTGTAGTCATCCAAGAGGCCAGCTCTGACTTGCTCACCTGGTTGCATTCTCAGGGCTCCCAAGATCAAGAGGAAGGTGCAAGGTCTCTTGAAGCCCAGGCTTATAATGTGCACTACTTTGCTTCTCCTGCCTTCTATTTGTCCTAGAAATTTAGTAAATTAACAGAATGGAGGAAAAAAGGAAAACAATTGAATTTGTGTCTACATTTTGAAATCTATAATATCTATTTTTAAAATAAAATCTTTGTTTATGATTACTCCCTATACCCTTCATATATTTATTACCCAATTCCCATTTTCTGTTGTCTTCGTGTAACTCATCACATAAGCTGCATTTTCAAAGTCATTTCCATGGTGTAAAGACTATGTTTGTTTTGTACTTAGCTCAACCTGCTGTGCCAGCCAACCATTGCTTTCTGCAGGAAACACTCATAATACATTGTGCAAATCTTTGACACCATCATCATAATAATATCTGTCATGCTATTTATAACTACCTTTTGAGTTTCTTGAGGAATGAAACTTCATGTTGTTTATGTTTGTAGTACTTTGTCTTAGAACTCTGCCTGGACATGTGAGATACTTAATAATTCTTAACCATTGAATGGATGATTAAATACATAAATGTTTCATAGCTGAGAAGCTGTTTCTTCATAAAGAATTAATATTTATAGTAAATAAAATGTATAACTCTAATCATTTCCCCGAATTATTAGTTTTTATTGGTACATTGAGTACAAAGGCAAAAAACTTAAGTAGCAAAGCCTGAATTTAACGTGTTTTTTCCTCATCTCAGTCTCTTCCCTGAGGCCTGGTGAACTTACGTTGACCTATCAAGATTTTCCCCAATCTGTGCATTTTTCCTTAACTTAAGGCTAATTCAGCCTTAACTCAAAAGCATGGACCTTTCTTTGGTGACGTACCTAAGTTACCATTCATCTAACTTTTGCTGAACACACCTAAGTTAGTGCCTGTTTTCTTAATATATTTAAAAGGCCTTCTTTTACTCTCAAAAGTGTTATAGTCTATGCCATAAGGTATATAATTACCTTAACTACAGTCTACATTTTGATGGCAATAGAAACTTGAGGACTGAAAAGTAATCCATATTGTATTGCAATTATACATAATCATGTGGTCTGGAACAAGTCACCTAACCCCACTAGACCATTTTCTCACTGCTTTCAAGAATTTTATATTATAGACCTCAAGATGGGCTAGAATGCACAGATAGCAACTCAACTACAGATCACCACCAAGTGGCTCTTGTATCAACAGCTTCTTCTGTGCTATACTTACCATAACTGGTAAATTATTTACTGAGCAAACAGGAAACTTCCCTAGAGATTATGACAAAAGTACGGGTTTAAAATGCATGATAAACATGACATTCAAGATTTTATCTTGGGAAAGGAGACCTCTTTGGCCTTTCTGTACATGGACCATCTTCACTTTCACACCTGTTCTACAGTGACAAAAAGTCCATGTGTTCCTAATGGAGCTGGGCTCTGGAAGTGGTCTGTCCCACTGGTGTGTTCTAAAGGCACAGGAGTTAGTGCAGTAATGGTGTGTGTTAATTTTCTTAAATGTACATTTCTATAGAAACTTTATGCCCTAAATAACATAACTATTACTCATTCAAGGTAACATTTTGATTATAGGATAATTAGTAAAATTTCCTTAAGATAAAAGAATGAATATCAGACTATATAACGGTTAGCTGACACACTCATTGGTCTTCTAAGTACTGTTAAGATGATATTCTTTCTTTAAAAATGTAAGTCTGCATGTCAGAGCTCTGAAAGAGATATCAAGACAATCATTTTCAAGTACTTGTGTAATAGGTCCCACTATAGAATGAAACTCTTTAGGTAAATTTGTATCAAGCTATGTTCTTGTTTAAACAGTGACAAATCAGGTCAAAAAGCTGTGCTAGTCTTTCGCATTAACTAACAGTTTTTGTGCCTGTTAATTCTTTAGTTTTATCCACTTAATTGTACTCTATCATAAATTTACCTGTCTATCACATTTCTCTGCAGATCACGAATTTCTGTGTGTGACAACGGTTACAGATTCTTCATGAGTAATAATGTTCTATGAGCAAAAACAAGATGTCACAGGAAATTTTATATTTGCAATCCCGTGAACTTGTTTTGTCTATTAAAAAAAAATCACCAGAATTAAATGTATGATGTTAGTATTTGGAAAATATGCAGATATTTGTGTCTTATAGGTAAGGTATCATTGTATATAGTTAATTTTTAGCTTCTCTAATCCTTCCAGGTGTAGATTTCATCTTTGCTGTTTTCACTCCAAGCTTTCTCTCTTTATTACTGCCTTTCCCCTGAGAAGCACCATAAAGAGACCATACAATCTCATCCCTCTGGATTAGCTGTCAACTGTATCCACAGCAAAACAGAAATAAGAAGTGAACAAGTAGAAGAGCAAACTGCTTTTCATCTCCTGTAATAACAACTGTTCTTTACTTTTTCATGTTAACATGTTTCCTTATGAAAGCGTTGATCAGACAGGCCTTTTACCACAATACCTTAAAAGTAACATTCATAGCTAACACTTGGAAGTTTTAATGGAAAAAGCATTCGAGGACTGAAAACAGCTTAGTTCCACTCCTGACCCAAACTTGCACATTTCTATCTATACCTGACGAGTGACTGCCTCCCTTTCTTACTTAATATCTCAATCACTAAAAGAAATTTTGTATCTGCAATCCCACGAACTTGAACTGTATGTCTTCCTTGTGCTTAGTAACTGTCGCTCTTCTTTAGACTCTTTGTGTTGACTCCAAGAAATCTTAAGAGAAAACTTGGAAAAAAAGATAGCATAAATTTGAAAATGGTTCAAAATACAGTCATCTTAGGAAAATATCTATCAGCTGTCATTTTATTCTCAAACACCTTCCACATTCATTTGCTTCTCTTACGTCTGTTTGTCAGCAGCAGAACAGCAGGTATTTTTGCTTATCAATAAGTGTGAAACTGTATGCACATGGTATCATGTATTTTTTTTTTCCTCTTTCATTTTTAACGTCAGTTAACTAATTATCTGGGAATGTTTACTCAGAAACTTAGAAGGGGCGGGCCGAAAGACATGACAGTTAGGTGAGTTAATTGCAGTATTTAAGCCAGTTTTCTGTAGTCATGTACTCAAGTCTAATAAGTCAAGATAACAAGTGAAGGAACAATAGAGACTTCCTTTGCTTCTCACAGAGAGTCACAGTTCTCTTATGACCATTAGAAATGAGAAAAACCGGATGAAAAGAATTCAAATTTACTATATTTATTCATCCATCCACTAAGTGAAATATTCATTTAATAAATCTATTGCAGGTAGTGAGGAATATATCAGTGAACAAGACAAATGTGAGGCTTACAATTTAGATAAAGGGAGGTAACAAGAGGACTGCCAATGAAGTTCATGAACTCATTCTAGAAAAAGTACTGCATACTGTTTTGCTGAATATCATTACAGTCACCTTCAAAGTACTGCCCTCAGCAAGCAATGCACTGATGCCTGCACCTAGTCTACACTTCAAAGCAATTTTGGAAATCTTTTTTCTGGAATGGCCATCAGAGCTGTCATCATATTACCCTTGATGTCCTGAATGTCATCAAAATGTCATCCTTTCAACATTTCCTTTATCTTTGTGTAAAGAAAAAAGTCATTAAGGTCCAGATCAGGTGAGTAGGGAGGATGTTCCAGCACAGTTATTTGTTTACTGGTGAAAAACTCCCTCACAGACAATTGTATAATTAAGTTCGTGAACTTGCCAGTTTACCACCATGTGCAGTGGCCACTCCAGAAAGAGTTCCAAAATTGCTTTGAAGGGTGAACTAGGCACTGGCATCGGTGCATAGCCTACCAAGGGGAGTACTTTGAAGGTGACTGTAGAGATATTCAGCAATGAGATATGTAGCACTTAGAACAATTAAGTTCGCTGACTTTATGGTCAGACTTAGTAAGCACTTATTCAAATACATGTGTAGTAACTTCTACTTATGTGTTGTCATGGATAGAATTGTGTCCCCCTAAAAAATATGTGTAGCCTTGTGGCTGGGCCATGACTCCCAATATTTTGTTATTGTCCTCCATTGTGTGATTTTTCCTGTGCTGTGTGTTCAAGGATTGGGGGGGACTGTAATCCCTTCATATGATCACCTTCCTGCTCCACTGTAAAGGGAGTTTCTCTGGGTGTGGCTTGCACCACCCTTAATCATTTCATCCTACAAGAGATAAAAAGAAGGAAAAACAATCAGAAAACTGGGAACCTCACACCATGAAGCAAGCAGCACTGGGAGAAGAGCGCATCTTTCAGACCTGAGGTTCCTGCACCAAGATGCTCCCTGGATAAAGACATGCAATACTAGATTTTTCCCCCAGAATTGACAAGGGGAAAGCCTTCCCCTGGAGTGGACATCCTGAATTTGGACTTGTACCCTACCAGATTATGTAAGAATAAACAGTCTTTTGTTAAAGTCATCCAGTCTGTGCTATTTCTGTTAGAGCAGCACTAGCTGACTAAAAGACATGTAGGAAGTTCTGTGGGAACAATAGAATAGGGTAATGAGCTAGAGAATGCTGTGGGCCAGGAGGAAAGAGGTAGATAAAATTAGCATCACATGGCTAAGAGACTGGCTACCGAACAAATGGCAGTTCGAATCCACCAACTGATCCTTGGAAAACCTATGGGTCAGCTCTGCTCTGTCGATAGGGTCACTGTGAGTCAAAATCATCCCAACAGCAAGGGGTTTGTTTTTTTTTGTTTGTTTCATTTTTGGTTTGGTTAGATAAAGTGGCTAGACTTCAGCTACTTTGAGGAGATTCTGAGCTGATGCTTGAATAAAGAACAGTTTCCGACTCTACGACACTTGGCTTGGCCATGGCTTTATAAAAAGTCTGAGCAAAATGCCTTCCAGGCAGCAGTGAGCTTTGGGGGAGTGATCCTCAGGCAGGATGAGCCTTGGCCTATTCAAATAAAGAACAGCAAGAAGGCTATGTGACTGGAAATGTGTCACCAAGGTGGGTAGTGGAAAGAACAGTGACAGATGGCGGGCAGGGCTTGAAGGTACAGCATCCTGAATCCGCAGCGGTTCACCGTTGATCTTTGGAAGGTTTTAGTAAGTGCAATGAAAGAAACTCATTAGTTTTAAAAAGATCATCCTAGCTTTGATTGGACAGAGATTGTAGGGAAGCAAATGTATCTTGAAGCAAGCGTCTACTTCCAGTGGTTTATTTAGGTCATGTATGTTGTAACTATAACCTAACAGTGTCAAAAATCATTATGTGAAATGTCTATATCTCAAACAATGTGATATTCTCAGCCACAACCATGAAGTACTATAGCCCTTTTACTCCAGCTTTGCTAGTTAAAATTACAGATTTGAATGTTGTTGTTGGGGTCAATGTTAAAACCCCATAGTGTCCAATTTAATACCTTAAATAATAGTCTCTTTTACTAGGTTGATTAATGGATTTTATTTTTAAGAACAGAATAAAGTCATCTGGAGTCTCATCTAGTGAAAAATGTAGAAGACTGGAAAGGAAACAGATTGTTGCTCTCAGACACTCAAGGAGCACTAGTGGTGCAGCGGTTAAGTGCTACACTGCTACAGAAAGTTCAGTGTTTTGAATCCACTGGCTATTGTGTGGGAGAAAGATGCTTCTATAGAGATCACAGCATTGGAAATTCTTTGGGGCAGTTCTACTCTGTTCTATAAAGTCACTATGAGGTCCAGTCAACTTGATGGCCACGCATAACCAGACACTCACTGTTTCTTGCTGTCTTCCTTTCAGTTATCAGCAAACTCCCAAAGAGGACCATCTTCTTTCAAACTGCTTTCATCTATTTTAGAAGCTCACCTTTTCACAACTGCCACCTCGGGCCCATCAACTTTCAAGCCTCTTCCTTTTGAAGCAGTCAGAGCTCTAATCCGCCAGGTTTAGACGGTTTCACTCGTACCATTTCATCTGTTACCTGTGGACTATGACCACTGCTGCTGGCAACCTGCTGTCATCTCTTTGTTTCTGCTCAGACTCAGCCTAACTCAGAATGCCACATCGCCAGTGGAGATGGCTCTGCTGGCTTCAAATATTTATTTTAACACTTACATATAAATCAAAGTCTTTGTATTCTCTCCTCTGGTTACGCTGCAGCTGTGAATTTCATTTGCTCTTTTTTTTTTTTTTTTTTTTTTTTTTATTAAACTGTGTGTATGGTTTGTGGAAAATTTGTGGATGTATGTGGGATACCCGGATTCAGTCAGTCATGGGAACTAGCCATGCAGAAACTTTTATTGAAGTCATGCAAGTAACTATTATATCACTTATTATTTCACTTTCACTTTCAGATCCCCAACTTGCCTATTGGAATGCTTGAAAAGCCAGAGATTTCCTTTTCTTGCTCTTTTCACTTGTTATACCTTATTCTATGTTTGTACATAGGTATTAATTTAACGTTTTCCTTCAAGAAAGTGACTAATCTTTTGAACTAATTCTTTCCCAGTACGTGTTAGTTTCCAGCACATAATGTGTTCTAAAGTAACTTTAATTTTACAATTCACGCTGTTGAGCCAATTATCCGTGTTTGAAAACTCTCCTACATGAGTTTAAAGTCAATTACACTTACCTGTTGATGACTCCACAGCATCTAATGTAGTCGCCATTAATTAAGCAACTGCATAAATGGAGTGGAATGATACTGTAATATGTGGATTAAAAGTCTAAGAAGGCAACATTATATAGTACATATTTATGAGCCATGTCTTCAAAATCATTTGGGTTCAGTTCACTTTTGCTACTTACTAATCATTTTAGCTCTCCCCAAATTAGTTATACTGTATCAGTATTTCTTTTTAATTGTAAAGCATATATAATAATGCCTATCTCATAGGATATTTGTCATATTTAATGATGTATTGAAACTCTTCCCCCCAAAGAGAAACCCACTGCCTTTGAGTCAACTCATAGCAACATAGAGTAGAACTCATAGAACAGAGTAGAACTGCCCCATGGTGGTGGTGCCTGGTGGCTGTGAACTGTTGATCTTTTGGTTAGCAGATGTAGCACTTGATCACTTTGCCACCATGGTTTCCAAATGTATTGAAAGCACCTTGCAAATATCTGTTGCTGTTGTCAGTGGCCATTAAGTTGATTCTGACTCAGGAACACTGCATGTGTGCAGAGTAGAAGGGTGCCATAATGTTTTCAAGGCTGTGGTTCTTCAAAAGCTCATTGTCAGCCTAATTTCCAGGGTCCCTCTGGGTGTCTTCGAATCACCAACCTTTAGGCTAGCAGTCAAGTGCTTAATTATGTGCCACTCAGAGATTCTGGAAACCTTGGTGGCATAGTGGGTTAAGTGCTGTGTCTACTAACCCTAAAGGTCAGCAGTTCAAATCTTCTAGGCACTCTTTGGAAACTTTATGGGGCAGTTCTACCCTGATCTCTAGGGTTCTATGAGTCATAACCAACTAGACAGCAGTGGGTTTCACCCCTTTGCCCCCCAGGAACTCTAGCAAATATTAGATAGCCTAGATACACAGGACTCGACTCGACGGCACTTGGCTGGCCTGGCAGATACACAGGAGCTATGGTGGTACTGTGGTTAAGAGGTTGGCTGCTAACCAAACGTTCAGCAGTTTGAATCCACCAGCTGTTCCTTCGATACCCTATGGGGCAGTTTTATTCTGTCCGATAGTGTTGCCTTGAGTCAGAATCAACTAGACAGTAGTGGGGTTGGTTTGGGTATATACATACAATAAACAAGCAAATAATAAATATATAAATATTGTATCTTCCTTTTCCTCACAAGAATAACTAAAATTGTATGTAAGAAATCACTGTGACATTACTGCTTGTCTAATCCTATCTTTTAATTTATTCAATTACTCACTTTTCCCACCTGAGATTTAGTGCTCACTGTATCTTGAATAAAACATTTATTAAGAATCCAAAAATATGGATATTGTGCTATTTAGCTATTTCATATTAAGCATTGTCATTTTCATTTTCAAGATCAAGAAATATGGTGAAAAGGACATGCCCCAAACTCCAGTTGCATGGGGAATTCCATTTCCTGTGTTCTCTACCAGTTTAGGATTTATAGGATTTACAGAATTTTCTAATAGCTCGTCATTATATGCATAAACATATAATACTTTAAATGAAGTAATTCTGAATTAAACAAATATAATAGAGTGCTAGTGGGATTTATAGTTCCCAATAACCATCTCAGAATGTACTTCACAGATTGCGTCTTTATGTTGCAAAATGAATAGGATTTTATATCTGAAGAAACAAATTTGCACATTAAAAAATCAATGTTCCTCATGATACACACTTGGTATTATTTCTGGGAATACTACAGCTGGCATAACCTAGTTAAAATACTATCATTTACTTGACTACAAACATAGTTCTTTTGGAATCAAGATCACTACTCACTACATGTAAAGAGACACAATGATCTTCCTGCTTTTTCAACCAGCAAAGGTACTTTTGACTCTACTGCCTCTCAATACTCTGCTGTATAATCTTTCCTTTAGTTTTCTGAATGTCTCTTAAATTTGAAAAGTCCAGAAGGGAGGCAAGAGGTAGAAAGACACATTCTGTCGCAGAACTTTGACGAAAAATCTTCAACAAGCAAAATGGATTGAAAAATTCAAGCATGACTAAAAAGTACATTCCCCACTAGTCAGTGATTTTGTTTCCTATTTGTTACTGCCACCTTGGAGAGTGGTGAGCATTAATAATGCATGGGTGCCAGGAATGTATTAGCAACTAACCTTGTGGAGAAAATCAGCTGGGGACCCAGAAGAGCTGTGAGACAGCAAGAGAGAAAGGGAGAGCCTGAGTGAGAGAAAGAGACAGTGAGTATGGACACGTGCTCTGAAGCATCCTTCTTATTTATTGAAAGGATTTGAAGAGCAGTCTTTGGTGTATAGGCAACTATGTCTCATAATAAATGAAGGTTAGAAATCTTCGGAATGGGGCCATAATTGAGCTCATTGATCATTTTCACGAATACTGCACCCCCATCAGGACACAGCATTTCCTACCTTTATGTAAAAATGCCTCTGGGAGGTTAAGCATATTTATGCGCTTAGGCAAATATGTCCTAGTAAATAATACCTTAGACAACTTTCTTAAAGAAACATGGACAAGTGCATCGCTTAAATGTTTTATGATGTGTGATTTGACATCTATTTTAGGATGTAGCATCAATCACAGGAAAACTGTTGTATAGCATTTAAAATGCCACAGCTGCTAACCTTAAGGTTGGCAGTTCAAATCTGCCAGGCCTCCTTGAAAACTCTATGGGACAGTATGAGTTGGAATGAACGCAAAAGCATTGGGTTTCAGGTTATGCATCACAGATTTATTGTGATATATGAATGCTAAATTTGATTGCAAAAATTCAGTAAAAGAATCAAACTTCCAAAGACATACCACCTCAAAAAGGTGAGATTGCTCCTGTTTCAAGGGGATTTTTTTTTTCTTTTTAAAAGCTGCATGTATTTTTGTATTACTATTGTTTGGTTATTTTAAATTGAAACAAACTCATCAACTTCATAAAGTTATAACTGGTATGTAACTAAAAAGGGCATAAAAACGTTAATTTGTGACCACTTAGCCCTGCAGGAGCTTTGTGCCATAAGTGTTTCGTGCTCTGCCCTTATCTTTTCCTTTAAATTCCGCCCCACCAGTGTCACCCAATATCGTACGCAGACCAAAAGATCTTGTAAATATCTTGAACTGATTGTGAAAGATGCTAGATAATGATGAATCAACTGAATGCATTTGGATATCTGTATTTTAAGTCCATGGCTTTTGGTTTAAAATACTAAGTTAAATTATTTCTCTGATATTTATACTTTCAAAATCTAAAGATTCTGTACTTTGAAATGGGGATGTTTTGGTAAATCTCCAAAGATATGGGCATGAAATATTTTAAATTGTTTTACTAATGGATGTTTAGCACCATTTTCTGTTATTCAAACACAATGAAAACTTGGAAGAATTTTGCAGTCAACACTCACATATTCACCACACAGATTACACATTTAGTGTATTAGTTTATTACATACATAGCCATTTTCCTCCAGTCTATCCAGCTATCCATCTTATTTATTTAGACGTATTTCAGTTCAAGAATACTTCCTCGAAGTATTTACTGTATTATTAGTTCCCTTCCATACATTTAATTTTGAAGAAAAAAAAGTAAGTTCAAAAACTACAGTTAACAGATTTTCAACAGAAAGTGCTTATTCAGGTTTTAAGAAGATTGGATTTTGCCATCCTAAGAGGGTCACATGATTAAGTTATGAAAATTGTAAGAGAATTTTTTCAATACCATTTTCTCATATTCAATACAATTGTTCTCTTGAGGAATGAATAATTTTATCCCACTATTTTCTTAACAGTTTTGTTGAACTTAAGTAAATTTTTGCCCATCTTTCTTTAATTATTATCATTATTATCATTATTATTCCTTCTCTTAATTTCTCATTTGGGAAATCTTCCTAGAGTAATTTCACTTTATTGTAGCAGTCTTCCCCTTTGGTTTCCTTTTCTTTCTTCTACTCTCCTCCTGATATACATATACACATTCCAAGAAAACCTAAGTTCTTTTATGGTTTGACAGAACACAGTGTATACTTAATAAATCTTTTTTTTTTTTTTTTTTTTTACACAATAGAAGTTCAAAGATGACTGACTAATGATGTGGAAATTACATGTCAGCTGATAGATACTAAAAAAACCAATCCCATAGAGTTGATTCTGACTCATAGCAGCCACATACGATAAAGGAAAACTGCTCCACAGAGTTTCCAAGTGATGCCTGGGGATTTGAACTGCCGACCTTTCGGTTAACAGATGTAGCACTTAACCACTAAGCCACCAGGGTTTCCTCTGGAGGAGACAAAGTATTATAATGGCATGTACAAGTACATGTTGTAAGGACATATGCAGAGACTCGGTGATAGATATCTAAAAGGGAAGGACACACTTGGCATTTCTCCAGCTGAAAGAACTGAAGAAAAAATTCAAGCTGTGAGTTGCAATGTTGAAGGATTCTGTGACAGAAATGTTAAATGATGCAGGAAGCATCAAAAAAAGAAGGGAAGAATACACAGAATCACTACACCAAAAATAAATGGTCACTCCAACTATTTTGGAAGTACGTATGACCAGGAACCAACTGTAGTAAAGTCAGAAGTCTAAGCTGCACTGAAGAAACTGGTGAACAAGGCACCAGGCCCTGATGGAAAACCACCTAAGAACTTTCAACAAATAGATGCAGCTCTGAAAGTACTCACTTGTCTATGCCAAGAAATTTCAAAGACAGTTACCTGGCCAACTCAGTTCAAGTTTTCTAACTGAATGTGTAGACTATCAAACAAAATCATTAATATCACATGCAAGTAAAATTTTGCTGGAGATCATTCAAAAGCAGCTGCTGCAATATATTGACAGGGAGCTTTCAGAATTTCCAGACATTCAAGCCATATTCAGAAGAGTACCTGGAACCAGGGATATCATGGCTGATGTTAGATGGATCCTGGCTCAAAGCAGAGAATTCTAGAAAGATGTTTACCCATGTTTTATTGACTATGCAAAGGCATTTGACAGTGTGGACATAACAAATTATGTATAACATTGTGAAGATGGGCACTTCATAACACTTAATTGTCCTCTTGAGGAACCTGTATGTCTATCAAGAGACAGTGATTCTAACAGAACAAGGGGATAGTGTGGAGTTTAAGGTGTCAGGGAAGGTGTATATCAGGGTTGTATCCATTCACCATGTGTATTCAATCTTTCTGTTAAACTAATAATCCTAGAAGCTAGACTCTGTGAGTAGGAATAGGGCATAAAGGATTGGAAGAACACTCATTAACAACTTGTATTATACAACTTTGCTTACTGAAAGTGAAAAGGACTTGAAGGACTTAATGATGAATGCCAAAGACCATAGCATTCAGTACAGATTCCACCTTAACATAGACCAAAAAATCCTTACAACTAGACTCAAAACAAAATCATCATAAACAGAAAAGACAGAAAATGTCAAAGATATTATTTTATATAGACCCACAGTCAACACTCGTGGAAGTAGCAGTCAGGTCATCAAGACACATTACATCAGGCAAATCTGCTGCAGAAAATCTCTTTCAAGTGTTAAAACCCAAAGATAACACCTTAAAGATTAAGGTGAGCCTAATCAAAGGCATGGTGTTTTCAGTCCCCTCATATACATGTGACAATTAGACAATGGATAAGGATGACTGAAGAAGAATTGATGTCTTTTCATTGCGATGTTGCCTAAGAATATTGACTATACTAATGGGCTGTCAAAAGAAGGAATACATTTATCTTGGAAGAAGTACAATCAGAATGCCCTTTACAAGTAAGAATAGTAAGACTATGCCTCATATACTTCAAACGTGTTATCAAGAAGAATCAGCCCCTGAAGAGGAGACATCATGCTTTGTAAAATAAAAAGTCAGTGAGAAAGAGAAAGATCTTCTGCTAGATGGGTTGACACAGTGGCTGCAACACTGAGTTCAAGCATGAAGATTGTAAAGATGGCACAAGATTTAGCAGTGTTTTGTTCTGTTGTGCACAGGGTTGCTATGAATTGGAAAGGACTCAAAGACAGTGAGTCTGATTGTGGGGTTTTGATGTCATACGAAGAAGTACCACACCTGGATTTTTTATAGCAAAAATTGAAATGAGGAGCAGCAGTACATGTGACTGTTTTTTGCAAAGTAAATCTTGCTTAATATAGTAGGAAATACATGTGTGAGAATATGTAGATTTTGCTAAATTAAAAAAGCTTTTTTATACTAGAAATTTAAAGATCATTCCTGAAAGCACTCACATACACACCAATACTCACAAGATATTGTTATATTTTTTCCTCAAAGTAAAAATTTTTAAAGACTTAAATGGTATCTAATATGATCTAGAAAAGGTAAAAATTATTCTTATTAAAAATCATCAATACTTACCCATTTGAATTAAATTCTTCTATTTTTCAAAATAATGTAATCCTTGAAAAGAAATGAACTATTGGAGATAATTGGTAGCTTTGCATATTTTGTTAATACTTAACAATATGTTAACAGAAATTTAATTTCTTTGACTTTAAGTTAGTAATTGTAATTAATTACTCCTTCCAGTAGAGTTACAAGAATGCGTAGAACCTGATCGCACTTTCCTATCTAGGTCCTTTTAGCTGACAAGTGGATGCTTCCTTTTTTTTTGTCTTAAAAATGTGAATATTTTGAGTTTTCCCACCTATCCCTGTTAAGGTATTATTTGATTCCTCTTAACACATAGTTTTTAAATACCAAACTAATCCAACACCAATATTTCGTTTGGGGATACAATTCAATAATTCTTTTAAACAACAAAAACAGGACCCGAATAAATGATTACCCAGAAAAGTTCAATGAAAAAAAAAAATCATTGTGACTGTCACGGACCAACTAGATGCTGAGGGATGTGCAAAGAATATAAATAAGAACTGCAGTTCTTCTAGGAACCGAATTCCAAGGTTACCCACATTTCTTTTAGTCAGTGTTCTAATGTGCAAAGGTCCTAATACGTTTTCTTGTTCCACTAACTTGTGGCTTGTATTACAACTGTGGTAGCAGTGTAATTGATAGCTAAGGCATTTCTTCATTTCTTAGAGTGTTAAACTATCTTTCAACATAGATACATAAAAGATCTCACTTGTTTTAGCCAAAGATGGAGCATAAAACATAAAAATAAATAAATTATATAGCAAGAGTTTCATTTTACTTGGATCCACAATTAACACCCATGGAAGCAGCATTCAGAAAAATTAAAGAACATATCATATCAGGCTACTATGCTGTAGAAGACTTCTTAAAGTTTTGAAACCTAAGATGTCTAAGACCAAGGCAGGCTTGACCAGAGTCAAGGTGTTTTGTTAGGCATTCAAAAGTTGGGCAACAAGTAAGAATGACTGATGTGTTTGAATTACTTTGTGGTTGAAGAATATTGAATATACCATGGACCAAAAGAATAAACACATCTATTTTGGAAGAATTACAGACAAAGTACTCCTTGGAAGTGACAGTGGCACAACTTTGTCCCACCTGTTTCAGCAGACACACTGTCAGGAGGGATCAGTTGCTGGAGAATGAAATCGTACTTGGTAAGGTAGAAGGCCTGCACCCATAAAGAAGATCTTCGATGAGATGGGTCGACACAGTGGCTCCAACATACAAATGGTTGTGAGGATGGCACAGGATTGGGCAGCACTTCATTTCATCATGCACAGTGTCACCATGACTGGAAACTGACTTACCAGCACCTAACACAAAGTAACACATAAATGGAATTATTATTATTTTTTTCAGCAGAACAGGAGAAATCTGGTATGCTGAAAAGTGATGAAAGTTGCAGTTTGAAGAAGGATGTTTAGGATATCACCTTGATTGGTGACCTGTAACTTGAGCAAACTCATGAAGGAGGTGAGGGACTAAACCATGTTGATATTTTGGAAAGTAGTTCCACGTAGAATCTGTAAGGATCCTTGGTGTGGAGTCAATGGATCTGTTAGTGGGTCCAGAAGTGATACCAACCAAAACTAAAATCCAAACCAGTTAAATCTATTCTGATCCACAGTGACTTCATGTGTATCAGTAGAACTGTGTACCATAGATTTTGAGATGAGTTGTTTTCCAGAGTAGCTATGGCAGTTAAGCCAAAAGTCAGAAGTCTGAGGATACCAGTCTGTCCCTGGAAACCCTATGGGACAGTTCTACTCTGTCCTATAGGGTTTCTATGCACTGACATTAACTGGATGGCAATGCATTTTGTTTTTCTAAAGTATATCACTAAGATTTTCCTTGGAGGGAACTCCGGGTGAACTTGAACCCGCCAATCTTTAGGTTAGCTGCCAAGTGCATTAATGGTTTACACCACCCACAGGGTCCAAGACAGATACTTGGGTAATTGATTGTGTATGCTCAACTGTAAACAGCAAAATTCCTATGACAACACTCTCTCCTCCACATACACACACCCACACATGTGTAGAATGATCACAAGGGATTGTGCTAAACTCAGTCAAAAAACCAAGTAGCTATTTTCTTAAACAAATGAAACAAAAAGTTTAAGAATAGCCAACACTTTTGTACTACAGTTTGATGCCTGAAAATAAAGCCCATTTTATTTTGATATGCCAGGGTTTGCTGTCCAAAAGTCTGCACCAAAGACTATTGTTACTAAACCGAAAGAAGCAGTCAACCCTATCAGAAGCCTCGTCAAAATAAGAGACTCAGAAAGAATTCAGATCCTCTTACTCAGCTACAAAGAAAAAAATACTGGATGGTCAGTCCTTTCTTAAATAGAAATTTATAGCCAAAATTACCAGGTATTTGAGGACAATCGCTGATAAGTAAACAGCAATAAATAAAGAAATAAATAAAAATTTAAAAGTTCTGGATTGAACTCAGATCAGGGGGATAAAAGTTCTGTCTCTATGGAGAATAGAGGAAATGGAACAGTAAAATGTTTCCCAGTTTATTAGATTGTAAATGGGTGCAAATATGCTTGCAACATAATCTTTTTTACTTTCAGATGATATAAATGGATTTCAGTCATTTATTTCAATTATATACTCATGAAATTAAATGAATGCATATATATTTCAGATAAATATGATAAACAATAAGAAATCTATAAAGTGAGCATCAAATATACTTCTTTAATTCACTATAATCCTACTGTAATCTGCACTCAAAGCTTTGTGTGTTAATTATGAAGGGATATGAATCTCCACATTTCCTTTATCCTTGTCTTTTAGTAGTGACTTGGTAATATCTGCTAATGGGCTTTGTTGTCTGATGAACTGAATTACTGTGTTCTCTGTACAGGACTTTGGTAAATCATCTAAGATATTCGAGAAATTAACCTCCATTTAAACATTAGAATTGGGAGCAGAAGCCTGAAAAGATTACCTCTGATGGAAAAAAAAAAAATCAATGTTTTGTAGTTTTTCAAGAAGACAAAGACAGTCCTGAGTTTTCTGTTCGTTATTTTATTTTTATTTACAGCAAAGAGAAAGCAATTTTCCAGATAAAAAGAAAATGAATTTCTCCTGCCCTTCATTCTTTGAATATAATAATTTCCTTTAAAAATAGAATTTGATGGTTCACAAGCTCACACCCATGTTTCCTTGCACTCCGTCTTTGGTATTAGAGAAGAGGCCAAAGGATGGTTTAGTAAGACACACTGTATCATCTCCTTGAAGCAAAGGCCCCCCCCTCCCCAAAACAAGGCAACAAATGTCAGCAACAATCCTGGAATATCGAACAACAAAAAAGAAGGATAAAAAAATCTACCTGAACACTGACCGGAAGGAAAAATTGAAAGAATGCAATGAATTAGGAGCAATGGAATAAAGTGTCTCTGCTAGCCCTCCCAGCTCAACATGGCCATCTTTATCCTTTTGCTATTAAATTTTTACTTTTTAAAGAAAATTGTTATACTATGTGTTTTTACTAATTAAGGCATGCTGATTAAAAAGCCAGTTCAGAATTCTTGGTATGAATCATCATCTGGTAATACAAGGTGCCCATAACGTGAATGGCACTGTGGTACCACCAATTTGTGGTATGACAATATACCAGAAAGAACGAAATAGTTACTGCAAATGTCTTTCTGTTAAGTTACGTGGGAAACTTCTGGTTTCAAATGTGACACAGAGAAGCAAAATAAAACCACCAAGTCTACTATTACATCAGAAAGCCATAATCATGCTTGCAAGCTTTATCTAACAGAAATAAAGGAGAAAAAACAGCAAAAGTTTATATAACTAAGACTTCTTAGCCTACACAACAGTGAGATTTCAAATCCAGTCTGCTGAACTTCACACTGTTCAAAATGGACCTACCTTGATGATAAATCCATTAGTACTACCCATGATGTCCAGAAGCATAAAAGGTGACTGGTGTCCAGTTTTCCAACAGTAATAAAAGAGTTATAACAATGTCAGTTGAACCTCGGATAAGGAACACGGGATACAGCTTCATGGGATTTCCATAACAGACAGAGAAACTGTGTAGAGAAACAAGATGATTGGATACTGATCTGGATATAAGCAAGGAAAAACACAGAGTGACAATTACGGGGATCCTGCCTTTCACAGAATAGGGAGGAAGCCAGGATTCAGAACTAGATATATTCATTTATGGTGGTCTCTGACCTCTGGGGTAAGTGGCATGCACAAGGAAGTAGATCTGTGGAATACTGACAGGGAAGTCTCTACATCTGACCAGCACCTGGGCAGCCACCTTCTTGTCACTAGGTTGGGAGCAGGTCACTACTGCTGGCTGTAGCAGACAAGAAGTGACCTGGCACTCATGTATGTTAGACAAAGGGTTACACTCCTTCTTCCCTCATCCTTCTGAATGCCATTTGCAGAGGGTATCATAGCCCTTCCAACCCACTGGACCAGAGACTATTGCCACCCTCTAGCACCATTCATCACCTCCTGCTGCCCACCTGACAAGTGATGGTAGGTATGCTCAAAAGTGCACACCCACTCACAACCTACATCTCCCCCAAGGCCTGGCAAAGGATTACAACCACACACATGCAGGTGTCCACCTGTTGTTCATGCCTCATCCATCCTGGTGAGAGGCACAAGCAGCATGGCAACTCATGCAAATACCTGCTGCTCAATGCCTCCTTTCCACACCCAGCAAAAGGTGACAGTCAGTTGTATGACTGTGTACTCACATGTCCACTGCTCAGTAGTCTGGTGAAAGGTTTGCAATAATGCTGCAAACATGCCAGCCTACCACTCACTGCCTTTCCCAACCCTGCCAGAGGCAGCTACTCCACAACCATGTAGAAATGCATCTTTCACTTCCCATCTAGTGGGAGCAGAAATCATCATACCACCAGCAAACCATGTCCACCACACCTGACAGACTGTGCACTCAACATGTACAACTTCATGCTCCTGTGCCACTGGACTGAGGACAATGACCAATGCCTGACCAGCCCACCCTCACTGCCCCACTAGATCAGTGAACAGACACCCAGAATCACATAACTAGCCCCTACCCTACCCACCTGCAGACAGTTTCTGAGTGCTTTAGTTTGGGAAAGTGAGTGGCCAGAGTACCACACCCATCCTGTATGCCCACATACATCAAAACAAAGCAAAAGGAAAATAAAAATCAGGACACAGGGAACAAACATACAATAATTAATACATAAATATAATAACACCTTAAGGCTCAGAGGAAAACAAACAATGTCAAGTCACCAAAAGAAACAGAACAAGAATACTTCATCCAGTGATCAAAGTAAAGCACAAGAAAGCCCTCCTTAGGAAGAAATAATAATGGAATTTCCTGATAAGGAATTTAAAAGATTTATATATAGAATCCTCACAGAAATAGCAAGGAAAAGACAGAAGGAAGGAAGGCAAAAAAAAAGGAAAGAGGCCACAGATACATGGCAGAAAAATTTAGGAAAACAATATGAGAACAAAACACAGAATAGACTATTAGTCACCATACAAAAACAGCATGTGGAAATTCAGAAGACTGACAATAGTACTTCAGAAAGAAATAATTTAATAATGAAAGGACGTTGGGGAAAAATTGAGTCAGTGGAAGACAGAATCAGCAAAATAGAAGACAAATTCCTTAACACTAATTTCTTTGAGGAATAATTAGAAAAAAAAAGAACAAAAATGAAGAAATCCTCAGAATTTTATGGAACATTATCAAGATGAATAATTTAGATGTGACTGAAATTCTGGAAGAGGAGGAGGAAAAAAAACACATAGAGAACTGTTGAAGGTTTTCTGGCAGAAAACTTCACAATATCACAAATAACAAGAAGGTCACCACCCAGGAATTACAACAAAACTCATCCAGAATAGATCCCAAAAGAAAATCACCAAGTTATATCATAATCAAACTTTCTAATACCAAAGGCAAAAAAAGAATTCTGAGAGCAGGTGGGGAAAAATAAGAAAGATCACCTAAAAAGGGGAACCATTAAGACTAAGCTCTGATTCTTGGTAGAAGTTATGCAGGTAAAAATATACTGGGATGACACATATAGAACTCTGAAAGAAAAACAAAAATTGCCCACCAAGAAACGCATCCAGAAGAAAATGTTTCTCAGATAAAATGACGAAATAAGGACATTTCCAGATAAACAGAAACTAAGAGAATTTATAAAAACCAGACTGTCTTAGTCACTCAGTGCTAGTATAATAGAAATACTGTAAGTAGATGGTTTTCTCAAAGAGAAATTTAATTTGTCACAGTCTGGTAGGCTACAACTTCAAATACAGGGCATCAGCTCCAGGGGAAGGTTTTCTCTGTTTACTCTGGAGGGGGGTCTTCTCTTGAAGTGGCAGCTTCCGAGGTGCAGGAATCCCAGGTCTTTTCCAAAAGACACACTTTGTTTATGGTACTGCTTCTTGGTGGCATGAGATCCCCAAATATCTCTATTAGCTTCTCTTCTCTTTCCTTTGTATTCCAAGACACTGTGTCAAGGCACAATAAAATCTTACACACTACCACCCATCCGACCTTGTTAAAATCGTAAAGTCAGGGTTTACAGCATATAGGAAAATGACATAATACCAGGAACCATCATCCAGCCAAGTGGCTGCACTTAATTCTAGGAGGACAAAATTTAATCTATGACACAGAACAACCTTACAAGAAACATTAACGGAAGTCCTTTGGATGAAGAACAAACAACAAAAGACAACAATCTGAAGTTAAGACATACGACAGCATCAACCATATACCAACTCAGATAAAGAATCCTCAAAAATAAAACAAAGCTACACTGAAAACATGGAATAAGAGACATCACTCTATAAATGACATCTTCAAAACAAAAAGAAAGGCTATACAATATCAAGAAACAAAAAAAAAACTACTTTAAACTTAAGAAAATTACAATAAACTTCAGAGTAACCAGAAAGAAAATTAGTAATCCTAATCATCCAAAAAAAAAAGACAGAAAATTAAATGTAGAAGAATGGAAACATAGACACCACAAAAAAGCCTAAAGAAAGACAGCTGTGAAACTGCTGTGGACAGTGGGAAACTTTAGCACACCACTTTCAGTGAAGGACAGAACAACTATAAAAAATTCAACAAAGATAAAGAAGACCTAAATATCACAATCAAGCAAGTTGACCTTTTACACATATACAGAACAATTTACATACCTAGAAAGCATGCATTCTTTTACAAAGCACTGGATCATTTTTTGTAATAAACCACATCTTGGGCCACAAAACAAGCATTAATAAATACAAATACACTGAAATGATACAAAAGTCTACTCTCTGATTTAAAAAAAAATATAAAAAATTAGAAATAAGTATCAGGAAGAACAAGGATAAAAATACAATACATGGGAACTTAACAGCACCTTTCTTAAAAACCACTGGCTAATAGAAGAAATCAAAGTGAAATTAAAAAAAAAAATCTAGTATAAAATAATAGTGAAATCACAACAAACCAAAACCTTTGGGACACAGAAAAAAAGTGTTCTGAAGTCAATTTATAGCAATAAATGCACGTATCAAAAGCAGTACCTTGACCCTACAACTTGAACAATGAAAAGAAAAAGGCAGCAGAAGCCCACAGCCACCAAAGAAAAGAACTAATAAAAATGAGAGTGGAAATAAATAAAATGGAAAACAGAAAAACAATACAAAATATCAAGACCAGAAGGTAGCCCTTGGAAAAAAATCCAGAAAATTGACACACCTCTGGCCAAATTTAAAAAATAAGAGAAGGAGAAACACAAATAACTCAAACAAGACTTTAGGTATATGACATTACAACAGAATCAATTGAAATTTAATGATCATAGCAGTGTACTATAGAAAACTGTACTCTAATAGGTTTGAAAACCTACAGGAAATGGACACATTTCTAGAAACATAACAACTACCTAACCTAATACAAACTGAAGTAGAAAATCTGAACAAAACCATTACAGGAGAAGAAATGGAAGAAATTTTATGAAAAGAAAAGAAAAAACCTCCTATTTAAAAAAAAATAAAGAAAATCTGGTCTACATTGCTTCGCTGTAGAATTCTATCAAACATTCAGAGAACAGCTGACACCAATACTGCTCAAGCTATTCTAGAACAAACATAGAAAATGAAGGCACATTCCTGAATGCATTCTATGAAGCCAGCATAACTCTGATACCAAAGCCAGGAAAAGACATCACTAAGAAAGAAAACTTATTTTTATTGCACTACTCTTAATCAATATTGTGTTGGAAGCCCTAACTAAAAGCAATAAGACAAGAAGGGGGAAAAAATCATCAGAAAGAAGGAAAGTTATCAACGTGGTAGATGACAGTATTCTATACATAGAAAATCCCAGGGAAACCACGAGAAAGCTATGAAAAATAACACAGGGATTCAGCAAAGTAGCAAGATACAAGCTCAACATACAAAAATCAATGTGATCAACTTAACAGTAGAAAAGAAACAAAGGAGAAGGATTGGTAGGTGGCAAATATGACCTTGGTGATAGAAACAATGCCAGAGATCACATGATAGAATTTTTCAAGACTAATGACCTCTTGCTTGCAAATACATTTTTATCAGTACAAATAGCAACTATACACATGGACCTCAAGAGACAGAATACACAGGAATCAATTACACTACAGCTATAAGAAAAAGATGGTGGAAAAACTCCATATCAGCAGTCAGAACAAGATTTGGTGCTGACTGCAGCACAGACTATCAATTGCTCATATTCAGGTTCAAATCAAAAGAGAATTAGAAGAAGTCCACAAAAGTCAAACTGTGACCTTGAGCGTACCATTCCTAAGTTAGGAAACCATCTCAAGAACAGATTTGATGTGTTGGAAGCTAATGATGGGAGACCAGATGAATCGAGGAATGATGTTAAAGACATCATCCATGAAGAAAGCAAGAGGTCATTAAAAAGACAGGAAAGGAAGAAAAGACCAAATTGAACACCAAGTAGACAAAACAGAAGGAAGGAATGAAAAGCAAAGGAATGAAACAAAATTTCAGAGGACAGCTTGAGAACACAAAGTAAAATATAATAACATGTGCAAAGAGTGGGAAATAAAAAACCAAAAGAGAAGAATATGATCTGCATTTCTTAAGCTGAAAGATTCAAGCCTTAACTTCTAATAGCGAAGGATTCTACAGGCAAAATATTAACTCAGGAAGCATCAAAAGAAGATGGAAAGAATACACAGAGCTTGAATTAGAGCAACAAAACATTAAATTTCTTGTTAAACTTGACAAGAGTGGAAGTGAAGTCAGGGACATGTTGCCAAGCCAAGTGCCGTCAAGTCGAATCTGACTCATGTTTATAGGGATAATTCCACAAAGAAAACAGCAATGTACAAATGGATTTAAATATTTTTCTGAGGGAAGAGAAAGTGTCACTGCTGAAGAGAGGTCAGGGCTACCAGTAATGAGGAAAACATTACAAAACTTCATCAAATTGTGTATCAAAATCATCAGCTGACTGTCAGAAGCACAGCAGACAAAGTCAACATTGATAGAGAAACAGTAAAGAAAATCTTAACTGAAAATCCTGACATTGAGAAAGGTATGTGCAAAAATAGTCCTGAAGGAGTTCACTAACAGACAAAAACAAAGGAGAGCCAAAATGTGCCAAGCCCTTTTGGAGAGGTAAGATAATGCTTTGGGCTTGTTATCACTAGTGATGAAACAGACTTACCAACTGAAACAAAGCATCAAACTGCACAATGGAGTCAGCCAATTCTCAACTGTCAAAAAAGTTCTGTCAGTCCAAATCAAGAGGCAAAAGATGTTGCTAACCTTTTTTGATATCAGTGTTTGTTCATTATGAAATTGTACCAACTGGACAAACGGTTAACTAAGTTTACTACTTGGAAGTGCTAAAAGGATTGTAGGAAAAAGTTAGAGAAAAACAGCCTGAACTTTTCACCAACAACTCATGGCTCTTGCATCCCCACAATGTACCAGCTGATACGGCACTGTCTGTGGGACAGACAGTTTAGCCAGTAAACAACTGTACTGGAACACTGTCCCTCCTCACCTGATCTGGCTTGCAATGACTTTTTTCTTTACCCAAAGAGAAAAGAAATCTTGAAAGGAAGACATTTTGATGACATGCAGGACCTCAGGGGTAATAAAATGACAACACTGATGGTCATTCCAGAAAAAGTTCAAAAATTGCTTTGAAGAGTAGACTAGGCATTGGCATAGCTGTACAGCTTCCCAAGAGGAGCACTTTGAAGGTGACCATGGTGAGGTATGTAGCACTTTCTTCCAGGATGAGTTCATGAACTTAGTTTGTCCACCTTGTGTACTGAGCAAAATAAATTAATCACAAAAGGACAAGTAAAGTATGAGACCACTATTATAGCCAAGAAAAAACTTACATGAAAAAGAAACAAATGGGTCAAGATGGCGGACTAAGCACACGTCTCCTTACATCCCTCTGGAAACCAAGACCTGAACTGACAATCAGAGCCTTCTGATCACCTAATCAGCCTCAGGACATGGCACAGAGCTGTTAATTGGGACTTCATACCACTCAGTGATAAACCTCCTCTATGTTGCTGACTCCTGCTCCTGGCTAGCCCCGGCTCTCACGGACGGAAGGTAAACGCACCATTTTGACTTTTTTCCCTCAGTCTCGGCTGACGGGTGGAGCTGGGTCTTGCCTGGTGGTTGGACTCAGATGGCTGCTGGGGGGGTAGGCAGGCGAAATTCCCATATTGTGAGAGCTAGGCTGGGGACTCTGTTAATCTAGCCATTTTGAGCCTTTCGTTTTGTAGCTGCCTTACCAGGGTATGTGCGGGGCTTCACAGTCAATGTGCGGGACGTCATGTTGGTACCGAGATTTTAGCAGGACCTCGTTCTTGGCCTGGGACCCAGCGCCTGCAAACGGGACAGCGCTTCTCCGACAGAAAAGTAGTGATTTTGCATAGTACTGCCTATGTTGGGGGCCCTGCAACAGAAGCAGGGGAATCACTACCTCTCAGCACCTTTAGCCCCTCTGTCTGCTGGCTGTGTGGAGGACACCATCTTGGATATGGTGGCCACTGCTGGACCTAATTCTTAGCTTGGGAACCAGAGCCTGCCCACAGGAGAGCGCTTTTCTATCACAAAAGCAGTACTCGACGCAGTGTTGGCTAACGCTAGGTCCTGTCAGGAGAGGCCAACAGGGCAGTAGTATTGCTGTATTCTGAACTAGTTTGTCATCATCTGGGGTTGGATATAGTGGCACTTACTTTGTGAGATGAGAAGAGGGACCTCTACACCTGAAAACCTAACTGACTTGTGAACTGGTCAGATACCTTTTGCTTTACATTCGAAGAAAGCCTAGAGAAACATTTGCAATCCATCCTCACAGTACCTCTTCCAGCCTCTATATACTCAAATGGGACCCAAAAAGCAACAGACAATTGTGGCATACATGCAATCATTCATGGCTTCAGAAGGCTCCCAAACAAAGTAACTAAGGAGTTTTCCAGATGAAGAAACTTTTATGAAAGCATCAGGAAGTGAATACAAATTGATTATATACAGAGCCCTTCTAGACCTTATACAAAACGAAGCAGAACAAAATGAAAAAATAAGCAAGTTGTTCGATCTGATGGAACACCAGTACTCTGAAGTCCAACAGATCAAGAAGAAAATCAAAGACATAGAAACTTCCATGCAAAGCCAAGAAAACAGAATGGAACAAATGGAAAAAAGAATTTCTGACTTGGAAGACAGAGCTACTGATGCCAGCGTCTATGAGCAAAAGTCAGAAAAAAGAAACAAGAAAAATGAAGAAATATTAAGAAGCATGTGGGACTCTATTAAGAGGAACAACCTTCGATTAATTGGAGTACCTGTACAGGGTGAGACATCTGAGAACACAGAGAGTATTGTTGCTGAGCTGCCAAAAGAAAACTTCCCAGAAATCATGAAGGAAGAGAATATAGACATCTCAGATGCATATCGTACGCCACCTAATATAGATCTCAAAAGAAAGACTCCAAGACATATTATGACCAAGCTTAACAAAATGAAACAAAAGCAGCAACTCTTAAACGCAGCAAGACTCAAGGCAAAGCTAACACTCAGAGGCAAACCCTGTAGGCTCTCGTCAGATTTCTCAGCAGAAACCATGCTGGCACGGAGACAATGGCACGACACATTCAAAGTCTTGAAGGAGAAGAACTTCCAACCAAGAATTATATATCCTGCAAAACTATCTTTCAAATATGAAAATGAAATTAAGACATTCCCAGATAAACAGAAACTCAGAGACTTTGTAAAAACCAAACCCAAACTACAAGAAATACTGAAAGAAGTTCTTGGCTTTGGCTTAGAAGAACGAAACCACTAACTTTATATTTTAGAACGACACAATACTCAATACTCATTTAGGGAAGGCTCCAAAGTGAATCACAGCTTTGATATGGAAAGAAGCAATCCAGTGATCATCATGAAAACTATGGTGTCATCATAATAAAAAGAGGGATGTACTACAGTCGTTACAGTCCTTCCAGATGAAGAGGAAGATGACAAGACAGGTAGTAATTAAAATTGGGTTTATAAATAGTTTATTAATGGGATTCATAGGGGCAGCTGTAAAGCACAACAAAGATGTATCATACCATTTCAAGAAATCTAACACACGAGTCTCAACAACTGTAAAACCAGCTCTGAAAAAGGGGAAAAATCAACTCCCAAAAAAGAGTGTCCCAGAACAGACTAATAAGAACAACAGAGAAAACATCAACATAAAGATAAACATATCACCATGGCAGCAGTGAACACATAGCTATCAATAATTACATTGAATGTGAATGGACTGAATGCTCCAGTAAAGAGACGCTGAGTGTCATCTTGGATCAAAAGACACGACCCATCCATATGTTGTCTACAAGAAACTCACTTGAGAACTAAAGACAGGAACAAACTGAAAATTAAAGGATGGAAGAATATATATGAAGCTAACAATGAACAAAGAAGAGCAGGGGTGGCAATTCTAATCTCAGACAAAATCAATTTTAATGTCAAATCCACCATCGTGGACAAAGATGGACACTATTTATTGCTGAAAGGTTAAGTACACAAGCAAGACTTAACTATATTAAATATTTATGCACCTAATGTGAGAGCACCTAAATATGTCGAAGAAACACTGACTACACTGAAAAGACAGTTAGATGACTCCACAATAATAGTGGGAGACTTTAACACTTCACTCTCATCACTAGACAGATCATCTAGAAAAAAGCTCAGTAAAGATACAGAAGACCTTATTTACACAATTAACCAACTAAATCTCACTGATATATACAGAACTTTCCACCAATCAGCAGACAACTACACCTTCTTCTCCAGTGCCCATGGAACATTCTCCAGAATTGACCACATGATAGGCCATAACGCAATGCTCAACAAAATCCATGCCATTGAATTACTGCAAAGCATCTTCTTAGATCATAAAGCCATCAAAGTTGAAATCAATAGCAGAAAAAACATAGATAGAAAGTGGAACTCTGGGAAACTGAACAACATCTTGCTCAAAAAAACATGAGTTATAGAGGAAATCAAGGATGAATTAAAGAAATTCATGGCTTCCAATGAGAACAAAAATACTTCCTATCAGAACCTATGGGATACAGCCAAAGCAGTGCTCAGAGGTCGTTTATCTCCATAAGTGCAAACATCTGGAAGGAAGAAAGAAACCAAATCAAGGAACTAACTCTACAGCTTGAACAAGTAGAAAGAGAACAACAGAGGAACCCCTCGGGCACCACAAGAAATGAGATCGTAAAGATTAGAGCAGAGCTCAATGAATTAGAGAATAGAAAAACAATTGAAAAAATTGAAAAGACCAAAAGCTGGTTTTTTGAAAAGATCAACAAAATTGATAAACCACTGGCTAAACTTACTAAAGAAAAGCAGGAAAGGAAACAACCCAAATTAGAAATGAGAGGGGAGTTGTCACCACAGATGCAACAGAAATCAAAAATATCATAACAGAATACTATGAAAGACTGTACTCTAACAAATTTGAAAACCTAGGGGAAATGGACCAATTCCTTGACTCATACCACCTACCCAAATTATCACAACGTGAAGCAGAACAACTTAATAAACCCATCAGAAAGGAAAAGATTGAAAAGGTCATCAAAACACTGCCCAACCAAAAAAAGTCCGGGCCCAGATGGCTTCGCGGCAGAATTCTACCAAGCATTTAGAGAAGAGTTATCCCCAATACTACTGAGATTATTTCATACTATAGAAAGGGATGGAGTACTCCCAAACTCATTCTATGAAGCCAGCATAACCCTGATACCTAAGTCAGGGAAACATCCAACAAAGACAGAGAACTACAGACCGATATCACTCATGAACTTAGATGCAAAAATCTTCAACAAAATTCTTGCCAACAGAATACAACAACATATCAAGAAAATAATCCATCATGGCCAAGTGGGATTCATACCAGGGATGCAAGGCTGGTTCAACATCAGGAAAACAATTAATGTGATTAACCACATAAATAACACAAAAGACAAGGACCACCTGATTTTGTCTATTGATGCCGAAAAGGCATTTGATAAAGTCCAACACCCATTCATGCTAAAAACTCTTAGCAAAATGGGAATAGATGGCAAATTCTTCAACACAATAAGGACCATTTATACAAAGCCAATTGCCCACATCATCCTGAATGGAGAGAGACTGAAAGACTTTCCCCTGAGATCAGGAACTAGACAAGGATGCCCACTCTCACCTCTCCTATTCAACATTGTGCTAGAAGTTCTAGCCAGACCAATTAGACAAGACAAAGAAATAAAGGGCATCTGCATCAGCAAAGAGGAAGTTAAAATCTCCCTGTTCGCAGATGATATCATTGTATATGCAGAGAACCCCAAGGAATCGATAAGTAAGCTACTCAAACTGATAGAAGAGTTCAGCAAAGTCTCAGGATACAAGGCAAACATAAGTAAATCAGTAGGATTCCTTTATACCAACAACGAGACTGTTAAGGAGGAAATTATCAAATCAATACCATTTACGATAGCCCCTAAGAAGATAAAGTACCTAGGAATTAATCCAACCAGAGAAACAACAGACCTTTACAAAGAGAACTACAAGCCCTTACTACAAGAAACTAAGACAGACTTAGATAAATGGAAAAACCTACCCTGCTCATGGATAGGAAGACTTAACATGGTGAAAATGTCTATTTTACCCAAAGCAGTTTATTTATATAATGCAATCCCAATGCAAGTTCCAGTATCAACTTTTAATGAGATGGAGAAACAATTCACCAATTTTGTCTGGAAAGGGAAGAAGCCCCAGATAAGTAAGGTACTACTAAAGAAGAAGAACACACTGGGAGGCCTCTCATTACCCGACCTTAGCTCATACTACACTGCCACAGTGGTCAAAACAGCCTGGTACTGGTACAACAACAGACAGATCGATCAATGGAACAGAATTGAGACCCCAGAGATGACACCATCTGCCTATGAACAGTTGATATTTGACAAAGGCCCTAAGACATTAAACTGGGCTAAAAACAGTATCTTCAACAAATGGTGCTGGCAAAATTGGTTATTCATATGCAATAAACTGAATCAAGATCCATATCTTACACCTTATATAAAAACCAACTCCAACTGGATAAAAGACCTAAATATCAAACCTCAAACGATAAAGCTCATCCAAGAAAAGGTAGGAACAACAATGGAAGTTTTAATACACAATGAGGACAGACTCCAAAATCTGTCAAAGAAACCTCAATCAACAGAAGAGAAAATAGATAAATGGGAACTATTAAGAATCAAACACTTTTGCTCATCCAAACACTTTATTAATGGAATTAAAAGAACACCCATTGAATGGGAAAAAATATTTGGCAACTCTATGTCAGACCAACACCTGATCTCCATAACCTATAAGATACTACAAAGTATCAATAAGAATGATAAACCATCCAATTAAGTGATGGGCAAACGAGATGGAGAGACTCTTCACTAAAGAGGAGATCCAGGCAGCAAAAAAACACATGCGGACATGTTCACGATCGTTAGTTATTAAAGAAATTCAAATCAAGACAACAATGAGACACCATCTCACCCCAACAAGATTGGCCATGATCCAGAAAACACAAAACAACAAATGCTGGAGAGGCTGTGGAGAAAGTAGAACCCTGCTACACTGTTGGTGGGGTTGCAAAATAGTCCAGCCTCTTTGGAAGGCAATCTGGTGCTTCCTTAAAAAAATGGATATCGATATACCACCTGACCCACTAATTCCACTACTTGGAATATATCCTACAGAATCAAGGCCTTTCACACCAATGGACACATGCACCAGAATGTTTACCACAGCACAGTCCACGATAGCAAAAAGATGGAATCAACCCAGATGCCCAACAATAGAAGAATGGATAGGTAAACTATGGTACATATACTCAATGGAGCACTACGCAATGATAAAGAATAACGATGACTCCAGGAAACATCTCCTAACTTGCTTTCAACTGGAAGACATTATGTTGAGTGAAAGTAATCAGCCACAAAGGGACAAATACTGTATGAGACCTCTACGATAAGATCTCAAAAACAGACTTGTGTATAGAAGAAAAGACTCTTTGACAGCTGCAAGGGAGGGGAGGGAGGGAGGGTGAAGGGGGTAGGATTTAGTTTAGATAGTTACTAGAAATCTAGTTGGGAGAAAGCGGTGACAGCACACATTAGAAACAAGAACAACATTAAGTGAACTTCAGCATCACTTGAGTACTCCTTCCATCTTAACTCAATACTGCAAGGACAGAGTAGCTGGGGCAGGGGTTGGGGGACCATGCTCTTAGGCGAATTCCAGGCCAATTGGCACAACTAGCGTTTTGCTGAGAGAGCTCTCTGCACCCCAAATTGGTGAGTGGCGTCTGGGGTCTTAAAAAGCTGCCAAGCTGCCATCTGGGGACACAGCAAATGGTCCCAACTCAGCAGGAACGGATGCTCATCAAGGACCAAAATGACATGCGGTAAAGAGAACTGAGAAGACAGAGAGACCCACAAGAGTGGGTGCCTACATCGACTTGGGACCGAAAGAACCGTATGGTACCCTGCCACCACCAGTGATAGCCACAGTGGAGCTCACAGTGAGGAGTCTCACTGGCATCACTAGAATAAAAAGGGGTGCATCATGAGATCTCCACTAAAAGACATCAATTGATGGTCCAGCAGTTTTGGGGTTTCTCTGAGAGCAAGACCCCCAGCCCTGATGCTGCCCTTTCCCATAAATTATAACAAAGGTCCACTCTTTGGACAGGAATGGCTTGGACTTGGCAATGCAGAGTGACCATATATTGGAAGCACTTTATGGTTCTATACATCTATAGGATATCATCTTGCTGACCTCTGGCTGGAGGAAGGGGAGTGGACAGAGAGGAGGGGAAAGGAGGCTGTTGAGAGGATGAGACAGGTATGGAGCAGAGAGGAATAGTGTGCAGTTACTGGACAGGGAGAGCAGTGGAAGCTGCATATAGGTGGGCATGTAAATTTATATGTGAATGTACATTTTCACTCAGTCATGTTCTCTTTGCCTGTGTCATTTTTGTCCTTGGTGACCATCTGTTCTGGATGAGTTGGGACCAATTGGTGTACCTCAGATGGCAGTTTGCAGGCTTTTAAGAGCCCAGACACCACTCACCAATATGGGATGGAGAGAGCTCCCTTAGCAATAGGCTATATACCAGTTGGCCTCGATGTCCTCTGAGAGCATGGTTCCCGGACCCCCACCCCTGCTATTTTGCCCTTACCTGTTGGGTTAAGTTTGGAAGACTTTTCAGGTTGTGTTGAAGTCCAGTGAAACTGATGTTCTTTCTAATGTGTGCGGTCACCGATATCACCCAACTGAATTTCTATCAACCATCTAATCTATAATCAGCCCTCTCCCTCTTTCCCTCCCTCGCCTCCCTTGTAGCCATCAAGTCGGTCTTCAAGTCCTTAAAGTAGTGGTCTTATATTTGTCCTTGTGCCGCCAACTAATTTCACTCAACAAGATGGATATAAAGTTCTGTATATGTCAATGAGTTATAGTTGGCTAACTGTCACAGTAAGGTCTTCTGTGTCTTTACTGAGCTTTTTTTTTTTTACAGCATAATCTATTTTATCTGAGATTAATATTGCCACACCTGCTCACCTGCTCTTCTTTGCATGTTGGTAGCTTAGTATATATTATTCCATCTTTTAATTTTCAGTTTGCTCTCATCTTTAAGTCTAAGGTGGGTTTCTTATAAGCAGCATATAAACAGGTTTTGTCTTTTGATCCAAGATGTCACTCATTGTCTCTTTGCTGGAGTGTTCAGACCATTTACCTTTAATGTTATTGTTCATAGGTATGTGTTTAGTGCTGTTGTTTTGCTATATTTATTTTTCTGTTGCTGCTTTCTCTGTTGCTCTTACTATGCTGTTTTGGGACATTCTTCTTTATGGGTTGGTTTTTCACCCTTTTCAGTGTTGGTTTTGTGTTTGTTGAGACTGCTGTATTGTGTTTCTTGTTTTGATATGTCACTTCTTTGTTGTGCTTTGCAGCCACCCCTATGATTCCCCTTAATAATGTATGTTTAAACCCGATTTTAACTTCTAAATATCTTACTAACTTACTCTCCATCTAGATGGACTGTAACTAATCACTATCCCTCTTTTTAAAGCGATGGTATCATGGTTTTCATGATATGATCACCAGACCACTTCTTTTGGTGTTATAGCTTTGATTGGGGTTTTGGGCCTTCCCTAACTGAGTATGTTTCTGGATGATGTGTCCTGTATTGTCTATTAAAATATACAGTTAATTGTTTTGTTCTTCTAAGCCAAGAGCTTCTTTCAATATTTCTTGTAGCTTTGGTTTGTTTTTTACAGCCTCTGAGTTTCAGTGTAACTGCAGAAATCTTTATTTCATTTTCATATTTCAAAGACAGCTTTTAGGATATGTAATTCTTTGTTGGAAGTTTTTCTTCTTCAGGGCTTTGAATGTGACATCCCCCTGTCTCCATGCCAGCATGGTTTCTGCCAAGAAGTCGGACAAAATCCTACAGGGCTTCCCTCTCAATGTTAGCTTTGCTTTGAGTCTTGCTGCCTTTAAGAGTGTCTGCTTATGTTTCATTTTGTTAAGCTTGATTATAATATGTCTTGGAGTCTTTCTTTTGTGGTCTACATTGTATGGCGATCAGTGCAAATCTTAGATACCTATATTCTCTTCTTTCATAATTTCTGGGAAGTTTTCTGTCAGCAAGTCAACAACAATCCTCTCTGTGTTTTCAGCTGTCCCTTCCTGTTCAAGCCAAGTGCCGTCGAGTCGTGTCCGACGAACTCCAATTAATTGTAGATTGTTCCTCTTGATAACAGTCCACATGTCTTTTAATGCTTCTTATTTTTCTTGTGCCTTTTCTATGATTACTCCCTAACACTGCTGGTGTCAGTAGTTCTGTCTCCCAAGTCAGAGTGTCTGTTTTCCATTTGTTCAGTTCTGTTCTCTTGGCTTTGAATTGAGTTTTATGATTCTTTAATTTTGTTATTGATTTGTTGGATTTCAGAATGCTGGAGTTCCAGCAGTTTGAATAGCTTGTTTAATTTTTCATTTTGGTCTGCCACATTTTGTATAATATCTAGGAAGGCTCTCTATATAATTCTTTTGTACTCAACCTCCAAAAGTATCAGAAAGGCTTCTTCATCTGGGAAGTTCTTGGGTTCTTTCTTTTTGGAGCTTTCTGTAGGCATGGTTGGATTTTTCCTTAAGTGTTAGGCCAAGGTCTATTGCTTTTTGGACATTTAGAGGTTGTTCAGTTTCTCTGGTGTTGCCTTAATAGGAGCTGAAGTAAAAGCTGATCACCAATTACGTCTATGGACTCCAGAGACTGGGCCTAGTGGATTCTCCATGATAACAGGCCCCACCTCCTGGCTGGCAAAGACACAGCCCTGCTTATGGAGTCACTGGGAGGCCGTCAACTGACCCTAAATTGTGGCTCAGTCAAGATTGGAAGAGCTGCTATCAGGCTGCACCTTATTTTGAAAGATAAAAGTTATCTGACAGCTTCCATAAACAGTCAGGGTCTCAGGTGTGCAAGCCCCTCTTTCCAGCTGGCAGTGGAGGCACCTCTGTATCCGGCCCTAGATGCTGTGATCTAGTTCAAAGCATGGACAGGCTACTGCCCTGCTGTCAGGCGCTGGGCCCTACCTGAAAGGTAAACTGTGCTAAACACAGCTTTTCTTCTGGGGAAGTGCTCCCCAGGCTGGCACTGCCTCCTGGCCCAGGATTAGCCATGGCTGAGGCCTTCATTTGGGGAGCTCTGCCTCCCTGTCAGACAAGATGATGTCCCTCAGAGGCTCTCCCACCCGCTGGGAAATAGACGAATCAATGGCGGAGGTTCAGAAAGAGGAGTGAAGGGGCCGTGATGCTCAGAGTCCAGAGCCAAGCTCTCAAAGTGTGGCTATTTCACTCACTGGTCATGTCAGCAGTGTGGCGGAACTTTTCCACCACTTAAGCCCAATTGTTGCCACAGGCTAACACAAAACAAAGAAGTTAAAGCCAGTAGTTCCCTTCAGTCTGTGAAAACCAGCCATTCAACAAGGGCAAGGGTCAGCGAAAGAGAAGAAATTTCCTGTTCAGTGGCATGTAGTCCAAAACGACAGCCCTATGCCATGTCCTAGGGCTCAATGGATGTCCAGGATGCTCTGTTTAATTATCAATACTGGCCTTAGTTTTCTGAGTGAGTTAAGGAGACGTGTGTCTAGTTCTCCATCTTGACTCTACCCCTATAGGTCAATTTTCATAACAAAGTTTGTAAAGATAATGTTCCACGTTCTACTTTGGTGAATAATATCTGAAGTTGTAAAAGCTTATGAGTGGCCATGCAAGCTGTAGCTGTTGGTCTCATCTCATTTGGAGTAAAGGAGAATGATGAAAACCAAAGACACATGGAAATAATTAGTTCAAAAGGACTAAAGGATCATATGAACCACAGCCTGCACTAGCCTAAAACCAGAACTAGATGGTGCCCATCCATACTTCCAAAGAGAGGCTGGAGGAACCCCTGAAACTAGGAACCCTAGACACCCTTCTAGTTCAGAGATGAAGCCATTTCTGAAGTTTACCTTCCAGCCAAACATTAGATAACTCTGTAAAACAATAACACACATGAGGAAAACACTTCTTATAACAATCAAGTATATGAGTCAAAATGGGCAACTGCTACCCAAAAGCAAAGATGAGAAGGTAGGAAAGGGCAGGAAAACTGGGCAAATGAAAATGGTGAAATCAGGGTAGAAAGGAAGAGAGTGCTGACACATTGCAGGAATAGAAATCAATGTCACAAAACAACCTATATATAAATTACTGAATGAAAAACTAATTTGGTCTGTAAATTTTCACTTAAATTGAAATATAAATCTCATAAACTGTTTGCATACCAATACCAACAAAAAAAAGACTTTGCCTTAAAAAGTATCATTATTCCATCCTGCAGAAGTTTAAGTTACCCATTGACACACTGTGGAAGATATTTTTTTCCTTTTTTTAAGAAGTAAATTTGATCATGATTTACAATAGTAAAATCTCCAAAATATGGATATTTCAAAATTCTCAAGATTTATAAGTGGAACTTAATGAAATGGAAATTTGGTTGGTAATTATACCCAGCTCAGCCTGAGAGTTCATGGTGCTGTCAGCCTGTGTGGTCATGGGTAGCTAAGCAACACAGCCAGCTAGTACCTTTGTGGAGAATATTTTTAGCTTCGTTGCATATTTTCCAGTTATATATTGGAGATTGATTTGTTTTCCAATTTGTTTTAAATTTATACTACTTAAAATGAAAGCTATGCCATTACATCAAAAGGAAACCTACAAATGGGAGTTAAAAAAAGAAAGTCATGATAAGCTCCATGATTTGATACATAATATAGATACTGTTCAGCAATTAAAAAGTATTCTATTTGCATTTTTTGTTCAGAAAAGTAAGAAGACTTTCAAGGCTTTGACAATAATTCTTTAACAATAAATAAGAGTTGAGTTCTCTGTCGACTGGTGAAGATGCTAGCACATCAAAAGTTAAATCACTTAATCTATTTCTAAACTAAAATTAATATGGTGACAAGCCTATGATTGCTCGGTAAATAAGAGTATGAATTGGGCCCTTGGCTTTATGTTCCTTTAGTAAAACCAGTTCAAAGAAAGATAAGAAAAGTAATGAGTCATCACAAATCTTAAATGTGACAATGAGCAGAAAGCTTTCTGGAGTGCTTAACAGCAGTTCTGCTGGTAGCACATAGTTAAGTGTTACCGCTAACCAAAAGGTTGGAAGTTCAGATTTGCCAGGTGCTCCTTGGAAACTCTGTGGGGCAGCTCTATTCTGATCTATAGGCTTTGGCTTTTTAATAGCATCTCCATCCCTGATGATGCAGTAGTTAAGAGCTACAGGCTACTAACCAAAAGGTCAGCAGCTTGAACCCACCAGTCCTTCCTTGGAAACTTACAGGGCAGTTCAACAATGTTCTACAGAATCTCTATGAGGTGGAATCAACTCAACAGCAGCAGGTAGGTATGTAGATATTCCTATGCGGCATCTGCATGATTCCTGAAGGCCACAAGCGCACTTAGTCTATTAAGTTACATTGTCCAGTTGGGTCCTCTGAATCTGGCTAGGTGAGCATATTTCCATACAGTAACCTACTCTATAAACATCTTTATTAGCAGCCTGGAATCCCTTGCTGGCATAGTGGTTAAGAACTATAGTAGCTAACCCTAAATTCTGAATCCATCAAGTACTCTTCGGAAATCCTGTGGGGTGATTCTCTGTTCTATAGGGTCACTGTGAGTTAGAATCCAGTTGACAGCAATTTTTAAAAAAATTTTTTAAGTAGGAATGTGAATGGCTTAGATGGAGAAAAAGAAACATGATATCTAGAATTGTCCCCACTACTTAAAAATCCTGTGTCTCTGGATTATACACTTTCTGTCTTTCTAATTTATACCCTAACTTGTATAATGGAATGATGATTTCCACCATTAAAAGTAGTACAGTTGAATCAAATAGAGAATATTAAATACTCATCATGCATTGGGCTGTTTAACGTGGTTCAACTTTTTTGCTGCCTTTCAGCAATAGCGTACAATGAGGAAGTAGTGACAGTGCTTTAGACATTTCTCACATCTTGCCTGCTATTGTTAATAACAATATACAATACTGCAAACTCTTGAGAGTTTTGAGGAGGAATAATCCATCTTTCAGTAGGAAAATAGATCACATATTTGTAGAAAAGAATAGGAATTTACCTAGGCAAGAAAGAGTTTTATGAAGTGTATAAAACATTTTCCAAATGTTTTAAGTTTTAAGACATTTCTAAAATACCTTCCCCACTTCATTTAATTATGGTTATAGCCATTTAATACAGTAAAACACTCTTTTAAAGAATCTCATTTACAAAAATTTCTAGTGTGCTTCATTTAAAAGTCTAGAATGTCTTGATCTAGTTGGCCAGGTTATATCATTAGTATTCAGCTTGTTTCTTGAATATTATCTCAAAGGGTAGAGATGGCTGTCTATATAAACTAAAAACCTGCAAGGTTCACCTTGAGAATCACTAGTATAGTCAGAGTGACAGGTCTGAAGTGGTTTGCCATCCTACCCTATTGTTTATTTTTAGAGATGAGCTCAGTTTAATTTCAGACACCAGCACTGTACATTTGGTGAAGGTGATTTCGTCGGGAATGCAAAGTAATGGTGATCGGAACTTGACTTCAGCAGATTTAAGTGAGGGTGAACCTATTCAGACTTGAAGCAGGCATGTAAACATGCAATGATTATTTTTAACTTGATTTACTCTTGTTTGTGTTCCTTTCTAAGTGTGTGCTGAATAAGGTAGATCCTGAACCTTGCTATTGGGGGACAGCAAAGGAAGGAAGTCACATAATACACTCCCTTTAGTTCTGGAGTACAGATAAGATTAAACAATAGGAATGCTTCTCACTACTGTCATAAAAAAATAAATTAAAAACATTACCAGGAATGCTATAAATTCAAAGCTTCCCAATCACACTCCCAATAGAAACACTCATTTCCTGGTTCTCTGCAGACTTGCAAAATAAAGGGTCAAACTACCGGGACGTAACTATCACCCCTATGCAATGAATCAAAGGGAGAGTAAAAGTTAGCAGGACATCCACTTACTGTAGTTTTACTTAAATAACATGTACCTTACCTTCTGTGTTTGCCAGTTATTCATTTACCTCCATGAGGTATTTCTGTAAGATCACTATGCTAATTTTTTGGAGTACTATGCAAATTTAAAAGAATGGTACAGTGGTGCTTATGAAAATACCTTGCAGGGTATGGGTGCAGTTGGCAAACAAATGTAGAATGTGTGCATTATTTGCATAAACTTATGATGTACTTGGTAATTGACAACAGCTTTGGACAATTAGAATATCTGAAGTATTATTTTTCCCCTTTTAATCTTTTACATCAGTTAATAATGCAGATAAAGTCCCAGATACTGGCATACATATTTGAGTATTATCGATTTGTGTTTATTGAGCTTAATGATCATCATTCAATTTGAATTTGTTTTGATTTCCATCTTTCACTGGTCTAAATATTTGTATTTTGGAATTTTTTTCTGGTAAAAAACACTTTAATTTTTTTAAGTTTACATTTCAACCAAAACAAGATAGTGCAAATAATCCTCTAATCATTTTAAACGCTGCTATTGTTTACCTTGAAACAATAGTGATGCTTTTACACTTTTAGGTCATTTTCTGTCCCTTCACTTCAGCCTGTTATAAATGTTTAAGTATCTAACCTTACACAAATAAGATAAAGAGGCAGCCCCGAGTACATCTTTCTTTATTTCACTTCCTCTGCTTTTTGTTTTTTTTTTATTTAGGAGGATATATTTTATTAAAATGATTATGCAGTTTTCCTCTGATACCTCTATGTTTTGCAAATTAGTTTGTCAGTTCTTTACTTTTGGTAAACTTTAATATTCAATTGAATATTCACTATATTATCTGTAGATAATGTCATACTATGACGGATATAATTTTTGAAAAATGTCTAAGATTTTATTTTTATGTTTTATACTTACTGTTTTTGTTTTATAATTGGCTCTAAAACTGTTTTTGCCCTAAATTCTGTTTTCAGTTCCTTTAAATCAAACAAGTAATCCTATGCTGTAGTGAAGTTATACTTTATAACTCACTGTATTATATGGAAATAATTCTTTGTATTATATTATTTGTAAAGATCCCAAGGGGCTCAGTGGTTAATTAGCAACCAGAATATCTGTGGTTCGAACCCACTGCTTGCTCTGTGGAAGGAAGATACGGCAGTCTGCCTCTGTAAGGATTACATCCTCGGAAACCCCGTGTCACAGTTCCGTTCTGTCCTATAAAATCACTATGAATCAGCATCTACGCAACGGCAATGAGCTTGGTTTAAAGTAAATGTAGTGAAAGGAGAGAAATTATGGAAATTAGTGAAAGAATATACTTGTACAATCTGACAAGATAGTAGGCAAAACTGAACCTTTACTGAACCTCAGTTTCTTCAACTGTAATAAGTATAAATAAATAAACTTTTCAGAACGGTAAGATTAAAATGTGAACCTGCATATGACATGTCTAAGTCTTTTTTTTAATACTACCACTACTCAATACATAAAAGAGATTAAGTGTATGTTTGACTCTAAATTTTTCATTCTTTGCAAATGGAAGCAGTTATAGTAAATAAAGTTAACTATGTCATCAACAGATTGTTCTCCACCCTTCTCAGGACATTTTACAAGTTAATGAAATTATAAAAGTTAGAATTAATTAAATTTTGTTATTTCAGGCTTTGTGGTTATCCTCACAAAATCTTGACTTTAAAAAGTATGCACGTGATCTTTTAGAATTTTTACTATTTTCTTCACTACACATGGGTGGCCTGAACTTAAAGATTTAAAGGGAGCTGGAGACATGATCCAGAATATATTTCATGGAATTTAAATAGGGATATCTAATTAATTAACATCTGTATTCATTTATGCCTAAATTTACATTGAGTAGATAGTATAGTCTATATCCTGCCATGGTTCAGAGCACGAAGCTCTTACTAACTGGAGAAACATATGAAAATAACCTTTACAAGAAAGATTGCTCACTTTAGCTCCAAGAAAAACTTTTGGCTTTCGTTAATGTTAAACAATAGACGCTTACTGCATGGGTGCTTGTGAACATACAGATGAATTGTAAGGAGAAGGGTGAGTCTATCAATAGCAAAAAGAGTTCCAAGTTAGGAAAATACAAATTATGATACCTCAGCATTGTGATATGGAATGCAGACAAGGGAAAACATTGAAATCAATATATTACTATCTTTTTGCCTATTTGATTGATGCTGAAATATAGCCACTGAATATAATCTGTCACTTCGAGAGAAATTTGGGCTTGAGGCTCTTTTTTGTAATATATGGAAACGTGATAATAGTCTTCTAATTCTAATCGCCACCTGTGATTTTTTTTTTTCCATTTCTTTTCTGAAGTTATATTAGACAGGCCTAAATCAAGCCAGATCACTTCTCCTCTTTTTTCTTTTCCAGCAACCTCATTTAAACCTGAACCAGGTATGAGATGAAAGGATCAGTTTTCACAGTGATGCTCTTTAGTGAATATATTATCGCAGAAATTTTCTTGGCTTACCTTTACTGTTGAGTAACACCATATTTTATTAAAGATCTGTGAAATGCTTGCTGAGAAGTTACATAGCCTATTCTCTTTAGACACTAAGTTTTGAAGAATCTCCTTGGCTTTGTATAGGTGATAACAGGAAACAAGAATAATGAGATAAAACCTCTCTCTCAGGTTTTTTAATTGAGGAACAAATTATTTCTGAGTTTCTCATTAGCTATTCCCATGGATTCTCATGACAAGGTGCCAACTTTCACACTTTAAACAGGTTATTAATCAGGTAGTAATGAAGTTGGGTGATACCTGAGTGTTGGTGTGCTGAATAATCACAGTTCCTAATAATGTACTTACATGTCTGTAAACCTGAGAGGATAAGTTGAAATTCAGCCCTTCTGAGTTCTTCATAAATAAACATGTGCTAGCTTATGGGCAAACTAATTTTAATTTAGTATTCTAGATGTAACGGTCATGAGATATATAGGTATGTATGCAAATACAGATGCATTTATGTTGAGATATATGTATACGCAACACAAAGGTACATATATATTACATATATACCTTATGTACACAATGACATCCATTACTCTTCATATAGAAGCTTAAATGTAGTCATAATTCTTATTTCACTCCACACTTGGGCAATGCTTACTTTGTTTTACCAATCCACACAGTTTTATACTTGAAATCTCATGCTTCAATTGTGATTTTACTTATGAAACAATGTAAAAATGAAATTTTAGATGAAATCTCAAAATATGACAAGATATCATAAAAATTTCAAATGAAATATTACTACCAGGAAGTCCTAAATGAGGTATTAATAATCCTGAAGATTCTGAGTGTTAATGGTACAGAAGGATACGTTTGGAAATGCCCTTCTTCAGAAACTTTAGTCAAGTATAAAACTTAGTGTGTATGTGTGTGATAGGCTGGACAGTATCTTTTTTGTAATCATAGGAAAATATTATAATGACTATTTTAATACTGAACAAATTATTTTATTTTCTGTAATGGTACTGTCGGATCCGACTCGACGGCACTCGGCTGGCAATGGTACTGTAGATAGATCTATCTCAAAAGAAACAAGAGACTGAGGATACAATACATTGTTTCTGTTTTTACCACACCAGGTGTTTCATCCCCGAGAAATTGATAATAAATAATCAAAATCTGCTTCATAATGCCCTGGTAACAATAAAACAAATTGGTAGAATAATAACATATGCGATTAATATTCAACTAAGTAGAATAAAAAATAGACAATAGGTCAGGGAGGAAAAAAGTACATTCAAATCAACATTAAAACAATGTTAAGAGGCATGGACAAGCTTGTGGACTAGTCAGACATCTCAATTCCCTCTGAGAACAAAGACCTAGAAAAAACATTGAACGGAGTAGAGCTGACATTCAGGAAGCCCCAAGATCAACCCATGGGTTGTGAGATCAGACTAGACAACAGGAAGGGGAAAACTATGTTTGTCAAATGCAAGACAGCAGCACAAAGAGTCTTGCTTTTGTTTGCACATTGGCTGAGAGGCTTTCAGGTATGGGCATGATCTTTATTAACCAGGAGAATGGGACTGCTGAGCCTGAGAGCCTGGCAGGGGCTAGCTGCCATGCTGAGCTGCAGCACCTAAGTGGACAGTGTCTTTTGCAGCAGAGAGGCTGTATTTAAGACAGTTACTAAAGAACCCATAGCGGCTGGCAACCACAGGTGTCAGTGTCCTTCCACTCTTCTTCTCTGAGCTGCGCCATAGATTCTGTAGCCTCCGCACAGTAAAGGTAACACAAGTAGTACACTACCTTAGTCAGCTGAGTGGTGGAGCCAGCCTACACTCAGGGCTGGTCGAAAGATGGGTGTCACACTGAGAAACAATACCTGTTTGGAAAGTACCTCTCTGAGCAGAAAAGAAGCTTTTAAGACAATCACATCTAATGAATGCAGTGACAGCTGGAAAGTGAGTGTGGCAGCACTCTTCTCCCACTGTCACTGAGCCATGCCATAAACTGTCCTCTGACATGGCCCCCAAGCAACTGCATAAGTAGGTCACCATATTTGTCAACCAAAAGGTGAGGCCTGCCACCCCCGAGGCTGGATTGGGACTGGCTGCCACTGGACAGCATCTCTCTCAGTAGAGAGGTTGTTCTTAAAACAGCCACTCCTAGAGAACACAGGAGCAGTTGGTAGCCAAGTGTAGCAGGGCATTTCCCTCTTCCCTTCTCTGAGCTATGCCATAGTGACTACTGCAGTGACTCCAGAATTGGCACAAGTAGGTCTCCATCTTTGTCAGCCAGGAGGTAGGGTATACCACCCTTGAGGGCCGAGCTACGGCCAATCACCAGGCTGAGCAGTGCTGCTGGGCTGAACAGCATCTCTCTCACCAGAGAAGCTGTAATTAAACCTAGAGGATGCAGTGACAGGTGGTGGCCAAGTGTAACAGTGCTCTTTTTCACTCCCTTCTTAGAGCTATACCATAGTTTCTGCTGGTACAACACTGAGAAGCTGAACAGCTTTCTGATGGTGCAAAGACAACAATCAATATCTAACCATTTAAAGAAACAGACCCCCATGGCTCCAAAAAACTCCCAAAATAAGGAATCAAAAAACTTCCCAGATGATGAAGGCTTCCTGAAATGATCAGAGGTAGAATATAAAAGAATTATGTATAGAGCCCTTCTAGATCTTAGGATGGAGACTAAACAAAGTGCAGCAGCACAAAATGAAAAATAAACTGTATAAATTGCCAGCACATCAATGATCTGAAATTCATCAGATCACTAACAAGATTACAGAGTTAGACAATTCACTGGAAAGCCGAAAGAGCAGGACTGAAGAAACATAATGTAGATTTAGCAAAATGAAAAATAAAGCAACTGATATCAGCATTTATGATGAAAAATTAGATTAAAAATATCAAGAAAAATGAAGTATTAAGAATCATGTGAGGCTCTATCAGGAGGTAAATTTTACATGTAATTGGAGCTCCAGAACAAGGAGTGAGAGCAGAAAACACAGAGAGAACTGTTGAAGAGTTGCTGACAGAAAACTTCCCTGACATCATGAAAAAAGACAACATAGCTATTCAAGGTACTCATCGATTTCTACAAAAGGTAGACCTCAAAAGAAAGATGGCAAGACATATTGTAATCAAGCTTAACAAAAATGAAACATAAAGAGAGATGCTTAAAGGCAGCAAGACGTAAACTGAAACTAACATAAAAAGGGGAAGCCAAGTAGAATATTCTCCAACTTTTCACCCAAAACCATGCGGGCAAGAAGGCAATGAGCTGACACATACAAAGTCTTGAAGGAAAAAAACTTCCAACAAAGAATTATATATCCTGAAAAATTGTCATTTAAATATAAAGTGAAATTAGGACATTCTCAGATAAACATAAGCTTAGAGACTTTGAAAAAGCCAAACCAAAGTTACAAGAAATACTAAAGGAAGCTCTTTGATTAGAATATTGGTAATACCAGATGTATGCTCAAGGATGCAAGCCAGGACACAGCATCCAGAGTCCTAGTTAGTTAAGGAAGTCACAGATCTAAATCAAAGCTAAAATATTAAAATTAGGAAAACAGAGCTCAACATGTAAACTATGAAAACATTACATTATAAAGGATATATTATAGTATTCATAGCCCTTTCAGATAAAGGGAAAGTTAAGGAGATATAAAGAAGTTAAAGACAGGTTTAAAACTAGAACATTATTGCGGAACAAGGAAGTTGTCACAAAGCAAACTAACAATACTACATATCAAAACGAAAAACAGAATACAGAATTCTCAACAAACACAAAACCAGCATTGAAAGTGGTGAAAAGAAAACCCATAAAGAAAAATGACCAGAAAAGAATATTAAGTGGGACAAAGAAAATGTCAACAACACAAAATCTAAGGCACAAAAATGACAACACTAAATACATATCTATCGATAGTTACACTAAATGTAAATGGACTGAATGCTCCAATAAGGAGACAGGGAGTAAGAGGCTGGAGGAAAAAACATGATGCATTTACATGGGGCTTACAAGAAACTCACCTTAGAGTCAAAGATAAGAACTAATTGAAAATTGAAGGATGAAAACATGTATACCAAACTAACAACATTCAAAGAAGAGCCAAAGCCAAGAGAAATGACGTTGAGTTGGATCTGACTCATGGCAACCATAGGGACCAGGGTAGATCTGACCTCTTGAGTATTCAAGAAGCACCTGGTGCATTTGAACTGCTGACCTTGTGGTTAGTAGTGTTAACACTTAACCCACTACACCATCAGGGTTGCAAAGAGGAGCAGGAGTGGCAATATTAATTGCAGATAAAGTAGATTTTAAAGTACAATCCACCATCCTGGACAAGATGGTTACTATTTATTGTTTCATTATAGAAGGAGGATATAACAATATTAAATACTTATGCACCCAATAGCTGAGTTTCTAAACACATTGAACAAAAGCTGACAATATTGAAAAATGAGACGGATCACTGCACAATAATAGTAGGAGGCTTCAACACTCCACTTTCAGTAAGGGGTAGATCATCCAGAAAAAAAACTCAAAAGTGCAGAAAACCTTATAGTAACAATCAATCAACTCAACCTCACAGACATACACAGAACTTTTTACTTAACAACAGACAAACATATCTTCTTTTCCAACACACATGGAATATTCTCCAGGATAGACCACATATTAGCCCATATATCAAGTCTCAACAAAATCCAAATCACTGAATTATTGCAAAGCATCTTCTCAGACCACAAAGCCATAAACATTGAAGTCAATAGCAGAAAATAAATAGGTAGAAATTTGAACTTGTAGAAGCTGAACAACACCTTGCTTAAAAACTCATTGGTTCTAGAAGAAATGAAGGATACAATAAAAAATTAATGAATCAAATGTGAATGAAATCACATCCTAACAGAATCTATGGAATACAGCAAAAGCAGTGCACAGAGGTCAATTTATCTCTATCAGTGCACACAGACAGAATGAATAAGGGCCCCAAACCAAAGAGTTAACCCTACAGCTTTAACAAGTAGAAAGAGAACAACAAAAGAGCTTCTCAGGCACCAGAGGAAAGCAGATAATACAAATTCAAGCTGAACTAAATGAATTAGAGAATAGAAAAGCAATTGAAAGAATTAACAAAACTAAAAGTCAGTTTTTGGAAAAAAATCAACACAATAGATAAATCACTGACCAAATTCACAAAAGAAAAATGGGAGAGGAAGCAATCCTAATAAAAAGAGACAAGAGATGTTACAAGAGACCCAACTCAAGTTAAAAATATCATAACTAAATACTATGAAAAATTATACTCCAACAGATTTGAAAATCTAGAGGAAAGGGAAAGATTTCTAGATTCACATCACCAACAAAAATTATGACAAAGAGAAGTGGGACAACTTAATAAACCCATCATGAAAGAAGAGATTGAAAAATAATTAAAAGATCTTCGAACAGTTGTCTTATCTAGAGAACTCTACCAGACTTTTAGAGAAGAGTTAATTCCAACACTACTGAAGCTATTCCACAGCATTAGAAAAGGACAGAACATTCCTAGATCCATTCCATGAGGCTAGCATAAACCTGATAACATAGCTGGGCAAAGATATCACACAAAAAAAGAAAATTATAGACCAATATCACTCATAAACCTAATCGATGCAGAAAAGGCATTTGGTGAAGACCAACACCCATTCATGTTAAAAATACTCAGTATAATAGAAATAGAAGAGAAATTCCTCAAAGCAATAAGGGGCATCTATGCAAAATCAACCTCCAACATTATCTTGAATGGAGAGAAAATAAAATACTTTCCTCTGAGAACAGGAATTAGACAAGAGTACCCACTGTCACCACTCTATTCAACATTGTCCTAGAGCTTCCAACCAGAGCAATCAGATAGGATAAAGAGATAAAAGGCATCCTCACAGGTAAAGAAGAAGCATCTCTATTTGCAGATGATACAATTGTATTCGCGGAGAATCCATAAATAAAGTACTGGAACTAATAAAAGAGTTCGGTAAAGTATCAAGATATAAGATAAACACAAATCAATCAGTAGGAGTCCTTTACATCAAGAAAGAGATTGTTAAAGAAGAAATCACCAAGTCAATACCATTTACTATAGCCCCCAAGAAGATAAAATACCTAGGAATAAATCTAACCAGAGATGTAAGAGACCCATACAAATAAAATTACAAGACCTTACTTCTAGAAACCACAAGAGATTTACTTCACTGGAGGAAGCTATCTTGCTCATGAATAGGAAGACTTAACATTGTAAAGACATCTATTCTACCCAAAGTGATCTATATATACAATGCAATCCCAATACAAATTCCAGCGTCACTTTTTAATGAGATGGAGAAACAAATCACCAGCTTTGATTGGAAAAGGAAGAAATCTTGGAGAAATAAGACACTACTTAAGAAGTGTAACACAGTGGGAAATCTCACTCTACCTACTCTTAGAACCAATTACACTTCCATAGTACTCAAAATAGTGTGGTACTGGTACAAAAACAGATATACAGACCAACAGAACAGAATAGAGAATCCAGAAACATCATCATCCTCCTGTGAACAGTTGACACTCGACAAAGGCCCAAAAGTTGTAAGCAGTCTCTTTAACAAATAGTGTTGGCAAATTAATATCCATCCTCAAAACACTGAAACAAGACACATATCTCACACCTTACACAAAACTAACTCAAAATGTATCAAAGACCTAAATATCAAACTTAAAACGAAAAAGATCATGCAAGAAAAAATAGGGTCAACAACAGACATTCTAATACACAGCTTAGACAGGCTACAAAATCTGACCAACAATGCACTAACAACAGAAGAAAAAAATAGATAAATGGGGACTGCTAAAAATCAAACACATTCATCCACAGTGTTTATAAAGATAGTCAAAAGACTACCTACAGAACAGGAAAAAATATCTGGCAACTAAGTGTCCCATCTTGTAATGTTCATAATCTACAAGATACTGAAAAATGTCAATAAGAAAAAGACAAATAACATGATTAAACAATGGGCAAAGGACCTGGACAGACACTTCACCAAAGAAGACATTCAGGCAGCCAAAAGACACATGAGGAAATGCTCACAACATTAGCTATTAGAAAGATCCACATCAAAACTACAGTGAGATACCATCTCACTCCAATTCAGTTGGCAATAATCTAGAAAAACCACAACACAACAAATGCTGGAGAAGTTGTGGAGAGACTGGAACTCTCCTATACCGCTGGTAGGAATGCATAATGTTATAATCCCTGTTGAAAGCAATTTGGCATTTTCTTAAAAAGCTAGAAATAGAAATACCACATGATCCAGCAATCCCATTCATTAGAATATATCCCACAGTAATAAAGGCTGTCACACAAACAGATACATGCACACAAATGTTTACTGCAACACTATCCACAATAGCAAAAAAAGGGAATCAACCTAGCTGCCCATCAAGATGAATGGATAAACTAACTATGGTATATATACACGATGGAACACTATGCAATGACGAAGAACAATGATGATTTTAGGAAGCATCTCATAACCTGGTTTCAACTAGGAGACATTATACAGAGTGAAATCGGTCACTTCAAAAGGACAAGCATTGTATGAAATCACTATTATAAGGACTTAAAATAGGACTTATGTACAGAAGGAAGGACTCTGATGGCTACAAGGATGGAGAGGAAGGGGGAAGGTTGGTTGGTCATGGATTAGTCGATCGGAATTCAGTTAGACGAAGAAGTGGTATGACAGCTGTCAGTAGAAAGCAGGTCAGCATAAACAGATTACACTGTAAATTAAAAGGTTTTCTAAATTCAATCTAACATTTCAAAGGATAGAATACCAGGGACAGGGGTTTGGAGACCATTTTTTCAAGGGAAAAACCACAACACAACAAATGCTGGAGAAGTTGTGGAGAGACTGGAACTCTCCTATACTGCTGGTAGGAATGCAGAATGTTATAATCTCTGTTTAAAGCAATTTGGTTAAGTCGCATAACTAGCCTTTTGCTAAGAGAGTCTTCTGCACCCCATATTGCTGAGTAGCATCTGGGGTTTTAAAAGCCAGCAAGCTGTCATCTGAGGAACGACAGATGATCTGAATCCACATGGAGGAGATGACAAATGAGAACATCAAAGACGTGAGGAAAAATGAGCCCAGGAGACAGAAGGACCTATATGATTGTGAGACTACATTAGCATGAGACCAGAAGAACCAGATGGTGCCTGGCCACCAACAAAGATAGCCTTGATAGAGGACACAATTTAGAGTCCCCAAAGCAACATGAGAAAAAGAGGTGTGTAGATCAAGAACTCTAATAAGAGACCTGAACTGGGTCTCTCTCAACGGGACCTGGAGGGTCCCGTTGGAGCACGGACCCTAGACTTACTGCTGCCCTGGACATGAAGCAGGTGCTGAGGTCAACATTTCAGACTAAGAATACACTGGACTAGGGTACACAGAGCAAGCATGTGGTGTGTGTCATTTATGGTTTTATACAGTTTATAGAAGACTGTCTCACTGGTTTCTTTCTAGAGGAGAGAGAAGAGGGTGGAGAGGAAGGGAATAGTGTTTAGGGGGAAGGATACTAGTAGTACAGAGCAAAAAGGAGGAGTGTGCTGCTGCAGTGTGCGGAGAGCAGATAGAGTTGTAGAGAGGCGGGCATGCAAAACTGACTTGCGTTTTATACTTTCACTAAATCACAATAAAATAAAACAAATAAAAAACAATTCTACTATCAACTTTCAATCATCAAAAGTGAATTAACTGTAGAAAAGAAGCAGTAAGGAATTTGGAACTTCTCACAGTTACAGAATGGTGCTCTACAATAGGCAGTTAATAATCAAGTCATGATCCCTAGCTCCCTAAAAATGGGAGTCATACAGTTAAATCTTAAAGCTGGTCTCTTTCTAAGTATGGAGTTGGACAGGCCCTATGGAACAGTGGAGGAATAAATTACGAACTCCCACACAAACTTCCACTAAATCATTAGGAGGCTTGAGACCTGGGATCTCAACACTATTCCATGGGAATATGTCAATCAAAAACTCAACATACAGTCTCCAATTTCTGTTTTCTGGGAGGAGGGCATTTGGTTTGCTTCATTTGCATCCTAAACTGTATCTATGAATCAGTCCACCGTCTTTGGACATTTCAGAATTCTGTCATTCACCTTACCTATCTCTATGTATATGTTTGTTTGTAATATTTATTCATACATGGCTATGTTTACATGCAGACTGAAGATACACAGACATAAGCATATACATCTTGATATTTAACTAAAATTAGCTAGTTTCCTGCCTTCAGATTTTTTTAAAAATATTTTTGCTTGGTTTGTTAATAGTTTTGTGGGTTGAGTGACTTTTTGTTTTGGTGTGGTTTGAGCTAAGAGGATTCAGTGTCCCATCTTTCTGGATAGCAGTATCCCTCAACTACTAACTGCCCAATCTAGTCACACAATCCTGGGGTCAAGGTCTATTTGTCTACCTTCTAAGAACACAATGTAATTCAATGAATTCATCATCTACTTAAATGGTAAAGCAGATAAAACTCAGCAAAATAATTGACTGATTTCACTAAACAATATTAATATTAAATACTACATAATTATGGACCTGATATTTCAGAACACTTCTATTTTAAAATGAGAAACAGAACAATAGATTTTCTTACTATGCCAAGCCAAAGCCTTTTCTAGAGTCTATGTAGTCTAAAATTAATATTTTACTCTGATGGAATTTAATCATGCTTCAGCTACTGAAGTATCTACAATTTTTTTCTTATTTATACAAGACAATTAGAAGCTATGATCTATATGTACTGTTTATTATGAATGACTATCTGTAATACATATTGATAGAAGGATAGATAAAGGTAATAGTAAAATTTTTTCATGTTTAAAAATCACATGACACTATACAGTTTACCTCCTTTTTGTAAACGCAACAAATGGACAAACCAAAACTCCAAAATGCCTTCAGTGTTCTTGCTTCAAAAAATAACATCATTTTTCTAAGTTCTTGTAAAAAGGAAAAAACACAGAGAAACATGTATATCATTAGCACAACTGCATTCCATTATTTTCTTTTCCAAAATAAATTACATAAATGGGGTTTGTATTGTTTGTTATACTTCACCCAGAGATTGGAATAATTAGGTTTCAAGAACTGAGATGTTTTAAAACACATTTAATTTAGTAAAATTGGTAAGGAAGCTACTGCAATTAAAAATAATAATAATAAAAAAAAAAGACAAAAGTTTCCTATGTCTTACTGGGTAATTTGGAGTGAATTTAGACTACGGCATTAGAAGTACAAAGGTAACTAAAAATGCCATTAAATGAAATGTTCCAAGTCCAAGCAATTTCCTTCTTAACAGAAAGTAAAAAGCAAATAGAGATTACTAAAACCCTGCTGTGTTTAATTTAAGTGTATGTAAGCCTTTTACTCACAGTCATTTTGTCTGGAGATAATCACGGCCATCCACAGTGGTCAGGATGGTGAAGCATGGGTTGTCAAAAGATGCTCACTCTTTGATTCCATCTTGCTTGTGTCAGCCGTGGTTCACATCAGGCAAGTTCATCTCCTTCATCTTCTGAGATGGTGAAATTTTCCTTTCTGTCTCCATCAATTTGGTTTTTTCACCTCTAGACTTCTTGCAGCAATATGGAGTCATGTGTATAACTGCATATCTACTGTTACAAGGTGACGTGACTAGACATACGGAGGCAGAAAGACTTCAGTGGTTTTGCAACTGTTTTTCAGTTATATATATAGTCATCTATGTATTACACATTATATGTGAATGGTTTATATATATACATATATATATGAATTGTTTATTCAATATAAAATTTTCAAAAGATAAGCTTACAAATATTAAGTCAACACTTTTACAGTATTCAATCTCTTAAAAGCGTTTTGTTTCATACAGAATCTATTTGAAAAATAAGCAAAGTTTTGGCAGTGTTTCTCATAGGTGTTGATGAGAAATGACTAAAGCCAGCTTGAGTATATAGAGAATTAAAGAGATATATACACATAAGCCAGTCCACTACTGAGTTAATGTCTACTCATAGCAACTTCATGTGTGTGTGAGTAGAGCTGGCTCCACAAAGGTTTCAGTGGTTAGTTTTGGGAAGCAGATATGCAGATCTTTTGCCTAAGATGCCTCTGGCTGTACTGAAACCTCCAACAGTTTGGTCAGCAGCATAGCACGTTAGTAATTTGCACCACCCTAGAACTCCAATAATCATAGATGATGCACCTGTAAGGTCTGGTTCCTAAGAGTATTTTTTATTGGAGTAGTCATTTTCCCTACATTTAAATATGTATTTCATAATTTGAGGTAAAAGTATTTTAAGGATAGATAAAGTTTTATACAGAAGAGATGCCAATACTATTGTGCTGATTAATATTTAACCTCTGCTAGTGATCCAAGGAAATAGAGAGAACTTGTCCTAATTGCTTATTATTTTAATTTTCAAATTTATGCATTTAGTATGTCTAAAGTACCTAAGGTACATAAATCCCTGCTGCTAGATTCTATGTGTACATAAAAAAAAGATGCAGAAAAAGTATATATTTTCAGTCAAGTCCAAAAGTGAAGAATTATAAAATTTTTATAATAGATTTACACTTAAATGCACACATATATGTGTACATACCTGTATACATACATATCCACAAACATTTTAATGGGAAGAAAAGGACCCTTAGAAATTTATATCCTTTTGTAACTCATGAAGCACTAGTGAAATATTCATTGAACTATTATTTATATTTACCATGGTGAAACTATTGGCCTTGGAAACATTCAACATGAATCAGATGATATAAATGAAATTCTAGATCAGTTATTCAGTAATGAAATACAATAGACATTAACCATATGATGCTATCATCTTACCAGGCAATGCATAGCTGTAGGGGAGGCTTCTGCTAGATAATAAGTATATGTAAGCACAAACTATAAAACTATGTAGTCCTTGACCTCAAAGGGACACTTGACATCAACCACGAACTTGAGTCATGGCCAATAACAAAAGTTTTGAGTATCCAGAAAAGATTAAAAGTATTCTCATGTCCTCTGTACTGATGTGACTTCATCCTGGAAAGGTGTTATTTGAAAAGTACAGTTTTACTTAGCACACCACGTCCATGAAATAATCATGGTTGATATTTTAAATATAATAGAAAATAAGATATACAGTGAATGAAAAATGAAATATGTTTTAAAATTAGTTTTTTAAATGATATTCATATTGGTATTAACTTAAAGATGTGTCAATACAAATTTAGGATATATGAAAATTGACGTGTATAAGCAGGAGTAAAAAAAAGTGAATAATAATAGCAGCAAAACAAAACAGAATGGAAGACACACGTGTACCTTTCGCAATGGTCTAAATGAAGTATAATTGGAGCACCAAGAGGGTAAAAACAGAATTGGTAGAAGGAATATTTGAAGAGGTAATCGTGAATAATCTTACAAAACTGATTAAAATCATCCACCTAAATTTTTGAAAACACTAACCAGTAGAGAAATCCTCACTTTTGTCTGAGTTTCTCTCATAAGTTAATTATAATTACTTTATAAGGTAATTAGCCTCCATGAAAATAATGACAGTGACAAAAATTTTCTTGCCTGTTTTTACTTTTTTTTAGTGAGTGAGTGAAAATATACAATACCATATAAATCTGCATATCTGAAAATGAGTGACTCCCACTGCTCTCCCTGCCCAGTGACAGCACACTCCTCCTCTCCATTTGGTACGTGTGGTGCTCTCCTAACAATCTCTTATCCCCTCCTCTTCACTTTTTCCACCAATTCCAGTAAGAGGTCAGCCAGATGACATCCTATAGATGCGTTGAACCATAAAGTGCACACATGATATTGTCCTTCTGTGTCACCAAGTCCAATCCATTTCCATCTGAAGAGTTGACCTCCATTAAGATTTAAGGACAGAGGCCATGCTCCCAGGGGAACCCTGGCCTTTGGACCATCAGTTGTGGTCTATTAGTGGAGATCTCAGTGTGCACCCCTTTTATTTTTGTGTTGCCAGTGAGACTTTGTGGGCCCCAGCATAGCTGTCTCTGGTGGAGTCCAGGTGCCATCTGGTTCTTCTGGTCACATGTCAATGTAGTAATCTGCTCACAGGGGTCTCTCTGTCTCCTGGGTTCTCTTTCCCCCATGTCGTTTTGGTCCTTGGAGATCATCTGTTTCTGCTGAGTTGGGACCATTTGGTGTCCCTCAGATGACAGCTTGGAAACTTTTAAGACCCCAGATACCACACACCAATTTGGGTTGCAGAAGACTCTTTTAGCAAAATTCTAGTTATGCCAATTGACCTTGATGCCCCCTGAGAGTATGGTCCCCAGACCCCCAACCCAGTTACTCCATCTTTGCAATATTGGGTTAAGACGGGAGGAGTAATCATGTTATGTTGAAGTCCGGTTAAAATTGATCTTCTTTCTAATGTGTGCTGTCACAGATTTCACCCAACCAAATTTCTATCAGCTATCTAATCAATACCCCACCGTTTCCCTCTCTCCAACCCCACCCTTACAGCTGTCAAAGAGTCTTCCTCTATGCATGACTCTGTTTTAAAGTTCTTATTGTAGAGGTCTGATACAATATTTGTCATTTTGCCCCTGACTAATTTCACTCAACATAATGTCCTTCAACTAAAGTCAGATTATGAGATGCTTCCTAAAATCATCGTTGTTCTTTATCATTGCACAGTGTTCCATTGAGTATATACACCATAGTTTACCTATCCATTCCTCTGTTGTTAGACATCTGGGTTGATTCCATATTTTTGCTATTGCAGATAGTGTTGCAATAAACACTCGTGTATATATCTGTTGGTGTGAATAGCCTTGATTCTGTAGGCTGTATGCCAAGCAGTGGAATTACTGGGTCAAATAGTATATCTATACCCAGCATTTTAAAGAAGTACCAGATTCTTTTCCAAAGAGGTTGAACATTTTGCCATCCCAACAACAGTGTAGGAGAGTTCCAATTTCTCCACAGCCTCTCCAGCATCTGTTATTTGGAGTTTTTTTGGATCATGGCCAATCTTGTTGGGGTGAGATGATATCTCATTGTCATTTTCATTTGAAATTCTTTAACAGCTAATGATCGTATGTCCTCATGTGTTTTTTGCCTGCCTGGATCTCCTCTTTAGAGAAGTGTCTGTCCATCTCCTTTGCCCATTACATAATTGGATGATTTATCTTTTTCTTACTGATATTTGTAGTACCTCATAGATTATGGGGATCAGGCATTGGTCTAACATAGAGTTGCCAAATATTTTTTCCCATTCCATAGGTGGGCTTTTAATTCTTCTGCTTCTTAATATTATTATTATGACTGAGTGAAATGTACATTCCCATATAAATTTACATGCCCACCTATATGCCGCTTCCACTGCTCTCCCTGCCCAGTGACAGCACACTATTCCTCTCTGCTCCATACATGTCTCATCTTCCCAACAGTGTTCTTTCCCCTCCTCTCCACCCAATCTCCTTCCTCCAGCCAGAGGTCAGCAGGACAACATCCTGTGGATGCACAGAATCATAAAGTGCATCCAATATATGGTTACTCTGCATCACCACGTCCAATCCATTCATGTCCAAAGAGTGGACCTTCATTATGATTTATGGGCAAAGGCAGGGTCAGGGCCAGGGGCCATGCTCCCAGGGGATCCCCAAAACCAAAGTCTTTGGGTGAGCGAAAGTGTTTGATTCTTAATAGTTCCTATTTATCTATTTTCTCTTCTTTGTCAGATTTTGAAGTCTGTTTACGTTGTGTATTAACACTTCCACTGCTGATCCTATTTCTTCTTGGATGAGCTTTATCATTTTAGATTTGATGTTTAAGTCTTTCAGTTGGTTTTTATGTAAGGTGTGAGATGTGGGTCTTGTTTCAATTTAGTGCAGATGGATATCCAATTTTGCCAGCACCATGTGTTGAAGGGATTTCTACACTAGATTAATGTCTTAGGGCCTTTGCCGAATATCAACTGTTCATAGGAGGATGGTGTCATCTCTGGGGTCTCAATTCTGTTCCATTGATCTATCTGTCTCCTTTTGTAACAGTACCAGGCTGTTTTGACAACTGTGGCAGTGTAATAGATTCCAAAACTGGGTAGTGAGCAGCCTCCCAGTATGTTCTTTTTCTTCAGTAGTGCTTTGTTTATCCAAGGCGTCTTCCCTTTCCAAACAAAGTTGATGATTTGTTTCTCCATCTCCTTAAAAAAATGTCGCTGGAATGTGTAGTGGGATTGCATTATCTAAGTAAATTGCTTTTGGTAAAATAGACATTTTCATGATGTTAAGTCTTCCTATGCACGTGCAGGGTAGGTTTCTCCACTTATGTAAGTCTCTCTTAGTTTCTTGTGGTAAGGACTTGTAGTTTTCTTCGTAAAGGTCTCTTATTTCTCTAGTCAGATTTCTTCCTAGGTATTTTATCTTCTTGAGGGCTATAGTAAATGATATTGATTTGGTGATTTCTTTAGTAATATCATTGTTGATATAATGGAATCTTACTGATTTACTTATGTTTATCTTGTATCCTGATGCTTCACTGACCTCTTGTATCAATTTGAGTCACTTACTTATGGATTCTTTAGGATTCTCTGCATATACAATCATACCATCTGCAAACAGGGAGATTTTTACTACCTCTTTGCCAATGCAGCTCCCTTTATTTCTTCGTCTTGTCTAATTGCTCTGGCTAGAACTTCTAGTACAATGATGAATAGTAGAGGTGACAGCGGGCATCCTTGTCTAGTTCCCATTCTCAAGGGAAATTGTTTCAGTCCTCTCCATTCAAGATGATGTAAGCAGTTGGCTTTGTATAAATGGCCCTTATTACATTGAGGAATTTGCCATCTATTCCTATTTTGTTGAGAGATTTTAGCACGAATGGTGTCGGACTTTATCAAATGCCTTTTGTGCATCAATAGATAAAATGAAGTGATTCTTGTCTTTCATGTTATTTATGTGGTTGATCACATCAATTTTTTTTTTTTCTGATGTTGAACCAGTCTTGCATCCCTGATATGAATCCCACTTGGTTGTGATGAATTATTTTTTTGATATGTTGTTGTATTCTGTTGGCAAGAATTTCATTAAATATGTTTCCATATAGATTCATGAGTCACATTGGTCTGTAATTTTGCTTTTTGGTTGAGTCTTTCCCTGGCTTTGGTACCAGGGTTATGCTGGCTTCATAGAATGAATTTGAGAGTATTCCATCTCTTTTTATGCTGTGAAATAGTCTCAGTAGTATGGGAAATAACTCTTCTCTAAGAGCTTGGCAGAATTCTGTGGTGAAACCATCCGGGCCCAGGCTTTTTTTGATTGGTAGTCTTTGGATGACTTTTTCAAGCTCTTCCTTTGTGATGGGTTTACTGAGTTGTTCTGCTTCACCTTGCGATAATCTTGGTAGGTGATATGAATCTAAGAATTTGTCCATTTCCTCTAGGTTTTCAAATTTGTTGGAGTACAGACTTTCGTAGCACTCTTATGATATTTTTGATTTCTGATGGATCTGTTGTGACAACTCCCCTCTCATTTCTTATTTGGGATATTTGTTTTCTTTCCTGGTTTTCTTTGTAAGTTTAGCCAATGATTTGTCAATTTTGTTGACCTTTTTAACAAACCAGCTTTTAGTTTCTCAATTTTTTCTGTTGTTCTGCTATTCTCTAATTCATTTAGTTCTGCTCTGATCTTTATGATGTTTTCTTCTGGTGTCTTAGAGGCCTCTCTGCTGTTCTCTCTCTCCTTGTTCAAGCTGTAGGGTTAGTTCTTTGGTTTGGGTTCTTTCTTGCTTCTGGATGTGTGCATTTATAGAGATAAACTGACACCACTGAGCACTGCTTTGGCTGTATCCCATTGGTTCTGGTAAGAAGTGATTCTATTCTCGTCAGAATCAGTAAATTTCTTTATTTTTTTCGTTGATTTCTTCTATAACCCCTGGCTTTTTGAGCAAGATGTTTTTGAGTTTCCATGTGTTCCACCTTCTGTTTATGTTTTTTTCTGCTGTTGATTTCTACTTGCTTTGTGTTCTGAGAAGATGCTTTGCAATGATTCAATGTTATGGATTTTGTTGAGATTTGCTTTATGTCCTAACACATGGTCTATTCTGGAAAATGTTCCATGTGCACTGGAGAAGAAAATGTAATTGTCCATTGATGATAGAAAGTTCTGGATATGTCAATGAGGTCTAGTTGGTTAATTGTGACAGTAAGATCTTCTGTGTATTTATTGAGCTTTTTTCTAGATGATCTGTCCAATATTGAGAGTGGAGTGTTGAAGTCTTCCACTATTATTGCGGAGTGTTCTATCTCCTTTTTGAGTGTAGTCAGTGTTTCTTTGATATATTTAGATGCTCTAGTATTCGGTGCATAAATGTTTAATATTGTTAAGTTCTGCTTATGTATTGAATCTTTCAGCAATAAATAGAGTCTATCCTTGTCCACGATGGTGGGTTTTACATTAAAATCTATTTTGTTTGAGATTAGAATTGCCACACTTGCTCTTCTTTGTGTATTGTTAGCTTGATATATATTCTTCTGTCCTTTAATTTTCAGTTTGTTCATATCTTTAAGTTTAAGGTGAGTTTCTTACAAGCAGTATATGGACAGGTTGTGTCTTTTGATCCAAGATGCCACTCATTGTCTCTTTACTGCAGCATTCAGTCCACTGACACTCAATGTAATTACTGATAGTTATGTGTTTCATGCTGTAATTGTGATGTGTTTATTGTTGTGTTGATATTTTCTCTGTTGTTCTTATTATTCGGTTCTCTTTGTGAGTGGATCTTTTCATCTTTTTCATGGTTGGTTTTGTGGTTATTGAGACTCCTGTATTACATTTCTTCATTTGATGTTTTGCATCTCTATTGTGCTTTGTGGCTGCTCATGTGATCCCCTTTAATAGTCTATGTTTAAACCCAATTTTAACTACAAGTCTTATTAACTTCCTCTCTATCTGGAAGGACTATAATGACATTAGTACATTCCCCTTTTAACATGATGACATCATAGTTTTCATGATATGATCACTGGATCACTTTTTTTAATATTACAACTTTGAGTTTGGAGCCTTCCCTAATTGAGTAGGTTTCTGGCTGACGTGTCCTATATTTGCTACTAAAATATCAAGTTAGTGGCTTTGTTCTTACAAGCCAAGAGCTTCTTTCAGTATTTCTTGTAGCTTTGGTTTGGTTTTTACAAAGCCTCTGAGTTTCTGTTTATCTGCAAATGGCTTGATTTCATTTTCATATTTGAATGACAGATTTGCAGGATATAAGATTCTTGGTTGGAAGTTTTCTCCTTCAAGGCTTTGAATGTGTCCTCCCATTTTATCTGTGCCAGCATCATTTCTGCTGAGAAATCCGATGAAAGACTACAGTTTCCTTCCAAATGTTAGCTTTGTTTGAGTCCTGCTGTCTTTAAGAGTTTCTGCTTGTGTTTCATTTTGTTAAGCTTGATTATAATATGCCTTGGAGTCTTTCTTTTGAGATCTATATTGAGTGGTGTTAGATATGCATCTTGAACATCTATAGTTTTCTGTCAGCAGCTTAGCCACAATCCTCTCTATGTTCTCAGATGCACCACCCTATTCAGGAATTCCAATTAATCATAGATTGTTCCTCTTAATAGAGTCCCACATGCTTCTTAATGCTTCTTCATTTTTCTTGCTTTTATTTTTTGATTTCTCCTTATAGATACTGGAGTCATAGCTCTGTCTTCCAAGTCAGAAAATCTATTTTCCATTTGTTTCATTCTGTTTTCTTGGTTTTGAACTGAATTTTCTATCTCTTTGATTTTGTTATTGACCTGTTGGATTTCAGATTACTGGTATTTCATCAGATCAAACAGCTTAATTTTTCATTTTGCTCTGCTGCATTTTGTATAAGGTCTAAGAGGGCTCTCTATATAATCCTTTTGTACTCGCACTCCAATAGTTTCAGAAAGGCTTTTTCGTCTTGAAAGTTCTTTGCATCTTTCTTTTGTGGGCTTTCTGAAGTCATAGGTGAATTCTTCCTAGTGTTCCAGTCCAATGTTTGTTGCTTTGGGGGCAGCTGGAGGTTGTTTTGCTTCTTCAGTGTTACCTTAGCAGGAGCTAAAGCTCAGTGTGAAAAGAAAGTTGATCACCAGACACCTCTACGTACTCCAGTGACTGGGCTCAGTGGAATCTCTGTGATAGCAGGCTCCACCTCCTGATTTGCAAAGACACAGCCCCACTTATAGAGTCACTGGGGAGCCATCAGCTGATCTTATAATGTGAGACAGTAAAGGCTGGGAGAGAAGCCGTCTGGATGCACCACAGTTATTTCTCTATTGAAAGGTAAAAGGTATCTGACAGCTTCCAAAATTAGTCAGGCTTTCAGGTACGCAAATCCCACTTCCCAGCTGGTAAAGTAAGCTCCTCTATATCAAAGACTGCTTTACTATCAGAAAATCACTCTCCAGGCGGGCACTGCCACCCAGCCTGGGAATTAGGTCCAGCTGAGACCTCCCTATAGGAAACTCCACCTCTCAGTGAATCAAGATGGCATCCCACACAAGCTCCCTGCCCACCTCAGTAAGGCTATTCAATAGCAGGTATTTGGAGATTCCAAGAGAGAGAGGTCAGAGGTGCTGAGCTGAACAGATTCCAAGGCCAAGCACTCAAAATGTAGTCACTCTACTCACCAACCTCGTCAGCAATGAGTTTGAGCCCAACTGCCAGTCAAACTTCAGCCCTTCCTGCAGGTTAAGACAGAGAGAAGAAAAAGTTAAAGTGGCAATTTACCTTCAGTCCTTGAGAGCCGACACTATTCAAGGGTAGGGGTTGGCAAAAGAGAAAAAGTTTCATGCTCAGTGGCGTGTGGATCAAATAGACAGCCTCATGCTGTGTCCTTCAGCTCACTATGTGTCCAAAAGGCTCTGTTTAATTATCAGCTCAGGCCTTGGTTTCCAGAAGCATTTTGAGAGACGTGTGTTTAGTCTGCCATCTTGACTCTTCCCCTGAAAAAACTTTTTAAAGTGTGATTTTTCTGAGCTCTGAAAATTACCCTAACATGTTCAATAACCCGAGAAGCACTTATTTGACAATAACTCCCGAATCTCCATAGCAAATGTAGTTTCTGATGCATTAGCTTGCATTATTTCTGTCTTTCTGTTCACTGCTTGATCGTAGATTTGAACATCAGCAAACATGGAACGATGGTAGCTATTTAAAACAATAGTTTGTCAGTCATATAATGGGAAAACAAACAAACACAGATTTATAGCTCCTCAAAAGCTTGGCCTTCAGACTATTGTCACTGATTGGTAGGGACAGTTCCTTAAGAAAGTCTCTTTCACAGAATTGGAGTTGTCTTTACTTCACCTGACTCTGGACTTACTTTGTGAGTAAGGCTGTGTCCTGTCAAAAAAATATTAACTTGTATTGGTGAAGTTGGTAATGTTCATTGGTATGAATAAGAGGCTGTGCCAGAAAACTTAAATTGAAAATTTGAGCAATAAGATATTCACAGGTGGCTTTATGAAATTCTGTCATATTTTTGGGAAAAGATTTGAAAAGGTCCTAAACTCTCAACTCTGTGTGACTTAGAGCTTTTGTACAAGTTGGTGTGTTGTCTAAGAAAGTGGGAGGGAAGATGGGAAGGAGGGAGGTAAAGGATTTTGAGTCTCTACACAAGCAAATATGATGCTTAAGAAAGAGGGAATGAAGTATGGAAAGAGAGAAGGAGGGAGAGATGGAGGTTGGAGTGGGGAGGGGAAGGGAGAAAAGGAAAGGAAAAAGAAAAGAAATGAAGGAGGGAGGAAGGAAGGGGAGCAACTTGGAAAAAAAGAAGTAAACATAGTTCTGTATAAACCCAGATTTTTACCAGTCTTCTTAACTTCATCTCCATCTGGAAGGCATAACAACTGTAGTATATCCCTCTTTTCAATATGATGACATCATAGTTTTTATATGATCACTAGATTATTTATTCCACTATTTTAGCTTTGATTGAATTTGGAGCCTTCCCTAATTGAGGAGGTTTCTGAGTGATGTGTCCTGAATTTGCTTCAAAAATACAAAGTTAGCAGTTTTGTTCTTCTAAGCCAAAGCCAAGAGCTTCTTTCAGTATTTCTTGTAGCTTTGGTTTGGTTTTGACAAAGTGTTTGAGTTTCTGTTTATCTGCAAATGTCTTGATTTCATTTTCATGTTTGAAAGATAGTTTTGCAGGATATAAGATTCTTGGTTAGAAATTCTTCTCCTTGAAGGCTTTGAATGTGTCCTGCCACAGTCTCTGTGCCAGCATTGTTTCTGCTGAGAAATAAAACAATTTTAACTTTGAATTTTAACTTTGCTTTGAATCTTGCTGCCTTTAAGAGTTTCTGTTTCTAAACGACAAATGCTTGAGAGGCTGTGGAGAAAGTGGAACTCTCTTACACTGTTGGTGGGGTTGAAAAATGGTCCAGCCTCTTTGGAAAGCAATCTGGTGCTTCCTTAAAAAAATGGAGATAGATATACCATTTGACCCAGTAATTCCATTACTTGGAATATCACATCACAAAATATCACATCACAAAATCAAGGCCATTCACATCAGCAGATACAGGCACAAGAATGTTTATTGCAGCACAGTCCTTGATAGCAAAAAGATGAAATGAACTCAGATGCCCAACAACAGAGGAATGGATGGGTAAATTGTGGTATGTATACTCAATGGAGCACTATGCAATGATAAAGAACAATGATGATTTCAGGAAACATCTCATAACCTGGTTTCAACTGGAAGACATTATGTTGAGTGAAAGTAGTTGACAAAAGGACAAATACTGTATGACACCCCTACGATAAGAACTCAAAAACAGAGTTATGTGTAGAAGAAAATACTCTTTGATGGCTGCAAGGGAGGGGTGGGCAGAAGGGTGAGGGGGAGAGTTTAGATTAGATAGTGGTAGAACTTTGGTTAGGTGAAATTGGTTATAGCACACATTAGAATCAAGAACAATATTAAGTGAACTTCAACATAACCTGAATACTCTTTCCATCTTAACCCAATATTTTAAGGTCAGAGTAGCTGGGGCAGGGGGCAGGGGACCATGTTCTTAGGTGAAATTGAGGCCAATTGTCACAACTAGTCATTTGCTAAGAGGTCTCTCTGCACCCCACATTGGTGAATGTCATCTGGGGTCTTAAAAGCTGCCTAACTGCCATCTGAAGGCACAGCAAATGGTCCCAACCCAGCAGGAACGGATGCTCACTGAGGACCAAAATGACATGGGGGAAAGACAACCCAGAAGGCAGAGAGACCTACATGAGTGGGTGCATACATCGACTTGGGACCAGAAGAATTGGATGGTGTCCAGCCACCACCTGTGACAGCCACAATGGAGCTCACAAAGTTTAATCTCACTGGCAACACAAGAATAAAAAGGGGTGCACCTGAGATCTACACTAAAAGACCACAGTTGATGGTCCAGCAGCTTCAGGGTTCCCCTTGGAGCATGGCTCTAGGCCCTGATGCTGCTGTTGCCCATAAATCATAATGAAGGTCCACTCTTCAAACACGAATGGATTGGACTTGGCGATGCAGAGTGACCATATGTTGGATACACATTATGGTTCTATGCATCTGTAGGATATTGCCCTGTGGACCTCTGGCTGGAGTAAGGGGAGTGGGTAGAGAGGAGGGGAAAGGAAACTGTTGGGAAGATGAGACATGTATGGAGCAGAGAGGAATAATGTGCTGTCACTGGTCAGGGAGAGCAGTGGAAGTGGCATACAGGTGGGCATGTAAATTTATATGGGAATGTACATTTTCTTTCAGTCATAATAAAAAATTTTTAAAAATCAACAAACAAACAAAAAAAAAGAGTTTCTGTTTCTGTTTCATTTTGTTAAGCTTGATTATAATGTGTCTTGGAGTCTTTCTTTCGAGACCTATATTGAGTGGCATTCGATATGCATCTTGGATATCTACATTCTCTTTCCTAATTTCTGGGAAGTTTTCTGTCAGCAGCTCAGCAACAATACTCTGTGTTCTCAGGTGTCTCTCCCTGTTCAGGAACACCAGTTAATCATAGATTGTTCCTCTTAATAGAATCTCACATGTTTCTTAATGCTTCTTCATTTTTATTGTTTCTTTTTTTCTGATTTCTCCTCACAGATGCTGGAGTCACTAACTCTGTCTTCCAAGTCAGAAAGTCTATTTTCCATTTGTTCCATTACGTTTTCTTGGCTTTGAATTGAAGTTTCTGTCTCTTTGATTTTGTTCTTGACCTGTTGGATTTCAGAATACTGGTGTCCCCTAGGAACAGATAGCTTGCTTAATTTTTCATTTTGCTCTGCTGCATTTTGTGTAAGGTCTAGGAGAGCCCTATATAAAATCTTTTTGTATTCACCTTCTGATAGTTCCAGAAAGGTTTCTTTGGGACTTTCTTTGGTGCTTCTTTTGGGGGCCTTCTGAAGCTAAGAGCAATTTCTTAGTTACACTTATATCTAGGGTTTTTTGCTTTGAGGGCATCACATGAGTTAATAAAGTCTGGGAGAGATGCTGTGAAGATGGACCACAGTTGTTTCTGTAGGCCATCTTAAAATGAAAGGTAAAAAAAGGTATCTGACAACTTCCAAATTCAGTCTGGTTTTCAGGTGTACAAGTCCCTTTTCCCAGTTGGCAAAGTAAGCACCTCTATATGGAACCCCAGATGTTATAAACTAGTTCAAAACACAAAAGACTACTGCCCTGCTGGCCTCTGCTGCTCGGCCACAGACATAGGTGACACTGTGTAAAATACTCCTTTTCTGCTGGAAAAGCACTCCTCTCCAGGGAGATGCTGCCTCCCAGTCTAGGAATTAAGTCCAGCTGAGGCCTCCGTATGGGTATATTGGCCTCCTGGTAGAACAAGATGGCGTCCCAATCAAGCTGCCATCTGCCTTAGTACAGCCTACTAAACGGTGGTGGTGGAAAGAGAGGCCAAAGGTGCTATGATGCAGAGTCCAAAGCTGGGCTCTCAAAATGTGGCAATTTCACCTGCCGATCCCACCAACAGTGTGTTTAACAATAGCTACTAGTCAAGTCTCAGCTCCATCTGCTGGCTAAGACAGAGAAAAAGAAGCTAAAATGGCAAGTTACCTTCAGTCTGTGAAAGTGAGCATTCACCAACAGTGGGGGATGGCAAAAGAAAGAAGGTTTTCCGTTCAGTGGTATGAAGTCCAAATTAACAGCGCTATGCTGTGTCCTGGAGCTCACTAGGTGTCCAGAAATCTCCTTTTAATTATCAGTTCAAGTCTTGGTTTCCAGAGGGATTTAAGGAGATTAGTGTTTAGTATGCCATCTTGACTCCATCCAAGAAGTAAATATATTTCTGCTTGTAGATTTCTTGATCCTACATACACAGAATCATAAAGACAAAAAAAGCTTAATGAACTCATAAATGGGATTAGTATTATCAAGTTTTTAAGATACAAGATTCACATACAAGTATGAATGGTACTGCTATGCAGCAACAATGAACAAGGCCCATGGAAATAGCAATTAAGAAATCAAATAACATACTGTGTTGGGCAAATCTTCTGTAAAAGACCTCTTTAAAGTATTAAAAAGAAAAGATGTCACTTCACAGACTAAGATGTGTCTAACTCAAGTGACAGTTGTTTTCTATCAACCCATGAACAAGAAAAGCTAGACCATGACTAAAGAAAATTAAAGAAATGATGCATTTGAATTATGGTGTTAGTGAAGAATATTGAACATTCCATAGACTACCAAAAGAAAGAATAAGTCTGTCTTGGAAGTACAACGGAACATTCCTTAGAAGGGAGGATGATGAGACTTCATCCCATGTACTTTGGACAGGTTATCAGGAGGGACTAGTCCCTGGAAAAGGACGTCGTGTTCAGTAGTGTCAGTGAGAGAAAGACCCTCAAGGAGACATATTAATGTAGTGCCTGCAAAGATGGGCTTGAAGATAGGGAAGATTGCAAGGATGGTGCAAAACAGGTCAGTGTTGTGTGTGTGTGTATGCATATTTCTATCAACATGGGTTCATAGAAAATACTACCATGGGTTAGTAGTAATATTGAATATTAATATATAACATATTTTATATATGTATACTCATACACACATACGGTTTTTATGAGTTGGAACAGATTTGATGGCACTGAACAACAGCAACTACTATGAACAAACCAAAAATGAAATTAAGGGGGAAAAAATTAATCTATAATAGCACCAAAGGAGACCTGGTGGCAGAGTAGCTAAGAGCTCAGGCTGCAAACCAAAGATTGGCAGTTCAAATCCACCAAGAGCTCTTTGAAAACTCTGTGGGGCAGTTATGCTCTATTCTATAGATTTGTTATGAGCCTAAGGGACTCCATGGCACATCACCGCCACCACCACCACCACAGCAAAAAAAGAATGAACTGTTTTGGAATAAATGTAAATGTTGTACTTTTAAAAAGTACAAAATTAAAAAAAAAATTAAAAAGCTAAAGAAATAGGAAACAATGTAAAAATACAATGTAAAATCCATCTCTTATTAATAACTGTTTTTACATTAAACGCTTACCCTTCGATTATTACATTTACAAATGGAATGTATTTTATCACCAAGTGTCTGTGTTCCAGATTCTCCAGAAAGCAGAGACAAAGGCAAGAATTACATAAGTGACTTGTTTGGGAAATGCAAGCTCTTGGAAATAAGGCAAAAAGGAAATAAGGCAAATTATAGACGCATACCAAAATAGTCCCCTTTGGTAGGAGTTTGCTTTTAGTTGATCAATTGTGGCTATCTATCAGGTAATCGCAAATGGATTTTGACCTCACCATTGTGATGTCATATTTCATCATTTATGGTGAGGGGTTTTAATCAAAATTAAATTGAAAATGAAGACAAAATTCAGGGCAGTCAGAAATACAAATGTACATAATATAGATAGGACCATAGGAACAAAGTAAGGGAAAAAAATGTGTGTGTGTATGTGTGCAATCAGAAGAATTGTCTAGTGGTATGTGTATGTATTTTCTCGTGTGTGTAGCTAACTTATGCTAGTTTGCAACAGTGAGTAATTAAATTTTCAGAGTGGGTAGTTAAATATTAGAAGACATTTGTAAAATCATTATTTCATAGGTTGAAATTACAGCCATGGCCTGAGTGTTGTCCCTGAAATTTGGCAAATGCTACTTGTCAAAGTTTTTCCTTTTTGCAAACAGCAGGTGTCTAAATATTTGCTAACACACTGTAGAAAGTAGTCTTTTCGATAAAAATTATAGAAATTATGTTTCAGATTGTTTTCTTGAAAGAGAAGTTGACAAACTAGAAATTTATTGGCCAGTTCATAGGTTAACATGGGTGACCAATTGTTTCCAAAAGACTGTAATTTACCAGGAGAACTTAGAAAAAGTTCTTGATTGCAGGCGTATGTTCATTGTGGAAGCAACATATTAATATTTCTTTCATTATACATTTTTGGAGAAATATGACTGGTATAAGTAGAAAATTGAATCTTGATATGTTACAACGTCTATCCTGTCTCTCATCTTTATTACTAGAAAAGCAGTAATAAAGAAATTTCAATGATAGTCATATTGTGTTATTATTCCTTGACTTGATATGCAGAATAATTTATTCATCTTGTCCCCCAAGACACTGATTATTGTAAATCTCAACTGCTGACTCTACTAGAAATTGTCTCATTAGATGGTGCAAAAGGTTCCAGGTCTTTTCTGACTCAAAATGAAGTCACAGTAATCACAGCAATCTTATCCATCCATTGATTTCTTGTCACCTGAAGGATTACTTCAAGACATCTTCCAATTCTTCATAGTTTTATTTGGATTATGAGATTGAAGGCTTTATTTCTTTGTACTTTATGAAGGTAATTACTACTGATTCTTCATTCTTGGACAGACCACTAATAAGGCTGCTGAGGTTCACGTGGTGATCATGTGGTATAAATGTGCTTTTCTTTATGGTTCTGACTTCAGGAATGCATTGCTCATCCTGTTGCCCTTTCTGTGTTTTATCTAAAATACGTTTTGTGGTCGTTTTAACACTGATTTGCATTATTCATTTTCTTTAGTGGTCTACTACGTTTCATTTTCAAGAAACTGAGAAGAACATCAAGTGTATTGGAAAGTGTTTACATACAAGGTACTTTACAAAATAAGTGTTTTTGTTACACTCCAACCACTTCCAGCCAGCATTCGGGAACTGAAGATTTCAAAATATCATTTCAACTATTATGGGGGAAAATGGAAACCCTTGTGGTGTAGTGATTAAGTTCTACAGCTGCTAACCAAAAGTTGGCAGTTCCAATCCCTCAGGCGTCCCTGGAAACTCTGTGGAGCAGTTCTACTCTGTACTATAGGGTTGCTATCAGTTGGAATCGACTCGTTGACAGTGAGGTAGGGGTTGGGGGGGAACTTTTCATTCCAATACGGTTTCAATAAGTGAAATTTGTAAGTATTATGTGTTTTGAACTTAATTTTACATGTTGTAAGTATTGAGGACCTCTTTTCACAGTGAGTAAAGTGATTGACTGCTAACTAAAAAGTAGACAGTTCAAAATCATCAGCTAATCCAAGAGAGAAATATGTGGCAGTTGGCCTTCATAGGATTTGGAATCTCTGTGGGATCACCATGAGTCCGAATTGCCTCAACAACAGTGTTTTTTGTTTTTAATTTATGTTTAGACACGGAAGTTTCTAAAATGTTAAAACCCAATTGGTTTGCATATATGAACTATATACTCATGGCTCTGCTTAGATCCTTCCTGAACTTCATGAAGCTTTGTTTACAGAGACACTTGTTGCTGAGAAACCTTGAATACTGGTGTGGAGGGGGGAAGAATCTGAGTGATAAAGGAATGATTAAATTTAAATGTGGACTTTCTCATCCAGGAGAATATTACATTTGTCTGAGCCTCCCTACTACACAACCGTATAAAACTTCACTTGGAGCTGGAGACCAATCATTGGTATCAGTTTTAGAAAGACAGAAACCTTTTTCAGGGCTCAGAGACAGCATGAGAAGTAGTAACATCAGTTGGAATCTTGATACACATCAAAGGAAATGAAGCCCTATGGCTGAAGAAATTATATGGACACCATAGACCAATAATTTTAAATATTAAAAGGCTCTTTTCATGCTAAAGACAATTTGTACTTATAAGCAGACAGCCCAAGGTTAGCAAGCACTGAGAGAAATCAGTCCTTTCAATCCAAAGATTTTTTACTTTCATGCCTCCTAGGGATTAAAGTGACTCATCTAATTCTCACAGATTAATGCAGTGTTCTTTTCCACTATTGTTATGTTACTGTGTGTCTGTGCATGTGTCTATGTTCACTTTTTGATCAATTTGTGTGCCAAGCCAAGCTAAGTGCCATGAGTCGATCAATTTGTGTATGTGTTTGAAAAAATAGAACAAACTTTTTTCAATCCCCTTCCTGTATCATATATCAAAGAGCAATGCTAAGTTTAAATTTAAATAGAAATGTCTTGTCAACAGGAGGTGTCTCTAGCCTATTTCAAACCTGATATGTAAGTTGGTATTCAAATTTGAAGTCTCATTTTCCCTCTTAATAAAAGCTATCTCATTTAGCCTCCAGAATATTCTTCTGTTGTGCCGACCTGATAATATAGGCAGATAGCGGTTCTGATTTATGATGCCTTTTTTCTTTTTTTTTTTTTTAATATAGCTTACATGTAACTCTTCAGTCTAGAATATGTGCTTGCTTGGTTCCTAACAAAGGCTCATTAAAGTGAGTGAAGCTAGTAAAAAACTTACCTTGAAACAGTTCCTTGCTTAACCCTATTCTCAAAGGACTGTCTAATTTGCGATTTTTATTTTAGACTTCACCAAAGATATTAAAAAGAAGTAACATATACCACTCTGCAAAAACTTGATCCTATTTCAAAAGTGGAGTAGGTGCATCATACTTTGAGTTAGCAACACATCCGTGATCATATCATTTATTTATAAAGGAAGAGCATTTAACATGATTTGTGATTAAGTAAATGACGTTTCGACATTTGTAGATGCAGTAAATTGATGTCATTTTTTTTTAATACCAGTACAATCTTTGTCTATAAAGGAGGTTTAGATATGCAAACCAAGCTGTGAGGCTTTTTTGTTTGTACATGCACATATATGCATGTGTGTGTTTTCTTCCTAGTGACTTAGTTGAAAAATTTTGGACATATGTATAAAATTTTGCATGTTTCTCTCTTTTAATACGATAATTTTGTTGTGGTGGGAAAAAATCTTTTACTCTGTTTCTAGCATAAAGTTTCTTTCCTTTTATACATAGACTAAAACTAAAAGCCAGATCATTGCTGTTGAGTCCATTGTGACTAAAATGACCCTATAGAGTTTCCAAAAAGATGCCAGTGGATTCAAACTGCTAACCTTTTGGTTAGCAGCAAAATACTTAATGACTGTTCTACCAGAGCTTATATATGTTGAGTGCAATTTAAACATGTTTTTTGTTTTCTTCAATCTGATTTAGAAAACATAAATTAAAATTTCAATCAATGGAAATCCTAGGTTATGGTTTATATTCTGGGGTACTAAATTTCTGATCAAATTAGATAAATATCAAATGTTTAAAATTTTCTAAAATCTGATTGCCTATAATTCTACTTTAATATATTAAATTTATTTATTTATTTTTAAATAATTCATTGTTTTTGACGGTATCCCAAGGTATATCACCTTGAACTTGAGTAAGGATTTTTCCCAAGCTAGGTAAAACATTAGGCTATAAAAGTAGTAACTGCAGGACATAATGTAAAAACTATTTTATGAAGCCATGGTATTTTTAATCACCTCATGTGCATAAAAAAGCTGAATAAGAAATAAGGAAGGCTGAAGAAGAATTAATGCCTTTAGTGAAGACTATTGAATATACCATAGGGTACCAGCAGAATGAATAAATTTGTCTTGGAAGAAGTACAGCCAGGACGCTTCTTAGAAGCAAGGCTGGAGAGACTTCATCTCATATGCTTTGGACGTGTTATCATAAGGACTAGTCTGGAAAAAGATATCACGCTTGGTAAACTAGAGGGTCAGTAGAAAACGAGATGACTCTGAAAGAGACAGATTAGCAGAGTGGCTGGGATGTCAGAATGGCCTCAAGCATAGCAAGGATTGTGAGGATTGTGCAGGACCAGGCAGTGTTTTGTTCTGTTATACATACGGTCACTTTCAGTTGGAACCAACTGGATAGCACTTATTATGGACAAATTTCTGAATGTGCTGCTTAGTTTCCCTAATTGTTGGCTACCACTTCTAAAAATCTGTATTTTTTATATTTTATTAAATCTTATTATCTGATGAATCTGATTGGGTGGAATTTACTTAATCAAAATTTTATGAAGAAAGAAGACAAAAGTAACCTAAAAACAGCCTGAATCTCACTATGTCATCTTTGAAGTCCTCCCACTGGGAAGCTATGCAGCATCATTAGTGCCTAGCCCACCCTTCAAAACAATTTTGGAACTCTTTCTGGAATGGCCATTGAACACGGTGGCACACTGGTAACTTTGCAAACTTAATCGTATCATTGTCTGTGAGGGAGCTTTTAGCCAGTAAACAAATAACTGTATTGGACCACCCTCCCTATCATCTGAGCTGGCCCCCAATGACTTTTTCTTGACCCGAAGATAAAGAAAATATTGAGAGGAAGACATTTTGATGACATTCTGGACATCAAAGGTAATAGGATGACAGCTCTAATGGCCATTCCAGAAAAAGAGTTCCAAAATTGCTTTGAAGGGTGATTTAGGTGTTGGCATGGGCACATAGCTTCCCAAGAAGCGTACTTCAAAGGTGGCTGCGCAAAATTCAGCAGTGAAGTACATAACATGTTTTCTAGGATGAGTTTGTGAACTTATTGTTGGACCTCGTATAGTAAAACTAAAAACAGAGATCCACTATACGTCTAGCATTTTTTTTTTCAGCAAATGATACGGCTAGTTCTATTCTTTTTATTTATTATATAAAAAGGTGAGAGACAGAAGTTTTTCCAATAACTTCTTATTGACTGACTCTACCTGATTATAGGTCCCTAAATGATCACATGATGCAAGGAAGCCATCTAACTCTAACTTTTATGGTTAGTCTGTGTAGAATAAATTGTCTCCCGTTCAACCTTTCTTCTCTGGTTGACTTAAAAATACAGATTTAGGACTCAATACATAAATGTTCCTACACAGCTACATACTTAACATATCCTTAGTAGCTAGAGCAGTTCTGAGTAGAATTCACATGGCTTTGAATATGAAACTTAACTAGCTCATCACCACTAGTACAAGTTTTTGTTTTATAGTAGCTTTTATCACACTTGTAGTACATTAAAAGTGTTATCTGGGAGTAATTCACTGTTACTGCTTCTTACCAGAACTGCTGATTTTGTTCTTTTTTTTTAAAAAAAAAAAATCAAGTAGAAATGAATCATAGAACAGACTGATCTTGCTAATTAAGCTATAAAAACTTGTTAGCCTACTATCTTACGATTTAATGGTAGCCTAATAGGGGTAAGTCAGATCTTGTGAACCCATAGTATAAGTGTGGCATGTGTAGGGGACAAATAGACTGAAATCTGTCTGTATTATACCAGGAAATTACATATTCTTCTTAAAGTAAAATAAACACTTGACAAAGCTGTTAATCATCCCTAGTGGAAAGGATTTACAGATTCAATATTAAGATGATGAGCTTCCCACCGGTCTTAGAAGCACTATAGTCAAATGAATCCATTTGCCTCTGAAATCACTTAGATAAAAATGATATTCATATTGAAGAATATGAATGGCTTGAATGCTAAAATGTCACTTTAAAAATGCATTGTCCTTTCTGTGGGCTCCAAATAGCTTTCAGTTAATATTTGGTTAAAAAAGACATCCCAAATCACTTTCTTGAATACAAAATAAGTAACCTGTATTTTATGTGGAAAGGAGAATGAATGTGAGGATAAGAACACAAGTAAGCATGTACATTTCTCAAATTTGTGTCACATTTATGCCTATATCTCTACCATAAAATTCTACTCATTTCATCTTGATTATGATTACTTCACAAAGCCTTGCTCTTAAACTCTGAGGTAAATCGAAATAATCTTCATTGATGACATATTTAGAAATTTACCTGTAGTAACACTGTAGCTGGTAACTCCTATAAAAACAACCATCTTTCAGAAGTTACCCATTCACAAAGAGATCATAGAGTTTAGTGATTAAGGATGTGTGCACTGTAGTATAAGTACATTTGTTTCCTAGGAAACAGACTAGTACTGTGCCACTGAAGAAATTTGTAAGCGTTAAAATATTCTGTAATCAGGCCCCAGGAGAACAGACTAAATTTTTTAAAAGGAATAAATATTTGACATCTTAGCTATTTTCTGAATGTACTTGTAGAAGAGGGCTACTGTCAAAGAGCTGTATTTGGAGGGTAAGAATAACTGATAGGATAGGTGCAGCAAGAGTACACTTTGAAGTGGCTAATGCACGTTGCTGGATTAATGCAGGTATTAGCTGGAGGAGGAAGGAAATAAAGTTGAAGGCAAGTAGAAGCCAATACGTGTCCGAACTCTGGACAATGAACAAGAAAGACCAAAGAAGAGCTGATACCTTCGAATTCTGGTGTTGGTGAAGAATATAGAATATTCCATGGGCTACCAGAACAATGAACAAATTTGTCTTGGGTTAGGTATGACTGGAATGCTCCTTAGAAACAAAAATATGCACACTTTGAACATTTTATTAGGAGACACTAGTCTCTAGAGACAGACATCATGCTTGGTAGAGTGTCAATAAAAAAAAAGATCCTGGATAACATAGTTTGACACAGTGGCTGCAACAATGAGCTCAAGCATAACAATGATTTTCAGACTAGTGCAAGATTAGAGACTGTTTCATTATGCTGCACATACTCTGGTCATATGTCAGAACCAATTCAGTGTCAGCTAATAACAACAACAGAAGCCAATAAGTTTTAGGGCTTTGAGTTCATGGTAACTCTGTGTGACAAGCACTAATTTGAGATTTTTATCTAGACAATGACATGAACTAATTTATCTTTGTTTTCTGTGGCACAGGGCTAAAAAGTCAAATGCATTCACATAATTTTGACTCATGTAGATCCATGTGTTGTACAGTGAAAACTTCATAGGGTTTTCTTGGCTGTAGTTTTTATGAAAGCAGATCTCCAGGTATTTTTACCTCAGGACCACTAGGTGGTTATGACCCACCAATCTTTAAGTCAGAAGTACACATCAAATCATTTGCACCACCCAGGGACCTTGTGTTACACAGTAGTTATGTTTAATTTACAGGTGGAGTTAGAAGATAAAGGTAAAGATGTCGGCACCACCTAGGTGAAGATTTGGAAGAAAATGGAATAAACGGGTGGCTGGTATGAGAAACAGTGCATTTGTTTCTGCTGGTGGGCCTACCTCTGAATAGCAGTCACCAAATGGATACTGAAGAGATTAAGTCCTGACTCCTTTTGTGGACACTATCTGTATCTTCAGAACAAACTCTTCAGAGATGATCCTTCTATCATACATTAGAGTGGCTCCATGGATCTATTTCACTGCTGGAAATAACAGTTACCTTTCCTCTTTAACAATCATAAGTGACCACAAATATTGGTAGTTACATATGCATATCATTAAAAATAATAAAGAAACATTCAGAGGTCAACTGTTGTCATACTGTGTCTCCAGCATACAGATGGAGAACAGCATGGTATACATAGGGAAACCAAATATTGAATCTCTTAAGTACAGAAAGAATCAGGATTTATTTCCTTAGGAAAATTGTGAGATATGTTGTTTACCAATATTGTGTTGTTCAGAAGGCCTCTCATTCCTCACGGAAAAGTACTGAAATTGATCTAAAAATACTTTCCTTTGGCAAAGTTCTGTGAATATGAGGATATAACTACTTTATACATTTAATAAGCAGAATATAAAAATACATACGTATAGTTAATGTCAAGAGTCTGTAAACATATGGAAGCAAGTTGAGTAGGGAAATGTAACAAAGAGACAAAAATAGAAGGCAGAAAGGAAATACATATATATGCAAATTCAAAAGCACATCAAATAAAACTTTTCCATTACACTATAAAGTAACATACAAATACCTACCTGAGTCAAATTAGAATTATAAATATCATGGATGGAAATTTTGAGTAACTTTTGGGAAAGTAATATTTAAATTATTGTTAACTCACTTCCATAAAATAGCATTTCCAAAGCATCAATACTGGACTTTTATTACTAAATTTGGCATCATATTTTGTGTTTGGCCATCTGCTTCATGAAGGACAAGTAATGCAACTATAAGGCTGATAACATGTTAAGCTCTAGCTGCTTTGACAAAACTGCATGATGATACTGGCTCATTATCAAATGTATACATGAAGACTAAACTCCCAAATTAATAAAAAGAAAAAGTGCAATTCTAAATTAAAAGCAAAAATTACAGAAGCATCAAATCTACTTTGTCTAAAATGGCTTCTATGAAGCCAGCATAACCCTGATACCAAAACCAGGGACAGATCCCACAAAAAAAGAAAATTACAGACCAATATCACTCATGAATCTAGATGCAAAAATCATCAACAAAATTCTAGCCTATAGAATTCAACAGCATATAAAAATGATCATTCATCATGAGCAAGTTTGTTTCATTCCAGAGATGCAAGGCTGGTTCAACATCAGAAAAACAATTAATGTAATCAACCATATTAATAACACAAAAGATAAAAATCACCTGATTTTGTCAACTGCTGCAGAAAAGGCATTTGACAAAGTTCAACATCCATTCATGCTTAAAACTCTCAGAAATATAGGAATAAAAGGGAAATTCCTCAATATAAGCAATAGCATCTATGCAAAGCTAACTGCTTTCATCACCCTGAATGGTGAAAGACTGAAAGAATTCCCTTTAAGAACGTGAACTGGACAAGGATGCCTGCTCTCACCACTTCTATTCAACATTGTCCTAGAAGTTCTAGCCAGAGCAGTTAGACAAAACAAAGAAATAAAAGGCATCTGTATTGGCACTGAAGAAGCAACGATTGCCTTCTTTGCAGATATGATTGTTTATACAGAGAATCCAAAGAAATCCATAAGTAAACTATTAGAGCTAATAGAAGAATTCAGCAAAGTATCGGGATACAAGATAAACATAACTAAATCAGTAGATTCCTTTATACCAACAATGAAATCATTAATGAAGAAATCACCAAATCAATTCCATTTACTATAGCCCCCAAGAAGATAAAATATCTAGGAATAAATCTAACTAGAGAAATAAGAGATCTTTACAGAGAAAACTACAAGCCATTGCTACAAGAAACTAAGAGGGACTTACATAAGTGGAGTAATCTGCCCTGCTCACGGACAGGAAGACTCAATATTGTGAAAATGCCTATTTTGCTCAAAGCACTCTACTTATATAATGCAATCCCAATACAAATTCCAGTGACATTTTTTAATGAGATGGAGAAACAAATTACCAGCTTTATCTGGAAAGGGAAGAAACCCCGAATAAGTAAAGCACTACTGAAAAAGAAGAACATGCTAGGAGGCCTCTCACTACCTGACTTTAAAACCTATTACACTGCCACAGTAGTCAAAACAGCCTGGTAATTGTACAAAAAGAGACATATAGACCAATGAAACAAAGTAGAGACCCCAGAGATGCCACCATCCTCTTATGAACAGCTGATATTTGACAAAGGTCCTAAGAATTTGAACTGGGGTAAGAACAGTCTCTTTAACAAATGGTGCTGGCATAATTGGATATCCATTTGCAAAAGATTGAAACAAGACCCATATCTCACACCTTATACAAAAATCAACTCAAATTGATAAAAGACCTGAATATAAAAGCTAAAATGATAAAGTTCATCCAAGATAAGACAGGCTCAACAATGGACATTTTAATACGCAATATAGACAGACTTCAAAATCTGACAAACAAAACACATTCATCAGAAGAGAAAATAGATAAATGGGAATTAATAAGAATCAAACACTTCTGCTCATCCAAAGACTTCATCAAAAGAATTAAAAGACCACCTACAGGATGGGAAAAAATATTTGGCAACTCTATGTCAGACCGACACCTGATGTCCATAATCTATAAGGTTCTACAAGATATCAATAAGAAAAAGACAAATCATCCAATTAAGCAATGGGCAAAGGAGATGGACAGACACCTAAAGAGGAGATCCAGGCAGCCAAAAAACACATGCATACATGTTCACGATCATTAATTATTAAAGAAATTCAAATCAAAATGACAATGAGATATCATCTCACCCCAACAAGATTGGCCATGATCCAAAAAACACAAAACAATATATGTCGGAGAGGCTGTGAGGAGACTGGAACTCTCCTTCACTGTTGGTGGGATTGCAGAATGGTGCAACCTCTTTGGAAAGCAATTTGGCCTTACTTTAAAATCATGGATATAGATATACCTTTTGACCCAGTAATTCCTCTGCTAGGAAAATATTGTGCAAAATCAAGGCCATTCACACCAACAGCTACATGCACACGAATGTTCACTGTGGCTCAGTCCACGATAGCAAAAATTTGGAATCAACCCAGATGCCCAACAACAGAAGAATGGATGGGTAAACTTTGGTATATATACTCCATGGAGTACTATACACTGATAAAGAACAACGATGATAGCAGGAAATCTCTCAATTTGGTCTCAACTGGAGGACATTATGTTGAGTGAAACTAGTCAGCAACAGAAGAACAATTATTATATGAGACTCCTACGATAAAAACTTAAAAGCATACTCATACGTAATAGAAAAGACTCTTTGATGGCTATAAGGGTGGGGAAGGTGGGAGGGAGGGAAGGCAAGGAGCGAGGGTTTAGATTAGATAATTGTTAAAAATTTGGTAGGGTGAGATTGGTGACAATACACATTAGTAAGAAGATCAATATTAATGGGACTTCGACACAACTTGTGTACTCCTCCTCTCTTAACCCAATATTGTAAGCACAGAGTATGTGCACTTTCATTTTTTTATTTAATAAAAATAATTTTTTTAAAATGGTAGTTCTTAATATCTCATGACAACTGCAACACATGAAGTGTGACTCATCTGAGTTGAGATACTCTGTGAGTATAAAATATGTACTGAGTTTGTGTTTCATTTACAAAGGAATGTAAAATCTCTGATGAATGATTCTGTGTTTATTACATGTGAAATGATTGTGTCATTTTTGTTTAAAGGATGGTTTTGAAATTGAGTTCACTGATGGGGTAAAAACAATACTGTGTAGATTCTTGAACCTTGACTGTCCTTCTTGCTCTTAGGACATAGTAATCAAATCCCAAGAAGGAAGCTCATCCAACCTACTGGAGGATAAGAGTCTGCACAGAGGAGACGTCAAGCTTCTCAGCCAACAGCCAGTAACACCTTGCACACCTATGAGTCAGATCATATTGGATTTTCCATTTTACTACCCATCCCCTGAAAGAATGAGCTCAAGATAAGTCAGCAGAAGAAACATCAGTCAACCTACAGAACTGTGAGTTAAAAATAATTGTTGTTGGAGAGACTGTCAAAGATGGCTGTCTATTCAAATGCCTCTTCTGATATCTCTAACAGCTAAGGCCTTGAAAGACAACTGAACTGAACACACAGGAACATTCCAGGAACCCCAAGATCAGGCAGAAAAATGTAAGATCAGTCTGCATAGCAGAAAGGGAACAACTGCCTTTGTCAGAGATGAATCAGCTGTACAAAGGGTCATGCTTCAACTGATGTGGTAGTAGAGAAGTAGCTCAAGTACAGAGGCCATCTTTGTTGGATAGGAGGCTAGGACTGGGGCTGCTGCCCCCCAGGACCATGACTGGAGCTGGCTGCCATGCTGAGCAGGGATGCCTGTCAGAAGAGCATCTGTTTCAACTGAGAGACTGAGCTTGGGACAGCCATGCCTAGGGGCACAGCAGTGGCTGGTGGTAGAGTGCAGCAGCACCTTTTCCCCCTCCTTTGTCTGAATCACACTGGAGGAGAAATTCTGGTGCTCTACTTGGACCAGAAGTGTAATTGTACATGTGTGCCCTCAGCTTTTCTCTCAGTCACAGAGAGGGAAACAAAGGGAAGTAGATAAGCAAACCTCCTCTGAGTAAACTGAGCTGCAGTCCAGAGTCTAAGACAAATTTCAATAATCATTTCAAGATAAGTACGTGTGATTTCTTGGGACTCAATCCTTTCCTACTTGCTGATTTACCACCCAATTTACCACCCAATTTACCACCCAATTTACCACCTTTTCCAATTACTTTTGTTTTACACTAGAGGCTAAATTCTGGTGCACTACCCAGGAGGAAGTAGGACATTTCATTTGTGTTCCCTGGGCTTTTCTCCTGGTCTAGGAGAGGGAAACAAAGAGAGGGCTATAAGACAATTTCTACCAGCTCTTCTGAGCTACAGATTGCTACACCTGTAGACTCACAGAAAAAATGTGATTTTCATGACTCAAAGTTATCCTACACAATGACTGTACTCCCTATGCCCAACCTTTTCCCTTCCATACTCTGCTCTACACCTGACTGTCAATTCTAGAGAACTAACTGGGCCAGTGGTGGGGTATTTATGTGTCTGTCTGAGGCTTTTCTCCTGAGCCCACAGAGGGACAGGACACTTAATTATTAAAGTTCCAGTGACCATTCTAGCTCAAAGCACTAGACTAATTGGACTGTCAAAATCAAATTTAAATACACACGTACACACACACATAAAATTAAGGTGCAATAACCTAACAAATCAGAACAGCTTTCTGACGAGTAAGAGACAGTACTTAATCTCTAACCATTCAAACTAGGAGACCAGCATGACTCCAGAAAACTCCCCAAATAAAGAATCAAAAAATTTCCCTGATGAAGGAGGTTTATGGAACTATTGGAAATAGAATATAAAAGGATTATGTAGACAGCCCTTCTAGATCTCAGAGTAGAGTTTAGATAAAGTCCAGTGAACAAACTGAAAAGTTAAGCAAGCTGCATGAATTGCTACAACAATCTGAAATTCAGGAGATCACTAATAAAATCACAGAATTAGACAATTCAATTGAAAGTCAAAGGAGCAGGACTGAGGATTTGGAATGCAGAATCAGTGAGACCGAAAATAAAGCCATTAATACCAGCATTTATGATGAAAAATCAGACAAAAGAATGAAGAAAAATGAAAAATCATTAACAGTATGTGGACTATATCAAAAGGAATAATTTCTAAGTGATTACAGTACCAGAACAGGGTGGAATAGCAGAAAACATGGAGAATTGTTGAATAGTTGCTGACAGAAACTTCTCTGACATCATGAAAGATGAGATGATATCTATCCAAGACACTCATTGAGCTCCACAAAAGGTAGATACCAAAGAAAAACATGAAGACATATTTTAATCAAGCTTAACAAACTGAAACATAGGAGAGACAATTAAAGGCAATTAGGCTTAAACCCCAACTAACTTACAAAGGAGAGTCGTTTAAACTGAGCTCCAATTACTAAGCTGAAACCATGTTGGCTAGAAGGTAATGGGATGACATACATAGCCTTGAAGGAAAAATAACTTCCAACCCAGAATTGTATATGCTGCAAAATTGTCTCTCAAATATTATGGTGCTATTAGGAGATACCCAGATAAAACAAAAGTTTAGAGACCTTGCAAAACACAAACCAAAATTACAAGAAATACTGTAAGAAATTTCTTTGATCAGAAAACCAATAGTATCAGACATATAATTCAATCCAGAACATGGTGTTCAGCATTCTGCTTGACTGGGGAAGTAACAAAGCTCAATCAAAGCTAAAATATTGGGTGTGGGGCCAAGGTGGCAGACTAGACACACATTTCCTCAATTCTTTCTGAGAACTAAGGCCTACAACAGTAACTGAAAGGATCCATATGAACATTCTGTGAGCTCCAAGATCAGGCATAGGACTGTGAAACTGGACTGCACAACAGGAAGGGGGAAAAATACCTTGTTGGTGGTCAGACAGTGGCACAGCAAGTACTGCTTCTGCTGGTGTGGTGTCTGGGAGGATGCCTTCTGTTGGGAGGTGCCCAGGAGATGCTGTCTTTGTCAGCCAGGAGGCTGGGACTGGTTCTGCTGAACTTGTGAATCTGGCAGCACTCGACTACTTTGCTGATCTGCAGTGCCTAAGTGCAGAGAGATGATGCATGTGACACCCACATTTAGAGATCCCACCAATGGTAAATGACTGAGGGCGCCAGTTCTCCTTCCCCCTCTTCTGTGAGCTATGCCATAGAATATGTTGCAAAGGACACTCAGGTAGTACCACATCATGGTCTACTGAGAGGTGCAATCACCTCTCAGGAGGTGATTTTCATGTTAAGCAACACTGCATGTCTGGTTAGCACTGCTCCCAGCAAAAAGCTGTTCTTAACCCAATTGTACCTAGAGAACATACCAATAAATGGGGGCCAAGTGTGGTGGAGTCCTACCCTTTTCCTTCTTTAAACCACATCATAGCATCAGCTGACTAATAATGAAGTGCTGTCTTTGTTAATCAGGTTGCAAGCCCTGACACCTCTCAGGGCCTGATTGCTACTAGCTACAGCTGGTCAACAATTCTTTCTGCAGAAAATCAAATTTTAAGACTCACACCACAACTTGCATTGGTGTAACACCAGAAAAAATTAACAGCTTTTGGATAGCATGAAGACAAGAATTGATATCTAATCCTGTGAAAATGCAGACCACCATGGCTCTGAAAAACTGCCCCCTAAAAGAGTCAAACAACATCCCAGATGAAGAAATTTTTCTGGAATTATCAGAGCTAGAATACAAAATAATTATGTATATAGCTCATCTAGAGATTAAGCAAAAGATAGCAGAATAAAATGAAAAATTAAGTAAGCTTTATGAGCTGCTAGAATATCAGTGATCTGAAATTCAGCGGATCAATAATAAAATTATAGAATTAAACAACTCAACGCAAAGCCAAAAGAGAAGATTAGAGGAATTAGAACACAGAATTATTGAACTTGAAGATAAGGCAACCCGTACCAGCATTTAATAGGAAAAATCAGATAAAAGAAATAAGACAGATGAAGAAGCATAAAGAAGCATGTGGGACTCTATCAAGAGTAATAATTTACAAATAACTGGAGATCCAGAACAAAGAGGGAGAGTAGAAAATACAAAGAGAATTGTTGAAGACTTGCTGATGGAAAAATTCACTGACATCAAGAAAGAAGGGAATATAGGTATTCAAGATGCTTATCGAATACCACAAAAACCAGACAGCAAAAGAAATTCACCAGGCTATATTATAATCAGCCTTAAGAAAATGAAACATAAAAGAGCCTCTTAAATGCAGTGAGACTTAAAATAAACTAATGTACCAAGGGAAGCCCTGCAGGCTTTCATCTGACTGTTTGGCAGAAACAGTGTTGGCAAGAAGACAGTGGACTGACACATACAGAGCCTTGAAGGAGAAAAATTTCCAGTCAAGAATTACACAGCCTACAAAATTGTCTCTTAAATATGAAGGTGAAAATAAGACATTCTCAGAGAAGAGATGGTTGGAGATTTTGCTAAAATCAATCTAAAACTATAAAAAATACTGAAGCTCTTTGTTTAGAGAAGCAATAACATCAGTTATGTACCTAAGGAGGCAGTGAAGGACAGAGCATCTGAAGTCCCACTCAGCTAGGGAATTCACAAAGCTCAATCAAAGATACAATATTATAATTAGGGAATCAGCGATCTTAACATGAAAACTATGACATCATCACACCATAAAGAGAGGTATATTGCAGCAGTTACAATTCTTTCAGATAGGGAGGAAATTGAGAAGACACACAGAAGTTACAGATTGATTTAAATTTAGAATATTGAGGGAGATCAAAGGGTTAGCCACAAAGCAAACTAATAATGAGACACATCAGAAGAAGAAACATGATACAGGAGTCTCAACAAACACAAAACCAACACTGAAAAAGATGAAAAGTAAACTCATAAAGAAAATCTAGAACAGAATAGATTCAGAACAGAATATTAAGAGAAGCAAAGAAAATAGCAACAACAGAAAAATAAAGGCATCAAAATGACACCATTAAACACATACCTATCAATAACTACACTGAAGGTAAATGGTCTGAATTTCAGTTCCCATAAAGAGGATCAAAAGACATGATCCACCTATAGGTTGCTTACAAGAAACACGCCTTAGACTCAAAGATATGAACAAACTGAAAATCAAAGAATGGAAAAACACATATCAAGCTAACAACACACAAAGAACAGCAGGAGTGGCAATACTAATCTCACATAAAATATATTTTAATGTAAGCTCCACTGTCTTGGACAAGGATGGACGCTATTTACTACTGAAAGGTTCGGTGCATAAGCAGGATGTAACAATATTAAATATTTATGCACCCAACCTGACTCAATGGCACTTGGCTTAGCTTATACCAGAGCACCTAAATACATCAAACAAATGCTGACAACATTGAAAAATGAGGTAAATAACTCCACAATAATAGTTGGAGACTTCAATACTCCACTTTCAGTAATGGATAGATCGTCCAGAATAACAAAAACAAAACAAAAAACTTGGTAAATATACAGAATATCTTGTTGAGACAATCAACCAACTGACTTTATTGACATATACAAACTTTTGACCCAGCAACAGATAAGTACACCACCTATTAAAGTGTACGTGGAGCATTCTCCAGAATAGACATGTATTAGGACATAAACAAATCTAAACAAAATCCAATCCATTGTATTATTGCAAAGCATCTTCTCAGACCATAAAGCCATAAAAGTTGAAATCAACAGAAGAAAAATCACAGGTAGAAATCTGAACGCACAGAAAATGAACATCATCTTGCTCAAAAATCCTTGGGTTATGGAAGAAATCAAGGGTGTGATAAAGAAATTTATGGAGTCAAATGAAAATAAAAACACAATCTACTAGAACTAATGGGATACAGCAAAAGCAGTGCTCTGAGGTCAATTTATCTCTGTAAATGCACACATCCAGAAGGAAGAAAGGGCCCAAGCCAAAGAAGTAACCCTATAACTTGAACAGGTAGAAAGACAGCAACATACCAACCCTCAGGCACCAGAAGAAAACAGATAATAAAGATGAAAGCAGAACTAGATGAATTAGAAAACAGAAGAACAATCTGAAAAAATTAACAAAACTAAAAGTTGGTTCTTTGAAAAGATCAACAAAATAGATAAAGCACTGGCTAAACTTACAAAAGAAAACAGCAGAGGAAACAAATAACCTCAATGAGAAATGAGACTGGAGATGTCACAACAGGTCCAATAGAAATCAAAAGTATCAAAACAGAATACTGTGAAAAACTATAACAGATTTGAAAACCTAAAGGAAATGGGCAAATTTCTAGATTCACATCACTTACCAAAATTATCACAAGAAGAAGTAGAACAACTTGATAAACAAATCACAAACAGATGAAAAAGTCATCCAAAAAAAAAAAAAAAGTCCTGGCCCAGATGGCTTCACTGGAGAATTCTAGCAAACTTTGGGAGAGGAGTTAATTCCAATACACAGCATGGAAAGTGATGGAATACTCCCAAATTCATTCTATGAAGCCAGTATAACACTGATACCAAAGCCACCAAAAAAATGAAGAAGAAGAAGAAAATTACAGCCCAGTATCACTCATGAACCTAGATACAAAAATGTTCAACAAAATATTAGCCAATGGAATTGAACAACATATCAAAAACTAATTCATCATGATAAAATTGGATTCACACCAGGGATGAAAATTTGGTTCCACATCAGAAAAAACAACAAATTAGATCAGCCACATAAATAATTCAAGGGATAAGAATCACCTGATTTTGTCTATTCATGCAGAAAATGCAACTGACAAAGTCCAACATATATTCATGCTAAAAACTCTCAGCAAAATAGGAATAGAGGAGAAATTCCTCAATGCAATAAGGGGCATCTATACAAAAGTCAGCTGCCTATATCATTCTGAATTCAATGAAACTGAAAGAATCTCCCTTGAAAATGGTGACTAAGCAAGGATGCCAACTATCACCACTTCTACTCAACACTGTTCTAGAGGTAATAGTCAGAGCAATCAGACAAGACAAAGAAATAAAAAGCATCCACACTGGAAAAAATGAAGTAAAACTCTCCCTGCTTGCAGATGATATTACTGTATAAACAGAGAATCCTAAAGAATACATAAGTAAACTAATGAAACTAGTAGAAGAGTTCAACAAATTCTCAGCAAAGGGAACATCAAAGATAAAATCACCAAATCAATACCATTTACAATAGTCCCCAAGAAGATAAAGCGCCTAGGAACAAAATACAACCAGAGAAGCAAGAGACCTATATGGCGAGAATTACAAGACCTTACTGCAAAAAATGGAAAGACTTACACTAAGTGGAGAAAACTACCTTGTTCTTGGATAGCAAGACTTAACATTGTGAAAATGTCTGTTTTACCCAGAGTGATCTACATACACAATGCAATCCCAATACAAATTCCATTGTCATTTTTTAATGAGATAGAGAAACAAACCATCAACTTTGTTTAGAAAGGGAAGAAACCCCGAATAAGTAAGACACTACTGACGAAGAGGAACACAGTGGGGAACTTCACACCACCCAACTTTAGAACCTACTACATTGCCAAGGTAGTCAAAATAGCCTGGTACTGGTACAGAAAGAGACACAGGCTATTGGAACAGAACTGAGTCACCAGAAATATCACCACCCTCGTATGAATAGCTGATATTCAACAAAGGTCCAAGGGTCTTAAACTGGGGTAAATGATGATGTTGGCAAACTTGGACATCCATTTGCAAAAACTGAAACAAGAACCACGTCTCACACGTGACACAAAAACTAATTCAAAATGGATCATAGACCCAAATATCAAATGTAAAATGATACAGATCATGCAAGAAACAATGGAGTCAACAATGGAAATTCTAATATCCAGCTTAGAGAGTCTTCAGAATCTGACAAACAAAGCATTAACAACTAAAGAGAAAAATAGATAAATGGGAACTACTAAGAATTAAACACTTTTGCTCATCCAAAGATTTTTATCAAGAATGTTAAAAGGCTACCTAAAGAGTGAGGGGAAAAAAAAAACCACATGGCAACTATATGGCAGACTGACATCTCATCTCCTTAATACACAAGGTACTGCAAAAATGGCAACAAGAAAAAGACATATAACCCAATTAAACAATGGGCAAAAGAGATGGGCACACACTTCACCAAAAAAGACATCCAGGCAGTCAAAAGACACAGGAGGAAATGCTTACGATCATTAGCTGTTAGAGAAGTAGAAAGTAAAACAATGATGAGATACCATCTCACCCTGACAAGATTCACTATAATGCAAAAAACACAAAACAACAAATGCTGGATAAGCCGTCTAGAGATTGGAATGCTGCTACACTTCTGGTGGGACTGCAAAATGTTACCTCTTTGGAAAGCAATCTGGTCCTTCCTTAGCAAGCTAGAAATAGACATACTGTTTGATCCAGTAACCCCACTGCTCAGAATATATCCTACAGAAACAAACGCTGTTACACGAACAGACAGATGCACATGAATGTTTATTGCAGCATTGTCCATGATAGCAAATAGATGGAATCAACCCAGATGTCCATCAGCAGATGAATGGATAATTAAACTATGGTACATATACACAATGCAGCACTAAGCAATGAAGAACAATGGTGATTTCCGAAAGCATATCCTAACCTGGTTTCAAGTGGAAGACATTATGCTGAGTGAAATCAGCCAGCGGCAAAAGGACAAATATTGTATGAGGCCTCTACTATAAGAACTTAAAAATAGGCTTATACACAGAGAGGACTCTTTGAGGCTACAATGGTGGGGAGGGAGGGAGAGGATAGGTCACTGTTTTAGTCAACTAGGGCTGCTCTAACTGAAATACCACAGAGTGGATGGCTTTAACAAAGGAAGGTTTATTCTTACGCAGTCTGGTAGTCCATATTCATGGTGTCCGCTGGAGGGGAAGGCTTTCCCCGGTCGGCTCTGGAGGAAAGTCCAGTAGTGTATCAGTCTTTGTCCAGGGAGCATCTTGGCACAGGAACCTCAGGTCTGAAGGATGCACTCTTCTCCCGGTGCTGCTTGCTTGCTTGATGGTGTGTGGTTCCCAACTCTCTGTTTCCCTTTTCTTTTATCTCTCAAAGGCTGAAAGGATTAAGGGTGGGGCAAGCCATGCTCCAGGGAAACTCCCTTTACAGTGAAGCAGGGAGGTGATCTTATAAAGGATTTACAGTAGCACCCTAATGTTTTAACATACAGCATAGGAAAACCGCAAAATGGAGGACAGTCACAAGATAGTGGAAATCATGGCCCAGCCACATGGCTACACATATTTTTTTGGGGGGGACACAATTCAGTCCATGGCAGTCATGAATTAGACAGTAGATAGAAATTTGGTTAGGTGACAGCAGTGACACCACACAATCGAGAGTAGAATAACTTAACTGGGCTTCACCATAAACTGAAAGATTTTCTAAACTCAACTTTATATTTCACATAATAGAGTAGCAGGGACCGGGATCTGGGAACCGTGTATTCCGCTGACATCAAGGCCAGGCCAGCCAGTCTTCTGCACACTATATTGGTGAGTGCCATCTGTCATTTTAAAATTTAAGCTAGCAAGATGCCGTCTGAGGTTCTCTGGCTCTGCAGTCCCCTGGGAGCACTCACTCCCCTGCGCTTGCTACCCGGGGGCACCAGAACCCTTCGGCACCAACCTTTGTGGGCCATCCTCACACCCCTAGTGCCAGTGCCAGCTACCTGGAGTATTTTGGCTCTCCAGCGCCAGCTCACCAGGTTGTACTCCCCACCCGCACCCCCACCCCCGCCAGGAGCTATTTGAGTGCTTGGGTTCCCTGGTGCCACCTCTCCAGGCTGCACTCAGTCCCTCTGCACCAGCTATCCAGAATGCCTCTTTAGGGCAATCTCGCAGGTGTGCACTCACCAACCCCATCAGCTACTTGGAGCATGCGGGCTCTCTAGGGCCACCTCCCCAGGTCACTCTTAACTCCTCTACAGCAGCTACGTGGAGCACATGGACTCTGTGGCGCCCCTGCCCAGGCCCTACCCAGCCTTCCACAGCTGCTACCTAGAGCCTGTGAGCTCTCCAGCTGCTACCCTGGTCAGAATTTTTTTTATAGAAAGGATTTACAACCAGTTGTGTGGATACAAAGGGGCTATCTGGACTTAGAGGATGTGGAATATAAATAGCATAGAACAATTCTTAAATTGGAATGGAGAAAATTGAGGATGAAAGATCATTATTTTGACACAAATAAAAGAGAAAAAGGGAGAGACAAAAAACAATGGTGAGAACAAGCCATTAATTGTTATGCAAATTTGAATGACACCAAAAGAATTCTAATAAAAAATGCAACTCATATATATGTATGTACACTTTAGTCCGTTTTATTGTTTACTTTTTTTTTCCTAAATTAGATTGATTCTGTTAGTCTTCAAAGTCATTTTTGTGCTTTTGACTATTTTCTTAATTCAGAGTTATTTTCGGTGAATGTATTCAGGTTTTAAAGCAGTTATTACTTAAGGGAAAAGATCAGGCCAGCTCTCTGTAAGGAGAACATTATAGACAGATCACTTGGCAATGCAGGAGAAAACACATCTTTTTTGTAGATACTTTTTAACATTTGATCCCACATATAAATCTACCATTTACTAGGATACACATAGGCTACATTTAACCTACAATACATATAGGCCACAAATAAACCTACAATTTATTAGAATAAACAAATACCATTCAGCACTATTCTTAAAAGTACATTTAACGCATCAGAGAACCATGGGCCAAAGAAATTGAAAAGAGATTGGGAAGGCTATATGAGGAACAAAAAGATTAATGAAGTGAGATTCTACACTTGATTTCTGATTTACATACTTTAAAAGCAGGAGAAAAATAAGTCAAATTCATTTATTTCAAAATAAACTAAAACTAAATCAAACACATTTCCACTGAGCAGCTTCTGACTCACGGTGATCCTGGAGAATAGAGTAGAACTGCCCATAGAATTTCCAAGGAATGGCCTGTGGATTCAAAATGCTAAGCTTTTAGTGAGCGGATGTAGTTCTTAACCACTGTACCCCTGAGACTCCTATTTAAAAATAGAAAAAATTAGTATATCACCTACTTGGATGCCCAGTGTGTGACTGATGATCAACTACATCATTATCATGGGCATTGACATATATATATATATATATATATGTATATATATATATATGTATATATATATGTATATATATATGTGTATATATATATATATACACACATATATATGCTCTGGACATTTAATGCTGAAATGTATGATTTAGCCACTAGCTTGTGTTGCTAAGTACCTGTAACATATCACTTAACCTCTTACATATAAACTAGATCTATTTTTTGTAGAGATGAAAATAGCAATGTTCTATCTTTGAAGCAAGTCATCAATGTTCAAACTAAGAATGTAGTATATCTGTCCCCAACTATAAGCATTTTACCAAGGTATTTAAGTCAGCAATCAGAGTAGCATTCTGTGTAGAGAAGGCATAGCAATGCAGCTACTGAGGAAAATAGAAGTTGAGAAATTGCCCTCTGGGTAAGATGTAAGTGGGAAACTGGCATGATTTATTGCCATGTACGTGGTATTAGCATGTATGTGGGTATAACAAATTAAACTTATGTTTCTGCTAATAAGTAAACCAGAAAATGACAATATACAGAAAACAAGTCTCTATGAAATTCTACCTGATAGTTCTGTGGTTTCTAAATTAGCTTTTTAAATTTTAATGATGTTGTCTTGGAAGTAACGTCATATTTCATAGCTTTAGAAATACAATACAACTTTAGAAATACCACAAGCTTTCTAAGAAATTCTTTGCTCCCTATAAATAAGTATTTCAAAAGTTCTGTTAAGAAAGTATTTTTGAGATTTCTTCTTCTTGGCAGAATATATATTGCTCTGTTTCCCCAAAGGACTCATCTATCCCAAAACACATTCCAATAAAAAAATATTGGATTCAATTTAAAATTTGTTTGATGTTTTTGTTTTTAAATACTCCCAATCTACTCTAAATTTATTTTTCCTTTCAGTTTAAAATACCACTTCTTTGAGGCGGAGGGGAATAGATTTTACCTTTTAAATTAAAACCTTGGATTGCATTACAGGAAAAACAAACCTTGTAACAGAGGAAAAGTAAGGTTGAATAACAAATAAATTAGATTCAGACTTGAGATAACAAAAATAGCTGTAATCAGAAGATATGTTTTATTATTACAGATGGAGATATGGTGAGAAAAGTGTGGGAGAATACCTAAGGCTTATTTTAAGACAAATGTAGCAATACATTACCTACATGCTTTATTTTCACATGCATATATTTTTTTAAATGACTTTTCTGCCATCTTTTATTTTTTAATAAAGAAAAGCAAATTTCATCATTAGAGAAGTAGAATTGGAGTTACCCATCATTTATTATGATTTTTTGATAGACATAATCTACAATGTCATGTGTTATGTTTAGTGGGATAATCGAATGAAACACAGTGTAATCTCTGTCTTCAGGGAGCTTATAATCCTATTTAAAAAAAAGGTAGACCTAAGAAAAACAAAACTTGAGGCATTTTCTGTATCAAATGATTCAGATTTTTAAATTCAAGGAAGACAATTCTTAAAAGAAATAATAAGCATACATGTTTATAGGGCTCAGAGTAATCAGTGCTGTGAAGCATGTCGGGGGAACAATACTGACCATTAATAGAAACATATTAAGATAAAGTACAGCACAAAGGGAAAGAGGAAAAAAGAAACTGCAAAATTTTGAATTCTGGATAAGGGAATTGAAATTTGAAAAAAAAAAAAAAGATGTGATTTGCAATCTACTTTGGAAAGTTTCTTTTTTACCTTCTTTGGACTTTGATTTCCTTATCCATTATTTGGACATTTTAAAATATATTTTCTATGCTAGAATTTCAGTGACTTACAGAGGCAAACAGAAGGCTATTGGAAGTAAACTGACAGCCAACGTGAGCACTTACCAGTTACTGCTGTATTCCTTAGGCACAAGATACTTCAGAGGTCCTGAATGGACTTGATGGCATTGGGTTTGTTTTCCGGTCTTTACAGCAAAATTATGCTTTCCTCAAAAAGATGCTATTACAGAATGTTTAATAAAATCAACTCACACACACATATTCATATCATGGACCAGACACTAGACTTTGCATTTCCCAATGGAAGAAATGTGTTTCCTCTCTCAGGTCTTCTTTAGGCCTGCTCAGCCATACCAAAACAATGCTGTGAACGTACCATAAAAACACTGGTTGCTGTAAAGAATAGAACTATGTTTCATAAGGTATATATGGGATGATTTGGGGGAAGCAGATCACCATGCCTATTTTTTGAGGCACACGACCATGAACTTGAACCTCCAAATCATTGATTAGTAGCTGAACACATTAACCATTTGCATCACTCAGTGACTCCTCATATGTTCAAAGACATTTGGATTGTTTCCAGTTAGGGGGAGTTTGTCAATGGAGATGCGGCACATACTCAGGGAAAGTTTTTTTGGCTGACAGAAGACATGATTTTTTATTTTGTTTTGTTTTAATCTCTCTAGCATAAGTGCAGGAGTGATGCGGCATATAATACATGAATGTTTGACTGGTGTAACTGTTTTTGGAAACTGTTACCATTTTCCTTTTTCTTTGGCATTGTGTAAGAGTTCCAGCTGTCTTCATTCTTGCTACCACTTGCTATTACCAGTATTCTTTTTTTTATTTTAATCATCTTAATAGGTGAATAGTGGTATCTCATTGTGTTTTCAATTTACATTTCCATAATGGTTACTCTAGAACTCTGTGGGCACAGAGGTTAAAAGCGTGGGTGTTAACCAAAAGATCAGCAGTTTGGATATATCACTTGCTTCTTAGAAGCCCTATGGGGCAGTTCTCCTCTATCCTGCAGGATTACCGTGAGTTGAAATCAACTCCATGGCAATGGGTATGGCTAGGTTCAGAGATTAATAATAGTGAACATATATTCATGTGCCTATTTTCCATTTGTATATCCTCTTTGCTGTAGCATCTTTTCAAGGATTTTTTAATTAAGTTGATTCTTTTCATACTGTCAGTAACTAATATACAGGATGAAAATCCTTTGACACATTTGATCATTTGTAAGTATTTTCTCCCAGTTTGTTGCCTATCTTTTTGCTTAACAATGTCTTTCACAGAGCCAATATTTTATTGTTAAAGACTAGTTTATCAGTATTTTACTTTTATAGATCATGCCCTTGAAACGTATCTAGAAACTCTTTGTCTAATATCAAGAAATAAAGATTTTTCTTCTAAAATATTTAAAATTTTAAGTTGGTTTACTTTAGAGTAAGATCCTTGGGAGTTAAGTTTTGGATAGGTATTGGTTTTTACTAAGCTCTCTGTTCTGCTTTAGCTAGCTATCCATGCTGTGTGTGTGTAATTCTCAATTGGCTTATTTCGTCAGTTTTTGTGGTTTTCAGCTATAGATTCTGTGCATTTTTTACTCTGCTAAATAAATAGTACCGTTTTGAAGTATTGATATTTTAATTTGGATTTCCCATTCTGCATTGCTTGATGTATACTTTTTTCCTCCTGCATTGATCAAATATCATGCAAAGTTATTAAATGATTTGCAAGCTGTAAGTATTTTTTTTGCACCCCGTTTGTGCATGCTTCTACATTTATTTTCCAGATGCATCTTCCTCCCACCAGGTATTTTCTTAAATGCATTGTGCTATTATTATTATTATTTACAGCAACATGTAAAAAAAAGTTGGCATAGTGGCACTTGGGAAAATACCTGGGGAGGGGAGAGGGCATGTCTAGCAAATAAAGGCAGGAAGTGCATGTTATTTGGGGACAAATTTAGTTGCTTTGTTAGTATTTCACATGTGGACTACAATGCTGTCTGTGAAAAGTACGGTTTTGTTTCTTGCTTTCCAATTTTGTTTCTTTAAAACTAGTTAAGATTTTCCACACAGTGCTGACTAGAAGTGAGAATGGACACTTGGCATTGTTCGTGATCTTAAAAACAAAGAATATCTTTCATCATTAATTATGATACTACTTGTTGATTTTTGTAGATACCCTTTAACATGTCGAGGATTCCACAAAGTTTTATATAAATGGATCACAACTTTTCATTTTTTTTTCCCATTTCTGCATCAATTGATATCATCTATGGATTTTCTAATTTAGACTATTAACATGGTGGATTATACTGATTTATTTTCTAAATATTGAACTAGTTGTGTATTACCAAGATAACTATTTCATTCTTTTTCTATATTGCTGTATTAGATTTGGTTTCGTTTTGTTGAGGCGTTCTCCATGTCCTTGTATTCATGGGGGATTGATTTGGCATTTTCTTTTCTTTCTTTCTTCCTTATTTATTTTTTTTTAACTCTCTGTTGCTTCATTTAGGTATCATAAAATAAATTGGGAAATGTTTCTTCTTTTTTTTATTTTTTGTAAATGATTGGATAGAACCAGTGTTATTCCTTAAAAGTTTTGTAGCATTCACCAGGGAAACCATTTAAGCCTAAAGACATTTTTGTTTGTTTTAGAAAATTTGAAGTCACCAATACAAGTTTTAGAATAATTATAGAACTATTCCATGTTGGTCAATTGTGGATTTTGAGAAATAAACCAATCTCATCAAAGTGTTCAAATGTATGTACTTACAGTTGTTCACAGTACTTCCTTATTTTTCCTTTAATGTCAGTATACATTGTAGTAATACCATCTCTTTGATCTCTAATGGTAATAAGTTGTGTCTTCTCTCTCTTTTCCCGTGATCTATTTTGCTGTGGAAACTCTGGTGTCATAGTGGTTACCAGATATGGCTGCCACTCAGAAGGTCGGCAGTTTGAATCCATGATACAGTCTTTGGAAAGAATGTGGGGTAGCTTATATTCTGTCCTATAGCGTCACTGAAGAGTCACTATGAGTAGATTCAACTTGAAGACAAAGTGGTTTTTTCTTCCTGGATTGGCTTCATGTTGTAACTTTACCTTTCTCCGAGGATGTAGATGACTGTCCCCACAGCTATCAATGAGCTGAGGATAGCAGATGGTTGTTGGATAAGCAAACATCCCACAATATTTTCTCACCAAAATTTAGTACCATCTTTCGTTGATAACCACTTCCCCACTTGGGTGTTTTTTTCCAAAAAAGTTGATTTTGACAGTTTTTGTCAGTTTAATGGTCCTTCAGTGGAGGAATGGATGTTTGGAGTTTTCTCCACCATTTTAAATATTCCTTTGGACTAATACACTTCATTATGCTGATTAGAATCAGAAGTTCATAAAGCTTTCCAGAGCTTCTCCCTCATCATGACTGCTCTAGTTTCTCTAAGTATCCGAGACTCTTCTCTTGGATCCTCTGATAAGTAATCTGTGAATTTACTTGCCCTATTCTGCTGTGCTCTTTTGTGGTTGTGTCATATCTGTTCTAAAGACAGGTGAAAAAACTTGTCATTAAGGTGATCTCACAAAGAAAAACACCAACTGAAAAAGTATTGTCTCACCTTTTTAGGATCACAGATCCATCTAGTCAGAGAAGAATACCTCCTTCCTTCTAAATGGTAGCCCCTCTGGGCCTCTCTTGCCGCTCCTCTTGCTGCTAGAATTGAATTGCCTGGTGGCCATGGTTCAACAAGAGAGTCCAAACAAATGATAGAAAGACAAAAACACATACATATATATGACGCCAAGCCAAGCCAAGTGCCATCGAGTCAGATCGACTCATGACATGAATAATTAAATATGTAGTATCATATATACATATCTCATAGAAAACATAAATATAATATACACATATATGATAGACAAAATTGCATATATCATATACAATTATATATAGGAAACTACATACATTACACATAATTATATTATCTCATAAATATATATATATGATTTTGACTGTAGTAGATATGGAAACCCTGGTGGCATAGTGATTAAGTGCTACAGCTGCTAACCAAAAGGTCGGCAGTTCAAATCCACGAGATACTCCTCAGAAACTCTGTGGAGCAGTTCTACTGTGTCCTTTAAGATTTCTATGAGTTGGAATCAACTCAAAGGCACTTTTAAAAATTATATATATGTGTGTGTGTATGATATTTCTGCATTGTTTCTCAGCGTTAGGATTTCTCAGAAAATGCTCAGTCCGGAGTTAGAAGCCATTCCCAGTTCTCTCTGTCTGTGTCTACAGACTGGAGCTGGGTGTTTGGATTTTGTATTTCAGTGAAATTAGGTTAGAAGGCATACAGAGAAAGCAAAATGGTAAGATCACCACTACTGTACTCACATTTCAAGTTTTCCCCACTGATTTACCTGGTAATATTTACTTTTCCGTGTCTTCAAACAGCTGTTTGATATATTCCACTTCAGATCTTATAGCTATATTACACATAATAGACAGGGGTGAGTTATGCTTATGTCATCTTTCCTGAATTAGGAACTCTAATAGATTCTTCTTTTGTGCAATAATATCACTATATATTCCTTAAATATTTACTGTGAGACCATATATTGACTTTTATGTGACTTTTCTTAGCTGGAGTGTCTAGGCTCCAACAGTAACTATCTTACTTCAAAGATGTAAACTATGCACAAATTATTTAAATATTCTAGCTGTGTTCTCATTTTAAAAAATATTTCATTGTTATTAAGTGGAAGTTTACAATCCAAGTCAATCTGCCATATAAAATCCCATACACATCCCTCTACGCAGCTCTAGCTGCTCTCCCAACTCTGTGGCAGCACACTTCTCCTTCCAGCTTTGTGCTTCCCATAGTCATTCAGCTAACTCCTGTCCCCTCATCTCCACCCTCTCGTCTTATTTCAACAGGGAAAGCTGCTCTGGTAACCTTATGTCTTACAGTCCAGTCCACTTTATGTCTGAAGAGTTGTCTTAGGTGCTGGTTTCAGCTCTGGGCTAGGACTTTTTTTAAAGGTAAAAATGATAATAATAGTATCTTCCTCATAAGAAATTCCTTAGTTAAAATGTGTATGCGCTTAAGATAGTTCTTTGCATGTAGGGAACATCATATAAACTTTGCTGCTACGGTTTTGAAGAAAGTTGTAATTTCTAACTCACCATCTTCTTGAAAAATGTCCACTGTTCAATGGTAGGGAATATTAAGATACATCTGCAGTCACTTTGTTCATTTCAGACATTATAAAAATGCAGATTACCTCTTTCTAGTTTAGGTTGCCACTTTCCCCTTTATTCTATTTCTTTGAGTGCTTTATCTAAGATTGTCCTGTGAAGATACAGTGATATGACCTGGTCTGACCACTGTAGCAATTAAATCACATAACCAGAATGCTATTTTTGTAGTACTGTGAGAAGATTATTAATTGCTGATGTATATATTTCAGAGAAAGTCAAATATTGGGCAAAGGGCATGTGCTGATAATCATGCATCAGCCAGCATTCAAAGGGAAACTTAAAACCAAGCTTCCTCAGGATGAAGATAACAATCAGAAGACTAATGTTCTTACGTGAAGAAAGAAAAAAAAGAAGGATATCTTTCACTTTTCCTCTTTTCCTAAGGTTAGGTCACTTAAGAGAACACCTTTAGACATGGAAGGGAATTATTATCATCTTTTTTCAATAATATCCAAAAAAATGTAAGAAGGATATCAAAACAGAGTACCTCCTTATGCTTGCAGCCTAGACAAAACAAGAACATGATTCTGTTTGCAAGAATTCTTTTAATGGCATTTAAACTTGGAAAACTTTGCAGCAGTCTCAGGAAAGTTTATGACCACTGAGTCAAATGTCATCACCATTTATATATATGTGTATCTGAACACATATATTTGGTATAGTCAATTCTTAAGTTCTCCAGATACTACGAACACTGAATTAATGAATATGTAACCAATCTCGTGCATAAGGTGACTCAAATTTTTCACTGTTCTCTTTATGTACTTGACCACAAACGACTATGAAAGAGCTGCAAGTATTTATTTTAGTGAGTAGGTAAACTTGTAAATGTGGAATTTGTGAATAACGAGCATTAGCTGTACATTCATGTGTCTAGGTATATATGTATATGTAAGTGTGCATGTATATATGTGTATATGTATCCAACCTGATGAGACTAAAAAAAAAGATAGACACAGACACACACCAACATATACGTGGAAACCCTCTTAGCATAGTGGTAAAGTGCTGTGACTGCTAATCAAAAGAACAACAGTTCAAATACAGCAGGAGCTCTTTGGAAATCCTATGGGACAATTCTACTCTGTTCTTTATGGTCACTATGAATTGGAATCTACTCAACGGCAGTGGGTTTGGTTTGGGAGTTTTATATGTATACATACAGTTGTTAGTTGCCATCAAGTTGGGTAGACATAGCAAATGGCTAAGCACTCACTAGCCCAAATGATGTAGGTTTCAACCCACCAAGAGGTACCTTGGAAAGTTGGCCTGACACTGTTCCCAAAAGTCCATAGCCTTGAAATTCCTTTGGGACAAGTTGACTCCAATGGCAACTAACAAGGTACATAACAGCACACACACAGACAGATTCGAGTGCAATTTTTTTTTTTTTTTTTTGATTCTCTCTCTGTCTGACTCATAGCAATCCTATGGGACAGAGTAGAGTTTCCAAGGGATCCCTGGTAGATTTGAACTGCAGATCTTTCTTGGTAGCTGTAGCACTTAACCACTACACCACCAGGCTTTACGTACTACGTATCTTGTATTCTCAGACTTTGTCCGGAAGTTGGTATCCATGTTGAAACCATGGATACCAATGGGGGTGGGAGAAGGTAGGAGTAGTCCACTTTAGTCAGGAAGACTATTTTATCATCGACAGTGTTTAGAAATGCAAGCTAATTGTGAGCATAGAAAAACTCACTGACTTATAGTAGGCTTTAATATTGCTTTAAAATTTTCTGTGTATAATCCATACCCATGGCTTGGACTTAGGATGGACAACCACTCCCCTGTCCCCAATTCTCACACTGCGTGAAAGGAAGATAATGACAGCCACTTTAGCTTCTTCCATCTTTCAGGAATAAGACACCTCTCACACGTGATCAACAATCAAAACGAAATCCTTTTGTCTTGCTTTCCTGGTTTTCCAGGAATTCTGTATAATTGCTGAAGCATACACTGTTCATATTAACAATGTCTGGTCTTCATTTTAGGATCGTGAAGAACTTTTTCATCGTATTTGTGTCCCTCAAAGCTTCTCATGCTAAATAGATCCAAGAAACACATCCGAGAAATATTGACGAGAATTCCCATCTAAAGAACCGCTGACTAATACTGAGATTCACAGACAAATCAGGGCAGTTTACCACACGTAGCTGACTTGATCTGTCATAGAAGTATGACAAGTCCATGAACTTAACTGTTCTAAGTGCTACACACCCCATTGTTAAGTATCACTATGGTCACCCTTATAGTACTCACCTTGGGAAGGTATGCACTGGTACCAGCACCTAGTCCATCCTTTAACACAGTTTTGAAACTCTTTCTGGAATGACTTGGGAGATGAAAACACAAACACACACACACAGACACAAAGACACACACACATGCACATAGCACATACAACAACCACCAACGTAAGAATGACAGCAAGTTTAGTGTTTGAATCTCTTTTATCATGATATACTCTGATTAGTGATTAGGAATCAGTTTTCGTCAAAGATTATTATTTGGGTATTTTTCCTCGCTAGGAGTTTTTATGATGTCTTATAGATGGGGAAGTTGGGCAGGGATCAGGAGGAAAGCTAAGTTCCACAGACATTGTTAATTTTTCAGCTCCAAGTCACCATGGTCATTGCAGACACTGGCCCGGTGGCAAGTTTGAAAACTGAATTGTACAGTTGTCTGTGAGGGAGTCTTCGGTCAGTAAACAAATATTGCAACATCCTTCTTACTCACTTTATTTGGACTCCAATGACTTTTTTATTTGCCCAAAGAAAAATGAAATATCAAAAAGAAGACATTCTGATGACATTCAGGACATCAAGGGTAATGAAAACAGCTCTGATGGCCATTGTAGAAAAAGAGTTCCAAAACTGCTTTGAAGGGTGGACTAGACACTGGTGCATGTCTTCCCAAGGAGACTACTTTGAAAGTGGCCATAGTGATATTCAGCAATGAGTTATGTAGCACTTTTTACTTAATTGGCAGTCCTCATATTCTGTCTAAACAGTTGAAATAGACAGTGGAGATACCCGCAAGCCTGTCTGTAGATAAAGAAATCTATCAACTAAGCAGATTAGAAGAAATTTCCCTCCCCTAGTCTTGTAATACAGAAAAATGCTAATCCAAACCTTGAAGACAGTGATTGCTGACCCAGGTCCCCTGCTGCTTCCGCACCAAATGGTACTCAAACCAGGCAGCGGTGCTTCGTTTGTGGACCTTCACAAGTGCGGGACGCTGTCAAAGGTGGTTTTTAAAACATGCATCTGGGAGTGTGTGTGTGTACGTGTGCATGTTTGTATACGTAGGTGTGTGAACTCTCAATATTTGTAATATGTAATATCCAACAAACATGGATTCTATAAATCTGGAAAATGAGGAAAGTTGAGAAAAGTCTGTACAGCTTAGCTTTCCTCCTGAACCCTGCCCAACATCCCCATGAGACATCATAAAACCTCCTAGTGAGGAAAAATACTCAAATAAAAAAACTGGCTCCTAATCACTAATCAGAGAGATATTTGATTTTTTCAAACACTAAACTTGCTGTCATTACGGTATTGGTTGTCACTTGTGCTATGTACAGATATGTGTGTGTGTGTATGTGTGTGTGTGCGCGTGCGCGCACGCACGCACGTGTGTCCATCTCTAAAGTCTAAACGTAACCCTACGGTGATGACTGAGATCAGATCATCCAGTTTGTGCAGGTTGAATAACATGACTGCAAGTCAGAAAACCAAACACCAAACTTGCTACCGTCAAGTCCAGTCCATCTCATAGTGACCCTAGAGGTCAGAGTAGAACTGCTCCATAGAGTTTCCAAGGAGCACCTGGCAGCTTTGAACTGCCAACCTTGTGGTTACTAGACATAGCACTTAACTCACTATGTTAGCAGGGGTGGAGGTAAGTGAAAACATCCGAAATAACTGTCGTTCTCTGATGCATTCATTGTCTGTGTATACGTATAAAATCAGCTTTCTTAGCTTATGCTATCTCATCAATCTACTATTAATTATACATTTTAAGAGCAACAATATTACCTTCTGACTATTAATTTTCAACAGTAGTATTGCATTCTTATACTTCTAATGGACATTTATTCTTAGAAAATATTTTATTCAAGCTTATGAAACATTTATACAATAAATCATCAGAAGATGTAAAATTACATCATCTGGTTATATTTATGTTCATGAATATACTGTGACTTTTTTCACTTCACATAGGTCTGTGCCTCTCTCAACCTCAACCTTTCCAAGTGACATTTTCATTTAGAATCTTATCATATTATAATTATTACTTTTCAGAACTCTTAGGGAGTGAACAAAGGCTTCCTCTTTGTATTTCCATTGTTACGATTCTTTGAAGAACAAATTAAATTTCAGCCCCAGCCAAAATAAACTTTTAGATGGCAAAACAAATCGAGAATTAGGTGGGGGGGTGGTGTGTGGCGGAAATCCAGAGATGCCTTGACTCTGAATATCATAAGCTCAGGTGTATTTAAGATAATTTACTACCATGCTTTCTTTTCTTGGTGTGGGGCTGTGGTGCCGTATGCTCCCTTTGTAGTACAGCAGGGAGGAAAGAGCTAAGGGCTGAAAAACATTACTGCAGAAATGAGCTGAGGACACCAATTAGTATATCATTCAATGCTGTCCTGAGACCAAAGACACAAAGCTGACTTTTCTCTCCCAGCTTAATTCCCATCCTTTCCTATTCATGTCAATGACATTTAGTATACTGGAGGAGTCTGTAGTCTGTATCTGTATAGTTAATCGCCTTGTCTCAATGTAATGATAAAAAAATGAACCACTCCTTTGGTGTTTGGGGCTATTTAATGTATCTTCTTGACTCTGTGAAAGCTAAACAAGCAATTTCATTTATTATACACAGATGATATGCCAAATAGACTTCAGTGTTTTCAATTTATGAAACTTGTGATTTGACTTTCACATAAAGTGACTCAACAAGTTCACTTGAATCAGTCTTCGCAGGTTGCCATATTATACGGGCTTTTTATTTCCTTCTTTCCTCCAATATACAATACTGCTAAAGCAAATTATGTTCTCTCTTTGTTTGTTTTGGCTTCTGCTGTGTTTTCCTTTGCTTTTCTGTTGGCTTCCTTTCTTCTATCCTCTTTCTGGCCTCTTAATTCTTACCTTTCCTCCTACTGAGCAGTGTAAACTCAACCTCAGACAGTAACTCAGTTAATGACAAAAATGAAAACCTAGCTGTTTAAGACAGTGTATCTTAAAGAATTGTGGAAGTGTAGTATCACAAATATATACTCTCATATCCTCTCAAAATGCCGTGAACAAAGTCATCGAGTGCATCATCAAGAAGTTTTTGAAAGAATACTCAGCAAATTCTTTCTTAAAGGGGCCTTGGTATTCCCTAATTTGATGTGGTTTCTTTTTTTCTGAATTCTCACTTAATAATTGCCAAAGTTATTGACATAATATTGTTGTTGCTCTTTTATTTAATGAACATAAATATTTTATTTGTTTTATAATATTTATTGCTTTATATTGTCCTTTAATTGCTTTGCTCATTTAGTCCTATTCTTCATTTCTCTACTCCCGTTTGCAGATGCTCAGTTTTAATATTCTAAGTGAATGAACATATACATACATATATATATATACTGAACTGAAGGATTAAAAAATGTTGTTGCTATCCCCAAACTACTATACTGGTAAAATGTTCTAGAATTAATTTGCTAATATCACTAATTATATTGTTACTGTATGTATTACTAAGGTCTGCTGATGTTACCATTATTTTTTTGTTCAATATCCCAGGACCTTTGTGGACAGAGGGAGAAAAGGCTGAGAATACATGTTTTCTCATTGTGAATATATATATATATATATATATATATTTATATGGTGACATATTTTTATCTTTAGGTTAAGATTAGTGTCAGCTCTTTTTTCTATTTCTAGATACAGAATCTGGAATCAAAAGAGGTAAATGAATTGCTCAAGGGAATGTAGCTGGCAGATTTTTACACAAGACCCAAAGTTTGGGAGCCATGATATCAAATTTCTGACTTGTCCCATCCTGCTTTCTGTATTTTGGGCTTATATTCCACTTAATTGCAATATAGTTTAGCATGTGTCCAGTCTCTTGAGTTCAGATGAGTTTGGGGTAGTTTTCCATTTCTCCCACTGTATTACAGTACAACATGGCACTGTAAACCATCTCCAACCTAGTTTTCTCATCTGTAAAGTAGGAAAAAATATATATTATTTACCTCTATAAGTGGTTGTATTAAGTAAGATAACAGTGAGATACCTGACCTATAGTATGAGCTCTGTATGTGTTAATTATCAGTGTCATCAGGACCTTTACTGGAAGTTAGGAGGGAGAACAACTTAGTAAACAATTTTTAGGATATAATTATTCATTCTATGCCAAGCCAGCCAAGTTGCTTCTATATGGTCACGTAATTTTTTGTTATCATTTCCATGTAGCATAAAAACTGATCATTATAATGACATGCAATGAACTTTATTTTGTGGTGATAATAACTATAGACCAAAATCAAACTTGTTGCTCTCCAGTCTATTTTGACTCATAGTAACCCCACAGAGAGCAACAGAGCTGTCTCATAGGCTTTCCAAGGAACGACTGGTGGACTGGAACTGCCAATCTTTTGGGCAGCTGCTGAGTTTTTAACTACTTTGCTGTGACAGAGAGAGAACAATAGCCAACATTCTACTGACACCAGCAGAACTCACCTAAATCATACTTTTGTGCAAAATGCTTAGAGAATGTGTGAAGTGGCTTAGTGGGCAAGAGAAGCATTTTTGAGAGGTAGAAACTAGAGGTGATGCTCTGAATACAAGCCCAAAAAGTCTAAGACCACTAGCAGTAGATTGAGTGTAGTTTGGGATATATAGTCAGGTACTCAGCTACCAGCTGAAAGGCTGGCAGCTGGAATCCACTCAAATGGGCCTTGGATGACAGGCTTCCAGACATGATTCTGGAAGTTCACAGCCACGAAAATCCTGTGGAGCAGTTCTAATATTTTCATATGGGATTGCCTGAGTTAGAATCAACAGTAACTCAAGTTGCCAACACAACAAATTTTGGCATCAGTGCTTTTCAACTGCTGTTGTGCTGCTTACTGCCACATAAATTTGTGCAAATTTTTCATTCCGAACAGCTCGGGCTTCTGACCAAAGAAAGTGATGATGCTATTTTGCTCCTCATGTGACAGGACAATTACAAGGTATAAATAATATTTAAAATCATGTAGAACAACATCTGACTTATACTAGCGCTCAAAAAAATTAGCTATCATCATTTAGAAAACCCTGGTAACACAATGGCTAAAAATTATGGCTGCCAACCATAAAAGATTGGCAGTCAGAATCCACCTGGGGCTCCTCAGAGACTCTATGTGGCAGTTCTACTCTGTCCTATAGATTCACTATGAATTGAAATTGATTGAATGGCAATGGGTTTGGTTGGAGTCATCATTGATTCATCTAATCTGCAATCTCCCTGTGACATAACAACAAACATAAAATGTTAATTTTATGAAAGCTGAGGCATATCTAAGAATGAAATAGGATTTTGTGAATACTTACTTTAGTAAAACAAGCATAGGCAAGACTGCCCAGGCAAACCAAACCATAAGGTTAACCTAAAATAAAAAAATAAAAAACACCTCCCCCACACAAAATAAAGCAACAATGCTATTGTGTAGATTCTGACTCATAGTGATCCTATAAGACGGAGTAGAACTGCCCCACAGAGTTTCCAAAGTGTTTAGTGGATTTGAACTGCTGGCCTTTAGATTAGCAGCTGTAGCACTTAACCATCAGCCACCAGGGTTTCCATGGTTAACCTAACCCCAGCCCCCCAAAACACAGTGCTGTTGAGTCAATTCTGACTCATAGTGACCCTATTAGATGTTTCTAAATTGGCTGGATGTATCTCTTCGAATTCAGAAGTGTTTAATAAATTGTTTAACTCTTAGAAAGTATTTTTTTTCCTCTTTTTTCCCTTTTTCCCCACTAGTCATTTAACAGCTATAATGGATACAACTGCTTAGGCAGACTGTATTTCATTTCTTGTGGGTAGGTGGTGTTAGATAAAATTTAATTTGTCCTGAGTGTCTCTGCAGATGGAATTTAGCTAGCTTTTTGGCATTGAATTCAATTTCTTGCTGCTGTTATTCAACTTGTAGGTACAGCTACACAGAAGCTACATCTACCAACCAGGCCTGAATCGTTGAATGGATGATATCCGTAATTGTCTCTTTCTCTATGAGTGGGACAATCTCTGTCTCATGACTTTTGTGTTATCTGGATAAAACTATGGCACAATTACACCACATGATATGTGGAATAGAGAAATTATTACCACACCAAACCAGATCAACTTCCGTCAAGTTGATTCTAACTCATAGCTACCCTATAGGACAGGGAAGAACTGCCCTACAGATTTTCCAAGGCTGTAAGTCTTTAAAGAAGCAGGCTGCCACATCTTTCTCCTATGGAGTGACTGGTGGGTTTGAATCATAACCTTTCAGTTGGTAACCAAGCACTTTAACCACTGCATCACCAACACTCTTTAGGGAAAGTATAAAGGAAATAAAGTGCATTTTATAAATGGCTTGCAATGGTTTTATTTATTTGTTCATATGCTGCATGTCCTTTGTAAAACAAACCTACCTTAGATTGGGCAGTCTGATTTTGAAAGAAAATGCAATGGTGGGTATGGACCTTTGCTACTGTATGACATCATTTCTTTACCCGTGGGAGAATTGTCTCGACCAGATTTTGTTACAGAAACTGACTTTGTTTTAATGCTCATGTCCATTACCAAAATTAAGGTATTGATGACCCCCTCCTTCTCAACACATTCATCACAGACATTTAAATTTTTAACTCATCAAAAGGTTTGTATCAGTTATAATTTTTCTTTTAAAAAAATTTTTTTATTGTGCTTTAAGTGAAAGTTTACAATCCAAATCAATTTGCCATACAAAAAATTTCACCCACACTGCTGTGTGACTCTAACTGCACTCCCCACCTTGTGACAGCATACTTCTCTTTTCCATCTTATATTTCCCGGTTCCATTCAACCAGCTCCTGTCCACCTCTGCCCTCTCATCTTGCTTCTGGACAGAAGCTACCCAGTTAGTCTCATGTGTATACTTTAGGCCAAAAAATACACTCTTCGCCAGTATTTTATTTCTTACAGTTCAGTCCAATCTTTGTCTGAAAAGTTGGCTTCATGAATGGTTTCAGCTGTAGGCTGAGAATCTGGGGGCCGTGTCTTCTGGTGACCCTTCTGTCTATCAGACTATCAAGACTGACACTTAAATTCTGTCATCTTATGTATTGGAAAAAGATTGTCTGCTCCTGAGAAATGTGAGAGAAATCAATGGATAAGTTACCAGCGGCTTAAAACTTTGAAAAACTGTGTTTTCTTTTCCATTTTCTTTCTTTTTATCCCCACCTGCCTCATTCTGTTGAATTCAAACATATCTGCATATAAAATATTTCCAATGAATCTAGAAATCACCAATAGCTCTTAAGGATTGATTTATTGACATGTGTAGAGTCTTGCTGTGTCCCAGAAACTCATTTTAGGGAGTATATTCTATTCCACATGTTACTGATATGTTTTAATAAGACGTGGCAAGAATATTAGACAGCTGATTTTCAGAATTTTCAAGGGAGCAGACTGAAACCTAGAGCCAAGATTTGCCATTTGACCATTTTTACCTTGTGAAATCGTGATGGAATTTACCACCATGAGTTAGATGTTAAATATGGGTAGTTGTATTTGCTTCAGAGAGTAAAACACGTTGTCATTCTTAGAGCTGGGGAAATTATATTTTCTAGCTTTGTTGTACGTAGATCAAAGAAGAGACCCTCATTTATACCAAGTTTCACTGTACATTAAATGAGCTATTTTTGGTAAGATTGTGAGGTAACCAAAACTCTTTTTTAGCTTAATTTTACCCTTAACTGGATTCAGATTGCTTTAAGTGAAGAGTCAAAGGGCCTGACCTCTAATTCATTAACATAATCAGAAGCACATGCCAGCTACTGGCTGACGGTTCTGTTGTGAATCAGAGGCTATAGAAGACACATAGCAGTCTCAGGTTTTTTTGTTTTTCTGTTTTTAACTCGGTAGCATTTTTGAAGGTACTCTAAGATGCGTAGACAGGGAAAAAAGATAGAAAGACACAAAGAGAAAAAGGGAAATCCCTAAAGTAAACAAAAGTTTGCTTACAAATGGGAGTACAGCTTTTCATAAGGTTTGAATCACTTGTTTCTGTCAGTGGAGAAATGATGAAAATGACTCCTTGATGTTCTCACAAATATCTGTCCCTGGGTTTCATTTGTTATACAATTCTTAAACATTTAAGTGGCAGGTGATAGTCAGAGTTTCTCAGGAGGCAAAATCTCTTGTGGACTGTTAGTTCTCCAAGCAAATTAACTTCTGGTAAGAATTTAAATAGGAGAGGAGGGAAACATAGGGCTTCAAATATGCTTCCTGACACATATATAGAGGTTAGGAGAGGAGAGAAAAAATCCTTTGTTGAGATGACAGAAGAGTACATTAAAGTGGGTGACGGCTGAGCACGGCCAGTTCCTCAGGGACTGCACCCTGAGAGGAATTTTGTGTATGCTCTCCTTTTCAGCTGACTTCTTTGCAAAACAAGCCTCATTCCTGTAGCAAGGAAAGTCAAAAAGGTGTCCACCAAAACCTTAGAAATGAATTAGATATAATGCAAATCAGATTTTTGTTTTCTCTTTTTTGCCATCCGGCAAAGCCAAGCCAAGTGCCGTCAAGTCCAGAATATATGGGATGCCATTAATGTTGCCAATACAGAAGTGGCTTGACTATGAAGTCAGGACCACTGATCCTACAATATACTAGCTGCAACTACTACTCTCTTTAACCCCCAAACCTAGCCCACTGCCGTTGAGTCAATTGTGACTCATAACCACGCTATAGGACAGAGTATAATTGTCCCACAGAGTTTCCAAGCAGCACCTGGTGGATCTGAACCGTCGACCTTTTGGTTAGCAGCTGTAGCACATAACAGCTATGACACCAGGGTTTCCATAGTGTTTTTTATTCAGCGATATTATTCAATATTTACTGAAATACCAGAATAAAGAGTAGGTTATTTTCCTCTCTTATTACTATTATTATTATTTCATGTTATCATCAGGTGTCCTCGGGTCGATTCCACCTCATAGCGAGCCTATGTACGATAGATTGAAACCCTTCCTGGTCCAGTGCCATCCTCACGGTTGTTGTTATGCTTGAGCTCATTGTTGTCAACACCATTCTGTCTCGTTGAGGGCCTTCCTCTTCTTCACCGACACTCTGCTTTACCAACCATGATGTTCTTCTCCAGTGACTGATATCTCCTGACAACATGTCCAAAATATGTGAGATGAAGTCTTGCCATCCTCACTTCTAAGGAGCATTCTGGATCTAGTTCTTCCAAGACTGATTTGTTTGTTGTTCTGGCAGTTCATGGAATATTTGATATTCTTGCCAACACTGTAATTGATAGGCATTAATTCTTCTTTGGTCTTCCCTATTCACTGTCCTGCTTTTACAAGCTTATGAAGCAATTGAAAACACCATGGCTTGGGTCCGGCATATCTGAGTCTTTAAAGTGATGCCTTCGCTTTACAACCCTTTAAAGAGGTATTTCGTAGCAGATTTGCCCAATGCAGTGTGTTGTTTGGTTTCTTGACCGCTGCTTCCATGGGCATTGACAATTTCAATCTTTTATCTCTTTATGATGATGTTGCTTATTGGTGCAATTGTGAGAATTTTTGTTTTCTTTGTGTTTAGGTGTCATCCGTAGTGATAACTGTGATCTTTGATCTCTATCAGTAAGTCCTTCTAGTTCCCATCACTTTCAGCAAGCAAGCTGGTGTCATCTGCATGTGACCTGTTTTTAATGAGTCTTCCTTCAGTCCTGATACCACATTCTTCCTTATATAATAGCCCCTAAATTTGCATAGTGACGTAGATCTACAACTAGGCAGAGATTTATCCTTAGAGTAAATGCCATATAGAGAATCTTAAAAACAAAACAAAACAAAATAGCCAGTTGCTATTTAAAGTGTCTTTAGAAAGGTTTAAAAATAAAATAATTGCATTATTCTCACAAACTGATTTAGGGCTGATGACTGTTTTAGGATCACAAATGGCCATATTTCTCTCAGTTCTGACTTGTGAGACAAAGGCATACAAAATGCGCAATACAAAAAATGTGGTCTGGAGAATTGAAGTGTAAAGAGAAAGCAATGTAGATCTAAGAATGGCCAAGACACCCCACAGAAGCCCTGGTAGCACAGTGGTTAAGTGAAAAGGCTGCTGACTTAAAGATCAGCAGTTTGAATCCACCCGGTGTTCCTTGTAAACCCATATGTGACAGTTCTGCTCTGTCTTATAGGGCCACTACCAGTCGAAATAGACTTGAGGGAAATGGGGTGCACAATTTTCCTGGCAGTATTATTTCTACTAGATGTATTATTGTGAACCGTGGAGAGTTTTCTTAACTCAAGCTCTGAGAAAACAGCTGGTAGGTAGTAACTGCAATAATTTGAATAGACTGATCTAATATTTTACGTAAAGCAATTGAGATTAAATGGGAATGTGCTTTATCATATTTTTATAAATACATCTTCTAATATTTTTCCTACTTAGCCTCCTTGCTTTTGGAATTTGCTGCTTGTTTACTTGCTTTCTTAACTCATTTGATATTAAAAATTATATTTGTTTCAATTTAAGCTCATTGTCACTGCACAGATGTGACAATCACTCTACTCTCAGGTGACTTTTTCTCACTCCATTGCTCCCATGGACTATAACAACAAAAGACACAAAGAGATTACTCACATTGATGTACTATTTAGTTTAACTCTGACAACTTCTTTTGTACAACTTGGGGTCTTAGCTTCCCAGGGCTGCCGTAACAAAATACTACAAATTGTGTCTTATAAAAAAACAGAAATGCATCCTCTTACAGTTCTAGAGGCTGGGGGTTTGGAATAAGGATTTTGTTGACCTTGTTGATTCTTGCTGAAGGCTATAAGAGAGAATCTGTCCCATGTCCCTCTCCCAATTTCTGGTGATGTCTAGCAAGTTGGTGTTTCTTGACATGTAGATACATCTTCAAGTGACCACTGTTTATATGACTTTTATATCTTCTCTTTTGTAAAGACATCAGTCAAACAGAATTGAGACCTACCCTACCCAGGTTTGCTTGCACATTAACCTTACTGATGACTTCAAAGTGGGATCACTTTCAGAGGCACAGTGGTTAGGACTTCAAGATATCTTGTAGCAGGGGACACAGTTCAGCCCATAACACTTGACTCGGTCTCTAGTCTATTTCTATGCCACATAGAAACGTGTACTCTTTAATTTTAAGATTTGTATTCTAAATCCTGGAACATTCTGACTCTTTATAAAATTGTTTTCCATCACATCATTCTCAAATTGACAGGACAGGAAACAGTTTTTTAAGTTTGGGAGAAAAGAAAGGCAATGCCTTTTCCTGTATTCTCCCCATTATTATTATTCAATTTTATTTTTGATGAAAATATGCACATCAAAGCATGTTCCCATTTAACATATTCTACACATAACTGTTCAGGGACGTTAGTTACATTCTGTACACTGAGTCAACAATCTCATTATCTCTGCTCTAATTGTTTTACCCCTACTGATTTAGACTCACTACCCCTAAACTTCCCATCTATGCTTTAGAGTTTCTTTTGTCTCTTTGATCTCATATAGGTAAATTTTTAGAAGGTCATGGGACTTAAGTGTGACTTTATTTATTTTTTGAGATAAACTTCTGTTTGTTTAAATATGATGTCAGGGAATAGTTGCACTTTTAAGACAATGGCTCCAGTATGTCTGGATTCTCTAGGCATTAAAAGATCTGTTCCATATTTTTTCCCTTTCTTTCAGAATTCCTCTACTGGGTCTCAACAAAGCATTTAATAATGGTATCCAAGTACCACCCAGTTCTCGTTTTTTAAGAAACTGTGGTTTATGGTGGCAATTAGTCTCGCAGTCCAGTTGCTTCTCCAGTTCTTGAATTTCCTCTCCCAGGCAAATAGATACCAACTGTTTTGTCTTGTATGGTTGCTTGCAAACTTTTAAGAGCCCAGAGAGTGTTCACTATGCTGAAGGTAGAACAGAGCGTTTACACACAGTATTGTGACAACACACAATGTTATCACCTATGACCGTGATCCTAATCTTGATGACTAGTGATCTTTAGTACTTTGCCATTCAAGCTGTGGTCCTTAGACCATTAGCATCAGCCTTCACATAAGAACTGGTCACAAATGCAAAAGTCACAGATCTTACCTAGTCCTGGAGCTCTTTGGTGGTACAAACAATTAAGATACGGGCCTGTTTATTGAAAGATTAGGGATTTGAGTCCACCCAGAATCCCCTTAAATGAAAGATTGACTTTCAAGAAATCAGCTATTAAAAGCCATGGAGTCCAGTTTTACTCAGATACACAGGGGTTGTCATGAGCCTAGTTGTCTCAGTGGCAACTGGATAGGCTATCTTGGCTACACTGATGGTTCACTGGTAGCGTTATTACTGTCCCAGTGGGAACCCTAGGCTTGATTCCTGGCCAGTGCATTTGAAATGCAGTTCTGGCTCATACTTCCATGGGTGCTTTTGTGTTCTCATCATGCTGGACTGGTTTCAGCTGAGTTTGCAGACTAAGACAGACAAGCAAGAAAGACTTCCAAAAACTCAGCCCACAAAAACTCTATGATCACAGCGTTGTGCTTCCATTGTGTATGGGGGTTGACTGCACAGCAGCTAACAACAACAGTGAAAGAGAATCTTCATTTTCACAAGATTTTCAGATGATGTGTATGTACAGAAGAACTTGAGAACTGCTTTAAAGCATTTTGATAGAAAGTAGTGAAAACCGTGTTTTTTTTCAAACAATAGATTTAATATTTTTTAATTTAATATTTAATATTTAACAATAGATTTAATATTTTAAATATCACAAATAAACTAGCAGGTTGGGGTGTGTACATCATTTTTCTTTTGAAATCTTCCACAACATAAATGATGTACTAATTGTCAGAAATAACTACAACGTCCTCTACCCAACCATCGCCATTATGGGAATGGTGAGGGTACAGTAGACGTTTTGCTTAATGCTGAATGGAAGCTATGCACAATATTGTTAGTAACCACCCTAATGGTATAAAGAAAAAATTATCAAGTGACATATTTCTAGATTAAAAGGAAATATTAAACTGGCTTTAAATATTTAAAGCTTACTTAACTAGTAACACTTTGCCTGACACTCACTCATGTCATTTTATTTCATTCTTCTTTTGATCCATGCAAATAGTTACATGGTTTAAAATATATTAGCATGTCCACCTTTTCGAACAGATGAGATGAAAGAATTCTTTTTAATACCGGGCGATGAACCCTATGATCAAGCTTCTTTAAGATGATGTTTGCAACGTATCCGTGAATCTAGGTAAGAAGTAAGTCCTGTTCTTCTTTTTAAAAGTAATGAAAATGCATTATTTATACCTACTATTTCAATATTGCAGCCCTGGTGGCGCAGTAGTAAGAACTCAGGCCGCTAACCAATGGTCAGCAACTTTAATCCACTGACCACTTCTTGGAAACTCTGTGGGACAGTTCTTTTCTATCCTTTGTGTTAGAATCAACTCAACAGCAATGGGTAATCAACTCGACAGCAAAGGGTTTACTCTTGGATTTTTATTTCAATATTGTGCTCACTGATAATTAATGAGAAGTCTGGAGACCATTTATTTGAAGTATTTCCCTGGACACTGGGGTTGCCCATTTCCATTTTGTTCACAGAATCAAAAAGTGACAAACCAGCACTATTGTTTTACGTTTATTATAAAGATGCAAATGATGTCACGAGAAGTATTACCACAAAATAAAATCAGTCTGGTTTATTTTATTTTAAATTTTTTCAGTTTATTTTTTCCTTTGCTTCACATTGAAAGAACCAGGCTGCTTTCCCATACTTGGTATGTAGTACATCTTTTTTCTCTGAGTTAATTCTCCAAGTCTGGTCTGTCAGCCAGTATAAACAACACTTGATGAATGAGACTCAAGGTGTTTAGTCACCTGAAGCAGCTGTTTGAAGTAACTCTACACACAGCCTGAGGCCTGTGTTTTCACAGCTGTGAGAACTCTTCAAAAGCTTTCCCTCTTGGCCTAGCTCTTTGCTGTGGCTTTAAACTCTTAGCACAAAATCTGGAGTATTTCAAAAGAGCAGAATGAAACTAGAGACAGTAATTTTGCATGATTTTGAGCCAAAAATGGCCTAAAATAAATAAATGAAGTACATTTGAAAGTGCTTTACCTAGGTGGGCTATATATCTGACAATTGTTCTCTCTCACTGTGTACCCACGGACTCTCTTTAAAGGGAGATGTGTGGCTGAAACACTACTCTCTGTTTATATGGCAGTATTTTCATTTTCTATTCTGATTCTATGACACTGAGGCTAAAATCTTATGAGCCTGGAACTCTACGTACCTGAATTAAGCTCAGGGAATTGCTAGATGTTTGATGGAGTTCCAGGATCATAAACTGAGCTACGGTAATTAAAAATGGCATTCTTTGCCAACCTGCTTAGGTGACTCAGACTTTTGAATCTTCTGTGATGCCTTCTATTGGCCCAGCATGTGTGATTTAACTCATGAGTCAAACTCAAATATGACCACTACACTTGTTATGAGGCTTCAGACTCGCTCGACCCTATTTCAATAACATCCATTTTTCTTCCTTCTACTTGTAGTGAAAAGAACAGAGTTGCTGCTTCTTATGAAGAATTCTGTGACTTCTTTACAAGAAAGATGTAAGGGTCATTTCTGTAAAGAATGACAAAAACTTTTTTTTTTTAATTTACAGATTTCATTTCTCAATTTGAGAAGTAGCTATATTCATTCTGGAGCTATTTGGAACTGTGCCATGTAAAATACTCTTGAATTTTATGAAATTTCATGTGATTTGTAGTATATAAAATAAAAGTTCTTCTATCTCCTCTACTTAATTAAACAGAATCATACTAATGGTTTATCCACTCACTCCACAAATATGAGTTAAGGGTCTGCTATTACTGCTAAAAGTTAATTGCTTAGAATTTAGAAATAAAATAGACATAGTCCCACCATCACACAGCTTATAATCTAATCAGGAGGGCATGCATCAAGTAAGCAACAAAACAGTTTGTTACAATCAAGATAAATGGTACAAAAAAGGCACTAAGAACAAAAAATCTTTGTTTTTTTTCTGAAGCATTTCATTTAAAACAGTATTAAAATAAGCACTGACAATGACTTACTGTTATACTATCTCAGTGCATTTGTTGTAAGAAAGTCTAATTTTTATCACTACAGTTTACTTATTGGCTCATAGAGTGCTTTTTATTTGTTTCTGAATCTCATGAGACTCTTACAAACTAAAACAATATATATGAAAGTAGAAAGCCAATAGCCATCGAATGTAATACTTAAGAAAAACAAATAACAGAAATATATTATCAATAAGTGCATTGAAACAAATGCATTTTTATTATTCTCAAAAACTGATACAGATATTCAGTGTTCTTGACACAACATCAAGGAATTTACTTCTGCCACTTTGGAGATAGTTTCTGCTCTAAATGAGAACCCAAAACAGAGGCTAAGGCAAGTTATATTGCTCATTTCATTTATTTTTTAATTTATCACATAACTGACTATCTTACTTGTTCTTTGGTTTCATTACGTATACAAATAAATTACAGCTCTTTCATTTGTGAGCTAGAAATAATTTATATAACTGATAAACTCTCAAGTTTCTGTGGCCTAATATAAGAATAAACAAACTGTGGTCCACAGACCACTGCCTGACTTTGTGGAGTACTCTGGGGAAGACTGGAGTCTAATAATCAAAAGACAGCTATTTTTTGACTTATGACATCTATATGAAATTTGAAATTTAGTGCTCATAAATGAATGGAAATAGCTATACCCAATTATTTATATATTGTCTTTGTCTGTTTTTGCTCTGCAATGGAAGAGTTGAATGTTTTAAGAGATTACATAGTCCATAATAATGAAATTTTTTACTCTCTGGACCTTTACTAATAAGTTACTGACTTACTATTTTGAGAAGTTTGACCTAAGATAATTGAAATTTATTTCTTATTAAATGGTCATCCCTAGTCCTAAGTGTCTCTTACCAGCACAGGGACCCAGAGTTGGCCATTTTTGTTTCTTAGTTTGCATCTTTAACGTGTCATCCCATGGTTGCTGCACTTATTTGCAGCATGTGAGAAGTAGAGGATAATGTATGAGCAGTTTTTATTTGAACTGGGCCTGGACATGGTACACATTACTTCAACTCACAATGTTTTAGCTGGAACTGAATTCTGTGGCCACAGTTAACTGTAGGTGAAACTGAGAAATAGGTTACATATATGCTCAGGAACAAGAGGAAAAGGATTTGTCACTCAGCCACCAGGATCTGCTATACTCTTTTCCCGTAAAGTCTTTAACATTTATAGGTAAACAAACATGTAAAAAGATAATTACACTACTTTGTGATGATTTCACTAACAGAGCTGTATCAAAGGTAGAATGGTAGCAAGAAAAAGGAAATTATTTGAAGAATTCTAAGGAATGTAAACTCACAGTTTACAGTGTAAAGAAAAGATAAAATAACAAACAAAAACAATGTATCACTTTGTAATCTTTGTAATGAAAGTATATAGATTGTTAGGGAAACTTAAGGATACTCGTGGAAACATTTAACTGTGCTTAAAGAATCAGGGAAATATTTATACAGAGATATTTCAATGATGAAAAATATAACAAGCAAACAGAAAATCCAGTGGCCTTTGAGTTGATTCTGACTTATGTTGACCCCATATGTTACACAGTAGAGCTATGCTCTATGTTTGCTTTTGTGAAGGTGACCTTTGGGAAGCAGATTGCTAGTTAAGAGTTTCATCTGAAGTGCCTCTAGGTGTATCTGAATCACCATCCTTTTGGTTAGCAGCCATGCACTTAACTATTTGTGCCACTCGTGGATCCCTGAGAATATTATAGACCTTGTTTATCTGGCGTATGTTACATTTAACACACAAAAGGAGCATTTCGTGCATTAATTGCCTTACTTCTCAGTTGCCACAAGCCTACAAAGTAGTTATTATCTCCATTTTATTGATGAAAATATTAAGGTTCAAATAAATTAAATGATTTCCAGAAAGTCACCCTTCTAAGAAATCGAGACTTTAAGCCACATCTCCCTGAACCAAAGCCTGTGCTCTTGATAGATCTGATACACTACATAAGAAGGAGGGCACCAGATGGACAACAGGAAAGCATCACTCCTTACAGCAAGAGATTTATATGCAAATAATGCATCTGGATAAAGCACAACGCCTGGAGAACAATAAAGAATTTTAGGTGACCTAAATGTGTGGTACATGTGAGGGTGAGGTAGATGATACAGATAAAAGATGAGGTGGGATTTTATCCTATAGCTATGGAGATTTAGGCAGCAAATATTTTCATGTAGAAGACTGACATAATCAAATTTGAGTTTCAGTAAAATAATTTGAACATCCAAACAAAAGCCAAATTTAAGTGGAAAGATTATAAAATTTCTAAAGGAGCAGAAAAAAAGTGTAATTATGAGGCTTTTTTGTTTGGTTGGTTTTTGTTTATTGTTTTGAAATAAATCATTCATGAAACAGAAAGTGTTTTAGAATTGTTCTAATCAACTAAATGTTTTAATGCATTTCTCATCTGAGAAGAAATAAATACGTCTATACTGCGTGTTTAGAAGTTATCTCATTTTTTTTTTCAATTAGTATGTGAAGGATTTACTTATATTACCAAGTTGCCACGGACAAGTTTGTGAGGTGGCTTCTAATTCATAAAACCCTTAAAGAAGGACCATGATCTTCATTATTTTCTTAGGTGGGACTTTTATAGAGCTGAGAACAGCAAAAAAATGAAACCCCTCATGGATACTAAGGCAAACATTACCTGGCATTTGTACAAAATTTTTATGAGTTCTTTCTTACCATAAAGGGCAGTACTTTTTTATTACTGAATTTAATTAAAACTTGCTGTAGAGACCACCTATGCAACACGACCACTTCTTTGTTCCACAACTGTAGCAGAGAAACCTGTCATGGCTCTCCAGCTTCTCATTTTGGCGGTCTTCAGGCTTTTCTCTGGTCTTACAGAAGAGACTTTGGTGTTTTTCTTGAGAGTATTATGTCTTTACATAAAAACCTTTCTACGTTGTCAGTTAATATTTTGGGTTACAGGTTTAGTGTTTCCAAGATCTGACATTTTTTATACAATTGACTAGCTTAGGGGTAAAATATTTTCTATACAACTTGGATTTTTTTTTGTCTTATTTTTCAAGTACAAACACACTTTGGATATTAAATCAATAACAGTAAATTTAAACTTGTTTTACTCTAAAGGTATTCTGTGGCAACAAAACCCTGGAGTATGTGTATGTTTTCTGAGTAACACTTTGTTGAAGCTCCAGTTTTCTACGCTGAGAACCAAACATTTTGTTTAAATTCTTTCTTATTAGTAGAGATTGCCGAAGTTCTATCCTTCTTTACTAACATTGATATTTGCCAATGTACTGCTTATTTTATAATAGCCATGCAATAAATGTTTGCTAATATTACTCAAGTCTCTGCTGGTATAGTTAATAATCTTGGCTGCTGGCCAAAATGCTGGTGGCTTATGCCCACTCAGAAGATCCTTGAAAACAAAGTGTGATGAGCTTCTAAAGCACTAGCCTTTGAAAATGCTGTGAAGAACACTTCTAACACACGTTGAGTCACCATGAGCTGAAGCCAATTTGATGACAACTGAAACTATTATTTCAAAAATAAAAGTTATACTTTTAGAAATATATATCATGCCATGTACCATAAGGGCATTTATGTGATGAAAGTATGAAGATAAATATGGTTGCTGTTTTCTGTATTATAAAATCAGCAACAATATTAGAAATATTAGAAAATGTATATTTTATAGATACAAAGTATCATTAGTGTTGATATGAGATCATGATGATCCATCTTGTATCAACTTCTACAGGGAAAAGACTATGAGACAGAAATCTACATGTAAGAAAATTTTGAGTGCTGATTCTGGATAAATACCTATAAGGAGGAGAAGTAAGCAAGACTAGGCAGAAAGAGAAGCTACGTTGTGATGCTGTCACAACAAAGATCTCAGCTGATCCAGTAAGAAACACAGAAGCTTGTACAGCCTCGTAGTAGTTTGAGGTAAAGGAGTTGGACTTTTGTATTCCCTAATTACCTTGTTATTGATGGTGATCTTGACCAAAGTGAGGGGCATTGAAGTTGCGCAAGACAGCTGTCTTCAATCTAGGATAATCTTGAGCAAAGGACTCATCTGTTGACCAGTTCTCCCAGGATCTGAGAGAATAAGCAATTCACTGTGAAAGAGTTCCTCTGGATTAGTGAGCCACAGCACCCACTGTTGTTAGGTGCCATCCGTTCTGTTCTGATCTGTAGTGACCTTCTGTATAACAGAATAAAACACTGTCTAGTCCTGCACCCTCCTCACAATTGTTGCTACGCTTGAGACCATTGTGGCAGCCGTTGTGTCAATCTGTCTCACCAAGGATCTTCCTCTTTTTTTGGCAGACCCTCTACTTTATGAAGCATGGTATCCCACTCCAGGGACTGGTCTCTTGTGATAACATCTCCAAAGTATGTGAGATGATGTCTCATAGTCCTTGCTTCTAAGGAGTATTCTGCCTCTACTTCCTCCAAGACAGAGTTGTTTGTTATTCTGGCAGTCCAAGGTATTCTCAATATTTTTGGTCAACAGCTTAATTCAAATGCATCAATTTTTCTTTAATCTTCCTTACTTATAGTCCAACTTTCACACGCATGTGAAGCAATTGAGAACATCACGGGTTCGGTCAGGTACACCTGGGTCCTTAAAGTGACGTCTTTGCCTTGAACACTTTAGTTATTTTGCAGCAGATTTGCTCAATGAAGCGTGTCAGCAGATTTCTTGACTGCTGCTAACATGGGCAATGATTGTGAATCCAGGTAAAATGAAATTCTTGACAATTTCAGTATTTTCCCTGTTTATCATGATGTTGCTTATTGGTCTAGTTGTGAGGATTCTTTCTTTCTTTACTGTAAGCTATGGTCTCTGATTTTCATCAGTAAGTGCTTCAAGTCCTCTTTACTTTTAGCAGGATTATGTTACCTGCATAGGGCAGGTTGTTAATGAATCTTTTTTAAACTTGATGCCGTATTCTTCTTCATATAGTCCAGATTCTCAGATTATTTGTTCATAATACAGCTTGAATAAGATGATAGAAGGATACAGCCCTTACACACATCTTTACTTGAAACCATGCAATATCCCCTTGTTTCATTCAAATGACTGCCTTTCTAAGTACAAGTTCCTCACCAGCACAACTAAGTGTTCTAGAATTTCTATTTTTCTCAGTGCTATCCATGATTTGTTATGATACGCACAGAGGAATGTTTTTACATAGTCAACAAAATGCAGTTAAACATTTTTCTCACTTTGCTTTACCTATGATCCACCTGACATCAGTGTATACTACAGTCTACATTTTGATTAGATTTTCTTGCTTCTTATAGTGAGTTTGTCTCAACTGGGCATAGCTCTGTCAGGATTTCCACTGGTCCTGTTCCTGTGGAAATTAACAAAAATTAGACTAGTGTGATGGCATAGACTTCAGTGATGCAGCTAGCCCCAGGACCACAATAATACTCATCATTAACATTCTCTACCAACTATTTAGGGTTCTTCTTGCCCTGACCAACATCTATACCAGCCTAGATAGCTTACCCAGTATGGTGACCCACCTTATTCTGAGAGGTCGAGCTGCTGGTTGACATGCATTTATCAGGCCAGGACTGCTGCACTTGCTCATTTATTGCCATACATATGCACCAGTGGATCGCTGGGTACAATACGTATTCCTCCCCAGTTGTGTTAAGCTATGTCACCTTTACCTTCTGATATCAAGGTCAATTACCTCAGAAAGAATAGTGACTATTTTTCTTGCTTCCTTGTCCACTGACATGAGAAGCCCAAAGTGACTGGATAGCAGACATAGACTAAAGTTTAGTGAGAATCTTGTCTTTCTGAGTGAAAGCATTTCTCTTCTGAGAACCAATGTCGCTAAACCCACAGTTACAGAGTTAAAAAGCAGATTCCCCAGACAAGTCAGTGGAGATAACGACAAAGTCTCTCCTGCTTTCTCCTGGCTCCCGTACTCATGCATTCTGTATACTTGGGATACAGAATCATATGATGATCATTATTTTAGAATTTATATTGTATCCTAGAAAATTACATCTCAAGCTTCCAGATTATCATCTTCATCCTGGCTTTCATCTACACCTTCATAAGATAGCTCCACTGTTCTTATAGTGAGACAGTTTCTGGCTTGCACAGTATGTGACCCAATCAGACAATTTCCTGGCCAAGAGCACACTGCTGTGTCTTTTTTGTAGTTAAGTGGTTTCCTTGGTCAAGTATAATGTTATACAGGTTCCTAGATGAAACACTCCAAATACACTTGTGATGCTCTCCAAAGTGCTACAGGCAGGAAAGGAAAATCCACACACAGTATATATATTTATTCTAATAAGGATGAGTTGCTATCCATGTCCTGGAAACAATGGGAGGGTCATGCTAATTTCCAAATGTTCCTGCTTCATTTATGTTTCTAGAATCTGGAAAAGCAATGACTAGGTGTGTTTATGGGCCAAAGGACCCACAGTGAGCTAGACTTTGACCATGACTCCATTTATTATCTATTACATGGCTTCCATATACTCCCACTCAAACGCTTTTCTGGTTCTCAGCATCGACTCAGATGCTTTGTCAAACAATCCTTGAAAAGGCTGGATAGTCACTTTCACCAGCATACATCTTTCCAGGTAAATAAGCAAGATCCCTTTGAGAAGAGCTAGAGAAGTCATTATCAAATATACTTTTGCTGTTGCAAGGTCCTTCTTAAGAACCAAATCTTTTGGATTGGCAAAATTTTCTGAATCTGAAAATTACTTCAAGACTGGAAATTAAGCAGGGAATCAGGACTTTTTATTAGAATTATCAGTCTCCTTATCTTCAACCACTTATTACTTTTAGTTGACTAAATGTAATACCTCCTATTGGCTGCCAATTTGTATTTTCTGTAAAGATTATACATGCTATTTAACATATTCTTAGCTCCTTCTGTGTTAGGATCACCTAGCAATCATCTGACATTTCTACTCCTTATGACAATTTTACACTCCTTGTTTCTGGCAGTTACACACCAGCTTATTGACTCTATTAGTCAGTAGTGTACTACTATCTCAATTTCTAAAGGAGGCTCAAAACTAAATAATCGTTAAAAAAATCTTCTATCGTTATTTCTGTCTAAAGAGGACCCACACTGCTGAGCTTTTCAATGATGGTGCCCTTATCATTCCTTATTGCTTTTATGAATGCAGTATATGCTAATTTCTTCTGTGGAACCTAGCTCCACGGTGATTTTTCTTCAGCCGTACATAATGTATTCTATCATGTTCTTCTCAGCTTTTTGTTCTATTCTTTCAGTGTCTTCCATAGCTGCTCTGATATTTTTATTTCACTTAGTGTGTGCTATTATTTTTTCCAAATGTCTAAGGCTTACTCCAGCTGTGAGTTAAAATAATCTCTAGTATACCTTACCAAGGTGAGGTACTGCCATATTAAAACAAACAAACAATCCCTACCTTTTTCATAGCCTCCTCTCTTTGAGTCTGTGTCCTTATCTACTGCTGTGATACTTAGGATCTATTGTCATGTATACTGTGCTGGCTCTTGCTGTATGTGCTAAGTGTTCGAAGTTGTTTATGATACGGTCCTTTTCCTTTCTTGGTAGGCACAGTATGTCTCTGACTGGGTTATCTTATGATTTGTCCTTGGTCATTAGTCTTGTGGAAACCCTAGAGGTATAGTGGATAAGTGCTATGACTGCTAACCAGAGGTTAGCATTTCTAGTCCACAAAGCACTCCTTGAAAACTCTACGGGGCAGTCTACTCTGTCTGTAGAGTTGCCATGAGTCAGAATGGACTCTGCAGCAAAGAGTTTGGTTTTGTGGTTTATTAGTCTTGTGGTCAACAAAGGGGATGGAGATAAATTCAGAGTGATCATATGCTGTCTTGCAAGAAAGAAACATCTATATTGTCTTCAAGATAAGTAGTTAGCTCTACCTGTAACTAAGGAGGAGGCATTGACTTTTGCTGTCCCACAGAAATCTAGGGAATCTAGGGACTCAAAATCACTGAATATCTGTTCAGATACTCTCTTCTCACATTTCAGAGTCTCTCTCCTTTGTATTCAAGACTCTGGTCTTGGTATGACAGACTTGTCAATGTTGAAAATTCACTGTCTCTGGAACTCTGATATTCTAATAGTTAAGTTTTGCTTCTGATTTTTGTCTTTTTCTTTTCTCTGAATTAAGGAGATCAGAACCTCTTTATACCCAGTTAAGAAGTACCTCTACCTTTTGGACTTTGGGGCTCAAATAGTTATCTGTAAGTTGCTGATTAAGCACCCTTAAACTTTTACTGTCTTTCTCTACTATGTCTATAGCCTCCAGCAATAGTATTCTGTTTCTATAGCACTAATAACTACTACAGCTTCTGAACATCTCAATATCCTATAATATTGAATTCTCCAAAGTTTTCCTTTCCTTAATATGCTATCTCAGTTTATCCTTGGTGCAATATATAAAACATCACATCATCTATGAGTGACTAATAGAACTTCATCAACTGCCACTTATTGAGTCCTTCATACTAGTCAGTTGACTAATGCTTTAGATACAAATTTCTGTTTTAGATTCTGTTTCCTTGAAATGCATCTCACATCAACTGTCTTTGGTCATGTTCTTCAAGAAACATATTCCGAGACTGAGATTTCATGCAGAAGGTTGTTTGATAAGCATCCCAAGAATCAACACAGTAGAGAAGTGAAGGAAGTACAGGGTGGAATGGAAGGAAAAGTTGAACTGTGGCTCAAAGCTTTGCCCAATACTGAGGGAAGTCTAGGAGCTAGGACGTACCTACAGAGTTGTCTCAAATAGAGAAAATGGGCAGATTTTGTATTCTCATGTTGCCCAGGTGTTCTGTGTAAGCTGTTTTTGTGGATGGAACATGTGATCCAGGGGAGTCACACCCTTCAGTTGGAGAACAGGCTCATCGCTGAGTATCCTTGAGGGGCTGGTGATCCTTTTTTTCTCTTAATAATTTTTCAAAAAAGTAAAGAAGGTATAAGTGCTGATGTTTATTTGTGAGTCTCACCATGAAAAAAAAGTCACATGATAATCCATCTGTGATCTTTGCTAACCAAATTCTCTAGGCCCTTGTTAAGTGTGTAGCCATAAAATAAAATAACTTACAGAAAAAAAGGTAAAACATGATTGTAGTGATGAGTACTACAATAAAAATAATAGACAAAAGACATAGGGAATGTTACCCACTACTGTTGAGTTGATTCTGAGTCACAGGGATTGTCAGGATGGTGGGATTTTGAGTTTTGAAGAGGAGTACGCAAGGAGCGTGGTCATTATAACATAGACATGAAGGATATCATGAGTGAATAATCCATACCGATATTAAAGGATACTGTATTCCAGGAAGAGAAATAGCAAGTGAGAAAGATCTTACATGGCTACATGGCTGCTGTGTTTAAGAAATAGTAGACAGTGTAGGGGGAACAGATTGATGTGGGCGTAGGTGTATAACAGGAGACAAGACAAAAGAATTAATCTGGACTAGATCCTGTAAAAACCAAACTTGTTGCAATCAAATCAATTCTGACTCACAGTGACCATATAGGACATAGTAGAACTTCCCCAAAGAGTTTTCACCATGGTCAAAAGCAATGCCATTTGAGCCATTGTAACAACTTTGATTTTCATTCTAAATGAGATTGGAACAATTTTAGACACAAAAGTAACATAATCTAACTTATATTTTAGTAGAATCATGCTAATTGGCTTCCTGAGAATAAACTTAGTAAGTCAAGGGCAGCAGTGGGGAGAAGAGTTTCTAGGTATTGTAATAGTTCAGTAAATAGGTTATGAAGAGCATATGATGGTAGACGTAGAATGTGTGAAAAGTTGTCAGGTTCTAGATGTGTCTAAAAAGTACAGCTGTCAGAATATTCTAGCATATTGGATGTACAGTGAATTAGAAAAGAGTCAAACATGACAACAATTTTTTTGGCTTGAGTGATCAGAAGAGTAGTGATACCGTTTTCTAGGATTAGAAAAGTTGTAGCGAGGCATTTTAGGGGTAGACAGAAGGTCAGGAGTTCAGTTTTGACATGTTAAATGCAAGATTTTTGAAGATACACAAGTGGAAATGACACATTAGAGTCAAATATATAAGCCTGGAGTTCAGAGGAGATGTCTAAGCTGAAAATCTACATTTAGGGCATTACTTTATAAAATAGTCCTGGGAATTCAAACAAACCAGGAAGAGAATTAAAGGCAAGGGTGACAGATAAGATAAAATGTAGGAGAGTGTTATGAGCTAGAAGTCACAGGAAGAAAGGTTTTTGAAAGAGAAAAAAATGTGTAGACATATAGGTACATATACTTTTTACAAAGTCATATAGAACATTGTTTAAACTGTAAACCTAGACTGACAATCTCTAAAAAGCATTTAGCTCTAAATAGGTAAGCTACCGGACCTGACTTGACAGCAGTGATTTTTTTTTTTAATAAGTCTATAAATACTTTCTCACTATGATACTAAAAACCAAAACCAAGTGCTCTTCCATTAAATAATTCCAACTCACAGCAAAGGTGTAGAGTAGAATCATGGCATTAAGTTTCCAAGGAACATCTGGTAGACTCAAACTGCCGACTTTTTGATGAGCAGCTGTCGCACTTAACCTCTATGCCAAAAGGCTTTCCTCTCACTGTATTAAGTCAGTTGCACATGTTTTCAGTAAGGATCAGTCTCTGACGAAGGACGTCATGCTTGGTAAAGTAGAGAGTCAGTGAAAAAGAGGAAGATCCTCAGTGAGATGGATTGACAGTGGCCACAACAATGGGTTTCAGCATAAAAATGATTGTGGACACAGACGAAGATTGGGCAGTGTTTCCTTCTGTTGTGCACAGGGTCACTGTGAGTTGGAACCAACTCAACGGCACCTAACAACATCACAATATTAAACCCAAACCTGAACCCATTGCTGTGGCGTCAACTTGACTCATACTGACCTTTAATTAAAACAAAACAAAACAAACAAACAAACAAAAACACTTTCACCATCAGTTGAGTCAAACTCATAGCAATCCTATATGAGGTGCAGGTAAATAGTGGCTACTGATTCGTACCTACTAAATTTGAGACATTTCTAAGTATTCGACTATATTGAGAATACATTTTCCCAGAGAGACATGCTTCTTTCATTTTGTTAATAATACTCATTTAGAAGAGGATAAATGTTTGCATTCCTTTCTCAGTTTCTGTAGGAAATGATCATACTGATAATTCTCGTAATACAGAAACAATAATGCAAGGAAATACATAAACTGCAGAACCTCCATCACATAAGAAACATTTAGAAATACTCAACTTTTAAATGCCTAAAATACAGACTAGATGGTTTCTTCTACTTGAGCTTTTTTAATGTAAACAAATATAACCTCACTTTATATTAAACAATTTAATGTCTCTCAAGCCCTCTGATTAATTTGGGCACTGTCTTACAGATCTCATTCCTCTCATTTTTGCTTTCATGTTGTTAAACTATAACACCGTTAACATCTATTTCATGTAATCTCTCCTCCCTGGTGATTGATGGTAGATACAACAATTACGATGCCAATGCCGGGGATAATTCCTCACAGATGTTGTCAAATTACAGGTTAAATGGGTAAAAGAGTTTCTTTCTTCCGGCCACCCACTCTTCATTCCCTTGAAATAGGTGCACAGAGCTGTATATCCCGTGCTGTAGGTATACCAATTCCCCAGCCTGTCGCTCATCTGGTTTAAATGACTTCCATTTGCTATTTCAAAGAACGACAGAACGCTGAGCTCTGAGGGCTATTCAGGTACCAACACTTAGCAATTTAGCCTTGAATTTTAGCTGGCAAAGGGAAGTCCTTTGGCTCTGCCACAGTAGTGCTGATCTTTCCCTTATAAATGGTATTTGCCATTGCTAATAAAAACAAAAATGAAATGATATGACTGATTTGCTTTAAAACCATATGAGAAGAAAAGTAACTTGGTAATTGTTAAAGCTAGGTGATAGGTACATTGTGTCTACTTTTTAAAAATCTGATAACTTTCCATAATTAAAAGAATAAGAAAAAAAATTAAAAGTAAAAACAAAGATTATGCTATTTTAATCTTTCATAAACCTTTATGTTCTCATAGAGAGGAAATGTAGAAATTCAATGGTAATTTGTGTTTTGGTTGTTTAAAAATAATGAAATCATATTTTCCTGGTCATTCAGTTTGGATAAATGGAACATGGTACAACAATCCTTTAGTTTTGCATTTATTTTTCTAAATTCATTGTGATTCTCAGTGGGGAAAGAGGGAAGGATTTGGAATGAGGAGCAGAGGAAAGAAGAGGAAACTTGGTTTGCCAAACAAGCAAATAAGGTTAGAACAAAGGTTTAGGTATTTAGGCTTTAGCCTGACCCAATAACTGACATGTTACAAGCTAAGAAAATTTAATCTACTAGTTAGCTGGAATTCCTCCACCTAGATGAATTAGGGGTAATTATCTGAGCTGTTCCCTTAGGGGTGTGAGAAGGCTGTATTAATGAATGTGGGTCCAGAATTCAAGGCGAAAAGATACTCTTCATTCATGTCGCAGTGGGGCAGGAACAATGACAGATTTTTCTTTTTGGTGGTTATTGTTCTTTGGTATAACTTATCACAAATGCAGTCTTCCTGTTCAAGGTAGAAGAATTTCAAATGGCAAAGTTCTTTTCCCTCTTCGATATGCAAGTCAGCAAATGTTCATTAAAGACACTCTGCTAATATAATTGTCTACTTTTTTGGTGCATCTCTAGAGGTAGGATTACATATCATCAAATCACTTTGCAATGTCTCAAAATGATAGTAACATGGAAGTACTTCCAAGCATCTAATTTCAGTTATATCAATGAAATTTGATACCATTTGAGTATTTTCAAATACTATTGTCAATATTATTTCATCATGGCTTGGATGTAATTTTGCTTGTAATAACTGGAATGAATTCAAACATGAGATTTTTTAGGTAAGAAGCTGATGAGGGAAAAGGACGAAAGTAGGAAGGAGGGGCCCAGGAATGTGAGAACCTACTTGGCAGTTTGACTACTCTCTGATGGAATGTAAAGGGCTCAGGTTTGACTATCCCAAAATTAACAATACATTTAATCTTGCTTAATACCTATGTTCAAAGTAATATAATCTTAAGGTGAGGTATGACGATATACGTCTCTAATCAGTTAAATGATGACCCTGTTCCGTGTACACTGGGATTCAAACTAGTGACTGCAAGTAAAAACAAAAGGGCCCATTTTTATACGTCTATGTGCTTCAAAGAGCCAAACAAAATTGTGGCTGATTAATTAAAATGTGTCTTGGTTATGTAGTGCTGCTGTAATAGAGACACCATAAATGGTTTTTTGGGGGGGGGTGGTTAACAAGTAGAAATTTGTTTTCTCACAGTTAGAACACTAGAAGTCTGAATTTTGCTTGCTGTCTGTAAAGGGAAGCTGTCTTTGTTAGCTCTGGTGAAATATCTTTGCGTGTTTGAATTTCTGTTCCTGGGTGATCTCTTCCCCGATCTCAGTTGATTGCTTAATCTCTTTTATTTCTCAAAGGAGATTGACTTGAGATCACCCTACACTAATCCTGTTTTATTAACACAACAAACAACTCATTTCCAAATGGTATTACAACCACAGTCATAGAGGTTAGGATTTATGACACATATATTTGGGGACACAATTCAGTGCATAACAAAATATATTCCTAATTCTTCATCCAACTCTATATCCATACCCTAATAAGACTACAAGCTTGTATTAAGAAAAGAGTGTAGTTTTGTGTCTAATCTATTAAATCTAGGCTGACCTTATGACTTATTTTGGCAAGCTGAATGCACACTCTCCCTCTTTACTTCTTGCACCCCTGCCTGGACAAACCTGATAAAGAATGAGAAATAAACAGTCCAACTGACAGTCATCAACCAAACCCAGAAACAGAGGCAATGACCAAATATATCTGACAAAACCAGCAGAGACCAGAATGACTGACCAACTGAGCCCAAAATAGTAGACCTGTAGGCTCATAGACAAAATGAATAGATGCTATTTTAAGTCACTAAATTTTGGAATGAGTTTTTGCATAGTAACACATAACCAGTACAGTACTAGTTGCTAAGATCATCGACAGATCTGAGTTCAAGGTGCAACTCCTTTCCTGGAAGGGATAGTTACTGTAATAGAAACCAGGAGACAACTGCAAACTAAAGACAACCCACTGCCAGCTAGTTGATTCAAACTCATAGGAACCCTATCAGACAGTAACAGTGCCCCATAGAGTTTTTGAGGCTATAATTCTTTATGTATGGAACAGACTGCCATATCTTTCTCCCACCAAATAGCTGGTGGGTTCAAGCTGTCGGATCCGACTCAATGGCACTTGGCGTTGGCTCAAGCTGTTGGCCTTTTGGTTAGCAGACCAGTGCTTAACCACTGTGACAGGAGACACAGAGTCATGCAAATTGGTAAAACATAGATAAAGTGCGAAGTTCCCAGGTGTTACAAGTAGGTAAGAGCTGAAAGAAGGATCACCCAGAAGGATGCTGGTAAATAGGCCTGACAATCTTCTTTGGAACGTTGCCAGCCTTGAAAATCCTATGAAACAGTTATACTGAGCATACCTGGGGTCACCATGATTCAGAATTGACTCAAGAGCCATTAACAATGACCCAGAGTTAGAGCAGATCTCATCCTCATCTATCCTGACACCAGTTTGTCATAGATCAGTCATAGGCTCAGGAGTCTACGCAACTCCCTGTACTTCAGACCAGTTAGCCTCTCTCTCTACGACTAGTCAGAAGCTAGAAGAACTGTATCCTTCATGAAGCTTTTACCTATCGCTCAGTTGCCCAGAGCTGGATCTATACAAACTGATTCCATACTGTCAGTCTCTTCTGTGTCATTGCTCTTGTGAGTTTGTTAATCCGCTATAATAGTTCACAAAATTCTTGAAGTCTATCACCTATACTTATGTTTACCAACTTAATATGCCCAGAAATGGTGTGAGTAAAGTGATGCATCAGGCAAGGTCTAGGAGCTTCCAAGCACAAAGCTTCCATTGCCCTCATGGATGTACCACACCCTCTACCCACCATAGATGTTCTCACCTATCTCAGACTCCCCAGAGATAGGGCTACAAGGTGAAAAGTTCCCTAGTCATTGGGAACCCAATGAATGTAAATGACAGGTACCTCAATCATGGTTATGATCTGTCCAATCTGGGAATAATGGAAACCGTGGTGGTGTAGTGGTTAAGAGCTATGTCTGCCAACCCAAAGATCTGTAGTTCAAATCCTCCAGGCACTTCTTGGAAATGCTATAGGGCAGTTCTACTCTTACCTATAGCATTGCTCTGAGTTGGAATCTACTCAACTGTAATTGCTTTTTTTGGCTTTTGATCCATGAATGTGAACTACTGAGTGTATCATGCCCCTCGCTTCCTGAAGTTAGTTCACCAGATGTGGGACCTATGTAGTCCCTACTTGCTTAGCTGTTTTAAAAACACAAATCCCCAAACCAATCCATTGCCATAGTGTCTTAGGCATCTGTTTCTGCTCTAACAGAGATACCACAAGTAGATGGCTTTAACTAAGAGAAGTTTATTTTTACACAGTTCAGTAGGTTGCAAGGCTAAATTCAGGGCATTTGCTCCAGGGGAAAGTTTTTCCTCTTTGTTAACTCTGAAGGAAAGTTCTTGTGTTGCATTGGTCTTCCTTTGGTCTGACAGCATCTCAGCCTGGGAACCTCAGGTCTGAAGGAAGCACTCTCCTCTTGGTGCTGCTTTCTTGATGGCACGAATTTCCCAACTCTCTGCTTGCTTCCCTTTCCTTGCATCTCTTGTAAGATAAAAGGATAAAAAGTGGCACAAGCATTTGGAACATGGAAGTGCCCTTAGAAAGTGTTACAGTCTCACTTTAATCCTCTTTAACATAATCCAATCTATTAACCACAGATAGAAATGCAGGGAAATCACAAAATACTGAGAATCACAGCCTAGCCAAATTGCTATCTACATTTTTTGCAGAACATAATTCAGTCCACTCATAGTGACCCTATAGAGTATAACTGCCCTGTAGATTTCCAGGGATGTGAATTTTTACAGAAGCAGACTGCCACATCTTTTTAATAAGAGGTGGCTTGTGGGTTCCAGCCATCAATCTTTTGGTTTGCAACTGAATGCTTTAACCACTGTACCACCAATACTCCTTTAGAAAGACAAGGAACACCTTAATTACTCAGGCTATATTTGGAACCAGATGCAAGAAGTCAAGTTTAGTTTTTTATTTCACAGTTGACCCCGTTGAATTTTGCATATGCTTTTTATTTATATACTTGCCTAAAATTACTTCTTAACCTCCCTTTAGAACCACCAATATCAGTATTTAATTAGTGCAAGTATTATAACAGTACCTGAAAAATAAGAATACAAAATTATTGGCATATCACTAGAGTTCTAGTCATAATAATTCTACTACTATGCTGTAGGACAGAAACTCCTCTCAGGCTGAGAACTGCTGAAAGCACCGTCTTGTCTCAGCAAGGTTCACAGACTCCAAAGCAGTACCTCTGCCTTGTCTCTGACTTTCCAGGCACTTAATTCCTGTTAAAACTGAACTAAGAAAAAGATTCACTGCTCTGAGCCTCTCTGAAGATACTGATGGCGTGTTGACATAAGGGGAGGCACTAATGAATCAGACAGCAGGGTACCCAGAACTTACGTTCCTTGTGTGTTACACAAAGGGGGATATTCAGTGTTGCTGACAGATTACCGGGCCTTTCCTCCAAGACCTGAAACACTGTAAGCTCTGAATGAATAAATTTTCAACTGATTGGTTTAATGAATAAATTAAAGAGGAAGGAAAGGAGAAGTTTAACTGATATATACTAAGGCATCACCTGAATATATTTTGTTTCAGTGAATGTTTTTACTATCTTAAAAGAGGAGTAGAAAAAATGATTGTGAATTATGCTAAGTGATGTGTATGTATTATCTCATTTGTTTCCCTCAGTAACCATTGTGCTCGCCCAATAATATAGTACTACTTTTGTCTCAATTACATAATAATAATAATAAAACAAGGCCAGAAAATCACGGAGGCGGGAGGAGTTAAATATGACACCTAGATATGTATAAGACATATGCTCATGGAGGAGCTTTCAGGACAACATTGTTTATAGTTTAGAAACCTAGATAGTATGAACCATCATAGGAATTTGAGCCTACTAAAAATTTGTTGTTTTGTTCATATTCTCTCTTAGTAAGCAAACAATCCAACCGTTTTTTTTTCTTCCTAGTCCACACCTGGGAAAATCCCTTACCAGATTGTTAGGGATGATTTTCAGAACGCTGAAATGATTTCCACTCCACAAGTTACAAGGAAGTTGTTTCCACAGTGAACATATAAGTGACACGACAGTACTGTAGTTGCAGTTCTTTGATATCATTCTGTGTCTATCAAAAGCTTAAAAGTTTTAAGTTTATGGCTTAAGTGCTTAGAGGCAGATAAGACAAAGATGAAACTCTAGCACTGAACATGTTGGGGGAAAGAAAAAAAACACCTTTTAAATTAAGTGTGAGTTCATAGTTTGACCAGGATATCCCAATCTCAACCTTCTCAACATTATGGACCATATAATTTCATGTTGTTGGGGACTAATCTGGTGCACACTGTAGGATATTTAGAAATGGTCCTGGCCTCTGTCATCCGGGTATCAGTAGTATCTCTCCAGTGGGGCAATCAAAAGTGTCTCTATTTTCAAAAGTTCCATGAGGAGCAAATTCATCTCTAGTTGAAAACTTATAATTAATTACAGGATCCTAAAGTACGAAATGTCCGTTGAGTAATACCCTCTCTTTTTGCTACACAATGCCAATCAACCAATTTAAAAGTTTTGTTTTGCTTCTTTTCTCTATCTTTGATTCAATCCAGTTCATATTTTAAACCCCAGAAACCTGAACCAAACCCAATTCCGTTAAGTCAATCTTAACTCACAGCAACCTTACAGGACAGAGTAGAACTGCCCCACGGGTTTTGTAATAATATATGTCACTTCAAGGCAAGGCTTCGTTATCCTCCTATTACCTTCTACTCTACAAAGCAGATAGAAGTTATCATAGTGATACTGTTGTTGTTGAGAGCTGTCTCATCAGCATAGACTTGTAGTGACCTCATATACAGCAGAGAAGATACTGTCTGGTCCTTTAGCACCTGTAGAGTTGGTTATGCTTGAGCCCATTTCTGAAGCTGTTCTGTCAGTCCATCTGGTTGAGGGCCTTCTTTCTCTGTGACTTCTACTGTACCAATCATGATGTCCTTCTTCAGAAACTGAGACCTCCTGATAACATGCTAAAGTATGTGAGACATACTATGGACATCCTTGCTTCAAAGGAGCATTTTGTCCCTATTTCTTCCAAGAAAGATTTGTTTGTTCTTTTGGTCAATATTAATGGCAGCATTGGAAGTCATAGAGCAAGGTTACAGGAACTGGGATATGGATAGAAACTATTTTCTTGAAATACTACTTGACAGGAAAAAAAAAAAAAATCCCAAATCATAAACACTGAATTTTTACTTTACAGAAGTAAACTTTTGAGTTTTCTTTGGAAGCTAGCAATATCTTAACTAATATAAGGCCTTAAGTAAGGAGAGTCAAGCCGGACATAATGGTTTTCTTTTCTTTCTTTCATATTTACTGTAACACACCTACTGCTACAGGCACCTGTAAAAGTACATACATACAGTATGCAGCAGATATATTTATATTTGTATGTGAATACAAATTTTTATTTAAAAACATCCAATATTGATTTTGTAAATCAATCACTTAGAAACCATGACCAAAAGAAAACGAGAAGCTTTCTGGTACTCAATATAAGAAGTCAATGCACATGTAGCACTGGAGTAATACACTGAATCTTTGTTTAGATAAAGTCATCTACTTATTCAAATTTATGGCAGGATTTATACTGCTATCTACAAATAGATATCAATAGTTAAAGAGATTTTATAGCTTTTTGACATTCAATATATTATCCAGGTTTAAAAGGCTCTGGAAAATGGATGAACCATCTAAGCTGAATAACTTTCCACTTGTAAAAATGTTTCTTAAAGTACAGAGCCTTTAGATTTAATATTTAGTTTTCCTTGTTTAAGCATATGATAAAATGTAGACAGGTTTTTTATCTGACAGAACAATCATGATGGAACAACGCAGTCTCAACAGAGCTAAAGCAAATGAAACAAATGACAGACACATCTTATTAAGAGAGATAATTTAAGGAATGCTTAGTTTTAACACTTCTCTTAAGCAATACTGTTTTATTTCTCTTTTGATATTCATCCTTCTCTCTTACCAATGATGAGTTTAATTTTTACATGTTCTAGTCGTATCACTATTACTGAACTTAAGATGATTTTGAGCCAATCCAAGGTTCTGAAATACTGCAGCAACTCTCTTATTTTACTCTGCATGGACAATAGCTGATTTTATTCTGCTTTCAGTTATTTACCAGTGTCTCAATTTGCCAGTTAGTGGTTTAGATAAGAGCTTGAAATCCTGTGGCCAATCAGGCTTCCAAGGCAAGACTTGAGCCATTTGATAAAGCCATTGCAAACACAGCAAATGCATAACTTCAATTAATACAAATAATAAAAAATTTCCCAAATCATACTTGGTCTTGGGCTGTTTCCAAGGTGGTAATTCACAAAATATGACTTTTTTCATTTGGAAAGTTATAAAAATTTGTTTGTTGGAGGTAGGGAAGGAAATGTAATTAAAGGCTAAATTCAGACTCACATTTCATTTTAACTAAAAGAATATGTGTGATTTGGACACCAGTCACCTAGGCACTTCCTATGTTAAGGCAGTGCACATTGTCAGTAAATCAAATTATCCAAAGCAAAACTACATCTGGTTGAATTAAGTATGCCAGGTAACCTTAAATAGAAGCTCGAGAGTAATTAACTGTGTTGCAATGCTGGTCTTCGCTGGTAAGAGTTATCCAAAGTCCCTCTTTACTGTATTGCTAATAAAAGAATAATACAGTAAGAGGTGAAATGAAAATATTAAACTTGTGGGTGTATGTGTGTGTTTTAATGTTCCCTTTGCATTTGAAAGTGCTAACAACAGCACATTTCAAATAAAGCAACTCTGGAGTTTCATTTTACATACACTTATTTTTTTTCCCTCTTGCATATGATCCTTATAGGATGGAGCTTTAGACTGTAGATTCTGTAAGAGACAACTGTCACCCATTATTGACGTTTGGAACACTCTAGGAACTTTGAATTTGGGTAGACTTCAGGTGCCAATCCAACATGAACATGCCTAATGAAGTTATTTTTGATACTGTCATTAATTAGCTGAAGGGAAGATTTAATCTGAAATCTTCTCAAAAGAGAATATGGTGATCCATTTCTACTAAAAAATTAATGTATTATCCTTTTGTAAATGTGATTCAAACAATAAGTAGGTGAAATCACAACACACACACACACAAACTCTTGAAGATTTGTCACTTCAGATGTGATAACACTTTCTTTTATAGGCAGTAATGTTCCTGGTACATTGGATTCAAAGTGTGCCTGGCATCTCCATTAGGGCTGCGTTTCCACTGGTTATGTCTGAGGTTTATTCTACCCATTAAAGGAATAATATGCTCTTTCTTACATGAAATATTGAGAACAAATTTATTTTTGAGTATGATAGCCAAAAAAAAAAAATCACACTGACTCTGCAACAGTCATGATGTTTCACAAGAAGGCATGAAATTTCTATTAAAAAGTAAAATAATAATAATAAACTTCTGGTGGAATCTTCAGAGGTACATTAGCTCAAATATTTTAAAAAGTTCTATAAGATGTCAAGTGTATGAAAGAACAAATGAAGACTTTCCTGTAATAGGTTAGGTCAGTGTTATGCCAAGAATGAATTGACATGAGTGATTTGAGATCTCTAACCCTTAGAACAAGTATATTCTTAGAGAAGGCTTAATTTATTTGTTTCCTGAAATTTAATTTGTTTGTTTGTTTATTTGTTGTCTGGTTTTCAGTTCTAGCCAAGAACTGGAAACAAGGATGAAAACAGGGAAATGCGAAGAGTGACGTTTAAGAATAGCAGAGTTTTGAATTAACATCAAATAAGCTGCACAAGATACCCAAACACAGTAGTTTATTCACCCTGAGATTGTTCATCTTGTAACTCAAAACTCTTTGTCAGGTCTGAGAAATGGTTTGTTTTCTTAACCTGATGTTGTTTTAAAGGGCAATACCCAGATGTTCTGGCTCTGTGATACAAAAATAAAATAAAATAAAAAATAATGAGTCAGTCTGTCCATCTAGATCCTACTTACAATATGTGTTGATGCCGGTTGAGGGCTAAAGTGCAGTGCTCGTGGTGCATTGAAGACTTGCATGCATTTCAGAGACAATAAAAGGGTTTCAACTGATCTTTCCCTAAGACATTGTTCTTTTTCATAATCCACCAGCAGATAGATTCCAGCATGTCTGGAATCACTTTAAAACTCTGATTTTCTTTCTTTCTTTCTCTCTTTTTCTTTCTTCTTTTATAAAACCTTAAAGCAATTGCCTCTGTTGATGCAAGTTGGATTTTGTTTTGTTGCTTTAACCTTAAGCTTTACTGTAAGCTGTGTAAACTAAAATTATAGATATCTCTTCATTTTCTAAGTTATTTCCCTCTATGAAATCCCCTCTGTCTTCCTCTTAAGTGAAAAGACTAAAAATGTGTTTGAATAGAAACTGTAACAATAACGACTTTGACTGGAGATTTAGTTGAACGTATCCCATGTGAACCAAGAGGAGGACTCTACCTAAGGTACACTGAAGGTCACCAGTGCCTTCTGAAATTACGTGCAATAAAGTTTATTTCTTCTCTTTCTTTTTTCTAAGCATTGAGCATAAAATAGAATGGTAAAATCATATTTTATATCCATCATCTTTGGTGATGTGTGAAATATTGATATTCTGTAGTTCAGAGAAGGCTGATGGCTGATGTTGATCTAAAAGCCTGAAATAATCTTGTTGAGTTAGTTTTTCCTTTAGCTACTGATGGAAGTTTGTCTGTAAATCCCACTTACACTAATAGTGGTGTGATTGTAAATCAGTGTACATTAAGGTGAGACTGTGTCTAAGGAATTCATGGGCTGGTTTAGAAATTACAATGTGTAACATGTTTCTTATTCTGCAGATAATAATAATTTTATAGTACAATTAACTAATCCCAATTTAGTGGCTATAGTCAGACGAAGGTGCTATCTTTTATTTACATTCAACCATTTACTTTAAGAAATCATCAATGTCCATATATTTAACCACTTACCAGCCAGCTTTCTTTAGTCATAACCCTTTTGCTAAAACACCCATGAATATGTTCAGGAAGAATTATAGAATTGCTAAATTTTAACATAGAGTAGTTAAAAAAGTGTATACAGATTGAAACCTTCCCAGACTAAAACTATGGAAACCAAGAGTTTCAGAATGTATACAGATTTTATTTTTAAGAAATTGTTTAAAATCATTTCCTCTCAGGCATATGACAAGTTTTAATTAATCATAAGTAAGCACTTTTATCCTAAAATTTAGGGTAATTTTTAGAAGCCACTTGATTTTATTTATTTCTGTTGCATATGACCTGGCATAATCCTGATGGACTATGGCTTTAAGGAATACAAATGCTGCAAAAAAGGGAGGAGTATTTGTTTTTAATAAGAATATTTACTAGAAGGTTTAATCTTACTGACTTTATTATACTATAATGGAAACAAATCTTTAAAAAATGAAGTATTTCTATATTGAATTTTTGACTCCATGTACACTAATGAAGGAAGATTCCTGGGTGACATAAATGGTTTGTGTTTGATTCCTTACCAAAATGTTGACAGTTCTAACCTGCCCACATACACCTTGGGAAGTTCTGGCTATTTACTCCCAACAGATCACAGCCCTTGAGAAACCTGGAGTACAACTTTACTCTGAAACACAAGGGCACATCCATGACTAGAAGTCAATCACATGGCAACTGGATTACTTTGTGTGTACAAGTATTAATGGGACATAATTCTAATCTCACCCAAGTGTGTATGAAAATAATGTTCCATACCCAGGTCTAAATGAAACAATTAAACAGAATTATAATTTTAAAGCTAGATCTTCAAAACATGAAACTTGATATGCTGCTTTGGCTGATATAACTAATTTAATTACAACCTTATACAATGGTACTTGATGGTTTTAAATAATTTATATTTCTATTTACTTGGAAAAATAATTTGAACCACATTGCATGTTTTTCACTGACTATTCTTCTATCACAATTTTCTTTATCTACATTTTTTTAAATTTCTTCTTTTGAACCAGGAAAAACAGTGAAGTTATTTTAAAAGTTTATGTTGCCAAGATTCTCAATCCAGTTTCCTCTATCCAGAAACTTATGATGTCTAAAGAAGCATCTAAAAATGTAGGCTTAAAATCTACATTTTAATAGCTTAGTAGAAAGAAACAAGAAGATAAAGCATATAAAATAAAGAAGAGAAAATGATACTATCATCAAGTTCTATTGTCAAAAAGGCTAGCCCCGGTAGATCTGCAAATTTCCCATCAGCATTGTGATGGTTGTGTGTCATCTTCACTAGGCTGTGATTCTCAGTGGTTTAGTTGTTATATAATGGTGGAGTTACCCTCTATTTTGTGATGTAATGTAATTACCTCCGTGATATGATCGGATGTGATCAGCCAATTGGTTCATACATTGGTTGAGTATTTTGAGTACTTCCTCAAAAATGTGGCCTGCTTACAATATACATGGATGTTGTGGCAAAGTTGTCTGGCTTTCAGTTGCTCTAGGTTCTGCATCTAGCTCATCATCATTTGATTTCTTGTTCTTGAGAACAGAGCCAGCAGCCTGCTCTGTTGCTTGTGGAACTTGGATTCATCAGCTTCTGCAGCAACACGAGACAGCAGAAGTCTCTAGCCTGATGCCTAACGGATGAACTTCGGGTTTGCCAGCCTTTACGACAGTGTGAGCCATTTTAATAAGTTCTCTCTGTCTACAACACACACACACACACACACACACACACACACACACACACACACACACACACACTTCACTAGTTTTGAACTCAGCTTAACAATCAATCATTTAAATATATTCTGAGTTCCTCATCTAACAGCAACAACTCCAGCAACACTGCACTTCTCTTATTCCTCAAACATATGAAGATCTTTCTGCCTTAGGACATTTGTCTACGCTATTTTCTGTGTTTGGAAAGCTCTCCCTCTGGCTGCTTCTTTTCATCTTTAGTGAAGTTAAACATCAACTCTTCTGAGGCTTTTCCCGCAAGTCAATCTAGAATACTTAACTGTTTCTTAAATGATCCTAACCTGTTGCTTTCATAGTATTGATCATAGTACATGATAGATCTTTTTTACTTACTATTTATGATAATGTCTTTCATTAGAAAGTATGATCTATTAGGATGTCATTTATTTTCTTGATAAGGTTGTATCTATGGGCTAGCACAGTCTCTGCCACATTGTATGTAATTAACAAATATTTGTTCAATTAATGAGTAATTAAGTGCTATGGAATACTTGAAGATATACTATCCTACCTTAAGAATCTGAGACAAAGAGTTACTGGATGTTACAAATGATTAAACATTTGAATTCTAACCAAAAATTTGGCAGCTTGAATCCACCAGAGACAGCCCAGAAGATAGGCCAGGCTGTTTCCACAAGGTCACAACTTAAAAATCTTATGTAGCAGTTGTACCGCACATAAATGACATCACCATGAATCGATTTGATAGCAACTAACAACAACAGGAATCCCAGATACATACAACTTAGAGATAGGTAAAAATTGAAGATTGTAATGTAACATAGTGTATCACTGACTGCCACAGTGAAAAGTTTCAGAGAATGAGAAATCATAGGGTTCCATTGTAGTTGGCAACCAATGTCACAAAACAATTTAGTATATTAGTTATTTAATGAAAAGCTAATCTACTCTGTAAACTTTCACCTAAAGCACAATTATAAAAAAAAAAAAAAAAAAGTCTTGATGGAGTTGACAAAATGAGCTATAGGGTCTATAGACACCAAGTCAATCTTATAATGAGGAAGTGGACATCGCTGTAAAAACAATGAGGAGGCAGTGTTTGATCACTGCTAACTTCACATAGAGGGAGGAGAATTAAGATTCGTAGCCTAAGGGTGATTCCAGTGAGGATTAGGTTGAATGTATGTCCTCTCTCCACCATTCTTACCAATACTAACTCCAACCATCCCTCACATAGCACTCTCTACTTTTGTGTTGGGTTTGATAATTTGCTGCAATGGCTACACAGAACTCACAAATCATGTTCACAGGTATGAAGTTTATTAGGGAAGTAACAGTTATAATTTAGACTCAGGAACACTCAGCAAACACTTCTTCCACCAATATAGGCCCTTGCCAATTATGCTCACAGGTGTCACTCTCCTTGGTCTTAGGCGTCTGCCCAAAGGCACCCAACATTGTCTCTCTATGGGCTGGGAAGCCCACCACGCCATCTCCTATTACCAGATCTCTCTTGTTTGATGGCACTTGGCTGGCTGGCTTGTTTGTCTCTTCTTCTTTGGTAGTGGTGGCCTTTTCCTCTCTGCCCTGGAATTTGATTTCTTTTAAGGCAAAACTGACCAATCCTCTTTGTAGGCCACAATTACTCTGTCACACAATCATCTGGATAGAATTTCAAGACCATGGCTTGAAAAGCTACATAGAAAAATAATTAATTACATCACAGGACACCCCCTGGCTTTTCAAGCCATACAGTTTTCATATTTAGAGAATAATTTCCCCCTTCCATTCATTTTACCAGTACAGAACAGTCATTAACAATTGGCTAGGTCTGTAGAACATCATACAGTCTACTGTGCTGAGAATGATGACTTGAAGAAGACTGGCATTGCATTCATTGCCAAAAGGAACATTTTAAAATCTACCCTGGATAGAAGGGGGTGGAGTCAAGCTGGCAGACTAAGCACACGTCTCCTTATACCTCTCTGGAAACCAAGACCTGAATTGATAATCAAACGGAGTCTTCTGGTCACCTAGTGAGCCTCCAGGACACGGCACAGGACTGTTAATTTGGACTTCCTACCACTCAGCGAAAAACCTCCTCTCTTTCGCTGACTCCTGGTCCTGGTTACTCCGGCTATCATGGACTGAAGGTAAACGCACCATTTTGACTTTTTTTTTTCTCTGCCTTGGCCAGTGGGCGGAGCTGAGTCTTGCCAAGCAGCTAGACTCAGATGCACTGCTGGGGGGATAGGCAGGTGAAAATGCCATATTTTGAGAGCCAGACTTAAGACTCTCTTAATCTAGCCACTTTAGGCCTCTCTTTTTATCACTGCCACAGTGTGGTTTGTACAGAACTGTACTGCGAGTGTGTGGGATGCCATGTTGGATACAGAGATTTTAGCGGGGACTAATTCTTAGCCTGGGAGCCAGTGCCTACAAATAAGACACTGTTTCTCCAACAGAAAAGCAGTAACTTATACAGTGTCACCTGTGGGTGGGGGGGAGGGCCCTGGCAACAGAGGCAGAGGAATCACTACCTCTTGGCACCTTTAGCCCCTCTATCTGCTGCCTGTGTGGAGGGCACCATCTTGCATGTGGTGGCTGCAGGTGGATCTATTTCTTAGGTTGGTAGCCAGAGCCTGCCCATAGGAGAGCACTTTTCTACCAGACAAACAATAGTTTACACAGTGTCACCTAAGGTTGGGCGCTGTCAGCAGAGGCCAACAGGGCAGTAGCATTGCTGTATTCTGAACTAGTTTGTATCATCTGGGGTTCAATATACAGGCATTTACTTTGCCAGTTGAGAAGAAGGACTTCTGCACCTGAAAACTGGACTGACTTGGGAAGTGTTCTGATACCTTTTGCTTTACATTTGAAGACAGCCTAGAGAAACATCTGCAGTCCATTCTCACAGTATCTCTTCCAGCCTCTACTTACTCACATGGGACGCGAAAAGCAACAGACACTTGTGGCATACAAGAAATCACCCATGGCTTCAGAAGGCTCCCAAACAAAACAATCAAGGAGTTTTCCAGATGAGGAAACTTTTATGAAATCATCAGAAGGTGAATACAAAAGGATTATATACAGAGCCCTTCTAGACCTTATACAAAATGCAGCATAACCAAAGGAGACATTAAACAAACTGATCGATCTGATGGAACACCAGTACTCTGAAATCCAACAGATCAAGAACAAAATCAAAGACATAGAAACTTCCATTCAAAGCCAAGAGAACAGAATGGAACCAAGGGAAAAAGAATTTCTGACTTGGAAGACAGAGCTACTGACACCAGCGTCTATGAGCAGAAATCAGAAAAAAAGAAACAAGAAAAACGAAGGAGCATTAAGAAGCATGTGGGATTCTATTAAGAGGAACAACCTTCGATTAATTGGAGTCTCTGAACAGGATGAGACACCTGAGAACACAGAGAGTATTGTTGCTGAGGTGCTGACAGAAAACTTCCCAGAAATCATGAAGGAAGAGAATATAGACATCTCAGATGCATATCATATGCCACCCAATATAGATCTCAAAAGAAAGACTCCAAGAGGTATTATAAACAAGCTTAACAAAATGAAACATAAGCAGCAACTCTTAAAGGCAGCGAGACTCAAAGCAAAGCTAACATTCCAAGGGAAATCCTGTAGGCTTTCATCAGATTTCTCAGCAGAAACCATGCTGGCATGGAGACAGTGGCATGACACATTCAAAGCCTTGAAGGAGAAGAACTTCCAGTGAAGAACTATATATCCTGCAAAACTATCTCCCAAATATGAAAATGAAATTAAGACATTCCCAGATAAACAGAAACTCAGAAACTGTAAAAACCAAATCAAAACTACAAGAAATACTGAAAGAAGTTCTTGGCTTTGGCTTAGAAGAACAAAACCACTAACTTTATATTTTAGAACAACACATTATTCAGAACTTAGTTAGGGACGGCTCCAAAGTAAATCACAGCTTTAATATTGAAAGAAGCAATCCAGTGATTATCATGTAAACTACGGTGCCATCATATTAAAAAGAGGGGCGTACTACAGTCATTATAGTCCTTCCAGATGGAGAGGAAGATGACCAGACTGGTAGTAATTAAAATTGGGTTTATATGTACTTTATTAAGGGGGAACATAGGGGCAACTGTAAAGGACAACAAAGATGTATCATATCATTTCAGCAAATGTAACATAGGAGTCTCAGCAACTACAAAAGCAGCTCTGAGAAAGGTGAAAAATCAACTCACAAAAAAGAATGTCCCAGAATAGACTAATAAGAACAACATAGAAAACATCAACACAAAAATAAACATTTCACAATGGCAGCACTGAATACACACCTATCAATAATTACATTGAATGTGAATGGATAGAATGTTTCAGTAAAGAGACATTGAGTGACATCTTGGATCCAAAAACATGATCCATCCATGTGTTGTCTGCAAGAAACTCACTTGAGACCTGAACATAGGAACAAATGAAAATTAAATGATGGAAGAATATGTATCAAGCCGATAACGAACAAATAAGATCAGGGGTGGCAATTCTAATCTCAGACAAAATCAATTTTAATTTAAAATCCACCATCGTGGACAAAGATGGACACTATTTATTGCTAAAAGTGTCAGTACACAAGCAAGACTTCACTATATTAAATATTTATGCACCTAATATCAGAGCACATAAATACGTCAAAGAAACACTGACTGCACTCAAAAAAGAGTTAGATGACTCCACAACAATAGTGGGGACTTCAACACTCCACTCTCATTACTGGACAGATCATCTAGAAAAAAGGTCAGTAAAGATACAGAAGACTTCATTGCCACAATTAACCAACAACTAAACCTCATTGATACATACAGAACTTTCTACCCATCAGGCAACAACTACACTTTCTTCTCCAGTGCACATGGAACATTCTCCAGATTGACCATGTGTTAGGACATAATGCAGTTCTCAACAAAATCCATACCATTGAATTACTGCAAAGCATCTTCTCAGATCATAAAGCCATAAAAGTCAAAATCAATGGCAGAAAAACATAGACAGAAAGTGGAACTCTTGGAAACTGAACAACATTTTGCTCAAAAAACCATGGGTTCTAGAAGAAATCAAGGATGAAATAAAGAAATTCATAGATTCCAATGAGAATGAAAACACTTCCTACTAGAATCTATGGGATACAGCCAAAGTAGTGCTCAGAGGTGTGTTTATCTCCATAGATACACATATCTGGAAGGTAGAAACAAACCAAATCAAGGAACTAACCCTACAGCTTGAACAAGTAGAGAGAGAACAACAGAGGAACCAGTCAGGCAACAGAAGAAACCAGATCATAAAAATTAGAGTAGAGATAAATGAATTAGAGAATAGAAAAACAATTGAAAAGACCCAAATCTGGTTTTTTTAAAAGGTCAACAAAATTAATAAATCACTGGCTAAACTTACTAAAGAAAAGCAGGAAAGGAAACAACCCAAATTAGAAGTGAGAGAGGAGTTGTCACCACAGATCCAACAGAAATCAAAAATATCATAACAGAATACTAGGAAAGACTGTACTCTAACACATTTGAAAACCTAGAGGAAATGGACAAATTCCTGGATTCATATCACCTACAAAAGTTATCACAATGTGAAGCAGAACAAACCCATCACAAAGGAAGAGATTGAAAAAGTCTTCAAAACACTACCAACCAAAGAAAGCCCAGGCCCAGATGGCTTCACCCCAGAATTCTACCAAGCTTTTAGAGGAGAGTTACCTCAAATACCACTGAGACTATTTCACAGTAGAGAAAGGTATAGAGTACTCCCAAACTCATTCTATGAAGCCAGCATAACTCTGATACCAAAGCCAGGGAAAGACCCAACCAAAAAGGAGAGCTAAAAACCAATATCACTCATGAATCTAGATGCAAAAATCTTCAACAAAATTCTTGCCAATAGAATACAACAACATATCAAAAAAATAATCCATCATGACCAAGTTGGATTCACCCCAGAGATGCAAGGCTGGTTCAACATCAGAAAAATGATGAATGTCATTAACCACATAAATAACACAAAAGACAAGAATCACCTGATTTTGTCCATTGATGCAGAAAAGGCATTTGATAAAATCCAACACCCATTCATGCTAAAAACTCTGAGCAAAATAGGCACAGACAGAAAATTCCTCAACACAATAAGGGCCACATATACAAAGCCAACTGCCTAGGTCATCCTAAATGGAGAGACACTGAAAGACTTTCCCATGAGAACAGGAACTAGACAAGGATACCCACTCTCACCTCTCCTATTCAACATTGTACTAGAAGTTCTAGCCAGAGCAATTAGACAAGACCAAGAAATAAAGGGCATCTGCATCGGCAAAGAAGAAGTAAAAATCTCCCTGTTTGCAGATGATATGATTGTATATGCAGAGAATCCCAAGGAATCTATAAGTAAACTATTCAAACTGATAGAAGACTTTGGCAGAGTCTCAGGATACAAGAAAAACATGAGTAAATCAGCAGGATTCCTTTATACCAACAACGAGACTGTTAATGAAGAAATCATCAAATCACTACCATTTACTATAGCCCCTAAGAAGATAAAGTACCTAGGAATTAATCTAACCAGAGAAATAACAGACCTTCACAAAGAGAACTACAAGCTCTTACTACAAGAAACTAAGAGAGACTTAGATAAATGGAAAAACCTACCCTGCTCATGGATAGGAAGGCTTAACATTGTGAAAATGTCTATTTTACCCAAAGCAATCTACTTATATAATGCAATCCCAATACAATTCCAGTGTCATTTTTTAATGTGATGGAGAAACAAATCACCAAATTTGTTTGGAAAGGGAAGAAGCCCCGGATAAAGTACTACTAAAGAAGAAGAACACACTGGGAAGCCTCTCGTTACCTGACCTTAGAACATACTACATTGCCACAGTGGTCAAAACAGCCGGTACTGGTACAAGAACAGAGTGATAGTTCAATAGAACAGAGTTGAGACCCCAGAGATGACACCATCTGCCTATGAACAGTTGATATTCGACAAAGGCCCTGAGACATTAAACTGGGGTAAAAACAGTATCTTCAACAAATGGTGCTGGCAAAATTGGATATCCATCTGCAATAAATTGAAACAAGATCCGTATCTTACACCTTATACAAAAGCCAACTCCAACTGGATAAAAGACCTAAATATCAAACCTAAAATTATAAAACTCATCCAAGAAAAGGTAGGAACAACAATGTAGACAGACGTCAAAATCTGTCAAACAAACCACCATCAATAGAAGCGAAAACAGATAAACAGGAACTATTAAGAATCAAACACTTTTGCTCATCCAAGGACTTTATTAATAGAATTAAAAGCCCATCCACAGAATGGGAAAAAACAGTTGGCAACTCTATGTCAGTCCGATGCCTGATCTCCATAATCTGTAAGATAGTACAAAATATCAATAAGAAGAAGATAAATCATCCAATTAAGTGATGGGCAAAGGAGATGGACAGACGTTTCTCTAACGAGGAGATCCAGGCAGCCAAAAAACACATGTGGTCATGTTCACGATCTTTAGTTATTAAAGAAATTCAAATCAAGACTACAATGAGATACCATCTCACCCCAACAAGATTGGCCATGATCCAACAAACAAACAAACAAAAAAATGCTGGAGAGGTTGTGGAGAAAGTGGAACTCTTCTACACTGTTGGTGGGGTTGCAAAATGGTACAGCCTCTTTGGAAAGCAATCTGGCGCTTCCTTAAAAAAAGTGGTCATAGATATACCATTTGACCAAGTAATTCCACTACTTGAAATATATTCTACAGAATCAAGGCCTTTCACACCAACGGACACATGCACAAGAATGTTTATTGCAGCACAGTCCATGATAGCAAAAAGATGGAATCAACCCAGATGCCCTAAAACAGAAGAATGGATAGGTAAACTATGGTATATATACTCAATGGAGCACTATGCAATGATAAAGTATAATGATAATTCCAGGAAACATCTCATAACCTGGTTTCAACTGGAAGACATCATGCTGAGTGAAAGCAGTCAGCAACAAAAGGACAAATATTGTATGAGACCTCTACAATAAGATCTCAAAAATAGACATGTGTAGAAGAAAAGACTCTTTGACAGCTACAAGGGAGGGGTGGGAGGGAGGGCGAGGGGGGGAGAGTTTAGATTAGATAGTTGCTAGAAATCTGGTTAAGTGAAATTGGTGAAAACACATATTAGAAACAAGAACAGTATTAAGTGAACCTCAACATAACTAGAATACTCCTTCCATCTTAACCCAATATAGCAAGGACAGAGTAGCTGGGGCAGGGGGCAGGGGATCATGCTCTTAGGTGAAATCAAGGCCAGTTGGCACAACTAGCATTTTGCTAAGAGAGCTCTCTGCACCGAACATTGGTGAGTGGTGTTGGGGGTCTTAAAAGCAGCCAAGATGCCATCCGAGGGCACAGCAAATGGTCCCAACTCAGTAGGAATGGATGATCACCGGGGACCAAAATGACATGGGGGAAATACAACCCAGAAGATAGAGAGAACCACATGGGTGGGTGCCTACATCGACTTGGGACCAGAAGAACCGGATGGTGCCCAGCCACCACCAGTGATAGCTGTGGTGGAGCTCACTAAGTTGAGTCTCACTGACAACACAAGAATAAAAAAGGGTGCACCCTGAGATCTCCACTAAAAGACCTCAATTGATAGTCCAGTGGTTTGGGGGTTCCCCTGGGACCATAGCCCCTGGCCCTGATGCTACCCTTACCCATAAATCATAATGAAGGTCCACTCTTCGGACACAAATGGATTGGACATGGCAATGCATAGTGGCTATATATTGGATGCACTTTATGGTTCTATACATCTATAGGATATCATCCTGCTGACTTCTGGCTGGAGGAAGGAGAGTGTGTGGCGAGAAGGGGAAAGGAGGCTGTTGGGAGGATGAGACATACATGGAGCAGAGAAGAATAGTGTGCTGTCACCGGACAGGGAGAGCAGTGGACTGCATATAAGTGGGCATGTAAATTTATACGGGAATGTACATTTTCACTCAGTCATAATAAACAAAAAAAAAAAATGGAATTAAAAAAAAAATCTACCCTGAAGAACATTGCTTTCAGTGATAAGATAATAATGATGCAACTACAAGGAAGACTAGTTAAAATGACTATTATTCAAACTTATACACCAACCACTAGGGCCAAAGAAGAAGAACTTAAAGATTTTTACCAACTACTGTTGGTAAACATCAACATGTAACCAGGATGTACTGATAAATACTGATGATTGGAAGGCAAAGTTGGAAACAAATCAGAAGGATCAGTAGTTGAAAAATAACCTTCTTGGTGACAAAAATGCCAGAGATCACATGACATAATTTGTCAGGACCAACGAATTCCTCACTGTATATATATTTTTGAACAGCATAAGCCACAACTGTACACATGGACCTCACCAGATGGCATATACAGGAATCAAATCTACTATATATGTTGAAAGAGATAATGGAAAACCTCAGTATCATCAGTCAGAACAAGGCCAGGGCCTGACTGCAGAATATCTCATCAGTTGCTTATATGCAAGCTCAAGTTTAAGCTGTAGAAAATTAAAATAAATCTATGAGAGCCAATGTACAACCTTGAGTATATTCCACCTGAATTACTTGTGGAATGACATTAAAGACATCATACCTGAAGAAAGCAAGAGGTCATTAAAAAGACAGGAGAGACCAAAATGGGTGTCAGAAGACGTTCTGGATCTTGCTCCTGAACACTGACTATCTAAAATGAACTGAAGAAATGATAAAGTAAAAGAACTGAACATAAGATTTCAAAGCATGTTTGAGAGGACAAAGTGAAATATTATGCTGACATGTGCAAGCACCTGGAGATGGTAAACTGAAAAGTGATAATACAATTGGCGTTTATCAACTGAAAGAACTGGAGAAAAACTTCAAGCCTCTAGTTGCAATATTTATGAATTCTGTGGGGAAAATACTGGAAGCATCAAAAAAAGATAGAAAGAATATACACAGCCACTACATCAAAAATAGTTGTTTCACTTTAAACCATTTCAGTAGGTAGCATGTGATCAGGAACTGATGCTACTGAAGAAGAGGTCCAAGTTATATTAAAGGCGTTGTTGAAAAACAGAGACTGAGGAATTAGTGGAATACCAATTGACATGTTTCAACAAATACGTGCTCCACTGTCTATGCCAATAAGTTTGGAAGTTACCTGACTGATTGACTGGAAGAGATCCATATTTATGCTTATTCCAAAGAAAAGTGATCAAACTGAATGCATAAATTATCAAATAGTATCATTAATATCACAAGTAAAATTTTACTGAAAATCATTCAGAACTGGTTGCAGCAGTATATTGACAGAGAACTTGTAGAAATTCAAGCTGTATTCTGAAGAAGATGTGGAATCAGGGAGGTCATTGCTGAAGTCAGATAGATCCTGGGTGAAAGTAGACAACACAAGAAAGTCGTTTACCTATGTTTTATTGACATGCAAAGGCATTTGACCCTGAAGATCATAAAAAATGATTGATAACATTGTGAAGAATAAGAATTCAAGAACACATAATTGTGCACATGAAGAACTTGTACAAAGACAAAGAGGCAGCCATTCAAATAGAACAGGGGGATACTGCATGATTTAAAGGAAAGATGTGAGTCAGAATGGTATCTTTTTACCATAACTATTTAACCTGCATGCTGAGCAAATAATCCAAGAATCTGGACTACATGAAAAATGGGGCATTAGGATTGAGGCAAACTACTTAACAACCTGTATTATTCTGATGATGAACGTTTGCTTGATGAAAGTGAAAATCACTGCAACAAGAGCTGAGGTGTAGTTCAAAGAGGTGAGCTGGTCACCAGTCGCCTCTGTGTATTCTACCGACTGCCCCAGGTGGACAGGCTTTGCCTCTTAGGTGGCAAAGGCAGTTCCCTACTTATGGAATCACTGTGGGGCCATCAGCCAACCCTATGATGTGGATCAGTGAAGGGTGGAAGAGATGCTGCCAAGCCTCTTAGCAGTCAATTCTCCAGGTGGTCTTATTTTAAAAAAATACTTTACTGTTGAGCGAAGGAGCTGTCCAACAGCTGCTGAAAGCAGTCAGACCCTCAGGTGTGGCAGGCCCCACCTTCTGGCTGACAACAAAAGCACTTCATAAGCCATACCTAGATGCTATAATGTGGTTCTAAGTAGGCAGGGCTTAGGGCCTTCCTATTATCCACCGCCAGGCTTCACCTGTAAACCTAAACATGAATCATCTCAAACACAGCTTTTCTGCTGGAGAAGCGCTTGCCAGACAGGCTGCTGCTCTGTTTCAGGCCCCTGGATGGGTGACTCTGCCTCCCAGCTAACTTAGATGGCATCTGGCTGAGTAGCCCTTATGGTCTAGCTGCCTTTCCTGCTGTGAAATAGCAAAATTTATGGCACAGCTCTGCAAAAGAGGGTAGAGGTGCCGTGGTGCCCTCAATCAGCAGCCAGGCTCTCAACATGTGGCTATCCCAAGCACAGTCTCTCCGCTGTACTATACGCTGTTTACTTAAGCACTGCAGTTCTGTGTATTTGACTGCTCATAGTCAGTCCTCACTTCCCAGATAACAAAATAGGCATCATTACCTGCAGTCCTCTCAAATGGTGATTCAGAAGGTGTAGGATTCAGCAGCCACTGCCTCATCCCCAAAAGAAGTAATTACTCTGTTACTGGTGCCTAGTCAAATCTGACAACACTGTGCCACATTCTAGGACTTTAAATGTCCAACCTTCTCCATTCAGTTATCATTCCAGGTGTTGGTTCCCACCGCAGACTGAGGAGACATGTGTCTAGTTTGCCATCTTGGCTCTGCCCCATTAACTTTTTTTTTTTTCAATTGTGCTTTAAATGAAAATTTATGATTCAAATCAGTTTGGCATACAAAAACTTTCACACACATTGTTACATGACCCTAGTTTTTCTCCATACAGTGTGACAGCACTCTCTTCCTCTTTACCTTATATTTCTCATGTTCATTCAACCAACTCCTATCATCTTCTGCCTTCTTGTCTAGCCTCTGGACAGGAGCTGTCCATTTAGTCTCATGTATCAACTTGAGTCAAGAGGCAGATTCTTCATCGATGCCATTTTATGTCTTATAAACCAAACAAAACCCACTGCCATCAAGTCAATTCCAGCTCACAGAAACTCTATAGGAGCAATTAGAACTGTTTCGTATATTCCAAGGTAGATTCCTGCTGTTGACTTCCTGGTTAGCAAACGTAGCAGTCAACCACTATACCACCAGGGCTTGCATTCCAGTCTGATGTTTCTCTGAAAAGTTGGCCTTGGGAACACTTATAGTTCTGGACTAACACAGAGTATAGGGTTGTATCTTCTGCAGTTACTCCAGTCTGTCAGACTATCAAGTCTGTTTTTTGTCTAGAGTTTAGTTCTGAATGCCATTTTTCTCTGGCTCCAAAAGGGACTTTTTATTATGTTCCCTGTGAGTGCAATCATTAGTGGAAGCTAGGCACCATCTAGTTCTTTTGGTTTCATGCCGGTGTTGCCTCTGGTTTATGTAGCCCTTTCTGTCTTTTGGGCTCATGTTTTTTCTTATATCTTTGGTTCTCTTCGTTTTCCTTTGCTTCATGTGAGCTGGGAACAATTGATGCTTCTTAGATGGCCCTTTCTAGCTTTTAATACCCTAAGGAACCACTCACCAAAGTGGGATACAGAACATTTTCTTAGTAAACCTTATTATGTCACTTGAACTAGAGGTGCCCTGAAACCATGGTTCCCAGACCCCTGCTCCTGCTACTCTGTCCCTCAAAGTGTTTGGTTGTATTCAGGAAACTTATTAGCTGTTAGTTTAGTCCAGCTGTGCTAACATTTACTGTACTGTGCTTTGTTCTTCCCCTCATCTAGAATGATTCTTATCTGCTGTCTACTTAATAACTAGCCCTGTCCCTCCCTACCTACTCTAATAATCATCAAAGAATATTTTCTGCCGTGTTTAAACCTTTTCTTGAGTTCTTATAATAGTGGTCTTGTAAAATATTTGTCCTTTCATGATTGAACAATTTTACTCAGCATAATATCTTCCAAATTACTTGATGCCATGATTTTTTCACATACTCATGTTTGTTCATTATGACTACATAGTATTCAACTGTATTAATATGCCATAATACATCTATTCAGTCATTCGTTGGTGGACTTCTAGTTTGTTTCCATTCTTTGCAATTGTGAACACTGCTACAATGAACATGGGTGTGCATGTATCTATTCATGAGTAGGCTGTTATTTCTCTAGGGCACAATCCAAGGAGTGGAATTGCTAGATCATATTGTATTTCCGTTTAAGAAAGCTCAAAACTGATTTCCAAAGTGATTGTACTATCTTATGTTCCTGCTAGCAGTGTTTAAATGTTCCACAACCTCTCCAACATTTATTATTTTGTGGTTTTCTTTTTTTTTGGATTAATGCCATCTTTGTTGGGGTGAGATGGTATCTCACTGTAGTTTTGATTCCCCCCAGCCACGGGGTTTCTTTGCTTTCCTTTATTTTTTATTATGATTGAATGAAAATGTACATTCCCGTATAAATTTGCATGCTTACGTATATGCAGCTCCCAGTGCTCTCCCTGCCCAGTGACAGCACACCCCTCCTCTCTGTTCTGTACATGTCATATCCTCCCAGCAGTCTCCTATCCCCTCCTCTCCACCCACTCCCCTTCCACCAACAAGAGGTCAGTGGGATGACATCCTATAGGTGCATAGAACCGTAAAACTCCCACAAGATACGGCTACTCTGTGTCTCCAAGTCCAATCCACTGCTATCTGAAAAGTTGACCTTCATTATGATTTATGGACATGAGCAGCATCAGGGCCTGGGGCCATGCTCCCAGGGGAACTCCAAAGCCCCTAGATCGTCAATTGCAGTCTTTTATTGGAGATCTCAGGATACAGTCCTATTTGTGCTCTTGTTGCCAGTGAGACAACTTTGTGAGCTCCATCATGGCTATCACTAGTGGTGGCTGGGCACCATCTGGTTCCTCTTGTCATGAGTTGATGTAGATACCCACTCACATGGGTCCGTCTGTCTTCTGGGTTCTCTTTTCCCCATGTCGTTCTTTTCCTCAGTGATCGTCCATTCCTGTTGAGATGGGACCAATTGCTGTACCCTCAGATGGCAGCTTGGCAGCTTTTAAGACCCCAGACACCACTCAATGATGAGGGGTGCAGAGAGTCCTCATTAGCAAAATGATAGTTGTGCTAATTGGCCTCAGTTTCACCTGAGAACGTGGTCCTTGGTCCCCTGCCCCAGCTATTCTGTCCTTGCAATATTGGGTTAAGATGGGAGTACTCAAACTGTGTTGAAGACCAGTTATTATTGATCTTCTTTCTAATATGTGCTGTCACTGATTTGGCCCAATGAAATTTCTATTAGCTATCCAGTCTAAACCCTCCTCCTCTCACCCTTCCCCCCTTCCCACCCTTGTAGCTGTCAAAGAGTCTTATTGCAGGGGTCGGATCCAACTCAATGGCATTTGACTTGACTGACATTGTAGAGGTGTCATACAATATTTGTCCTTTTGTCACTGACTACTTTCACTCAGCATATTGTCCTCCAGTTGAAAACAAGTTCAGAGATGTTTCCTGCAATTATTGTTGCATACAGTTACATTGAGTATACATACCATAGTTTACCTATCCATTTCTCTGTTGTTGGGTATCTGGGTTGATTCCATCTTTTTGCTATTGTGGACTGTGCTGCGATTAACATTCATGTCCATGTATCAGTTGGTGTGAATGGCCTTGATTCTGCATGATACATTGCAAGCAGTGGAATTGCAGAGTCAAATGGTACATCTATATCTAGCTTTTTAAGGAAGTGCCAGATTGCTTTCCAAAGAGGCTGCACCATTCTGCATTCCCACCAAGAGTGTAGGAGAGTTCTAGTCTCCCCACAGCCTCTCCAGATCTTGCTGTGTTGTGTTTTTTGGATTATGGCCAACTTTGTTGGGGTGAGATGGTATCTCATTGTCGTTTTGATTTGAATTTCTTTAATAGTTAATGATTGGAAGCATGTCTCCAGGTGTTTCTCAGCTGTCTGGATCTCCTCTTTAGAGAAGTGTCTGTCCATCTCCTTTGCCCATCACTTAATTGGATGATTTATCTTTTTCTTATTGATAGATTGTGGAGATCAGGCATCGGTCTGACATAGAGTTGTCAAATATTTTTTCCCATTCTGTAGGTGGCCTTTAAACTCTTTGGATGAGCAAAAGTAATTGATTCTTAGTAGTTCCCATTTATCTATTTTCTCTTCTGTTGATTGTGGTTGGTTTGACAGATCTTGAAGTCTGTCTGTGTTGTGTATTAAATCTTTCATTGTTGTTCCTACTTTCTCTTGGATGAACTTTATCATTCTAGATTTGATATTTAGGTCTTTTATCCAGTTTGAGTTGGCTTTTGTATAAAGTGTAAGATATGGGGTTTGTTTTAGTTTGGTGCAGATGAATATCCAATTTTGTCAGCACCATTTGTTGAAGAGATTGTTTTTTACCCCAGTTTAATGTCTTAGGGCCTTTGTTGAATATCAACTGTTCATAGGCAGATGATGTCATTTCTGGGGTCTCGATTCTGTTCCACTGATCTATCTGTCTGTTTTTCTACCAGTAACAGGGTGTTTGGACTACTGTGGCAGTGTAATAGGTTCTAAGGTCGGGTAATGAGAGGCCTCCCAGTGGTTCTTCTTCTTTAGTAATGTTTTACTTATCCGAGGCTCTTCTCTTTCTAGACAAAGTTGGTAATTTGTTCCTCTATCTCATTAAAAAATATCACTGGAACTTGAGATTGTGTTATATAAGTAGATTGCTTTGTGTAAAATAGACATTTTCCTAATGTTAAGTCTTCCTATCCATGAGCAGGGTAGGTTTTTCCATTTATCTAAGTTTCTCTTAGTTTCTTGTAATAAGGGCTTGTAGTCCTCTTTGTAAAGTTTTGCTATTTCTCTGGTTAAATTTAAATAGGTACTTTATCTTCGTAGGGGATATGGTAAATGGTATTGACTTGGTGCCTTCTTCCTTAATAATCTTGTTGTTGATGGAATCCTACTGATTTTCTTACGCTTATCTTTTATCCTGAGGTTTTGTTGAACTCTTCTGTCACTTTGGGTAGTTTCCTTATGGATTCTTTAGGATTCTCTCCATATACAATCATATCATCTGCACATAGGGAGATTTTGATTTCTTCTTTGCCGATGCAGATGCCCTTTATTTCTTGGTCTTGTCTAATTGCTCTGGCTAGAACTTCTAATACAATGTTGAATAGGAGAGGTGAGAGTGGGTATCCTTGTCTAGATCCTGTTGTCTAGGGAAACTGTTTCAATCTCTGTCCATTCAGGATGATGTCGGCAGTTGGCTTTGTATAAGTGGCTTTTGTTGCACTGAGGAATTGGCCATCTATTCCAATTTTGCTTAGAGTTTTTAGCATGAATGGGTGTTGGGCTTTATCGCATGCCTTTTCTGCATCAATAGATAAGATCAGATGATTCTTGTCTTTTGTGTTATTTATGTGGTTGATCACGTCAATTGTTTTTCTGATGTCAAACCAGCCTTGCATCCCTAGTATGAATCCAACTTGGTCATGATGGATTAGTTTTTGGATATGTTGTTGTAGTCTATTGGCATGAATTTTGTTGAAGATTTTTGCATCTAGATTCATGAGTGGTATCTGTCTGTAGTTCTCCTTTTTGGTTGGATCTTTCCCTAGCTTTGGTATCAGGGTTATGCTGGCTTTGTAGAATCAGTTTGGGAGTATTTCATCCCTTTCTATACTATGAAATAGTCTTAGCAGTATTGGAGGTAACTCTTCTCTAAAAGCTTAATAGAATTCTACAGTGAGGCCTTCTGGACCGGGCTTTTTTTGGTTGGCAGTTTTTGATGACTTTTTCTATCTCTACCTTTGTGATGTGTTTACTGCATTGTTCTGCTTCAGCTTATGATAATTTTTGTAGGTGACATGAATCCAGGAATTTGTCCATTTCCTCTAGGTTTTCAAATTTGTTAGAATACAATCTTTCATAGCATTCACCTATGATATTTTTGATTTCTGTTGGATCTGTTGTGACAAGTCCCCTCTCATTTCTTATTCGGGTTATTTGTTTCCTTTGCTGTTTTTGTTTAGTAAGTTTAGCCAATGGTTTGTCAATTTTGTTGATCTTTTCAAAAAACCAGCTTTTGGTCTTTGCAATTTTTTCAATTGTTCTTCTATTCTCTAATTCATTTATTTCTGCTCTAATCATTATGATCTGTTTTCTTCTGTTGCCTTAGGGGTTGCTCTGTTGTTATCTCTTTACTTGTTCAAGCTGTAGGGTCACTTCTTTGATTTGGTTTCTTTCTTCCTTCAAGATGTGTGCATTTATGGAGATAAATTGCAGTTTTGATTTGCATTTCTCTAATAACTAATGATCATGACCATTTCCTCATGTGTCTGTTAGCTGCCTCAATATCTTCTTTGGTGAAGTGCTTGTTCTTGCCCTTTGCCTATTTTTTAACTATTTTATTATTATTATTGGTTTTACAATATCGTGCAGATTTTGGAGATTACACACTGTTCAAATTTGTTCTAGTCAATTTTGTTGTTCCCCAGTTATGTAGGTTATCTTTTTATTGCTTTGGTGAAGAATTTGGATGAGTTTAAGTGCTTCATTTTTAGGAGTTAAATTGATTTTTTAGCAGTTAAGGTAAATTTTTAGGATTATTTACTCTTCCGTTCATGCACTGTTAGTAATGTTTTGTATTCTGTTTATTACGTGTATTAGAGCTGCTAGCACTGTTCCCATTTTATCTCCCATGATCTTTATCATATTAGGTTATAAAATTAGAGTTTGAATATGTTTTGAGTTAGATTTTGTACTTGGTATGAGATATGGTCTCGTTTCTTTCTTCTTCTTTTTTTCAGACAGAAATCCAGTTATGCCAGGAACATATGGGCCTTAGTTCAATATCAGCTGCTCATAGGTGAATGATTTTATGTCTGGATTCTCAATTCTTTTCCATTGGTCTATTTGTCCGATGTACCACCAGGCTGTTTTGACTGCTGTGCAGTATCATCAATTTTATAGTCAGGTTATATGAGGCCTTCTGCTTGTCCTTCCTCTTCATTAAAGTTTTACTTATCCAAGGCCTTTTTTCTTTCTATATGCAGTTGGTAGCCATTAGTCGGATCCAACTTGACAGCACTTGGCTTGGCTTAATTTGTTTACCCAACTGACTGAAAAATATCGTTGGAATTTAGATCAAGATTGCATTGCATCTACAGATTTCTTTCGACAGACTCAGTGCTGAGCAAGGTATTTTTTTTCTAATTATGTAGAATGCTTTTGGTATCTTGAAGTAGTGTTTTCTAATTTTCTCTGTATGTGTCTTTTATGGTAACCAGATAGATTTATTTCTAAGTGTTTTATTTTCTTGGGGGCTACTGTAAATGATATTGACTTGGTCTTCAATGTCCTCTTTGTGGGTATAGAGGAATCTAACTGATTTTTGTATATTTATCTTTTGTCTTGATAATTTGCTGAGCTGTTCTTTCAAGCACTGCATCTGTTAACAAAACTATTGGCAGTTCAATCCCGCTAGCACTCCTTTGAGCTCTATGGAGTAGTTCTGCTCTCTCCTATAAGAATGCTATGAGTAAGAATCAATTTGATGGCTGTGAGTTTGCAGTTTTTTGGTTTTGATTTCTATTAGTTTCAGTAGGTTTTCGTGAATCCTTTAGGATGTTCTGTGTATAAGATCACATTATCTGCAAATAGAGATATTCTTCTTTCTTACTAATTTAAAAGCCATTTATTTCTTTTCCTAGCCTAATTGCTCTGACTAGGACTTCCAGCACAATGTTGAATAAGGGTAGTGATAAAGGACATATTTGCCTGGTCCCTATTGTCAAGGGGAAAGTCAAGCAGAAAGCATTCAAAAAAAAGCAGGAGTGGCAACATTAATTTTGATAAAACAGACTTTAAAGTAAAATCTACAGCAAAGAATAAGGAAAAGCACTGTGTATTAAAGGATCAATACAGCAGAACATAATATTATTAAATATTTACTTAGCCAATGATAGGGCTGCTCGGTACCTAAACCAATGTTAACAGCATTGACAAAAGAAATAGCTCCACAATAATGGTAGGAGATTTAAACATACCACTTTTGGTGAAGAACAGAACATCCAGAAAGAAGCTTGTTAAAGACATGGAAGATCTAAATGCCACAATCAACCAGCATAACCTATCATACATATACAGACCACTCTGCACAATAGCAGCCAAGTGTACTTCCTTCTCCAGTGCACATGAAATATACTCTTGAATAAACCACATATGAGGCCATAAAGAAAGCCTCAACAGAATTTACAGCATCAAAATACTACAAAGCATCTTTTCTGGACATAGAGCTACAAAAGCAGAAATTAATATCAGATAAAGCAATACAAAAGTTAAATGCATGGGAATTGAACAACACCTTCCGCACAAGCTAAAAGTAATAGAATAAATTAAAGATGGAATAGAGAAATCCACAGAATCAAAAATGAATGAAAGCAAACTCGGTGATCAGAAGTTAACTGATCTCAGTAAATGCACACATCCAAAAAGAAAGCCCAAATCAAAACATTAGCCTTATGATTCAAATGAGTATAAATAGCAGCAAAAGAAGCCCTTGAACACCAGAAAAAAGCACATAATAAAAATTAGAGCAGAATTGAATGAAATAGAGACTAGAAAGACAATTTAAAGAGTTAACAAGACCAAAAAAATGGTTCTTTGGAAAGATAAAACTGATAAACCACTCAGCAAAATAACAAAGTAACAAAGAAGAACAGTACAGAAAGAAAATAATTGGATAAGAAATTAAATAGGCTATAGCACATAAGACCCAATCAAAATTAAAAGAATCATAGTGGTATACTAAGAACAACCGTATTTCAATAAATTTGAAAAGTTAGAGGAAATGGATGAGTTGTCAGAAACATTCGGTCTATCTAAATTACCACAAATAGAGGTACAACAAATAAATAAGTCCACAACAAAATAAGAGATTGGAAAAGTAATTTAAAAACTCCCAGCAAATAAAAATTCCTATCAAACATTTAGAGAAATGTTAATGCTGCTATTGCTAACAGTATCTCATAGCATAGAAAAAGATGGAACAGTGCCAAACTCATTCTATGAAACCAACATAACCTTTATACCAAAACCTGGTAAAGACAGCACAGAGAAAAAGGAAAAGAAAGAAGAAAGAAAGTTACAGACCAAAATCTCTCATAAACTTAGATATAAGAATCTTCAACAAAATCTAGCCAATAGAATTCAAGAATGTATCAAAAAAAATCCCAACATGACCAAGTGGGATTCATATGATTTATGCAGGGACAGCTCCATATTAGAAAAACAGTCAATGTGATCAATCACGTAAATAAAACAAAATAAGAACATGATCTTATAAACTGATGCAGAAAAGCCATTTGGAAAAGTCCAACACCCATTTGCATTAAACTCTCAGCAAAATAGGAAAAGAAGTGAAATTCCTCAACATGTATAAATTACTAAGCCGACAGCTAACATTATCCTAAACGGAATTTGTGGTTTTGTGTTTTGGATCATGGCCAAGCTTGTTGGGGTGAGATTGCATCTCACTGTAGTTTTGATTTGGATTTATTAATTATTTATTAATGATTGTAAGCATTTCCTCACTTGTCTTTTGGCTGCCTGGATGTCCTCTTTAGTCAAGTGTCTGTCCATCTCCTTTGCCCATCACTTAATTGGGTGATTTATCTTTTGTAGTGTCATAGATTATGGAGATGAGGCCTCAGTCTGACATATTTTTTTCCTATTCTGTAGTTGATCTTTTAATTGTTTTGATAAAGTTTTTGAATGAGCAAGAGTGTTTGATTCTTAGTAATTCCCATTTATCTATATTCCCTTCTTCTGTTGATTGTGTTTTCTTTGTCAGATTTTGAAGTCCATCTAAATTGTGTATTAAAACTTTCATTGTTGATCCTATTTTTACCTTGGATTATCTTTATCATTTTAGGTTTGATATTTAGATATGACTACATTTGTAATCCCTCTTTTTTGTCATAATGTTGTCAAAGTTTACGTAATGATACCTCAGTTTCCTTATTTTCAGTATTTTAGCTTTGGTTTATTTTTGTGATTTTCTTAACTGGGATGATATCAGTTTGCTCTGTCCTTCCTTCTAGTCTTTAGCCATTATCTGATATTATTAATTCTCTAACAGAAGCACTCTCTCTAGTATTTTTTTGAAGAATTTTTGTTTGTTTTTAAAAAATTTCTTAAATGTGTGTGTTTCTGGAAGTGTTCTAACTTTAGCTTTCATTCTTCAAGGCTATACCTATGATTTTCTATCAATTTGTCTATTTCTGAAATTTTACAGTTATTACTCTGGATTTCTGTTTGCTGTCTCTCTACAGATTCTCACAGATTGTTAAATCTGTCATTACATTCTTCTCTAATCTTTTTGATTTCTTCTATTACTGTATCTGTATGCATCTTGTCTTGTTTTCAGTTTTGCTTGATCTCTTGAAGAGTTCTGTATATTAATGTTTTGTATTCTGCCTCTGGCAATTACAGGAAGTTTTCTTCATCTGGAAGATGTCTTGATTCTTTGTTTTTGAGATTTCTGAAGTCAGCATGGTCTGCACCTTCATGTGATTTTTATAATGACTGTTGCCTCATCATCATCAGTAAATTATCATATTTATTTATTTAATGTTTGCTTACTGTGTCTTAGCTTCTTTGTTTTGTTTTGATATGCACAGATACGCTAGTCATGTGAGATAATTTGATTATTAACACTATTCCTTTTCTTTTACCATCTTTGTGTGGACTTACTCTCATTTTCTGTGTTCTTTGCTGCTAAGATACTACAACTTTTTAGATTATTGGTCATCTTACTTATTTGGAGACAAATTGAAAAAACTTTGGTAGCTACTTTCTGGATGAGTTTTAAAGAAAGGTACAACTGATTTGTGAAAGAAAGTACAATATGAAGTTATATATCTCCAAGCATACTAAGATAAGGGACCTACTATGATACTTTTATAATGATACAAATTCATGTGTGAGGCATAGACTGAATCAGAGGCAATTTTCATGGAAGCAGGGCATGGAAGTCAGCAATTTTATGGAAGAAAAATAATCATGTTTGTTCATGCAGTGAATGAGTATAGCTGGGGACTACAGGGATGAGAGCAAAAACAAGACAATGGACCCAAATTAATAGGGAGAGCTAAAAATTTTTGACCATGAAAAAAGTATTAACGACAGAAATATGTGGGAATATATATTAGGCAGGGAAAGTACCTGGAAGCAAAAGACGATGTTTATTTATTTCTTTATTTCTTTTCTTTATTTTTATTTTTTATTTAATATGACTGAGTGAAAATGTACATTCCCATATAAATTTACATGCTCACCTATATGCACCTTCCACTGCTCTGCCTGTCCGGTGACAGCACACTATTCCTCTCTGTTCTATACTTGTCTCATACTCCCAACAGTCTCCTTTCCCCTCCTCTCCACCCACTCTTCTTCCTCCAGCCGGAAGTCAGCAGGATGATATCCTATAGATGCATAAAACCATGAAGTGCATACAATATATGGTCACCAAGCCCAATCCATTCATGTCCGAAGAGTGGACCTTCAGATTTATGGGCAAGGGCAGCATCAGGGCCAGGGGCCATGCTCCCCTGGGAACCCCAAAACCCCTGTACCATCAATTGCAGTCTTTTAGTGGAGATCTCAGGATGCACCCCTTTTTGTTCTTGTGTTGTCAGTGAGACTCTTCTCTGTGAGTGCCATCGTGGCTATCACTGGTGGTGGCTGGGCACCATCCAGTTCTTCTAGTCCCAAGTTGATGTAGGCACCCATTCATGTGGGTGTCTCTGTCTTCTGGGTTGTCATTTTGGTCCTCAGTGAGCAGCCGCTCCTGCTGAGTTGGGACCATTTGCTGTGCCCTTGGATGGCAGCTTGGCAGTTTTTAAGACCCCAGACGCCACTCACCAATATGGGGTGCAGAGAGCCCTCTTAGCAAAATGCTAGTTGTGTCAGTTGGCCTCAATTTTGCCTAAGAGCATAGTCCCCAGCCCCCTGCCCCAGCTACTCTATCCTTGCAATGTTGAGTTAAGACAGAAGGGGTACTCAAGTTATGCTGAAGTCCACTTAATATTGTTCTTGTTTCTAATGTGTGCTATCACCAATTTCACCCAACTGGATTTCTAGCAGCTATCTAATGTAAACCTTCACCCCTCTCCATCCCCCCCTTGCCACCCTTGCAGCCATCAAAGAGTCTTTTCTTCTATGCATGAGTCTGCTTTTATGTTCTTATCGTAGGTGTCTCGTACAATATTTGTCCCTTTGTTGCTGACTACTTTCACTCAACATAATGTCTTCCAGTTGAAACCAGGTTAGGAGATGTTTCCTGGAATCATGTTATTCTTTGTCATTGCATAGTGCTCCATTGAGTATATATACCATAGTTTACCTATCCATTCTTCTGTTGTTGGGCATCTGGGTTGATTCCATCTTTTTGCTATCGTGAACTGTGTTGTAATAAACATTCTTGTGCATGAAAAGATGATATGTTTAGTTGGAAGTAGGCCAGATGAGATGGACTTGAAGAGTATAATGGCAGTTAGAAATAGCCAAGCCAAGTGCTGTCGAGTCAGATCCGACTGATGGCGACCCTATCCAAAAAGGATGCCATAAGAGGATAATAGTGAAAACAGGGTACTAACAACTATTAGGCAAGAGATATACATTCTAGTTTGGTTCACTCTTCTGCCCTGTAACATTCTCAAGATGCATATGAGGAGTCATGATTGACAAAGTATAACTGATTTATTATTGTTATTAATAGAGACTTGGCTTCTAACTCTAATGCAGAAGCTAAATCAGAACCCATAGCAGATACTTTTACTTAAGCTCTTCTTTACCTAATCATTTTTCAGCCCCTTAGAACCTCTACAGTTACTACATACTCATTATCATTAGCTAACAGTTTACTGTACTCAGTGAGTCTAGATAGCCCATTTATCAGAGTTACAAAACCAGTTTCAGTTTTTATTATAACACAAAGAAATAAACCCCAGTGCTACAGTTATAGAAAAAGAACACAGAGACACAGAACATGAAAAAGAGTTTAATTTCAATGGCAAAGGTAGACCTGGTTTGAGCATCCAAGGCAAATGTCTTAGTAATCTAGTGCTACTAAATGAGGAATACCATAATTTGGTGACTTTAACAAAGATAAATTTATTTGCTCACAGTAAAGTATACTAAAAATACAAATTCAGGGTATCAGCTTCAGGGGAAAGCTTTCTATGTCTAATGACTCTGAAAGAAGGTACTTGTCTTGGTCATGTAATGCTGCTATAACAGAAATACAACAAGCAGATGACTTTAACAAAGAGAAGTGTATTTCCTCACAGTAAAGTAGATTAAAAGTCCAAATCCAGTGTGCTGACTCCAGGGGAAGGCAATTCATCTCTGTCAACTCTGGAAGAATGTCCTTGTGTTGTATCATATCCCTTTAATCTGGGAGCATCACAGCACAGGATCCTCGGGTCCAAAGGATGAGCTGTTCTCCCAGTGCTGCTTTCTTGGTTATATGAGGTCCCCCATATCTCTCTGCTCACTTCTACCTTTTTTATATCTCAAAAGAGAGTGTCTTAAGACACTATCCAGTCTTGTGGACCTCATCAATATAACTGTCACTAATCCATCTCTTTAAATCATAGTGTTAAAATTTACAATGCATAGGAAAATCTCATCAAATAACAAAATGACAGACAATCACACAATATTGGCAAATCACCCAGCCAATTTGATGCACACACTTTTGGGAGACATAATTCAATCCATGATAGTCCTAGTGTTCAGCCTTTCCTTGGCTGAGGAGCTTCTCAGGCTCAGGAACCCTGAGTCAAAAGTGCATGCTCTACTCCATGTGTTGTGCTTTGAGGAGGATGAGGTCCCCAAATCTCTACTTGCTTCTCTTTATTTTTCTTTATTCTTTTTATGATTAAGTGAAAGTATGCAATCCAAATCAAGTCTGCATGTCCACCTATCTGCAGCTCTGTCTGATTTCCTCACCCAGTGACAGCATAATCCTCCTTTTCACTTTATATTTCTAGTGTCCTCTAACAAGCACCTGTCCCCTCCTCTCCAATCTCTTCTCTACCATCTAGAAGCAAATCAGTAGGACAGCATCCTATAAATGTATAGAACCATAAAGTACATACACCATATGGTCACACTGTGTCCTCAAGTGCAGTCTATCCTTATCTGAAGATTTGACCTCAGTACTGGTTTCCAGTCAGGGCCAGCAGCAAGTCTAGGAGCCATGTTCCCAGGGGACCATCCAGGCTGTTGGACCATCATCTTTTAGCAGAGTTCTTGAAGTGCACCCCACTTTTTCTGATACTGCCTCAGGCACTCTACCTCATGGCTGCCTTCGGTGGTGACTGGCACCATCTAGTACTTCTGGTCTCACGTTGATAGAGTCTCCCATTTATATGACTCCTTCTGTCTCTTGGACTCTTTTTAACTCATGTCTTTGTTGTTCTTAGTTATCATCTGTTCCAGATGAGTTGGGACCATTTGATGTAGCTCAAATGGCACCTTGCTAGCTTTTAAGACCCCAGATGACACTCATCAGTGTGGTGTGCAGAAGACTCTCTTAGCAATAGGCTAGTTATGCTAGTTGACTTCGATGTCCCCTGAAAACATGGTCTCCAGACCTCCAATGTTGTTATTCTATCATTTTAAATATTGGGTTGAGTTTAAAAAACCTTTCAGTTTATGGTGTAGGTCAGTTATGTTGATCTGCTCTCTACTGTGTGCTGTCAGTGCTTTCACCTAACTACACTCCTATCTACTATCTAATCTATGACCAATGCTCTCCCTTCCTCTCCCAACTTGCTGCCATCAAAGAGTCTTTTCTTCTGTAGATGAGTCCATTTTTACGTCCTTATAGCAGAGGTCTCATACAATACTTGTCCTTTTGCCACTGACTGATTTCACTCAGCATAATTTCTTCTAGTTGAAACCAAGTGATGAGATGCTTACCTAAATCATCATTGTTCTTCATTATTGCATAATATTCCATTGAGTATATGTACCACAGTTTGTTTATCCATTCATCTGTTGATGGGTATCTAAGTTGATTCCATCTTTTTGCTATTATTGACAGTGCTGAAATAAACATTTGTGTGCAACTATCTGTACTTTATTTCTGTAGGATATATTCCAGGCAGTGGGATGGCTGGATTACATGATATTTCTATTTCTAGCTTTTTAAAGAAGCCCAAAATTGCTTTCCAAAGAAGTTGGACAATTTTGCATTCCCACCAGCAGTGAAGAAGAGTTCCCATCTCTCCAGTCTCTCCAGCATTTGTTTTATTTGTTAATTTATTTATTTATTATTGCCAACCTTGTTGGGATGAGATGGTATGTCATTGTAGTTTTGATCTGGATTTCTCTAATAGCTAACAACCGTGAGCATTTCCTCTTATGTCTTTTGGATGCCTGGATGTCTTCTTCGTGTCTGTCCATCTCTTTGCCCATTACTTAGTATTTCTCTTTACTTTTGTCTCTTGAGAGATAAAGAATGATGTAGGTCATACCACAGAGAAACTACCTTCACTTTGGATCAGGGACATGACTTAGATAAGGGTCTTGCAATCCCACCTGAATCCTCCTTAACATAGGACATAATTACAAAATACAGTATAATCATGCTATACTGAGAACCATGGCCCAGCCAAATTGATACACCGATGTCTGAGTGGACATAATTCAATCTATGACATCAGAGGTAGGGCAGAAGGAGCTGTCAGTTTCAGCCCTAAGATCTTACAACTTTAGAAACAGTGAGTAGTGAAAATATTGGGTACCCATGCCATTCAGACTTATAAAAAGTTGTACCCTTAGAAAAGATGGTCAATCTTTGTCTGTGAACTGTAGCTCCATCCCCCTTCTTTGGGGAAGAGAAGATAGGAGAGAGAAAGGAGAAAAACTGAATTCCTGTAAAGGCAACAAATGTGGTTAATAAATAAAAAGAGATAAGGAAAACTGAGAGTATTCAGATTGTTTGAGGAAAAGCATTTAAAGAGAAAGAAAGGACCGCCTGAGAACTTACTTCTTAATGCTCCCAGCTACAAATGTTAATAAGAGTTAAGTCAACAAACAAATCAGTGGTTGGGCAAAGAACAAGGTTACCAGGTGTGAGAACTAATTGAATGTATTAGGTTAGCTAGGCTGTAGTTTCCATTTGTTTGGTCGAAGGCTAGTGTAGTTGCTGTCATGGAGTGGTTACTGTTATTCAACCAGGTAGCTTTGGGTAGTGTCAAATATCTTCTGTAATTTAATATATTATATTGTAATGTAATGTAATCATCTACCATAGTATAGTCTAGTATAATGTAATCAATCAGTTGAGAAAACATGAGGATAGGTGAATCCTAAACCTAATTATTTCTAAGTTTTAAAGACCAAAATAGGCACCAACACACACATAGGGGAACAGTGTAGCCATGTAAGTATCCTATACAAGCAAAGGAATGTGCCTGAAGCTACCAAAAAGGACAAGACACACGTAGTTGAAACCTGATCTGGAAACTTCCAGAACTGTTAGAAAATAAGTTTATGTTCCTTAAAGACACTCACTTGCGGTATCTGTTAAAGCACCACTAGGCAATTAAGGCACCAAAATTCAGAGACCAGTACTGAAAGATGTGTATGTCAACAGTGTTACATCTAATGAAAATATGAAGGAAAATGAAGTCTGAAAAATGACCTTTGAACTTTGGATTTGAAGGTTCAGAAGCAGCGATTAACTCTTAATTGACATTTTCCTGGCATGTTATTTTGTTATCTGTTGTTAAGTATCTCAGTACAAAGAATTACATGATACAGCCCTTGGGGCCACGGTCTTTGTGACTCACACACAGTGACTGAGTGGAGTTGTGCAGATTAGATACATGGAACCTGAGATGGTTTGGTGCCAACCTACCTAGGCTGTAACGCCCAGTATAATACATTTGTCCTCCATTTCCTGAGCTGATGTGATTACCTTATTTCTCCTCCATTTTGTGTGCTGTAAATCTTAACCTTCCTATGTTAATAAGGCAGAATTAGTAGGAAGTATGTCTTGAGTCACAGCTTTGCACACTTACTCAGCTTACACCCTTCCCTGGGATGTGGCTTGTATCCAAGGTACTTATGTAGGTGTTCTAGCCATACTCTCTTTCTCTCTCTCTCACTTTGGATCCCATGTCTGGTCTGTGATAGTCTCCCTTCCAGTTTGCGGGACTGAGCCTGTGGCCTGCAGTCTGACTTTCCTACACTGAGATTTACTGTTTTGAACAGCTTCATGGGCCTGCATTCCATCATCTGACCTGAGTCATTAGCTTCCAAAGACACCCTTGTGAGCCCACAGCCTGTGGTCTGATCTTATTTGAGTTCATCAGATCCCTGCGGCCACGTGGGTTGGGAGAAGCCTACACATAACCCTCAGAATTGCAACATGCCAGGCTCCGTGACTGTGTGAGTCAATTCCTTGACGTGGTTTGTGAGTTCTGTTAGACATTAGAGTGAATTACAGAGCTCAAAAATGGAAGGGAGAATCCTGAGGGGAGGAGAAGTTGTTGTTAGACATGATGGGGTGGTACAGCCACTTGAAAAAGTTCAACATTTGTGATATCTTTATCATCTACCTCTTGTGGTTATGCTATTAGGTGCTGTCAAATAGGTTTCAACTCAGGGAATTCTTACATAGTACAAATCGTTAATGTACTCAACTGCTAAACAAATGTTTAGAGGTTTAACTTTACTCAGAAGCACCTCAGAAGAAAGGCCTGGTGATCCACTTCTGAAATATCAGTCAGCAAAAACTGTATGGAGCATGGTTCTACTCTGACACACACAAGATCATCGTGAGTTGGAGCTGACTTGACAGAACTACTTTTTGTGGAGACAGAATGCTGAAGTGCACACACTGGAAAATAGTTTGTTAGAATATTTAATGCATAAAACAGATCATGATAAATTGAAAGCAGAAGGACAGAAGAAATGAAGAAAGGGGAATGTTATTGTAAATGGTTTGTATTCACTTTTAATAAAGAGGTAAATTACAATGTAAATCTAACAAAAAATTTACTTTCAAAACTCTAATGCTTAAGAGAAACAATGTAAGAGTCAGTGCAAAAAGAAAGACTGGAGAGTTGCAGAGAGAGCGAGAGGATACTTGTCAAAAGGATTAAGTCCCAAAGGTTGTAGAAGAGTGGAATAATACTGAGGACATAAAGTGAAAAGAGACATCTTGTCACTTCCTCACCCTGAATCTTTGATTTCTAATGAAGGCTGAAGACCCCAGACACAAATCCCCTCTCTGTGACATCTTTCCACTCTGTTAGGTGGGACATGCAAATCTAGCGTTCCATCTAACAAGGAGCAGTAAATACGCTGAGAACAACGAACTTGCCTGTAAAAATTTTTGTAGTTGCTTTGGATTATCAAAACATTGCTTGACTACACAATAATTTTTGTGTCCTCAATAAGAAAAATAACAATAATGGCTTGAAATTCTGAAGAACAAGAAAAATCCAAGTGGAGTAGTTTGAGCTTGTCTATTAGGTTACTTGAAGGTCAGCATGAATCAGTCAAACCTGTTGCTAACGTATTGCAAATGAGGGCTCTCCACCCTGTTTCTCAGTCCTTCTCTTTTCCTCTCACATGTCTTTGCCAGTAAATCATCTACATCTTTACCTTTGCTGTTTAAACCAGTCTCAAATCCTATCTAAGCAAAAGTATTCTATTCTCTCACAACTTTGATTTCGGTTATCTTTTTTCTTTCCAAATATGGGACTGAATTAAGAAAATAAAAAATGCTCTGATGATCATAAAATAAAATGGGTGTTTGAAACCAGCTGCCTTATTTTGCTCTCAGAAAGATCACTACACAAGGAAAGGATTGAATCTACACGAATGCTTCTTGGTAGGTGGACTTAAGTTGGTTCTGACTCACAGTGAACCCACGCACAACAGAAATGCTGTCCAATCCTGTGCCATTCTCATAATCATTTCTATGTTTAAGTCTATATTTGTAGCCACTATGTCAATCCATCTCACTGAAGATCTTCCTGTCTCTCCTTGATCTTGTACTGTACCAAGCACGATGTCATTCTCCAGGACTGGTATGTCTAGACAACTTGTCCAAAGTATGTGGGACAAGTCTTGACACTCGCAACTTCTAAAGAACATTCTGTCATACTTCTTGCCATGGTTTATTTCTTATCTCTCACTAACACTGTAAACCAACTCTTCTTCAATCATCCTTAGCCACTTTCCAGCTTTGAGTTAGGTTATTTAAAATCCAATGGCTTGGGTCATGCACACCCTAGTTATGAAAATGGCTTCATTGCTCTAGCGTTTTAAAGACATCTTTTGCAGCAAATTTCCCAATGCAACAAGGTGTTTGATGTTTTTGACTCATATTTCATGGGCATTGATTGTGGATTCAAGTGAAATTAAATTCTTATTTTCAATATTTCTCTGTTTATCATGATTTTGCTTGTCACTCTAGTTGTGAGGATTTTATTTTTCTTTATTGAGGTGAAATCAACACCGAAGGCTGCAGTATCTGATCTTTGTTAGCAAGTTCTTCAAGTCCTTTTTGCTTTCAGAAAGCAAGATTATGTCATCTGCCTATAGCACGTTGTTAAGGAGTCTTCTTTCCATCTTGATGCTACATTCTTCTTCCCACAGTGCTTCATAAGATTCTCAGATTACTTGCTCAACATACAGCTTGAATAAATGTAGTGAAAAGAAACAATCCTGGCGCACACCTTTCCTCATGTTAAAACATTGGGTATTTCCTTGACTAGTCAAACAACTGCTTCTCGTTCTGTGTACAGGCTCTGCATGAGCACAATTAAGTGTTCTGGAATTCCCATCCTTCACAATGTTATCCATACATTTAATGATCTACACAGTCAAATCTGTTTGTGTAGTCAATAAAACACAGGTAACTGTCTTTTTATTATTCTCTATTTCCAGCTAATGTCCTGACATCATCAATGATGTTTCTCACTCCATATTTTCTTCTGACTCTGTTTTGAATTTCTGGCAGTCTACTATTACCACACTGCTGCAACTATTTTCGAATTACCTGCAGTATTATCTATGAAATGCAAACTATCAGGTGCTATCTGAGGCTTCCTGAATGAGAAACTTTACCATCGGGAGCCAAAAATCTATTTTTCAATATGTGTTTCTGTGATTTTAAGGTCATGGAATAAGGCAGTGGTTGAGAGCTTGACTGGCAATCAAAACTCAGGCTATTGGAATTTACCACTTACTCCTTGGAAACCCTATAGGTCATTCTACTCTGAGTTGGAAATGACTAAAAGACCAGGGTTTTATTTTATTTTGTTTTGGTTCTGAGTGGTGCAAAAAATGTGCCAGAAAGATGAAAATCCCATCCCTACCCACTAGCTCTGCAGAAGACAGATGTAGGGAACTACATCTATAATCTATAAAGATTATAGCCAAGAAAATCCTATGGAATGGTTTTCTTTGGTAACACACTGGATTCCCATGTGTCAGATTTTGCTTACTACAAACTGGAAATAGCTTTTGTTTGATTTGGGGTGTGGGGTTCCATGATTTTAAATTTTCAGATCTAGTGGTCTGGGGAATAGCTCTTGGGCTATATTTTGCCTATTACCTGTTTTAGAGAAGCCAGATGAGCTAAGAAGTATTTTTACATTTTATTAAATGGTTTAATATATATATACACACACACACACATTCACGAGGGCTGTCAATTATGTTCACACATTCATCCTGTGTGTGTGTGTATGTGTATTTATATAGATTCCAACTCATAGCGAGCCCTATAGAATAGAGTAAAACTGTCCAATAGAGTTCCCAAGGAGCGCCTGGTAGATCTGAATCGCTGATTTTTTCGTTAGCAGCCATAGCACTTTACCACTATGCCACCAAAATGCTTATATATATATATATATATTCATTTATATATGTATATAATTTATATATTTATTTGTATTTATATATGTGTGTATATATATAGACACATATACATACATACACACATATATACATACATATGTATGTCTATGTCAAAAACCGACAGAACTGTGTGACATGAGAAAATCACTTGAAATTGAAATTCGAGTATCCATGAGTAAAGTTTCATTAGAGCACAGCTTTGTCAATATGTTTCCTTATCTTTCATGGCTACTTTTGTACTAAAATGGCAGGTAAGTAATTGGAACAGTGATTGCATGGCCTAAAATGTTTATTATCTGGCCTTCTACAAAAAGTTGGCTCACTCTAGGTCTAGGATATGCAAGTTCCCTAGAATCAGATACACACCTTTGTGACAAACATTAATAACTTTGTTTTCCTTGTGGTCTGTTCTCCTTCATATGGCAGTTTCTCTCAGACAAATTCAATCTATTTCTCAAGAGTGGATTTCTTGGGCTGCTTTGGAGCAAGGAAAGTACCCTAACAAAGGGATTACTACCTTAGCGTAATCTTTACAGTTACATGGCTAAGAATAAAAGCACAATTGAAGACATTGTCTACACACATGCTAATGCTGGTTTAGCAAATGTTCTCAAACTTTGCTGTGCATAAAATTGTCTGTAGAGCTTGATAAAATTGTAGATACTTGAGCTAAGTGCCCGGAGCACCAAAGAGGAAACTTTAACGAAACCTGGTAATCTACATTTTAACAAGCACCCTAGGTAGTTCTGACTTTGGTAGTCTGAAGAACATAATTTTGACAAATTCTAGGTTACGGAAAAGCTGTAAGAAAAGTGTTATTGGTATTAGAGAAGAGGTTGACAGTAACTTAAATATTCTTTATTGACAATAATCAAATTTTGTAGTAGTTCTCCATTTCCTCCTCAACAGCTAGCCCAGGTGGTGCAGTGATTAAGAGTTAAGGCTCCTATCAAAAAGGTTAAACCAAACCAAACCCACTGCCACTGAGTTGATTCCAACTCATTGAGACTCTAAAGGACAGAGTAGAATGAATGGCTCCATAGAGTTTCCAAGGAGCATATGACAGATTCAAACTGCTCACCTTTTGATCAGCAGACATAGCACTTAACCACTATGCCTCCAGGGTTTCCAACAAAAAGGTAAGCAGTTCAAATCTGCCAGCCAGTACTTGGAAACCCCATGGGGGCATTTCTACTGTGTCCTATAGGGTCGTATGAGTCAGAACCAACTGAAGGGCACATAACAACAGCAAATGATAAGTAGAATTTTTTTTTATTTTTTGGCTGAGATATGCAATTTGGATTAAAGAGCGAAAGGGAGAAAACTTTTCTAAAAGTGTGAATAAGCGTGAAATAGATTCCAGAGGGAGGTGGTAAGAAGGATCTGAAGCAGGCTAGATGTTTTGGACCTAAAATCACTCTAGGTGGAATGTCTTCCTGAGGTCACATAGTAGGTCAGTGTGTTTTTCTTTTTTTTTAGTTGTTGTTTCGTTGTTTTAAATCTACTCAGTTGTCTAAGTGTGTTCATGGGTGGTTTAAATGGTTAATGAGTGTACCTGCTAATTGTAAAATTAGAAGTTGAAGGTTCAAGCCATCCAAAGGTGTGTTGGAAGCAAGGCCTACTTATGTCCTTCTGAAAAATAAACCATTAAAAACTCAACCAACTCCGACATATTTGGGGTCACGATGAGTTGAAACTCAATCTATGGTAACTCGTTAAAGTTATCTAAGAATGCTATTTAATTTAGCCATTTTCCGTGCTTCATTTCATAAAGCTTTTAAGGTCTTACTGTAAAAGGGAAAAACAGCTACTTATTGTATACCATTTCCTATAATTTGACTAAAATCTATCTAGTGGACTGTAGCTTGCTCTCTGTTACGCCATTATAAAATCCATTCTTCCTAGTTTGTGTCTTATTTCTCCAAATTTGTTAGACTACAGACTTTTTGCATACTTTCTGCCTGAGGCATTTAATATGTAGGGTGAAAACTGGAACTTAAAGAAATATGAACCTTAAAAAAGAAGTGTAGACTTTAAAATTCTTCCCTTTTCTCACTTCTATGTATTTCTAATTATATTGATCTTTCTACAAATATTCTTACTATGACTCAAAGTTTTCAAGATACCTCTTAGTAATAAAAACCATTATCAAATACATTTATGTATGTCAGATGTCAGATTGTACATTAGGCTATAGGAAAGAAATGTCACTCTTAAACACTTCCCTGTCTTTCTGATGACTGTTTGATATTCTCAAGTTACATTCTGTGCTTTTTTTTTTCTTTCTGTTTATGCTATGAGTTAACTCATTAATAACCATCACAATAACAGCACAGAGACGTATTTTTCTTTTTGGCCAAATTACACAAGCAATTGCACAGCAGAATTGAGTAAATATTTTCAGGTCTAGACAAAGATCTTCAGCCACAGATTTGAGGGTTCTTTGGTTCAGCTAAGTCTTAAATGAATAAAAAGGCAGCCCCGAACTGTTCAATTCTGGGGGCCAAAGAGCCCTGTGGTTGTGAAGTGAAGAAGACTTTGCTTCGCCCTCTTCAGTGGGAAGACCTTTCAATACATCACAAGGCCCAGCTAGAGGACTGAAATGTGCTTTCTTCCCTTCCCTCCTGCTCTCCTCTGCCAGCAAGCGATGATGAATCACGTTAGAAAGGTGGGGTGTTTGGCTGTTTCCACCAGCCCGGCTTGCTGACTCATTGTTGAGGAAGCAGCATTCTTTCTTAGTAGATGGTAGAGATTTATTTATTTATTCACTTATTTATTTCACGCATGTACCTTTCCAGACTTACAATGTACACCCTCTCCCTCCTGAGTGGGTTCCAGAAATGAAAAAATTATAAATTAAATGCACATGGAGAAACTGAGTCCCTATCCAAGACCGCACAGGCTCCGCTTTCCGGCTCGCCAAGTCCACACCCTCCTGGTTACATAGTACCTTTCTTCCAAGGATCCCAGAACTGATCCAGCACAAAGGAATGAAGCCAAATAAATGATGTGTTCTGGCTTCTTTCTAGACTAGTAAAAGGAACTACTAGGCCCTCTAGAGTTTAAGGCCACAGAGGCAGGCTATGTATATTCCTAGGAGTAAAATTAAGTTGTAAGTCTGTAGGTACTGTTTTCTACATCATAGAAAGTCCAAATCACTCCTGACTATTTCTGTGTTTAGGAGAAAAAAATATGCGGTGAGATTTGCCTTTGGAAATATATTCTCCGATACCCTCTTACGGCCTGTTTTTTTCCAGATTATCGTACTCTTTCCCAAAATAACAAATGTTCTGTTGTCTTTCTCCCAGAACTATCTAATTAGCTCATTCTTACTAAGGTATTCATGGCATATATATTCACAGTTTTCAAAAAGGATGTACTCTAAGAATGAGTGTATTGCCGAAGATAGCATCACAAATGCAGGAGTTAAATCTATCTGTGGGAGAAAATTTTTGACACTGATGAGTCTTTTCAACAACCTGTGTATACATGCCCTACCACCTCCTCTGGCTATGCGCAAGGCCCACTGGACTCTCAAGAAAACTGACAGCACATGGGAAAACTCATCAGTCTGTCAGGACCAGCCTGTTAAAAAGTTGCTGCTCCTTCCTTCCTAAAGTCTTCTGCCTCAGCTGTTATTTTAGATTACCGTCTTGTACAAACAGGACTTGAACATTTATTTCAAAACCTCAAATTTTCACAAAAATATATAATATTCTAGAATTTGAGGCCAATTCATCTCAGTAATCATCCCAGGCTGAGTTACTGGTGGTCAACCATATGCATTTTTCAGTGTTTCTTTATTTTGACATGTTTTCTGCCTCCATTCTGATCTCCAGTTGTTGCATTTCTTCATGTTTTATTGCAATAAGATCTGTAGGACTTGATCTCTGCTTTCCAGTGTGGTATTTCTACACTCTGTTCACCATTTACTTCTTCCCAGCTTCTAAAATGACTCAACATCGTGTGTACAGCCTGAGACAGCACCAGGAAATACCCCAACACCTGGGTGCCACAGTGCTAGAAACTTCAGACACACTTTCTCAATCGCTTTCTACCATCCTCTTACCACATTTTTTTCTGCTTGGTGGTTGAGGGATGGACCAAGACTACGAGCTAATACTATTAAGGATACACAATAATTGTTTGATGAATGAATATTAGATATGTAGAAATATTGGTTCTTCAGGTAGGATCTCAAATATCGTGTATTCTTTTCTCCAGGCAAGAATATTGAGACTTTAAAAGGTAAAATTAAATTTTTTCAAGATCATAAAGTCATTTAAAAGCTGAACAAGGATTAGAATGTTAGATTCTTAGGTGTCAAGACAGTGTTCTTTCTGGTGAGTTTTCTAGTACATCGTTGCTGACAATAATAATACTGATAACTAGGCGCTCCTTGAGTACTCTGGAGGTCAGTTCTATCCTGGCCCCTAGGGTCACCATGAGTCAGATCCAACTCGACGGCACTTGGCTTTTGGCTTTGGCAACCAAAGAAAGTATTATACAACATGTGACTACTTTTTAATGTAAGCTGTCCAGCTCCTTATTACCATTCTTAGCAGATTTTATAGAAGTCTGACAAACCACTGAGAATGAGTTTTTGAATACATACAAGAGGTTCTTAAATAAACAGCTAAACTCACCCCAATTAAGACATTCCCAATCCTTCCCACTTCAACTCATATTCAATCATATTTTATGTCCTCATGTTTTATCATAAAGTCTTTTTTGGGGGGGTGTCACAATCTATTTTGTACACTTATGATTGTTTTTTCCATATCTCATATTAGTTCTGCTTTGGGTGATTGTGTTTCTAGCAACCAAATGTCCCTTACTGTATTACACATATGTTTTTCTTTACAAAAGCCCCCAGGGTAGTATACGTTGATTTCAACCTTACCTACCTTCTACCATCACACCAGTAACACATGAATCAATGCTTGTACAACACCCAGAGTGCAAACTTGTCAGGGATGATTTCCATTTTCTTTGCAACATTTTTCATAATAAAGTACACCTCTAGATTGCTCCGAAATTTGATTGAAATATTAAGGCTCAACGAGCCATCATCACTCTCTTCACAGAAGTAGTTGTAGTTTATTCCCATTACTGTGCAGGTTAGAAACATGGAACAGGATACTACACAGGCTTCTGCCTTGCTAGTAAATGAACACGACTCTTGGGGGACTTTTCAAAGAGAATTGAAAGTGAACTAACCTGTGAGTTAATATCAGAAATCCAAATAATCAGGATCATCATTTTAGAATCTATGCCATCTGGAGAGTGATAAACTTTCACCTAAAACTAATGAAATACCCTTGTTCTCAAGAATATTAGTTTCTATTTATCAGGACAGAGCAACAGCAAGATTCACAGAACAGAAGGAACTCGTGTACTCAAGTTGACAGACGTACTTAGAGTAGATGATCCTCGGGTGGCACAAATGTTTAAGTGTTTGATTCCTAGTTAAAAGTTGGGCTGTTTGAACGCACTCAAATGCTCTTCAGACGACAAGCCTGGTAACCTGCTTCTGAAAAGCCACAGCTCTGTAAACTCTATGGCGCAGCCGTACTCTGCACCCAGCGACATTTCCATGAGTTGATGGTAACCAACAGTAAATAAAAACCCAAAGTAGAACAGTGAAGCACGGTTCTTTTGGGTTGTTATATTAAACATGTTTGTAATAGTTACAGCTGTAGTTTCTAAGGGAATGATAGCTTCTGTCACTTGGAGAACTAAATTTTTACAAGTGACAACATTATCTTGTCGTGGTCAAAACCAATCAGTAACGTACATGTATTTTCTTAGTTGTCTCAAGTTTGGGTGATGTCAGTTTTCTCCTTTCTACTGATACCTCAGGTTTACTGTTTGCCACCCTCTCAAATACTGGTATGTGGGCCACATATACATAATCACCTTTTTTTTTTTTCTTTTAGTGTGTTAGGGTTGAATAATGAGTGAAAGTTTGCTACGGAGTGAAAACAGGGATGTCTTACTTTCATATAAATACCATTTCTCTCTCTCTAAGTGCCATAATAGAATAAGTAGAACATTCCTGCCCCAGCACACACACAGAACTGCTCTTTCTTACTGTGTAAAACTCCGGATAAGCATATGTGGCCATTCTATTCCTTCATTTAGCTAGTTTGGTTTATTAAATGCTTTACATAGGAATAATTCCACATACCCAACAAACATGGAGATGAAACTGGTTTTTCTTATAACAGCACCCTAGAAGACAAAAATTCACAATATTTCTAAATAAAAATAAAGTAAAAAAGATATTGAGTGTTCTTTTTAAAGTGTATGTTAAGATTGTGAATTTGGGGTGAAAAACAGTATGTCAGGTGTCATTCCTTCTCTCTAGAGACTTCATATTCTATAAAGCCTTTGCTGTCACAGGAAGAATTAATTCACGCTAAACGTAGAGTAATTTCAAGAGTAAAAACAGAAAGAAAATACACCCCTAAGAAGCTTTCCTATTCTTTTAAGTAATAAAGACCTTTTACTTGGAATGAATTATATAGTAAACTTTTCCATGACTTTACTAGCTCAGCAAACCTTTGTTCTGAATGCTTTGTAACCATTAGTGCCTTTGATTGTAGATTACACCACCATTTGATTTATTTATTTTTTTCTCATGGGCAGCATATTTCTTTCATTGAGCAACATTCTGGAACTTGGAAATCTAACCTGTGTTTTAGTCTGAGGGAAGGAACATTCATATGGTAAGTCTTCCCCAGTTGGACTTGGTATTTATTCAACTCTTATATGGTTGATTTCAGGCCAGGTTTAATTATGCAATCACCCTCAACTCAAAAAGGATAGTAGAACACAAAAGCACTATACAAAGCTTGTATTTAAAACAGTGGCAGTTTTCTGGAAGAAAAAATTAGGGAAATGTTTGTATTATACAATGTAGTATAGTCTTGAAATGCAAGTCTGCCAGAGGACAATAATATAAATTTATTGTATAAATTAGGCATCAGTTAGACCTGAAATCCAAACAGGTAACCTTGTTTTGGTGTAACTCAGGAAATATACACACACACACACACACACAAATGTACATGGGTTTATCAGGAGAAAAAAATCTGCCACCTGACCTGAATATTTTATTATTAAAAACAAAACAAAATAAAAAAAAAAAATTAAAGCCACCTTTGTTCGTTTTCTTCCAGAAGATTGTGGTCTCTTTAAACATAGTTTCCAAGGAAGTTTTTTTTTTTTTTTTTTTACACACTCTGAATTGCTTGTCCAGTCATTTTATTTCATTACATTACTCACATTCCCTCCTCAAGGAAATTCCCTCTTACAAATGCTGTATCACTGGGATGTATGTATATTTATGTAACCCTGGCGGTTGTGTTTCTTTTTAGGCAAACTCAATGGCCCTATTTCCTGAACTGAACTCTCTTGTCTCCATTAATATTAATTTCACATTCACAAAAAGTGAAACACACTAAAATCTCCCAGGTCTTTTCTTCAGGATCTTCCTAGCTAACCAGCTCTGCTCTGACTTACAGATTTTTTAGAGTCCCCAAACTTCCTGGAAAACTCAGCTTTGTAACATGCTGGTTCAACGCTTGCACAACTACTTCTCTCATCCATATCAGTGCGCAAATTTGCAGTCTTAATGATCCTGAACGAGGAAAAATCAGAGACCCTTAGTGCCAGCTCAGACAAGCATACTCTCCAAATAAACATTCAGGAAAGCTGAACACTCTAGAGAGCCAAGACCCCAGCAACCATCTGACTTGTTTGAATGACCCAGAAAGGTTATGCAGACTTCTTTTCTTACATGAGACTAAGAAGTCCCTTGGGAACAACTGCAAGCTCAACAGTCATGGCTTGCTTGCCATAATAGAGTAATCCAGCCCAGAGTTTTGCCCTCTAGGTGCTAATATGCTGGGACCTCACATGCTACATGGCCTGTAACCAGGCATTTAGAGGCTATGGGTTGCAATGTATGGCTATTTTCATGACAAGAGCACTTTCTCTGTTTCTTACTAAGCACTGGAGGGTGTTGAGGGAAGATGGAAGGACTAAACGTGAACTACTAGTTAGGTTTACTTTCCTTATGTACTTGGGTTCCGGCACTGCTTTAGCCTTTAAATCTACCTTGAAGGCTAGTGTATCCTCCAAGGATCCTGGTGGCACAGAGCTTAAGAGCTTGGCTCCTAGCCTAAAGGTCAGAGGCAGGAATCCATCAATCACTCCTTGGACACTCTATGTGGCGGTTCTACTCTGTCCTATAGGGTCAGTATGAATTGGCATCAACTTGAAGGAAATGGGTTTCGTTTTGGTGCATACCTTTAGATAACACTGAAACCCTTTTGGAAAAGCATTGAGAACTGCTTCCTGGTTAAATCACGTGACTTCTGGGCTATCTTTTTTTTTTTTTTTTTTTTCAGTTCATCTTTGGATGTAGGTTACTAATCCTGAGCACTTTTTAAAAGATTTGTCTGAAAGGTGTACTTCATTGGATATGAGCTAAACAGGGCATTTACTAAAAGTTATATATATATATTTTCAGTCTTGTCCTAATTCCTGTCTAAACACTACACTTTTCATGTTTTTTGTGCAAGTTCCTGTGAGTATAGAAGTACAATATTCTTTATAAATATTTCAGTAAGAAGGATTCATGTTGGTACTCTTCACCAATTTTATTAGAAATGTTTTCTTTAAAGGTAGCAGGCTGATTGCTTAGTTTTTAAAATTTTGTGATCTCAGTACCAAAAGAACCCTCCAGAATCTCTTTTCATTACTCACACATAGTCGATCATGTTAATAGGCTTAGAAATATTTGGCAAATGTTCTGTGTCTCATGATTTCATGTGAGGCAGAAGAAAAGCAATGATTGTGGTATTTCTTTTAAAAAATAGAAAGTTCTCGTTTGATTTGAAGGTTGGGTGGAGCGCAGGGTGTGTCCCTTCTGGTTTCTGGTAGAGCTCATTCTTTTGGAGGAAACTAGCTTGTTAGACACAGACAAAAGCAAAAGTACTGGAAAGATTATTAGCATAATGTATGTATTTTTCTGGATAGCCATAAATTAATTTTAAATCTCGAGTCTGAGGGAAGGGAAAAACTGGATTGTCAGGACTGTGTCTTACAAAATTGTCAGTGAGGATGTCAGACGATAGCGTTTAGCAGCAGCAACAATAAGGTGGAACAAGGTAGTTTGCTTGTACATTAATGCCATCTATCTGCACCTAAAACTATGACTTCAGTTGGACTTCGTTTTCTGCCCATTTCTTGCAGAGACTACCTGGGTGGCCAGAAGAAGCAATAACTAAAATTACTGGAGATTTGTAAACCAGATCAATGCAGAGGTGTTGGGATTGGAGTCAAGGTTTTAGTTGCTGACAGGTAAATCTTGGCTTAGAAACCAGGGCTTAAAGTGTTAACCTTTCTTTTTTCAGTCCTCCTAATTAGGAGTTCCTTGGCAGTTCAAATCTACCGGGCACTCCTTGGAAACTCTATGGAGCAGTTCTACTCAGTCATCTAGGGTTGCTATGAGTCAGACTCGATGGCAGTGGGTTTCAACTAGGAATATACCTTATGAAAATGACACATCATTTCTCAGGTATCCATAATCTATTTTAGAGACATAAAATTAGAGGTATTTAGAGATATTTATGTGTGTGTGTGTGTGTATATATATATATATAAAACAAAATCATGACACTGACAAAAACTGGTCATTTAAAATTTTTCTATCCCAAGGATCAGAACCTTTGTGTCTTCTTCATCTGTCCTAAATAACTGCCTTCTTTAATTATTGCCTATGTAGTCTCTGACTCTTTTTTCTTCTCTTTAAGAAGTAGCATACTCAGTAGCCATTCCTTCCAAGGTTTGGACTCAAACAGCCTCCTGAGGTATATTTTAAACCTGAACATATTTCCTCTTTCTTCACTGCATCCCAGTAAGTGGAACTGGATCACTGACTTCCCCTAATGAAGCAGGCTTTCCTTGGCCTGCCATTCCAGCCCACTGCAGCTCCTCACATCCCAGTTCAGTCCCTAGTAAGCCCAAATCAAACCCATTGCCATAGATTCTGACTCATAGCAACCCTATAGGGCAGAGTATAATTGCCCCATAGAGTTTCAAGGAGTGCCTGGTGGATTCCAACTGTCAGCCTCTTTGTTAGCAGCTGTAGCTCTTATCCGTTATCCCTTATACCTTGCTAAAACCTTTCGTTGCAGCAGGAAGTGATATAGCATGTAGTTCATCTTTCTTGCAATTAATGATAATCAGAGAATCTGAAAACTCAGATCATTAAGCACACAGATAATTCAAAGACTTTGTTGCAGGCATGATCTATAATCCCTCATCCCCATGACTTTCTGAGACCTGCAGACAAATAATGTCATTTGAAGTATTTAATTTTCACGTTTTTCTGCTTCTCAAATTGTACCTCTGGCAGAAGTCCTAAAGAGTCTCAGAATACTCAAAATATATAACCTAGGACTGAAACAAAAAGAATCAGAATCTGGAATAATCCATCAATGGAGTACAATACCAGTGATTTTTTTTGTCGTTGTTGCTTTTGTTTCTGTTTTTCAAGTAAAAAGTCTCATGTTTATAACCCTAACTATGAAGAGAACTTTCTTCCCATACTCCATATCCCTTCTTATGCTTTAGAGAAATGACTCACCTTGCTTAGTCAAAATAGTCACATTTTAATCAAAACGAAAGCTTTTCCAAACACAAATGTACACACACATTCTCTGCTACTGTTATGCACATACACACACTTATCTACTGCCATTGTGCTATCTTCCATTTCCACAGTTCCACATTCTCAGCCACCACTATATCTGACCTCTCATTCATGAAGGCTCCCGCTGCTTAGCCTTAAGCTATTGGGCTCCTGTCGTTTCCCACTGAGCACACTGGGGTGGATTTGGGTGTCTTGCCCTCATTTACAATCTGAACAAAAGAAGCTAAAGCCAAGAAAGCAGCTGGCACCATAAAAACAGTAAAAGCTCTAGCTGGCATCTATGATTGCCACTGACTAGCCAAATACCCACAGGGAATGGTGCCAATATAGATTTCTGAGACAAAACAACAAAATAGATTTTTGTCAATAAACATTGATTTGACAAGAAGTCAGACAAATCTATCCATACCAAACAATGCATTCATCCAGAGTTCCAAACCAATGAGCACATTATGGACAAATTGAAAACCTGCCTAAGTTGGATTCATACACGGCACATGGTCTCCAAGGTCTCCATCTGCCAAATATGGTTATATGTTAGGTGTCAATGTCGCACTCTGATTTTGCTACCAGCTGACAGCATAAACCATGGCCACTGACAAAGCAAACACATACCATCACTGTGGGAGGGGAGATTGTTTTTCTAACTTTTCTTTAAGTGTAGTGCAATGAAAGAAATATTCTTTTGTCAAATGGCATAGTACACACACAGACATACAAACAAGAAATAAATTTTGGTGGAACTTTGATGGAACAATGCCTCTGTTATGTGTGATATACTTAGTTTTATTCTTTCCTTTTCTAGTCTATAATACTGTATTCTATTTTGTGCTTTTATTCATGTATTCACTCAAGTCATAACCATGGGAATTAATTATAATCAATTCATGAATTAAGACATCAATTTTAAATATACTACTCAGAGTAATAAAAACTTCTTCACCTTTAATAACTTCCTTGCATTTCTTAATAGCTTATTTTTCCTCTATTTATTTAAGAACCCATAGCTATTGATCAAGAAAATGAACTCCATAGAATTTAGCATTCATGGACCGAACACCAACTGTGTATGACCTTAAGATGAGTATTCTAAGGAATACTAAAGATTAACTCAGAAATTGTAGCTAATGTCCATTTGCTTAATTCTTCATACATATTTACAAATCAAAAAACTACTATCAACTTTGTGAACTTTAATCATTCACCTATAACTGACCTCCTTGGTAAATATAAAAATGATATTGTGAGCAGAGTAGAAACTCAGCAAGTTTAGGTAAAATAACATATAGTCTTTCCTTTCTCAAGAATGAACTTTTCACTTAAGTATCCCCTGAGTTTAGGAATGTTGGTCTTTAGGACTGAACAGCAATCAGTTTTGCAAGGAACAGGGAACAAGGGAACAAGCAGACAACTGGGAACCCTCAGTTGTCTAGTCTTAGTTTCAATATTTATAACAGGATGCATTCACCACACCCTCACTCCATTCAGAAATTGTTATTGCTGTTAGGGGCTGTCGAGTCCATTCCAACTCACAGCAACTCCATATACAACAGAATAGAATACTGCCGAGTGTGGTACCGTGTCCACAAACGTTGTTATGCTTGAGCCTGTTGTAGCACTCACTGTGTCAATCCATCTTTTTGAGATCCTTCCTCTTTTTTGCTGACCCTCTACTTTATCAACCATGATGCCCTCCTCCAGGGGCTGAGCCACTGGACAACATGTCCAAAGTACGTGAGAGACAGTCTTGCTGTCTTTGCTTCTAATGATCACGCTGTTTGTATTTCTTCCAGGATAGATATGTTCATTCTTTTGCCAGTCCACGGTATATCAATATTCTTCTCCAACAACAAAATCAAAAGCATCAATTCTTCTTCTGTTTCCTTTATTCGTTGTCCAGCTTTCTCATGCTTATGATGCTATTGAAAATGCCATGGCTTGGGTCAGGTGCACCTTAATCTTCAATGTGATGGTCTTTTGCAAAAGATTCACCCAGTGCAATGCAGCTTTAGATTACTTTTTTGTCTGACGCTTTTGTGAGTATTGGTTGTGAATGCAAGTAAAATGAAATCCTTGACAGCTTCAATCTTTCCTCCGTTTAGTATGATTTTTTTCTCACTGTTCCACCTGTAAACATTTTTGTTTTCTTTATATTTAGATATACTGAAGGCTGAAGTCTTTGATCTTCATAAGTAAGTGCTTCAAGTTCTCTTCACTTTCAGCAAACAAGGTTGTGTCATCTTCATAATGGAGATTGTTAATGAGTCTTTCTCCAATCCTGATGCCTTGTTCTTCTTCATTCAATAGCTTGTTGGATTATTTGCTCAGCATACTGATTGAGTAGGTATGGTGAAAATGCACAACCCTGACACACACCTTTCCTGACTTTAAACCATGCAGTGTCCCTTGTTCTGTTTGAATGACTGCCTTGTGAGGCATGTACAGATTCCTCATGAGCACAGTTCACAATTAAACATTCTGAGATTCCCTTCTCCACTACGTTGTCCACAATCTGTTATGATCCACACAGTTGAATGTCTTTGCATAGTGAATACATCCAAGCTAATCATCTTTTTCTGCCTTATACTTTCAACTGAAATCTACCTGACATCAGCAATGATATCCCTGGATCCAAGTACTCTTCTGAATCCAGCTTGAATTTCTTATAGTTTCCTGTTAATATGCTTCTGTGGCTACTTTTAACTGATCTTTAACAAAATTTTACTTAGATGTGATATTAATGATTTTGTTCAGTGATTTCCACATTTGGTTGGATGAACTTTCTTGAGAATAGACATTAATGTGGATCACTTCCAGTCAGTTTCTTTTGACAGATGTAGTCCTGTATATCCCTTCTGGTGAGGTCCATGTGTATAGTTGCCATTTATGTTGGTGCAAAAGGGTATTTTCAATGAAGATGTCATTTGTCTTGCAGTATTCTATCACATGATCACTGATATCACTTCTAAACACTGAAATCAGCTTAACAACTATCCAGGTAGAACAGCCAATACATTTCTTTAAAATAATAATAATTATTATCTTTATTTGGGCTTCTAATAAGAGCAACAAGTGAAAATCCTGACAAAAACACTACTGAGGACAAACAGTTCTGAAGGAGCTAGTGGTTCCATTACTTCCTGTGTTCCTCTAGTAATAAAGGCATGCTCATAAACTCCCAAATGGTTGTATAACTGTGCAAGCTACCACATGTCTCTGCTCTCTGGCATATTATATGTGAAATAAAGGTGTTACAGATGCTTTTAGTATGTTGTTAATTCACTCATGTGGCAAGCATGAATGGCCAAAAAGGATAAATCCTTAGACTTAACCGAAGTGCAGGCTCATAACCTTTCCTGGTTACTGACTGCACTCCCAATTCTGAGTCTTCATTTTACACAGCACTAATACTTACCTTGAACAAGCCTGAAAACATCTGTGAAAACATCTGCCTTGGTGATTCAGTATAATCATTTCTACTCTCAAAGACCCAGCTCAAAGCATAAGTATTGCTTATAATGCTAACAATTCACCTTTCTACAGTTATTTCCATTCTCCAAAAAGTCTAAACACCTAGTTTCTCAAGGTAGCCTATCAAAATCATTAGAGAAAATTGTATTAGGTATATTTTACACAGAAAGAAAGCAAACAAAAAAAATGTGAAATCACTCACCTGAAATAAGACAAAGGCAAAGTGTCTATTCAAAATTGTATTTGGAAGTAGAATGTGGAGTCAAGTGTTCCCAGGGAGAGAGGACCTGGATAAATCAGAATATGATCTTAGCTAAATATATGGAGGGGGAATGTTCAGAAGAGCTTTGAGGGCTTGGGATATCATCATGACTCTTGAGCTGCACATATTACCAAGCACATGCTTTGTGCAAGAACAAGCAAACGGAAGAAAGATTATAAATAGTGAAATTATATCAGTACTCATTCACTCACACATGACATTATTCATTTATCAAAGCAGTCTCTAGATTAGATCTTATTTTCTTGAGCAGTTTTGCCTGAGTGTTCTCCTTATCAGTCTGAACATGGGCTGTTTTTCAGCACTCTCCCTTCTTCAGTCGGAGGACTGGGGACCTCCCACATCTATGATGGACAGATCTTTAGCTCATCTGTCAAAACAAGCTGCTTGTTCACTGAACATCTAGCCATAGAAGAAAAACATCATTCTGTTATTTCTCATCATTTTTCCCTCTGAAAATTAGCAAGAAAACTTCCAATTTTCCCCAAGAAGTAATCTTGTAATCAACGGGGTAGATTTTCAAAGCAAAAGAAAAGAAGGCATAAAATACTATGAGTTAGCATGATGAGCATTTTAGGGTGGTACACACACAGTTTCAGAGAACAGAAAACCACATGTCCTCTCTAGTTTATCCTGTAATTTTATGAAATTTGACAACGGATGTTGCAACTTCTTTCCACTTGTATTTTTTTGGCATTAATACAAATAATCTAAAGAAATACCAAAATACACACAAAAAAACTTCTCTGAACTCCAACTCACAGCTACCCTATAGGACAGAGTAGAGGTGCTCCCATAGGGTTTCTGAGGAGTGGCTGGTAGATTTGAATGGCTGATGTATTTGTTAGCAGCCTAACTTCTTAACTACGATGCCACCATTTAAAAAGACTACCCAAACAAAGAGTAAACCCCTTGCCCTCGAGTTGATTCCAACTTATAACAATCTTATAGGACAGAGTAGAACTGCCTCACAGAGTTCTTTTTTTTAAATTATTTTTATTTTTTATTTGATATGACTGAGTGAAAATGTACATTCCCGTATAAATTTACATGCCCACCTATATGCAGCTTCCACTGCTCTCCCTGTCCGGTGACAGCACATTATTCCTCTCTGTTCCATACATGTCTCATCCTCCCAACAGCCTCCTTTCCCCTCCTCTCCACCCACTCTCCTTCCTCCAACCAGAGGTCAGCAGGCTGATATCCTATAGACGTATAGAACCATAAAGTGCATCCAATATATGGTCACTCTGCATTGCCAAGTCCAATCCATTCATAGATCTTCTTAAAGAATGGCTGATGAATTCAAACTATCCACATTTTGGTTAGAGCTGTATCACTTAACCACTGTGCCAGATGGATTTCACATTATACTTTAGGCCACAAAACCTTCTGATTTATGGAAAACAAGCTATATACAGTGCTAAGAATATAAGTTCTTTTGCCCAATATGTTTAGTCATTGAAACATATTTATTTTATTCAGCTCAATGTTTAAAATACAAATTGTTGCATCGGTTATTTGAAATAATGCTTTAATCCCCTGAAATAATTAATTTTATTAATTCGTTAATTTACTCAACAGACAGGATATTTGTAGAAAGTATAGTATGTGGAAAATGTTTTCTAAATTCTTATTTATTCTTTAGTGAACAAAGAACTTTTGTAATCAAACTACTATCATTAAAGAAAAATGCACTATTTGGGTGATGATATTTTCAAACCTGACCATAAACAAAATAATCCACTGTTATTAATAAATTTATGTCACTTTTCATTATGCATTTTTTTTCTCATCTGCCTAAGTATTAGACCTAAGACTTCATTTAACTACTTGACTTCTTCGGAAAGTTATCTAACTGTCAAAGCCTCAGTTTCCACCTATGTAAACAGATAAAATTAAACTAAAGACAGATTACGTAACACTTGTTATGTGACTCAAAGTGTCTCATTTTTTAGCAATTCTTGTTCTTATTTAGAGAGCAAAGTTTCCTTGAAGCCTGAGACTGTCTTCACTTTTCCTATATTCTCAAAACAATCATAATAAGAGACATTCCGTAAGTACGTACAGAGGTGAATTGAAATGGATTATCCTGAGCCGTTTGCAATGCTGAAAAGGGAACTGGAGTCTAAAAAGATTTATAGGATACAGTGCTTTCTCTTTTTGTGGAAGACTATTCACAATGATTTCAACTAGACTGCTAAGATGCAGTGGGTGATCAAGACAACGTGCACTGCTGACAAGTATAAAAATAATACACCACACAAATTTTGAGGAACTCGCCTACTTGATTTCTCTCCGCATTAGGATGTCTTCCCAGGAAGGGGTCAAAAATATCTTGTAAAGTAATGTGGTTTTAGGCCAAGAGATGATCACCCCAGGTTGCACTTACATTTTTAGCTTTTCCTCTGACGACATTGCTTTCCCTACTAGACAGCTTTGGATATCAGAGAGTAGTCAACGGGAGGGTTAGAACAGGGAAAATGTTTAGAGGGGTTGGTGAAGGTTTTCCTGAATTCTTGAAATCATATCAAGTGCAAGATCAAACCCGTGGGCAGCCTGGAAATCTAAATTCAAGCAGTTCCAGCAAGGAAAATATCCTTCCTGCTCCGCTCAGTCTCTTGTTGGTTCTGATTTCAGTTTGGCTTTACAAGTACAGATCTCTCTGGAAAAGGAAAAGACACTGCTTTATTCCATTTGGGCTGCAGATGCATTTGTTCCAGTATGGAAAAGGCTTCAGTATGTTCCAAATTGGACTCTGATGGTCTTAGTATCCTAAAGTGTATTTTATGTGCTGTCATGTGGTCACTTGGATCTCATCCACATTTATCAAGAATATGTCGGTCACCTTGTTTCAGTCATGAGCAGGTTGTAAACTAGAAGACATAGTCCTTGCTCTGAGAAAGCCATAGTGTAACTCTGACAATGACCAGGAAAAAAGTTAGACATCTCCGGAGTTTAGGCGTCTCAATAGGTACCTTTTTTTTTTTTTTTTTTAACTAACTTGGCATTCTATTTTAGAAAGAGATAGTGCTAGTGGGGACATGTAGCTGTGCAATATTGCTGTAAAGATTCTATCTACACCAGAGAAGAAAGAATCCTGAAATACTGTAAGGAGAACAGTTGGTTCTACACCTTTTGGAAGGAAATGAGAGCCGCCAAGTAACGACCAAGAACACTGGGAATATGGAGCAGTCTGAAGATAAGCCATGCCTCCAAAGTGAATAATTTGAACTAACATCTATTTATTTTAAACGTGTCCCAAATTTGGGTATTTTAGAAACATATTGAACACTAAAATGTTCTCTGTTCCTTGATACCGCTGAATATCTTAAAAATGGAAAGACTGTATTTGCTGATCCTGGGAAGAAACGGGCCCATTTCTGTATGGGTGAACTTGTGCATCCACCAATGATTCAGTTAAGAAATCACGTAACTGGAAGCAACACATACTCTGTAAACTCCTGGGTGTCAAGACTTTTTGTTCCATTGTTCTGGTTGTATTCCTCCCTTTCCGGGCCAGTAAATTTTATTCTTGCCACTCTCATCAGCTTTTCTACCCATCACACAGGGACCTTTCATCCAGGAATATTGGTCATGATGAGGACCTCCATATTTTTTGTATAAAACAATCTTTTCAATCACTTGTTAAATCCTCTATGATTATTTTATATTATGTGGGAGATGATCATTCCTCTTTCCAAATACATACATGAATTCAAAATATTTCAGAAATTGTCAAAAAGCCATTATAAAGAAAATATTTGTGGGAATGTCTGACCTTGTGTACAAGGCAAATTAATTATTTGAATTTCTCTCTTTATCTCCAAATCTGTCTATTTATATGATTTCTAGTTGCTCCTGAGAGGAAAAAAAATCAGGAAACTTTAGAATGCATATTGTAACCCCATGCCATATGCACACAGAATCTCATGCATAAAGTGGAATTTATCTGATTGTACCAAACAATTGTTTTTTCCTTGTTACATTTGCTCCACTCATTTTGAAGGTTACAAAGATGACTAATGAAGATAAAGAAAATCTGCAAAGATTTGAAAAATAAAATTAAAAAAACAAATAAATTACAAAAATAGAAAAATACTCAAAGTAGGATGATTGTCAAAGTATTTTCAAAATTTTGTGTAGGCTGACTTGTTTGAGGAAGTAAGTACTTGAGAAGAAAAACAAGAGGTCATCTTGAAACTTGTCATACACAAATTCTGCTCTCTGGTTTAAGTTTTCTGTGTGGGAAATGCAACCACTGGCATCTGCCAAATGTCCTACACACTAACTAGAGTAACTAGAAACATGAGTCTCCTACCTCACTTCACCCTGTAAGTTTTGTTACACAAAAAAGAAATGTCATTTTCAAAGCAAATGAATCAACAGTTTGAAGTTATTTCTTTTTCTATGGGTTGTTATTATTATTATCATTTTGATCATCTTCAAAAAGAAGAATAGAAAAGCATCAGGTAATAATTTAACTTCTTATTAGCAATAGTTACTCTGGTCATTGAGGATTACTTCTATGTAGGTTTTATATATAAACCATTTAACATATGTTTATCTCTGTAAGCTGTCTTAAATGATTGGCAAATACTTTCTGATAATCTAAAAGGAAACATTTAAAACATTCTGGTGGGGAAAAAATTATAACCTATGAGAATGTAGAAACTGGAGCAGTATTTAAGCTGTGACAGACACTCATAAGGTGGAAAGATGTGTTTAGTTAGCACATGCTTCTTTGATTGTCTTTCCTTGATTGCTAATAAGTACAGATTCTGTTATTGTGTATCATTGTCAATGTGAATTCTAGTCAACTAATGATTAAAAAAAGATGAATTGTAAGCTTTATGAAACACTTTAATTCAAAGCATTTTTCATGCCTTTTGATTTGAAAGCTTTTGTGCACAAGACAAAGATTCCTGACTTAGAAGAGGGTTTGTTCTGTTGTTAAAGACAAGCTGGACTATCATCTCTACCGTTTGCTTTCATTTATTTGTCTATTTATATTAATAATGAGTTCTTTCAGTATGCCAAGCACTATTTTAGGTACTAGGAATATAGCAACAAACAGTTAAAGCTATTTCCATTGTAAAATTTACATTTTAGTGAGACTACACAGACAATAAATAGCAACGGCATAAGTATATGTTTGGTTAAAAGGCTATTGTGCATGGTGGCAAGGTGGCAAGTTCATGAACTTAATTATGGTGTTGTTTGTGAGAGTTTTTAGCCAAGTAAACAAATAAAAGCATAAACAAAGCAAAAACAATAGTAAAAATAAAAAACAGATTGAGAAGAATAGGGAATTCAAGGTTACAGATGGGTGGTCATTAGCTGTTATATGGAGATCATTAGGAAAGGTCTTGTGGAAAAGATGACACTTAAGCAGAAAATTATGGACCGTAAAAGAGAGAATCAGGTAGATATTCCAGAAGACAAATCAATAAATAAAACCCAAAACCTCAATCCACTGCTGTTGTATCGATTCTGATCCTTAGTGACCCTATAAGGCAGAGTAGAACCGGTCCATAGCATTTCCAAGGGAGGCCCACTAGACCTGAACCGCTGACCTTTTGGTTAGTAGATGAAGCACTTAACCACTACACCATTATGGCTTCTGTCAATAAGTAAAACCTAGTACCAAACCACACCCAGTGCCATCAAGTCGAACCCAATAAAGCAGAGTAGAAGTGCTCCGTAGAATTTTTAAAGATTGCCTGGTGGATTCCAACTGTCAACCTTTTGGTTAGCAGATGTAGCAGCTAAACACATGCCACCAAGAAAAGGAGATATCTGCAACTTCAAGGAATAGGACAGAGGCCAGTATTTCTGTAGGAGAACAAAAGTCATTATAGGGAGTGGAGTCAGAAACAGAGAAGGATAAAACCATATAAGATATAGTAAGGACTTTTAAACTTTTGCTGTGAATGAGAGGGAACATCTGATTCACATTTCATCAGGGTCACTGTGACTACTGTGTTGAGGCTAAGCTATAACTGAGCAAGGGTTACATAAGGGAGACCAAGTGAAAACCTTTTGCAAAGATGAAAGTGAATTATGATGACAGCCTGCATCAGAACTGTGGTGATGGTTGTAACGAGAAATGGTTGGACTTTGATTTCTCTAGAATTTGCAGCAGATGGGAGGTGAGAGAAAGGAAAGATTGAAGAAGCACACAGTGACTTTGCCCTGAGCAAATGAAAGAATCAAATTACCATTTACTGAGATAAGAATCACTATAGGAAGATAGGCTGAGTAGATTTGGGATAATCAAACAGAGAGCAGGAGTCCGATTTTATACATGCTAGGTATGAGATGTCTCTTCAATACCTAAATACATACGGTAGGTAGAGAGCTAAGTATATAAAACAGGAGTTCAGGGTAAACAAGCAAATAAGCAACAACAACAACAAAAATAAATAATTGTGGAGCTGTCAACATGTAGTGAGAATTTGAATCCATAAAAGAAGGTGAATCAGCTGAAAAAATAGATGTGAGATTTGACAAGTCCACGAACTTAATTGTTCTAAGTGCCACATACCTCATTGATGACTATCACTATGGTCACCTTTGAAGTACTCCCCTGGGGAAGCTGTGCATCCATACCAGTGCCTAGTTCACTCTTCAAAGCAATTTTGGAACTCTTTCTGGAATGCCCATTGCATGTGGTGGTGAGATGGCAAGTTCACAAACTTAATTTACAGTTGTCTGTGAAAGTCAGTAACCAAATAACTGTATTGAAACACCTTTCTTACTCACCTGATCTGGTCCCTGATGACTTTTTTCTTTACCCAAAGATAAAGGAAACATTGAAAGGAAGAGATTTCGATGACCTTCAGGACATCAAAATAATACGACAACAGCTCTGAAGGCCATTCCAAGAAAAGAGTTCCATGATTGCTTTGAAGGGTGGACTATGTGCTAGTGTTGGTCCATAGCTTCCCAAGTGGAGGACTTCTAAGGTGAATGTAGCGATATTCAGCAGTGAGGTAAGTAGCACTTTTTCTAGAATGAATTAGCAGACTTAACTGTGAAAGAAAAATAGAAATCTAAGACTTGAGTCTTAGAGTACTCCAGCATTTGTTTGTCACCTTTTAGTAGATAAGAATAAACTAACAAAAGGCGATGAAAAACCATAAACAGTGGGTGAGAATGACTACAAAGTGAAGTAATGTCCTGGAAGGCAAGTGTAGAGGGTATATTAAGATTGAAGTAGTGATCAACCACATGACAAAATACTGCTGATAGTTCAAATAAGGTAGAGACATTGGGTTTAATAATACAGTAACATAAGTGTGCATAGCAACCTTGACGAGAATATGTTCTCATGAAAATTCCTTAAAATACATCAACCTTTCATTTATATCTTGCTTATAATTTCCCAGCATTCAGAAGTTTCAGACATGTTCGTGTTTTCTCTTTAGGTCATGTTTAAAACATTTATTAGGATTGTTATGAGCCTCCTGAATTTTTATAGTTATTTAATTAAGAATTACTTTTTCTAGATTTATTATTTATTTATTCACAAATTTATTATATATACATGCAAATATATATATAGTGATTGTTAGGTGTCATCAAGTAGTTCTGACTCATATGAACCCAATGTAGAAATCAACAAAACACTATCTGGTCTTGTACCATCCTTACAACTCTTACAGCTATTGATGTCTTTGAGCCATTGTTGCAGCCAGTGTATCATTCCAACTCATTGACAGTCTTCCTTCTTTTTGCTGACTTTCCACCTTACCAATCATGATGTCCTTCTTCAGGGACTGACTACTCCCTCAATTAAATCTTGCCAGCCTAATTTCCATGGAACACTGTGACTCAAATTCTTCCAAGACAGACTTATTTGTTCTTCTGGTAGTCCATGGTATTCACCAACAACGTAATTCAAAGACATCAGTATTTATTCAATCTTTTTAAACCATTATTCAGCTTTCACAACCATCTATGGTGGCCAAAGGAAAAACTCACACTCACTGCTGTCGACTTGAGACTCATAGCGACTTTACAGACAGAGAAGAATTACCTCTTACAGTTTCCAAACAATGAATAGTGGATTTCTACTGCTGACTTTTTTGTTAACAGCCATAGTTCAGCATGGCTTTTAATCACTGTGTCCCAAGTGCTTCATATATAGTGATAGACTGTATTATTTTGATAAATAAGTGTTATCCATTCCAGTGGTGTATTATATATTTTTCTGCACCATTTATGAGTCAGATCTGACTCAATGGCACTTGGCTTGGCTGGCACCATTTATAGCTTGGGATCTTTGGTGTCAAGTGGTTAAGTGGCTAGCCAAAAGGTCAGCAGTTCAAATACAACAGGTGCTCCCAGAAAGTCTTTGTGATGGTTCTACTCTGACCTAGCGAGCCACTGTGAAAAGTCTTGACAGTGAGGGGTTTTTAGTCTCAATGGCTTTCTTAGCCATGCGACCAGCTTTAGTCAACGGAACATGAATAGAAGTAACTTGGATAAATGTGAGGTAAAATCTTCAAGAGACAGCTAGTATTTCACCTTCTACTTTCTTCTGTCTGCCACACAGCAGTGTTACTCCCAACAGAGACAGTATTGTCAGGCTTGGTGAATAAGTACAAAGATACAGAGCACAGCAGTGGCCAACCTGTCACAAACATGTAACAGTAGATAAGACTTGGAAACGTAGGGTTCATTTGTTACTCTTGTGTGCTCAAGCTTATAAAAATATTTTATACATTGTTAACTGAATGTAATTTTGATAATTTTCTAGAAGTCAGTTAGAAAGACATCAAGGTGGAAACAGACTTAAGAAATTTGGGTCCAAACTTATAGGGCCTTACACAGTGTAGCTTTATATTCCTTCCCTGACTTCAACCTCTACTATTTTTCTCTTTATTCATTTTGCTCCAACTGTTTTCCCTTCCTGGACATTCTAAACATGTTTCCATACCATTGGTACCTGCATGCAATGGAGCTCTGATAGAGCAATGGTTAAACTAAGGCTGCTAACCAGAAGGTCAGCAGTTTGAATCCACCAGTACCTCATCAGAAACTGCACGGGATAGTTCTTCCTTGTTCTACAGTGTCGTGATGAATCAGAATTGACTTGACAGCATTTTTTTTAATTGGCATGAACAAGACCCCCTAAATGGAATGCTTTCTTCCCTAATGTATCCATAGCTATCTTTGTAAATTTCTTCCATCAAGTATGTGCGCAAATATCAGTCTCTCAGTGAATCTCAACAACATCATGCATTTTACAGTTTAACCCTCTTCACTATGAACCAAGATTATCATACACTTAACTCTACTCCATTTCATTACATCACTTTCAAAATAGAATATAAGATCTGACAATTAAGTTCACAAACTTGCCACTGTGTGCTTACGTTAGCAGCACTGTACTAACAACTCGGTAAGATTTCATAACCATGGTACATCAGCATCTCACAACTGTGTTCATTTCAACATGTGGTGGTGTGTGGCTGAGTAGCATTCACTATTGTTGCTGCGTGTTTTTGTGTGCCATCACAATAATGTCAGAGTTTGAATTAGAGCAATGAATAAACATTAAATTTCTTGTTAAACTAGGCAACAGTGCAAGTGATATGTTACTCCAACTTTACAGGGATAATGCCATGAAGAAAACAGCAGTGTACAATAGATTACATGTTATTCTGAAGGGGCAGAATGTGTCAATCACGAAGAAAGATCAAGGTGACCAATAGTATTCAGAACTGATGAAAACATTGGAAAAATTTGAAGCATAGCAGACCAGGTAAACATTGATAAAGAAACAGTTAGGAAAATCTTAACTGAAAATCTTAGCATGAGACAGATGTGTGTAAAAATGGTCCCAAAGGAGCTCATCAATGAACAAAACCAAAGATAGTGAAAGTTTGCCAAGACCTCTTGGTGAGTCAAGACAATGTCTGGGACTATGTTATCACTGGTGTTGAAGCATGGATGCACCAACAGGATCTTGCAACAAAGCATCAAAGTGCACAGTGGAAGTCAACTAATTCTCCATGACCAAAAAATTTGATCAGTCCAAATCAAGTCAAAACGATGTTGCTAACCCCCCCTTTTTTTTTATATCAGGGGGATTTTTCCTTGTGAATTTGTACCAACAGGACAAACAGTTAACCAAATTTACTATTTGGAAGCACTGAAAAGGCTGCTTGAAAAAGAGGAAAATGACTGAAACTTTTCACCAGCATCTCATGGCTCTTGTATCACAATGTACCAGCTCAGATGTCACTGTCTCTGAGGGAGTTTTTAGCCAGTGAACAAATAACTATGTTGGAACACTTTCCCTGCTCACCTGATCTGGGCCCCAATGGCTTTCTTCTTTACCCACAGATAAAGGAAATATTGAAAGGAAGACACTTTGATGACATTCAGGACAGCAAAGGTAATACAATGACAGCTCTGGTGGCCTTCCAGAAAAAGAGTTACAAAGTTGGTTTGAAGCATAGACTAAGTACTGGTGTTGGTGCATAGCTTCCCAAGGGAAGTACTTCAAAGGTGATCAAAGTAATATTCATCAGTGAGGTATGTAAGCACCTTTTCTAGGATGAGTTCACCAACATCATTGTCAGGCCTCATATGCTTTACATGTTGCCTGTTCCCTGAAGGTCTCCCTCCACTGTTATATAATCTCTGTAGGAGCAGGGGTGCTTATCCAGCATATTACCTAATGTGTCCTAAGTTCATTTGCTGTGTCCAGCACATTTACTATACACCAGCACAGTGTCTGGCGCATTATTGACAGTAAGCAATGAATATTGGCTGCCTGTCTGCACATCAATCCAGCCGTCAGTCTGTCTGTCTATCCACTACCCATAGATAGATAGATAGGAAGGTAGGTAGATAGATACAGACACACTGGTGGCATGGTGGTTAAGTGATGCAACTGCAACTGAAAAGATCAGCAGTTCGAATTCACCAGGTGATCCTTGGATACTCTGTGAGGTAGTTTCACTCCATCCTATGGGGTCATTATGAATCAGAATCGACTCGATGGCATGGGTTTGTTTTATATATATATATATATATATATACACATATATATATACATATATATATATACACGCACACATATTTATATATTGACAGTGGAATTAGTGAGATATCCTTGGCCCAACTAAGCATCTACTCTAACTAAATGGCTATATCATAAAGCACCTCTATACTCTGCCTTTTCATTTAAAAAAAAAAAAAAAACCAGAAGTGAGAGACTAAATGGAAGAGAAAGGAAAAGAAAGACAGAGAGAGAAGAAAGCAAGAAAAAATAAGACCTACAGGATGGCTTACAATTTCAAAAATTAGTATTACTACATGTAACTGCTCAAGCGATTTTTTTTAAGTTTATGACAATATCAGCAATACTTTAATAAGCGATGAGAGTAGAGTCTACCTTGGATTAGAAAGAAAAATGTCTTTACCTCGGTCAAATTCTTAAAAATAAGAAAAATAAAGTAAAAACTATAACTTCAAATTTATAAAATCTTGGTAGAAAGTATATACACTCAGAACGATTACACTAAGAACCAGGTTACCATTATTTTTTCATTTATTTAGCTAACGATTATTGAACGTCTAATATAACTTAGGGAAATGAGTCTACAGTCTCTGCCACAAATCCTGTTAGTTGCTTGCACCATCTACCTTTTGCTCTCGCTATGCATCCCAAACTGTCTTGTAACACAGGGTAGTCAAACATGACAATTGCAAGGAACTGCAAATGGTAATTTGGGGAAATTTTTGTTGTTTTCCAAATTCATCGCCTTATTTTATTTCTACTCTATTATTCTTCTTCTTGTCAAGCTGATGATATGGTGCCAGGTGTTAAAAAAGTCGTCTAGTAACCATTAGGTGATGTGAGTGAGGGTGGAGGCTGACAAGATCCTTCCCTGATTGTGTCATTGATTCACAGCACTAGCTGTGGACTCCCTAACCTTGGATGTAGGGTTTCAAGAGAAAAATAATCCTTTTACTTATTGTAACTATTGCTTGTGGATTCTCAGACTGTTGCAGGCCCTAGCTTCAAAGACATCACGAAGCATGAGAGGAAACAAACAGGTAAATACGTGATAATACTTAACAGTTATAAGGTCAACAGAAGAACTCAGAGCAAACAAGGTACAGCACAAAAGGAGTGAACAGCTATGCCTGCTGGCCATAAGAATGGATTTACACACAACATAATTGATATATAAACTAAATATTATAGAATGAAAAACAACCCACCCCCCAAAAACCACTTCCGCTGAGTTATTTCCGACTGGCAGTGACCCTATAGGACTGAACAGAACTGCCTCGTAGCGTTTTCATGGAGCACACAGTGGATTCAAACTGCAGACCTCTCCGTTAGCAGATGTAACACTTAACCACTGAACCACTATGGTTTCCCTTATAGCATGAGTAGTCATTAATTTGAAAAAGCAGAAAAGGACATTTTAGATAGGGGAACACAGAACACAGAAGGCTGGCTTTATAAAGCAGCATCACTTATCATACAGATTATTTTGGCCTGGCTGGGTTAAAGAAGAAATGCATTATTATGAAACATTCAGGCAGAAAGTCAGGTAGAAAATGATCAGGATACTTCTGGCCTATCTTATAGAGGTTAGGCTTTGTTTGGGAGACAGCAGAAAATCACTTGAAGGCTTTAAGCAGGGACTGACATTATCAATTTGTGTTTTAGATAGAGCTGGCAGCAGTGGAAAATATGAAACATAAGTGCCATCTTCCTTTCCTCCACATCAACGAAAAAGATATTGAATACAATCCAAATATGTAAAAACGAAGGGATAAATACTGTTGTCAAGTATATGAAACATTTATGAGAAGGATCCTTAGCAGTTGTTCTGAGTGTCTATGATAGACCAAACACCAAAGAACACACTCGAATAAAAGCACTCAAGAGTTGAGTCGGACCTTTAGCAAGAACACCTCAAATGAGGAAAGCTTTGGGAAGGGCTACTGCCAGAATGGGCTGAGGTGGGCAGTTGAAATTTGTCCCTCCTATCAATTCTGGGGTGTTTATAAATATCCAGTTCCCTGAAAGTAAGGGTGTGATAAACTGCTTTAAATGTATTTCAGTTTAGTTTCATTATGTTATGATTTTTAAAGCCTAGCAGTGAATTAGTCTGTCTCTAGCCACCAAAACATAGAAGAAACAAAGAATGTCAAATACTTAAATGCAAACAAAATAACAATAACTTTCATCCTTAGCTATTTCTTACTATATTCAATGAAAAGGTTAATTTACACTGAGAAATCAGCATTAGAATAAGCCTCACAGTGTTTCTAGTAATAACCTGAGGTACACTATTTTTCTATATAGTGGTTTCTTAGTTTCCTTGGGGAAAAAAAATTCTGTGGGCCTGTACACTTGATAGAGCCCTAGTGACGCAGTGACTATTAAACAAAGAGTTGTAATTTGAATGTACTAGTTTGTCCTGAGGAAGTCTGTGATGCAGTCCTGTGGGGTAAACAGAAACAGGATTTATTTTCTTTAATATACTTGTTAAATGGAATTAGAAAACTTTTTTTTTTTTTTGACTGAAGAATTGCTGAGTCTGTATAGGATAATAATCTGTGTTGTGAATCTCCCATAGGTTGACCCAAGAGTCCATCCATGAGGACAATAGAATATAGTTTTATCCAAGTATATTTGATGATAAGACTCCATGTTTATAAAAACAATACTTACTTAGAAAAAAAGAAACAAGTAACATATCAAATAAATTTATTTCTAGATTTGAAAATTATTTGACTTTAGGTATCTTTAGATACTAAAAGAAAAAATAGCACAAGCTGGGTATAGCTGTGTTTTCTACATTTTACATTTAGTTCCTAAAACATGATACAGTAGCATTTGATTTTATAAGAAAACTAAAGCTTGGAGGGGTTATTTTATAACTGATTTTCTTCTAGTAAAAGAGAAAAAAATACTTTTACAGAAATACCTTTGCTAGTGAAGCTATCATATAATTTATCTTCAAAGCTAGAACAATTTTGTGAGTAAAATGAGGTTGTAAAGTTTATATTCAAAGAATACTGCCTTCGTATGGATTATACCTCACCATAAGGAAAACACAAATCTTCAAAATTGGACCAGTAACCTGCCTCATGATTAACAGAGAAAATACTGGGTTTGTTGAAGATTCATTTTATTTGGATTCACAACACCCAAGGACACAGCAGCTAAGAAATTAAAAGGCATATTTTATTGGGCAAATCTGCTGCAAAAGACCTGTTTAATGTACTGAAATGCAAAGATGTTACTTTGAGGACTAAGGTATGCCTGATGCAAGCCATGGTATTTTCAAACGTCTCATATTCATGTAAAAGCTGGGTAACGCATAAGGAAGATCAAAGAAGAATTAACCTCTATGAATTATGGTGTTGGTGAAGGTTATTGAATACACCATGAAGTGCTAGAAGAATGAACAAATTTGTCTTGGAAGGACTACAGCTGGAATGGTTCTTGGAGGCTAGGATGGTGAGAAATACTTTGGAAATGTTATCCAGAGGGACCATTCCCTGGAGGAAGGCATCATGCCTGGTAAAGCAGAGGTCAGTGAAAAAGAGAAAGACCCCAACAAGATAGGCTGACATAGAGACTCCAACAGTGGGCTCAAGAATAACAACAGTTATGCGGCTGGTGCAGCACTGGATAGTGTTTCATTGTATTACACATTGTATCACTATGATTTGTAACTGGCACCATGGCACATAACAACAATAAAGTTAAAATATATAAATTTTTAAAATATGAGTTAATTGGCCAATGAATGGGTTTTACTATTTGGTAGTTTCATAAAATGGTTCTATTTGTAACTACCTAGGAAATCTTTTTCAATATTTTCAGATGAAAAAAAACAAAACAAAAAACAAAAAAACGGACGTTGACTCAATAGGTATGAAGCTAGACAATCTTCAGCAAGCTGCACTACATTGTACTAATTCAAGGCTTTTGATGAATTAACTCAACCTTTCTGTCCAGCTTTACTTTTTTATTGTTATGCAGTAGATTTTTACACACCAGTGAAACTAGATTACTTGAGTTCCCCGCTGAGACCTTTGGTCTCTTCGTTTTCACCGACGTCATTCTTTCTGCTTTAAATGTAAGTGAAATTCCTCTGAATCCTTAATACAAGATGCAGATGCTACCTTTTGACATCTTTCTTTTCCTCATACCCTCAACTATCAATAAGTCCTTCTTCTGAAATTCTCTAATGCTTATTTTAAAACCCTAGCACGTTTATTATCCCATTAGCTTTCTATTACAGCTGTTTATGGGTTTATCCTAACTTATATATTAAATCAAGAACTTCTTGAAATAGAAACATCTTATGCATTGGATGTATCAAGATGTCTTTGCACTCTTTGTAGTACCTTGAATTCTAGATTCTAGGTGAGTGTTTGATATATAACACATGAGTGGGTGTATAAATGACTGAATGAACAAATTCAGGATTTCAAATCAATATTGGGCCAAAAATATGTCTCATTATTGATTTCTACTGTTGCAAATCTATGGGTACTAATACGGACCGAGAAAAAGACTGGACCAAATTTAGAAAAGGTTAAAAAAAGAACTGCATAACAGACATTAAAGAGATTGTTGCCATATTTATAAAATACCAAACATTCACAACAAACTTAAAGTTGTAATCCATTCTCCGGATGGTAACATGCTGAAAAGTACATATCAGGCAAAATTTACTTTTTCTCATTTTTTTTTGTGTGTGTATTCTTTTTTTGTGTGTCTTTGAATGTTGTTAAATGTACTAAATGTAGAAATTAAAACCACCAGCAACGTTTAGAAAATCTGTGCTTAGGAGATAGATCCTAGAGATATTTCATTCACAGTCTTTCAACTCATGTTTTTTGAGTGTTCTGTGTTTTACTTGGAGCTTTCAGACTTGTGATAGAGACAAACATTAATCAAATGTCCAGAGGGGGGAAAAGTATTGCTGTATTTAGAATGAAAAGTATGTAGTAAAATGAGAACATATTATAACATGTGTGACTTAATAAAAGAGGATGAGATAAGGTTTTCTTTGAGATTTTATAAGCATTTAGAAGCATAATCTCTACTTATAAATAGACCTTACCCCTTTTATTTCTAAGGATCCCTGGTGGCAAATTGGTTAAAGAGCTTGGCTGCTAACCGAAAGATGGGCAGTTCGAATCTGTAACCTGTACGTGGACACTCCATGAAGCAGTTGCACTCTGTTGTGTAGAGTCATTACGACTCCGAATCAACTTGATGGTAATAGTTATTTACAATATTAAAATACCGTGAAGAAATAGTAAGGATTAAATAAGAGAACTGAAGGAAAAGTATTCTATCTAGAGGAACCAGCATGTCCTCTGCGGTGGGTAGGAGCTAGGGGAGCTTATAAAAGAGACAAAAGTCAAGTGAAATAAGAGGTGATGGACTAAACTAAGAAGCGCTGATAATTCCTTGGGCCTATAGGAACAGAGAAAGTCACTGAAGTGTTTAAAAGGAGCAGGACTATGTTTTTTTCCCCAAAAAATGCACTCTCTGAACGGTAAAGTTATGTGTCATCCACACTGATGTGATACCTTGTGTGGGTGAATTTTTTGTGCATATATAACAATGAGAAAATAAAAATTACAAAGTTTATCGCAGAAAATCTACAAATGAATACCTGTTGTTTGTTTGCTTTACACTTTTTAGCTCTAGAAACCTATCAGCTTTCTGAAGTATGGGAGAAATAGCCACCATTTATAGGTTTCTTAAATTATGAATTGTTATACTTTTACAACCAGTTGCCTTCGAGTTGATTCTTACTCATGGCAAAGCTAGATGTGTCAAAGTAGAACTGTGTTCCATAGATTTTTCAATAGTGATTTTTTTTTTTTTTTAAGTAAATCACCAAGCCTTTCTTCTAAGGCACCTCCGGGTATATTCAAACCACTGAAATTGCAAGTAGCAGTCAAGTGTGTTAACTTTTTGTACTACCTGGGGATTATAGTGTACTAGGAAGTGTAGTGTAGGCATTTGTGATCTTGAAGTATACTCCAGGTATGTAGTCTTCCTGATGATTTCTAAATAAATTGTTCCCATTCAGTGTCCTGACCAAAACACCTGGATTAAATATTAGAGGGTCACCTTTACTTGTAGATCTTTACCGTGAACCAAGTCTTATTCTAAGCGCCAGTGCTGTAACAAAAAAATACGGCAATTTCTCCGCTTTCATGGAGCTTTTTAAGATGAGGGAGACAGACTTTAAGCAAGTTACTAACAATAACAATAAAAAGACTTCTGAGAGTGGAACACAGTAAGAAGAGAAAAATAAATGATGAAATAGAATTATTGCATTGGGGAAGCTTTCTTTGACTACCACGGTAAGGGCAAAATAATAGAATGCATTTTGGAAACACCTTCTGCAAATATCTTCAGTCAAAGCATAGCCACAGAGTTGCATTCAATAGTTCAATTGTTTGTTTGTTTTTTTAGTTTGGGTTTGTGTGCTATCCACATATAATATACAAGAAGTATTAAATGTCAAAATATTAAATCTCTTCCCTAGAAATCGGATATGTTTTCAAGATGAGAAGCAATTTTTTTTAAATATTATTTTTGAGGGGTTATAATGTTGTCTCGTCAGCCCCTGTCCATGAAGCTTTCAGGGCCATTTGGCATTGTCCTTATTCTGCAATCTTCTTACGGAGATATACTCCTGTTAAATGAGTCTCACCTTCCGGATGGATAAGCAGATGAGAGCAAGTGTGAGTGCTAACCAAACTGAATCTTATCTCAGAAAGAGTGGAAGAAGATGACAGGAAAAGGGCATGGGGGAGAAGGGGAGAAGAGTTAAGTAGGGAAAAAGGAGACCACGGACAAAGAGTAAAATGGTGACATGAATTAGAGAGGAAGTGAGAAAAAGTATTCTGTTGTGACCCATAAGTTTGCACTGGCTAATTTTTGGAAGTAGAGTGCCAGGTTGTTTTTTTCTGGTGTTAGTCTGTAAGCTCTGCTGAAAGCTGTTCACCATGGATGATCCTGCTGGTATTTGAAATACTGGTGACACAGATTGTGCCATCATAGTAAGCCACTACGGTGCAACAAATTGACAGATGAAATATTAGCATCTAAAGTGCTGGAAGAGAAGCTGTGTAAGTGGAAAGTACAGCACAGCAGCCCCAACAATGGACTCAAACATACCAAGATGGTGCAGGTCTGGGCGAGAATTTGTTTCATTATACGTAACATTACCATGAGTCAGAATCTACTCAACAGCAACTAATAAGAAGAATAAAAACATAAATGACAGAAAGAATTGGAGAAAGATACAGAGCAAATGAAAGTGTATGAACAGTGAGCTGCCTAAAAGGTAGACATCTGCCTGTGCTGGTCTACCATCCCCTGTGGGAAAGTGCTTCCTTAACTGTGTAATTGTCTAAAGATGTCAAGAATTCACTGTCACCTCTATCACTGTAATTTACGTAGAGAGTCAAAAAACAAAAGAAAGAAAAATTCGTTGTTATAGCCTAGAGTCGTTTACTATCAAAGCCATACGTTCTTAACTGAGTGACTAACTGGAAGAAGGTAACTACCACTGGTAACAGTACTCAGCTGTACCCTACTGTGTTCTTGGAGATAAAAGGTAACATCAGTTAACAGACAAAAGGTGAGATTTGTTGTGACAACACCTATAATTGGCACATTATTTATTGCATCTTAGCGGAATAATTTCTCAGCTGTTTGCCATTAAGCTGGTTAACTCCTCTCAATTTCTACAGCTGTGTAGTGTGAGTAATGACAGCACCCAGCTCATAGGATTGTTAGGATGGTGAAGTGGGATTATTTGTATAAAATGATCGTGCCAAATAAGCATTCAGTGAATTGCTAGGCGATTGAACTGGTCAGGCAATCAGTGTGTAGAACGTTCTCAGTAGGACAGCACTGATCATCTAGCTGAGCTGGGTAGATGAGTCTGAAGTAGAAATTAAAAATGGGTATCATTATATACTCTGAGATGCTGAAATGTGTTTTATCATATAAGCAGCAGCAAAGTGACAACACAAAAGATGGGTAAAAGAATCAACATGCTTAGTAGAGACGGACAAGGGGCTAGAAGAAAGCAGTAGAAACATCAGAAAAGTTAAGAAAAAAGAACATTTCAAGCAAGATGGATTAATAGTTTCCAAAGCTATTGTGTAAGAACTGAAAGATGCCTATTTGGTTTATTAAGAAGAAGATCTTAGTAACTTTTGTAATGGAGTGTAGAGATTAACCTGAATTGTTTTGATTTTAGAAGTGAATAGGGGACTATAACAATCACAGTTTTGTGTGGCCTTGGCTTGGCCATGCATCTCAATGGTTTAATAGTTATGATGTAGTTTGGTAATTATGTAATGGGGTGATAACCTGTATGATGAGACATGATATAATGTGACCACCTGCTTGATATGCTATGCTATGAATAGTCAGTCAGTTGAAAGAGAGTTTCCTTCGAAGTGTGGGCTGCATCTGATGTAGGTGGATTTGTCAAATCTCATTGGTTTTGCTCTCTCTTCATCCTGCAGCTGGCTCTTACTCATCTGACCTCTTGTTCCTGAGACTTGAACTAGCAGCTTACCTGTCTCCTTCTCAGCAGATCTTGGGATTTGCTGGTCTCCCCAGCCTGTGAGCCAAGAGAAGGCTCTAGTTTTACCCATGGACTTTGGATTTTCCAACATCTGCAACCGCTTGAGTTATTTTCTTAATATAAATCTTTCTATACATTTACATGCTTTCCTGTTCTTGTTTACCTCCCCCACCCCGAGAACTCAGCCTGAGGCAGAGAAAATGAACTGAAGATTGTGAACACAAAAAACAGATCTCAAAGACAGACTTATGTATGGAAGAAAAGACTCTTTGACGGCTTCAAGGGAGGGGAAGGAGAGAGGGCGAGGCAGGGAGGGTTTAGATAGTTGGTAGAAATTTGGTTTGGAGAAATCAGTGATAGCACGCATTAGAAACAAGAACAATATTAACTGGACTTCAGCATAACCTGAATATTCCTTCCATCTTAACACAATATTGCAAGGACAGAGTAGCTCGGGCCGGGGGCCGGGGACCATGCTTTCAGGAGAAATCGAGGCCAAGTGGCACAACTAGCGTTTTACTAAGAGGGCTGTCTGCACCCCACATTGGTGAGTGGTGTCTGAGGTCTGAAAAGCTGCCAAGCTGCCATCCGAGGGCACAGCAAATGGTCCCAACTCAGCAGAAGAGGATTCTCACAGAGGACCAAAATGACATGGGGTAAAGACAACCCAGGAGATAGAGAGACCCACATGAGTGGATGCCTACATAGACTTGGGACTGGAAGAATGGGATGGTGCCTGGCCACCACCAGTGATAGCCTCAATGAAGCTCACTAAGTTGGGTCTCACTGGCAACACAAGAATAGAAAGGGGTGCATCCTGAGATCTCCACTAAAAGACTGCAAATGATGGTCCAGCGGCTTCGGGGTTACCCTGGGAGCATGGCCCCTCGTCCTGATGCTGCCCTTGCCTATAAATCATAACAAAGGTCCCCTCTTCAGAAACTAATGGATTGGACTTGGCCGTGCAGAGTGACCATATATTGGATGCACTTTATGTTTCTATGCATCTATAGGATATCATCCTGCTGATCTCTGGCTGGAGGAAGGAGAGTGGTTGGACAGGAGGGGAAAGGAGACTGTTGGGAGGATGAGACAGTATGGAGCAGAGAGGAACAGTGTGCTGTCATCGGGCAGGGAGAGCAGTGGAAGCTGCGTATAGGTGGGCACGTAAATTTATATGAGAATGTATATTTTCACTCAGTCATAATAAAAAACAAAACAAACAAACAAACAAAAAAACATTTTAAGAATTTTGACCATAAAGGCAAGATAAAAGATTCAGGATATTTCAAAAAAGTTTGAAGTAAATTGTGGCATAGCTGGTGGAATGTGTTCCCCAAATCTATAGCAGGCAGAATAATAATCACTCAAAGATGCCTATACCATAAGACGTGGAACCTATGAATATGCCAACTTACATGGAAAAGGAGAATTTGCAGATGTGATTAAGGGTGTGCTTCTTGATATGGGGGAATGTATTTTGGATTATCTAGATCAGCCCCATCTAATTAGCTGGGTCTTTTAAAGACAAGGAGCTTTATTCATCTGTAATTGGTACAGGATGCAAAGATGAAAGAAGGGTATGAGACACATGGTGTTTCTGGAATTGAAAATGGAGAAAAGAATCCATGAGCCAAGGTACATCTTGAATCTGGAAAAAGCGAGGAAACAGATTCTCTCTTAGAGCCTCTGAAAAGAAATACAACTCTGCTGGCTTGCTGATTTTAGACTAGGGGACAGAGTTGACCTTCCAACGAACAGAATGTTAAAATAATAAGGTTGTGTTGTCTTAAGCCACTAAGTTTGTGGTAATTTGTTACAGCAGCAACAGAAACCTCATACAAAATCCATCTTTTCTTCTTGGTTCGAAGGTTCACAGAGTTTCTTTTCCTTCATTTGTGCAGTTGCAGAAGATACAGTAGAGTTCCCCCCAGACCTAGAAAGTGAGATACCATAGAATAGGAAGATGCTTGAGTGGACTGTCATCGGTGTGAATTCTGTTGTATGGGTTTATTGTGCAAATCTCTATATGCTGAGATTTGAGAGTTGTTTTCCCAGTAGATCCTATTACCTTTTAGTTGCCTCATATGCAGGGAAAAGCTGAAAAATAAAAACGGAGTCTAAGATTTGAACTGTGGTGTTGGCAAAGAATATTGACTATACCATGGACTGCCAGAAAAACAAACAAATCATTGTGGGAGGAAGTTTAGCTTCAATGCATCTTAGGAACAAAGATGACAAGAACTAAGCTCATTTGCTTTGGACACGTCATCAGGAAGGACCAATCACTCGAAAAGGACAGTATGCTTGGTAAAAATACAGGTATCAGTGAAAACTAGGGTAACCCTCCATAAGGTGGACTGACAAGACAGCCTCAAATGTACCAACATTTGTGAGACTGGCTCAGGACTGGACAATATTTCTTTGTTATATATAAGGCTACTGTGAGTCAGAGCCCACTCAACAACAGCAGCAGCAAGAACATTACTACTTACTTTGAACACAACTATTTTTGTTAGCTTTTTAATGATGATAGAACTTGAATGTATTTAAATGCTGATCAAAAGGACTGAGGAAACATTATAACATTACAACAGGGTAAAACAGAGATGACAGGAAGGTGAGAGAGAGACAAAGAGCAGAGAATAAAGCAATAGATGTAGTATCCAGAACACAAAATGTAGGATTAGCCTTGGGTAGATGAAGGGCAAGGAAAGGGTACACTTAAATGAGATATGTTTAAAAGTGATGGCAGTAAGAAATTTAGAAATAGTCCATTCCATCTGATACCTTACATTTTCTCCATAAACAAGGAGGTAATGTCACCTGTTGGAAAGATAAAGAGTAAACTAATCAGGGAACTGACCAGAATGAGAAAGAATGAAAATAGTCACTGAGGAAAATAAGAAAGAACGCTGACCAAAGAAGCAAAAGTTTCAAACATCATTGGGTATCCAAATGTGATTGAAGAAGTGCCTTTCTAAAGACACAGGCATAACCACTGTCAGTTTAACTCAAGCAATAGCAGTCAATATTTATTTAAGTATGGATTAGCTAACCAGTAGAGACTTAATGGAAACATTATAAGATACTAAAAATAAGAAGAATGATTGAGTGGATTAGCCATGTAACACTCATCTCAAGTCACTTTTTTAGCCTACTCCATGATGTTCTGGGCTTCAGGAGTTTCACCCCTACGGGCTGCTTTTTCTAGCCTGCTTGGTTTGATCTGGGTTTGCCAAAATAGGTACTCTCAGAAGACCAGAAGGAAGTTAGAGGGTGAAGTATTTTTTGCTGTGCTTCCTCCCTGCCACAATGGCAGCATTACGGTTGTATCTTCTGTCAGACAGAATTGCTACCATGGTCCCAAGCTCTCACTGGACACCAGCAACATTTCATCCCTCTTTCCTCTTCAGATATAAGATTTATAATAGCTTCCATTTTTGTTCGTCCCTCTGGATGCTTGGTTTTCCCACCACACCTTTGTAAATAGTACAACTATTCAACTTTTGTAAGAGAAATCCTGTGTACAAGTGACTTCCTACTTAGACTCTGACACTGGCTAGGATGAAATTTGTAAGTGCCTTGGTTTTACCCTGAGTGAGATGAGAAGTCACTGGAATATTTTCAGCTCTGTAATATTTGATGTGTGACTTTGAACAAGTATCATAACCTCACCTTGCCTCAATGTTTTCTGTCAATTAAGATAATTACACTGTTGTATTATTTCTAAGGTCCCTTCCAGCTTGAAAATTGTTTCATATTATTAATTACTTTACACTAATTATTCTGATTCTTTACTTTTTCAACTGGTAAAGTCTAGGATACGTGTCCACTGATGCCATTCTTACAATCATACAAGAACTTTCATTTCAAGTAATTCTTAAAAACTTATTTTCTGGAGATGATTTTTTAGCCCTTTTAAATGTATTTTCACATATATTTCTAGCCACAGGTAAACCTCGTCTGTTTCAATGGTATTAATATTTATATTTAGAAACTATGATACTACAGCTTCAGGGAGAAAAACAAATACAGTGGTGGAGATAGAGTCACTCATATGAGGATTATTCTCTAAATACATTAGATCTGATATTGGATAAACAATATGTAAATACACGCTTTAAAATTATAGTGTCTTCTTACCAATCTTTAATATATCTTTTCTAGCGATGAGACCAGGAAAAGAAGATTCTGAATATACTTTTGCAAGCCAGGTGTGAAGTATTAGTTATCTACCAGACAGCTACATTCAACAAGTGAACATGGTTGGTGTTAAATGTTCTTTTAGAAAGGTTTGATAGGTCGGAGAGCAATAATTGGGTTCTCTCATTTATTGTTCAATACTTTTGCTCATGATTTGCTTGAGATGTTACAAGTCAAGGAAGTTAAACTACTCTTCAAATAAAATGCATTATTCTTCTGAATGTTTATTCAGGATCATCATGACTTTCTGTGCTATAATTTATTTTTAACTTTTTAATTCTTAATATTCCTATGCTTGACCTAGAAAGTGCACATTTAAAAAAAATTATAACTGATCTACTGCCATTCCCTGTCTTCTTTACATTTTAAGGAATGTTTATTTCAACATTTAAGGAGGAAAAAAGAAATCACAACAGTTCATTCTGTCTAGAAAATTTTAACAAAAGAGGAATAAAATGGTTGCAGCTAACTTCTCCAATACTGTTATACAGGTTTTATGGGTTGATTTTAGATATTTTTAATATAAGCCATTCCATTTTTGATATAGATATGTAAAGTCTCCTGCTGCCTTATTGGTGAATCTTGGACTCTGTCTCTGGCCTATGACTTTAAGGGCAAATAATCATTGACATTTACAGCTATTATACTGATAGCTTACATCCTCTATGCAAATGTAGGCCTTTCCACGAGGATAAACAAAGGGAAGATAATGACAGAACTGGGTAGGAGTGTATTCAAGATTTTCCTTAAATTGCTACATGTATTCATCTTAGTAGCCTATCTACGTGTCTGATGACCCATATGATTACTTGAATTTTGAGAATAGGGATAGTTTTTTATTAACTGCTACAAGCATAGCAAAGTTGTGTTAACTAGTCTAACTGAAAGTAATAATAATGAATACATTACACCCTTCAACAGATAAGGTAATCAGTGTGTGGAAAAAAGTCAGCTTCCTTTTCAGGATCTTATAACTAGTTAGTAATGACTAGAAACCAGGTCTGATTTCCCAATCAGTTCGTCTGTTGCCTTCTTATCACTTTCTTGGAACTCCTCTCTGAAGTTGCTATGGCCTACTTCTTATTTGATCTCATCCTAACTAATGAACATATATATATATATATATATATATATATTTGTTTATTTATTTGTAATTTTTCATTTTTTCACTTTAGGAACAATTTTGGAAAACTGAGAAGATCTTCTCTGTAAAATATTTTCTACTCCTGGTACTGTTCAGGAGAATTCATTCACATTATGTTTTTTACGCTCATGTCCAATCCTTGTCTTCAGGATGAAATATTGGACTCATAATGCTGCACATATGTTATGTAAATTATAGCAGCAGTTTGTGTTGCTTTGACCTTTACACCACTATAATTTGATTGCCTGGCTAGTCAAGTTCATGGCATTTACAATCTTACCCTTATTTCGGTGGACGTGACGAAATATTCCAGTCCAGCCAATCAAAGTATAGAATACTGAAAATGTCAAAATAGTATAATATTTTCTTAAATGTCAGTCTTCTCTTTGCTAGTCAAATAATGCATTCTCATAAAAATGAGATATCATGTTAAATAACACATATTTGTAAAAGTAAACAAAATCCATATTGTGATTTGATTAGATTGATGTCAACTTTCTTATTTTCAAACTTGATCCTCTTAGGAGAACTGGTTAGATTTTTACAAAAATTATGTTGTCACAGACTATGACATACTTCTTTGAATCTCCAGTGCTAATAACGTCGTAGTCAATGTTCAACACATATTTATTGAGTAGATTAAAGAATTTTGTAAGTTAAACCTGGCCCATTGGACTTTATTTATTTCTATGACACCGCATTTTTCTGATTTTTCTCTTTCTTGGTTCCCTTAAACGGTTATCTCATTCTTTCTTGAGTCTCTCAAAGCTCTTGTGCTATTCTTTTCTTTTGCAAATACCATTCAGGACAAGAATTTTTAATTATTAGCCACAATCCAAAGTATTTCAGAAGTATATCTCTAGAACTTTCACCTGAGTTCCAGATCTTTATATCCAATTGACTATTTAAATTTCTCAGTTGAGTTCCAGGGGCAATGCCAACACATCAAAAACCAAAACAACGGCCTTCTCATGAAATTAGTGTTTCTGTTGGCGCCCTTATCTCAGTGAAAGACAGCGCCATTCAGTTTGATGCAAAAGTAAAAAAAATAACAGCAAGAGTTTCCTCATTTCTCTCACTGTTGCACAACGTATTAAGAAGACTACTGACATTTCCTGCCTCAACATCTCCTTAATGTGTTCACCTTCCTCTTTTGTCACTGCCACTTCCCTAAGATATCATTGTCTCTCACCTGGACTCATGGAATGTTCTCCCTGGATCATTCTCATAAGGCAGCCAAAGTTGCATTTTCAAAATACATACTGAACTGTGGTACTACCTTTCCAGTTTCCTGTCCTTGCAATGACTTTCCATTATATTTAGGATACTGGCCAAAATCTTTAAACTTCCCTTCAGGACTGAATGGTCTAACATTATCTCAGTCCAAACCCCCTTACTTCTGTTTCATAAATGCTCCCTTTTACTGTAGGGCTCAAGCATAATAAAGATTGTGAGGATGGCACAGGACTGGGCAATGTTTCATTCTATTGTACTTAGCATTGCTGTGAGCTGGAACAAACTCAGTGGCATCAAACAATAACAACATTACTGTAGTGCCATTTGATTCTACAGCTAAGTCTCACTAAAGTCTTTTTTCTAGCTTCTGCCTTCTTTTTTCTCCTAGTTCCAGGAATAGAACTAAGAACAGATTTTTGGTCCACTATATAAGTGGACCTCTTCCCAGAAAACACAGACTCGCGAACTATGAAGAAAACCCAAGCATGTTTAGTATTTAAATCCATCTTTACTAGAGACAGTGAAAAATTTTAAGGAGGAATTATAGTCCAAACAAAGAGCAAAATCACCCCAGGGAGATATGGGTCATGCTGAGTTTGTAGCAAAATCTGTACCGTGTGAAAAATATCGTATGATGAATCTGGTCACCAGAGAACAAGGAAGAAAAATCAGATTATCAATCCCATCTATCTATGTGCACTTGGATACAAATAAAGATTGACTTGTGTTTCATTATGGTAGTATCCTTCCTCACAACAAGTGAGGAATTAGGGACAAAGGTATGAGTCCCTAAATTTCTTAGTTTTCTTCAGTGTCTGTGAAATATTCACTACTTATACTTTCTAGAATTCTAAATTCTTCCAGTCATAAATTTATTACTTCTTTCATAGATTAATTCATAGTTCATTTATTCCTGCATATGAACAACAAATCCCTATTGAAAATATTGTACAAGGAGCAAGGATGTATGGAGATGTATATGACTAGCCAGTATTCCTAATTTCATGAAACTTGGAGTCTAACAGGGAAGAGAGATATAAGCAAATAAACTCATAAGTAAGTCAAAGATTATGACTTGAGAAATGCTTTTGAGGAAAGCAACACAACGCTGTGAAGAAATCTAATAGAAGAGCCTCCCTAACACTTGTCCAAGGAAAGTTTCCTAGAAGAAGTGACATTTGACTGATGACTAGTAGTTGCTCCAGTATAAATCTGATGAAGCTTATCATTAATCTACCTAAAACCCTCTAGAAGCTTCCCAGCTAACAAGGAGAAATCTAACCTCCTAACCAAGACCTTGAAGGTGCCTTTCTGGAAATTCACCCTCTCACACATTCAGAATCTCTGATTCTCTTTGTCATTCTGTTATCAGCTAAAATATCATCTTTGCAAACTTCCAGATTAATGAAACTGAGCTTTTTCCAGTTTATTTTTGGTTGTATTTGACAAATCTTTTTTCTGTAATCTCATTTTCTTGTTTAACATTTGCATCTGTGACAAGAGTACAAATTCTATAAGAAAATAGTACTTGCCTCTTTTACTCATCATATCTCGATTACATAGAACAATGCCTAGTATATAGATCCCAAACCCAAAACACACCCATTACCATCTAATCAATTCTGACTCACAGTGACCCAATAGGACAGAGTAGAACTGCCCCACAGAGTTTCCAAGAAGGGCCTAGTGGATTGGATCTTCCAACCTTTTAGAGTTCTTTAAATATTTTTTCATTGGATAAATGCACTTTTGATTGAGATTATCTTTCAATGAATTATCACCCCCTTTATATCAGATGTAAACTCTGGTGACATAGTAGTTCAGTGCTACATCCGGCAACCAAAATGTCAACAGGAGTTCCTGGAAACTCTATGGGACACTTCTACTTTGTCCTGTAGGGTTGCTATGAGTTGGAATTGATCCAATGGCTGTGTTTTTGGTTTGGTACTTTGATGTCAGATGTGGCCTTTTGTTTTAAAACTAGAGTAACATTAAAAAGTTTAATAGGTCTTAATTTAGAACTGAAGTACACCAAAGAGATTAATTAAACAAGAAGGTACTGTGTGTTTAAAAGTCCATAGAAATAAGGAAGACCAAAGAAAAACTGATCTTTTTGAATTATTTTATTGGAGAAGAATATTGACTATACTATAGACTGTCAAAAGAATGAACAAATCTACCTTGAAAGATGTGCAGATTGAACATTCCTTAGAAGAGAGGGTATCTCATATACTTTGGACATGTTGTCAGGAGGGATCAGTCCCTGGAGAAAAATATCATGCTTGGTGAAGTAGAGTCTCTGACAAACAGAAGGAAATTCCTCGATGAGATTAGCATAGTGGCTGCAACAATGGGCCCGAGTATTGTGGGGCAGTGAAAGACTGGGCAGCATTTAGTTCTGTCGTACGTAGAGTCACTAGAGTTGGAACTGACTGGACAGCATCCAACAATAACATATGTTTAATGCAGCCAAGAGAACGTAGACCATATATTGTCTTGCCTTATTCTTACATCTTTCCCAATCATAGAAGACACAGACGCGGATTTAAATGTAAGTGAGTTGAATTTATGCTTGCACTATTAAATTGCCTCTCACAGAACGAGGGGTAAGACCACACTTGGCTTTCTGGAAATATTTGCCTTTTTTGTCCCTTGGTCAAACCAGAGTCGTTTGGCATCCTCACAAATACCTTTTCTGTCTCTGCGGGTTCCAAAGTATGTTGTGGGAGAGACCAGGAATTATTCATTCCAGTACTGGTATAGTGTTTGATGAAATAATAAGTAAAATGGTCAAAGGAAAAACAACTTGGGAACTTAGGAGTCAAAAGAAAGTCCCCTCCCCTTTTCTTTTTGTCTTTTCTTCTATCAGCTCAATGCAGAAACTGTTGTTTTTTATTTCTTGGGGAACGCATCATATATCAGTGAGTTTCTTGTATTCACCAATATAGATACATTGAAAATATAGGTATTGTGCTTTAAGGAAAAATCACTGGTCTGGATGGGAAATATAACTGACTCAACCACTGTAAATATAACTATCCAAGCAATATTTACCAACTTAAATTTGTAGACTGTATTTGGCAGTCATAGACTATCATAATGTTTTACCTCAAGGCCAAGTCTTAGCTCCAGAACAGCCTATTTTTCACCTAAATGGCCTTCAAGAATTTGGGGCCAGAACCCAAAGCCACCTGTCATGATCATACAAATTTTCAAAATCTCATGATCATCAAAAAACTCATTCAGCATTGTCCTCCACAAATTCATGTCTACATTCTCACAAAACTAATTTGCCAAACCTATGAGTAAGATTATACTTCATGGAAATGCAGTAATTAATCAGCAGTTTAAATCTGAAGTAGTTGCAAGGTACCGATTTAGATGCTGTTGAATAATTGAACTATCACATGTTGGAAATAGGAGGAGACTTAGAGACTGGCCTCGTCCACTTTCTTTAAGAGATGATGCGTGATGATTTAGCAAATGCTTGAGATTAAGTGTAAACTCTAACTTCCTGCTGAATCATCTGATCAAACTTTCACCACCCTGATACTACTGCCTTAACTACTACTTATTATTGTATGACTTTTCAATGGAATCTCTTGTTTATGTGTGTTTTATTTAATAACAACATAAAATGGAAAAAAAAAAAAAACAGAAAACTTCTTATCAGGTAGAGCTCTAGGTAAGCTCAATATAAATCCCAAGAGACAGGAGCTCATATTAAGTGATTTCTGAAAACTTTTAATGCTTTCTAATATAATGCTGGATGACACAGCTACCATACTAAGATGGTACACTATAAAATTTGAAAAAGTGTGTGAGCCTTGGAAAACAAATGGGAATACCAAAGTCTTACACTCCTGGAAATTTTTCATACTAGACTGTATTTTAATGGAAAAGTCATGATGCCTTTCTGCATTTCCTAAACAATTCTGTGCAAGTTGGAAGTCAACACTGTCATCAGTATGCTCTTACCAGCACTATTATTGAAGAAGAAAAATAAATGCTTTCTGACTTAAGCAGTTTTAAACGCATGCTTACTTGATGACATAGATTTTAGACAGATTACCACAATGAAATTTAAGCAAAAGTTTTGACCATCTGAAAGTATTTCATTGTTCTTTTAACAAAAACAGAAGCAAGACATTAAAGTCCAGAAGGTGGAAGTTAGCTGACATGAGGGGTGTTTGTGTAGAAATATCGACTGAAATCCTGAAAATTCCTTAAGATTTTTCTTGCGGTTTACCTCTTCTTTGGACCAATTGTCACATGTTCCATAATTTAGCAAGCAAGAATTCTGCATTCCCCCCACAAATATACACATACAGGTACCAAATCCTTGCTTTATAACTCAGAAATGTATCCAAGGACTAGAGAAGTGTATATGAATGAAGTCTGGTCTCTAGTTTAGTAACAATGTATGTTACGTCTTTTTTAGGAATTTAACGGCCAATACACTCTTTATAAAGTGGAAATCAGTTTTAATAGAGGAGAGCCATTTCTATAAGGAGAACCTAAACAATAGGTTACTCGGATTTTGAAGCCACTCCCCCAACACGTGATTGCTGTCTAATTCCCTGGCTGTGCAAGGAACCATTTTAATTAGCCTCTGAGGCAAGCAACATTGTGTCCATGGTAACAGGTATAAAAAGAACTTAAAAAAAAAAAGGAGAAAAAAAATGTGATAACTGAAAATGTGTTTAAATCATGATAAAAGGATTTAAACAGATGTTATTTTTTCAAAGTGTTATTTTAAAAAAGAATTTTAAAGGGCTCTTGATATGAGAAAAAAATCATTTTTGGATGTGTCTTCAGGGAAGGTTTCTCACTCCTAAATGCTGTGGTTCATGATTGCCACGGGTGAGGTGGGGTGCCTGTTAAAGTAAAGGAATGCCAAAGGGGAGAAATCAGAAAGGAAAATGAGAACACCTTCAGCTAGATGCTTAAAACTAAGCAAGTTAGAGTCTCTTCAGTGCTATTTAATGGGTTGCATATGTGATACTCCTTTTTATTAAAGTTTGTGTTCAGAATAGGAAAAGTGCAGGACATCAGTTTGGAGACTGATAAGAGCTGTGGATAAATCTATAATATTACTTAGCAAATAGGATGAAAAGAAGGGTCATAAACTAGTACTTGCTTAGACAGAAGACATACTTGCTTTGCACAGCTTTAAACAGGTCTTTAACTGTCACGTGATTTTTTAAGCTATGAACTTTGTCTACTCTGCATCTTGTACACTCATACTGTAACAAACAAAAGTGTAAAAAAGAAGAAAAACACGAACAAGAAATTGTCCCTTCCCTAACAACTTAAGTTTTCAGAATACCGTTATTAACAAAACTGAAATAAAAGAGTTTGTTCTTTTCATGCTTGTAATTTGGTTTTCTGTCAATGACCGCCTTCTGCGGGAATAGAGACTATGCCACTCTGCTCGAAATGAGTAATAAGTCCCTGAAGTTAACTGCCCCTCAGAGGGCCCAGGCAAGTTCCATGGAACTAAGTGAGGGGTAAATTTATAAAAGTAAACCCAGCAAGAATAGAAGGAAAGGAGACTTTTGGTCTGGCAGAAGGATGGCTTATTTTGGCTCCCTCCAAATGTTTAAATACCTACCGATTGCAAGCAAATTGGATGTTAAGGAAGGCTGGATTGTCCATGTAAAGAAAAACAAACAAGCAGTGACCCTAAGTTGGTCTTGGAGGATGTCAAACCACTTGGTGCTTTGCCTCAAATGTTGAAAGAGCCTAAATACTGCTTTTTCCGTATCATAATTTTCAGATAATTGGTTTTTGGTAAATAAACTGCTAGTGTGGGAAAATATCAGTCAGTGAATGTGAACTTGGAAGAGCGGGAAAGAATGTGAGAGAATAAAATAGACTTGAAAAGATATTATTTTAACTTTATGTTCAGATCTTGTATTTACATTAGAATTTCTATGACTTAGTAAGTCTATATTTGTCACATTTATCATAAAGGATAACGATAACTATAAATTCCTTTTATTGAGCAATAAATTACATTCCCAGTATCATTCACAATTTGATGCAGTAATTACATAAACCAAAAAATAAAAAAATAAACAAATCAAACTTTCTGCCATTGACTCAGTTGAAACTCACAACAACCTGAGAGGACAGACAGAGCAGGGCTGCTCCACAGGGTTTCCAAGGATCAGCTGGTAGATTCAAACTGCCAACCTTTTTGTTGACAGCTGAGCTCCTACCACTGCACCATCAGAGCTCCTAATTACATAAACCCAAACAAACCAAACCACATCCCTAATTCTAGACACACACATGTGCACAAACTCTATCCTTCACATACACACATGTACACACACACCCCCCATACATATAAATGCATGTTTGTATAGCTATACACATACATATTCACACCAAAGTGCAACAAGAGAAAAAGAAATATGGCTGCACTCTCTCTTCATGTAATCTATGCACAGATTTCTTTTCTGCCATTCCCTCACAATGTGAGTTTAATACTTATTTACAGTTATACTCTGTAGAGTTAGGTTGCTTTTTACTTTGTCACAGCTTGCCTAAAAGCAAAATCACATGAGTTGTTAGCTTATGAGGATATTATTTCCAGAATATTAATATATTCCTCATGAAGACAGGGCTCAATAGTTGCATATGTTTATAGACATGATGAGTTAAAGTCTTTTTATAAAAAGTTAAGATGCACTGCTTATTATTAATCTCTAAATTATGATGAGTTCTTTACCATACACCACACAAATTTGTTCATCAGACATTTTTTTCATGTCATCTTTTAATTTCAAAGGTGCCAGGAAGTCCTCCTTCCCAAAATACCTTCTCAAGATATAATACACAAGACAACATGTGAATAGAGATCCATTCCTTTGTTTAAAAGGTCTGTTTTCTTTTTTGATAATACAAATATTCTTGCAAATACTTAGAGATGTCTCTATACTTTAAAAGTTCCTCAGATCTGGATGAACAGTGGCGTAGCATACAAAAGAATAAAAAAGAAAAGAAAAGAGAGACACCTGACCAAGCCACAGACCTTTTAAAATACAGTCTCCAGAACTGGATGTCAGAAATTTGGTAATTTTCCAAATGTCTTCTGGTAATTTCAGAAATCACTAATTAAATCATCTCCTTCCTTAGTGAGAATGAGTTAATTAGAGAGATGTTCTGGTAGCATAGAAAGAATGACATTGTTTAAGGGTCGAGTTGTACAATCAGTTATTGTAATTGCTGTCAGTGAGGTGTACACCTGTAAAAAGTTGAACTGGCAAAAGCTGTGTGATAGACATGTTTATAGCAACTACAAATAAATAAATACAAAGATGGTGACATCTGCTGCTGACATGCAACCAAAGACCTCTTGGGATTTTACTCTTTACTTTGGAAGTTACATGGAATATCCCAGATAACTAGCCTAATAACATGTTTAATGCTTCTGTTCTGCCTCCTACTATGCTGTGCAGTGCCTGGGGTCTTCAAAGCTTGCAAATGGCCCTCCTAGGCGAAACACTTGCTCTCTATTTGCTTGGAATAACAGAAGAATGAGGGGAGTAAGGAATAGAAGGAGGATTTGAAACGTGTGGCTAATTGCCTCCTTGATCAGCTGTCTCCTTTGCATGAGACCAGAAGAACTGGATTGTGCCTGGCTACCATTGCTGAATATTTCGATCGAAGATCCTATGAAAGACTCCTGGTCAGAAGGGGGGCAATGTCTAACCAAATTTCAAATTCTCATAGACTCTAGATTTCCTGGAGCTATAGAGATTGGACAACTTCTGTGATAACCTGAAACTAAAAACATCTCCTGAAGTCTTTTTAGAAGCAAACTATATTTTGGCTGGGAAAAAAAAAATCTCCCTTGAGCATTATGCTTTATAAAATATATTATGCTTTACAAAAAAGTTCTTATAAGAATTATTTTCATAGGATCAAACTAATAAGGGAAACTTGAAAGATTAGATAGGAAAATTTGGGGGCAGTGAATTTAACAGAAAACCAAAAGCAAACCCATTGCCATCAAGTTGGTTTTGACTCACAGTGAACCTGTAGACATAGTAAAACTGCTCCATAGAGCATCCAAGGAGGGCCTGGTGGACATGAACCACTTAGGCTCTGGTTATCAGCCGTAGCACTTAACCACCATACCACAAGGGTTTCTTGTTAATGAGAGAGGAATAGCTCAATAACAGAGGATGAGAATGAGTACACAATGCAAAGAATGCCGTCAGTGTTATCAAATGGTATGTGTAGAAACTGTCGAATTGATTTATGTTGTATTGTGTATGTTCTCAGTCATAATGACAAAATAAATACAATTTAAGAAAAAAGAACAAATTTGTTGTTACTAGCTCTGGATTACCACTGTGAGATCTTCGTGAAACAACTAAATTCCTATAGCTTTCAAGTCTTCATTTGATAAATGAGGATACTAAGTGTTATATATTTGTGTCCCTCCAAAAATATACTATGAAGTCCTAACCCCTAATACATGTGAAACAGTCTTTGAAGATGTTATCTGTTAACATTTGGTCACACGACAGCAAGTCCTTATATAACCAAAGTCAAAAAGACACAGTGGAAAGACAGCCATATGAAGGTGGAGGCTGAGAATGAAGTGTTCCATCTGAAAATTAAGAACATCAAGGATTGCCAGGATCATCAAAACTAGAAAAAGACAAGAAAGGATCTTGCCCTCAGAGCCCTGACACTTTGAATTCGGAAGTGATAAAATAGTCTCTGGTTTTAAACTACCACTTTGTGGCACTTGGTTACAGCAGCCCTGGGAAGTTATACAGCAATTTTCTTTAAAATATCATTACTAGTATTAAAAGATAGACGCAAAGAGTAGTTTGGGTATCGTATACCCATGTTTTATACTGTAATTTTTTTCTTGAGAGTACAATGTAATTCACGGCGATACTTTGACATACTGGGCTAATTGTTTCAGTTTGGGGAAGGGCAGACTGAAAGAAAAAGAAAAGAAGCAAAGCTAGAAAAAGGGAATTCCTGGGCTTTTTCCTTTCCTGTTTCTGTATTTTTAAATTTTTTTTTTTGTCTTTTTTTCATAGCAAAAAAGAATGAGATGAACACTTTGCTCCAGAAGTGTTTTACTGTTTTGCTGCGACTGAGTATATTATTTGAGGCATTCTTACTGAAAGCTGCTGTTGTTAGGTGCAGTCGAGGCAGGTCCGAGTTACAGCAACCTTACGTACAACAAAAAGAAACATTTTTTTCAGTCTTCCAGCTTTCACAAGCACATGATGCCATTGCATGTGACCTAAGGATCAGGTGCACGTTAGTTCTTGAAATGACATCTTTGCTTTTTAGCATTTTAAAGAGATCTTTTGCAGCAGATTTACCCAATGCAATATGTTGTGTGATTTCTTGACTGCTGCGTCTATGAGTATTGATTGTGGAAACTAGAAAAGTGAAATAATTGACTTCAATATCTTCTTTGTTTTCCATGATGTTGCTCATTGGCCCAGTTGTGAGGACTTTTATTTTCTTATGTTAAGGTGTAATGTACACTGGAGTCCGTAGTGTTTGATCTTCATCAGTTAGTGCTTCATGTCCTCTTTACTTTTAACAAGCAAGGTTGTTCGTGAATCTTCTTTCAATCCTAATGTCTCATTCTTCTTCATTTAGTCCGGCGTCTTGAACTATTCGCTTAGCATACAAAGTATGTAAGTATGGTGAAGAGATACAGCCCTGAGCCATGCCTTTCCTGTTTTTGAACCATATATTATCCCCTTGTTCTTTCCGAAAAATTGTTTCTTGGCCTATGTACACGTTCCTCATGAGCATCATTAAGTGTTTTGGAAGTCTCATTCTTCATAATATTGCACATAATTTGATTTGATCCACGCAGTGGAATGTCTTTGCATAGTTAATAAAACACAGGTAAAAATATTTCTAGTATTCTCTGCTGTCAGCCAGAATCCATCTGACACGAGCTATAGAATCCCAGTTTCCAAGTCTTTGGCACTCGCCTTGAGTTTCTGGCAGTTCCTTGCTAATGTATTGGTAAAACTTCAAATGATACTCAAATAAAGCTCACTGCCGTCAAGTTGGGTCCAACTCATAGTGACTCTATAGACCAGAGTAGAACTACCCCTTAGAGTTTCCAAGGAGCACCTGGTGGATTTGAACTGTCAACCTTTTTGTTTGCAGACATAGCACTGAACCCATTATGCCACTAGGATTTCCTAAAATAATACAGGATTTGTAAATCAAACCACATTTAAAGGTGCATCCATGTTCTTTGTTATACCTGCTAATGGGTGTTTTAACTCCAGAACGTGAGTCTGATAAATGAAGGGATTTGCATGATTTGCTTCTACAGTTTAGGGAGTTGGTTTAAAGAACATTTCCTTCAGGACTTTTTAATACTAGAAAGTCTCAGAAGTGAATAGTTAAAAATTATATTTCAATATACAAATAAAAATTTTTTATTTATTCTTTGAATAGGCCTTATTTTATACAAGAAAGAAGTTGAACTTCTTGTTAACGGTGTTTGTGGTGGTGGTGATTGAAATTCTAGGTCCCTTGACTTTGTTCAACTCTGAAATCTCAAATCATTTGCATCACATTAAGTGGCTACCTTATGGAGATTCATACTAATAGTTCTATTTTTGAAGATGTTTCTCTTCTTGCATATTAAACATTCCCTAATTTCTAAGCACAAATTCTTTATTTCTCATCTTAGTGCTATAAGATAATAGCAATGTGCTATTAAAGGAAAGCAATGTGTTTCTACATAAAGTAGATCTAAATTATTCTAATATTGTGAACTAAAATTAATTCCTTCATGCTTGTCCAATGAGAGATAATTTTAAGTTGTATCTAGACATACTTACTTATATCACAACTTTGACATTATAAGAACAACCAAAGAGAATGTTTCATAAGCTTTTTCTTAAAAAATTTTTTTTGAAGTTTTCATTTAGAAGTTATGCAATATATATGCATTAAGACAAATTAAATGAATTATCTTCAACTCAATAATACTGACCATTACCTTTAAAAATTTGGAAAATCATAATGCTAGAAGGTACTGTAACAGCTTAAAAAAAATTCATTGGCTAGATTCCATTTTTTCTATGACCCATATTTTCACTCTTAGTAAAAAAGCAGTACCTCCCAGTTGATCTACAGAAAACTGACAACACTCAGATTTTTCTTAACTCCAAAACTACCAATTATTGAGGTTTCATTAAGTAGCAGAACAGTACATGATAATAACAGTTCAAGTTCACAGTATCGGGTATAGCCTGAAGTGCATACACATGAAAAAAAAAATGGAGGGTGGGGGACAAAAACCAAGGTACAGGGACATTCAAACACTCAAGTAAACAAACTCATTGTAGTTCAAACAAACTAAAAGAAGTATAATTGGCCTAGTTTTGTCTTATTGAGAACAAAGTTTTCATAGCTGTCCCTAGCCAAGTCCCCCCAGCTGGCCCCCAAACTTACATTTTAAAAAAACTGTTTCCAGTAGGCCATTAAAGTTGTGGGGCACCACTTTTGTTTGTTGGTTGCTTTTTGTTTTTGTTTTTATTTTTGTGATTAAGTGAAAGTATGAATTCCATATCAATTTTCCATGCCTGCCTATCTGCAGTTCTTTCTGCTCTCCTTGCCAGGTAACAGCACACTCCTCCTTCTCATTCTATGCTTGTAAGATCCTCCCAACACACTCCTGTCCTCTCCTCTCCACTCTCTATTCTTGTATCTAGAAAGAGATCAGTAAGACAGCATCCTATAAGTGTGTAGAACCACAGGCAGGGGGAGCAGCAGGTCTAGGGGCCAAGCTCAGGGGATCCTCCAGAGTGTCAGACCATCAGCTGTGGTCTTTCAGCACAGTTCTTGAGCTGCATTCCTTTTTGTCTCCAGTTACTACAGGGACTCAACAGTGTGCGCTCCATCACTGCTGTCTTTGGTGATGACAAGGCACCATATGATTCTTCTGCTCACATGTTCATAAGTCTTCCATTCACATGGATCCTTCTGTGTCCTGAACTCTTTTCTCTTTGTGTTTTTGTTGTTCTCAGTGACCATCTGTTTCAGATGAGTTGGGACCATTTGGTGTACCTCAGATGGCAATTAGCTAGCTTTTAAGATTCCAGACTCCTCTCACCAATATGGGGTACAGAAGACTCTTTTAACAATAAGCTAGTTGTGTCAATTGACCTCGATGTCCCTCAAAAGCATGGTCCCCAGGCCCCACCACTGCTACACAATCTTTTCAGTATTGGGTTAAGATTAGAAGAGTGTTCAGTTTATGATGAAGTTCAGTTACATTGATCTATTTCCTGTTGTGTACTGTCACTGCTTTCGTCTAACCAAATTTCTGTCAACTACCTAATCTATGACCAACACTCCCCCTCCCTCCCACACTTGTAATGGTCAAAGGGTCTCTTCTTCTGTACATAAGTATATTTTTAAATCCTTATAGTACAGATCTCATACAATATTTGTCCTTGTGCTGCTGACTGGATTCACTCAGCATATTGTCTTTCAATTGAAACCAGGTTATGAGATGCTTCCTAAAATCATCACTGCTGTTTATCATTGCATAGTGTTCCCTTGAGTACATGTACCATATTTCGTTGATCCATTTGTCTGTTTTTGCACATCTGGGTTGATTCAATCTTTTTGCTCTTGTGGACTGGGATACAATAAACATTCATGTGACAGTCTTTATTTCTCTAAGATACATTCTGAGCAGGGAGATTACTGGATCAAATGGTATATCTATTTCCAGCTATTTAAAGAAGCACCAAATTGCTTTCCAAAGAAGTTGTACTATTTTGCAACCCACCAGCAGTGTAGGAGAGTTCCCATCTCTCCGCAACCTCTACAGCATTTATTGTTTTGTGTTTTTTTGATCATAGACAAACTTGTTGGGATGAGATGGTAACCTTGATTTCTCTGATATCTAATGATCGTGAGCATTTTCTCATGTGTTTTTGGTTGCGTGGATGCCCTCTTTGGTGAAGTGTCTGTCCATCTCCTTTGTCCTTAGCTTAATTGGGTTATTTACCTTTTTCTTGTTGACATTTTGTAGCGCCTCGTAGATTATGGAGATGTCCTTCCAACATGTAGCCGCAATATTTATTCCCATTCTGTAGGTGGTCTTTTAACTGTTTTCATAGTCTTTGGATGAGGAGAAGTGTTTCATTCCTAGTAGTTCCCATTTATGTATTTTCTCTTCTGTTGATTGTGCTTTGTTAGATTTTGAAGTCTGTCTAAGCTGTGTATTAAAATTTCAATTGTTGACCCTATTTTCTCTTGCATGATCTTTATTATTTTAGGTTTGATATTTAGGTCTTTGATCCGTTTTGAGTTAAGTTTTTGTGTAAGGTGTGAGACGTGGATCTCGTTTCAGTTTTTTGGTAGATGGATATCCAATTTTGCCAGCACCATTTGTTAAAGAGATTGTTTTTACTCCAGTTTACAATCTTAGGGCCTTTGTTGGTTATCAGCTGTTCATAAGAGGATGCTGGCAACTTTAGGGTCTCTATTAGTTTATATGTCTGTTTTTGTACCAGTACCAGGTTGTTTTGACTACCGTTGTGGTGTAATTGGTTCTCAGATTGGGTAGTGGGAGGTCTCCCACTATATTCCTTTTCTTCACTAATTCTTTACTCATTAGGGCTTTCCTCCCTTTTCCAACAAAGTAAGTGATATGTTTCTCCATCTCATTGAAAATATCACTGTAATTTGCATTGGAATTGCATTGTATACGTAGATTGTTCTGGGTAAGGTAGACAGCTTCACAAAGTTTAGTCTTCCTATCCATGAGCATGGTAGGTTTCACCATTTATGAAAGTCACTGGTTTCTTGCGGTAAGGTCTTGTAGCTCTGTCTGTATAGGTTTCCTGTTTCTCTAGTTAGATTCATTCCTAGGTATTTTATCTTCTTGGGGGCTATAGTAAATGATATTGACTTGATAAATTATTCTTTGATGGTCTCTTTGTTGGTATAAAGGAACCTACTGATTTACTAATTTCTGTCTTATAGCCTGATACTTTGATGAACTCTTCTGTTAGTTCATGTAGTTTACTTATGGATTCTTTAGGATTCTCTGCATATACAAACATATCATCTGCAGACAGGGAGATTTTTACTTCTTTCCTGATGCGGATGCACTTTATTGGTTTCTCTTTTCTAATTGCTCTGACTTGAACTGTTAGCACAATGTTTCATAGAAGTGGTGAGAGTCAGCATTCTGGTCTAGTTCCTGTTCTCAGGGGGAATTCTTTCAGTCTACCTCCTTTCAGGATGATATAGGTGGTTGATTTTGTATAATGCCCCTTGCTGTACTGAGTAATTTCTCCTCTATTCCTATTTTGCTTAGTTTTTAGCATAAATGGTTGTTGGAGTTTGTCCCATGCCTTTTCTGCATCAGTTAACAAAATCAGGTGATTCTTATGTTTCTGCTGTTTATGAGGTCTATCACAGTTGTTTTTCTGATGTTGAACCAAACATGCTTCCCAATATGAGTCCAACTTGGTCATGATGAATTATTTTTTGATATGTTGCTAAATGCTATTGGCAAGGATTTTGTTGAAGACTTTTGCATCTAGGTTCATGAAAAATATTGTTCTGTCATTTTCTTTATTTGTGGGATCTTTCCCTGGCTTTGGTATCAGGGTTATGCTGGCTTGGTAGAATGAATTTGGGAGTATTCCATCCCTTTCTATACTGTGAAATGGTTTCCATAGTATTGGAGTTAACTCTTCTCTAAAATTTTGGTAGAATTCTTCAGTTAAGCCATCTAGCCCAGGATTTTTTTTGATGACTTTCTCAAGCTCTTCTTTTGTGATGGGTTTATTAAGTTGTTCTACATCTTCTTGTGATAATTGTGGTAAGTGATATGAATCTAAGAATTTGTCCATTTATTCTAGGTTTTCAAATCTGTGAAAGTACAGTCTTTCATAGTATTCTGCTACGATACTTTTGATTTCAGTTGGGTTTGTTGTGACATCTGCAACCTCATTTGTCATTTGGGTTATTTATTTCTTCTGTTTTTCTTTAGTAAGTTTAGCCAATGGTTTATCAAGTTTGTATATCTTTTTAAAGAACCATCTTTTGGTTTTGATAATTTTTTCAATCGTTCTACTATTCTGTAATTCATTTAGTTCTGCTCTAATCTTTATGATCCGTTTTCTTCTGATGCATTGGGGGTTCCTCTGTTGTTCTCTCTCTATTTGTTCAAGCTGTAGTGTTAATTCTTTGGTTTGGATCCTTTCTTCCTTCCAGTTGTGTGCATTTACAGAGACAAATTGACCTCTGAGCACTGCTTTTGCTGTATCCCATGATTTCTGATAGGATGTGTTGTCATTCTCATTTGATTCCATAAATTTCTTTATTTCATCTTTGATTTCTTCTATAGCCCATAGCCAAGCCACGTGCCATCGAAAGTGTTATTCAGTTTCTGTGGGTTCAAATTTCTACCTGTGTGTTTTTTCTGCTATTGATTTCTAATTTTATAGCTTCATGGTTTGGGAAGACACTGCAATAATACAATGCTTTCAATTTTGTTGAGGTTTGCTTTATGTCCTAACACATGTTCTATTTTGGAAAATAGTCTGTGTGTGTTGGAGAAGAGGATGTACTTATCTATTGGTGAGTACTTATCTATTGATGTATATGGCAGTGAGGTCTTGCTGGTTAATTGTTGCAATAAGATCTTCTGTATCTTTACTGAGTTGTTTTCTGGATGATCTGTCCATTACTGAAAATGGAATCTTGATGTCTCCAACTATTAATGTGGCATGATCTATATCATTTTTCAATATCACCAGTGTTTGATATTTTTAGATGCTCTTGTACTGGGTTCCTAAATATTTAATATTGTTACATCCTGCTTACATGTTGAAATTTTCAGCAATAAATAGTGATCATCCTTGTCTGCCGTGGTGGATTTTACATTAAAGTCTGTTTTATCTGAGATTAGTATTACCCATTCTGCTCTTCTTTGCTTATTGTTGATGTTTTAGTCAGCTACTGCTGCTGTAACAGAAAAACGACACAGCGGATGGCTTTAACAAAGGAAGGTTTACTCTTACACAGTCTGGTAGGATACAAGTCCAAATTCAGGATGTCTGCTCCAGGGGAAGGCTTTCTCCCTTGTCAGCTCTGGAGGAAAGTCCAGTATTGCATCAGTCTTTGTCCAGGGAGTGTCTTGGCCCAGGAACCTCAGGTCTGAAGTTCTCAATTCTCTGCTTGCTTCCCTTTCCTTTTATCTCTTGCAGGATGAAAGGATTAAGGGTGGTGCAATCCATACTCCAGGGAAACTCCCATTGCAGTGGAATAGGGAAGTGATCTTTTGAAGGAATTTACAGTCCCACCTTAATCCTTTAACAGTTGGCTTAGTATACATTTGTCCATCCTTTAATTTTCAGTTTGTTCACATCTTTGAGTACAAAGCATATTTCTTGTAAGCAACATATAAATGGGTCATGTCTTTTTATCCAGGATGTCACATGCTGTCTCCTTGCTGGAGTGTGCAGTCAATTTATATTCAGTATAGTTATTGATAAGTACATGTTTAGTGATGTCATTTTGATGCATTTATTTTTGTGTTGATGTTTTCTGTGTTATTATTTATCTTCTGTTCTGGGCTATTCTTTGTTACAAGTTGGCTTTTCATCTTTTTCAGTGTTGGTTTTGTGATTGTTGAGACTCCTATATTATGGTTCTTGTATTGATATGTTGCATTGTTATTTTGCTTTGTGACTACCCCTAAAGGACTACCGCATGATCTCTCTTACTATTCTGTTTAAAGCAGGCTTTAACTTCTGCATGTCTTTTTAAATTCCTCTTCATCTGAAAGGGTTATAGCTACTGCAATATATCCCTCTTTTTAGTGTTATAATATCATAGTTTTCATGATATGATCACTGGTTCACTTCTTGTAATATTGTAGCTTTGTTTGAGCTTTATGACTTTTCTGAGTAGGATTCTGGATGCTGTGTCCTGTATTGCCTCCTTAAACATACATTTAATGGTTTTGTTTTTCTAAGCAAAGAGGTTTTTCAGTACTTCTTATAATTTTTTACAAAGAATCTAAGGTTCTGTCTATCTGCAAATGTCTTAATTTCATTTTTATATTTGAGAGACAATTTTGCAGGCTTTGTAATTCTTGGTTGGAATTTTTTCTCTTTCGGGGCCTATGAATATATCATTGCACTATCTTCTTGCTAACCTGAGAAGTCAGATGAAAACTTATAGGGCTTACCTCTGAATGTTAGCTTTGCTTTAAGCCTCCCTGCCTTTAAGAGAGTCTGTTTATGTTTCATTTTATTAAGCTTCATTACAATATGTTTTGGTGTCTTTCTTTCGGGGTCTATTTTTGGTGATGTTTGATACACATCTTGCAAATCTATGTTCTCTTTTTTCATAATTTCAGGGAAGTTTTCTGTCAGCAACTCTGCAGCAACAGTCTGCATTTTCAGCTGTCCCTCTGTGCTCAGAAACTCCAATTATTCATAGATTATTCCTCTGAATATTCCTCTGAATAGGGTCCTACAGCTTTTATAATGCTTCTCCTTTTTTTAACTTCTTTTTTTCTGATTTCTCCTCATATATGATGGTGTCATTTGCTCTATCCTCAATCTCACTCACTCTAGCTTCCAACTTCTCAATTTTATTCTTTTGACTTTGTACTGAATTGTTTAATTCTGAAATTTTTTTATTGATCTGCTGAATTTCAGATTGTTGATGTTTCATCAGTTTAAATAGCTTATATTTTCTACTGTGTTCTGTTTAATCTGTAGGAGGGCTTTATATATAATTGTTTTGTACATGACCTCTGATCTTTCAGAAAGGCTTCTTCATCTGGGAAGTTTTTTGTTTCTTTAATTTGGGAGTTTTCCAGACCCACGGTTGACTGTTTCTTTAAATGCTTATCTATTGATTGTTACCACCATGCCATCTGGAATTTGTTTGGTTTGGCTGGTGTTTCCACAGCAAGAGGCTGAGTTGTAGTTCTAAGAGAAGAGTTCGTCGCTGGCCACCTCTGTGTAATCTAGTGACTGGCCCCATTAAGACTCTCTGGGAGTCTGTCTCCTAGCCGGCTCCTAGCTGGCAAAGATGGCACCCTACTTTTGAAGTCACTGTGGAACTATCAGCCAATGTTATGATGTGGATCAGTGAAGTGTGTAGGAGATGATGATGGCCACTCAGCCACCAGTTCTCCAGGTGATACTACTTTTAAAAAGTACTTTACCACTAAGCAAGGAGCTGTCCAACAGCTACTAAAATTTGCTAGGACCTCAGGTATGGTGGGCCCTGCTTTCTGGCTGATAATGAAAATACCTCATAGGCTGTCTCAAGATGCTATGACATGGTTCATAGCATCTGCCAGGCCCTACCCATAACTCTAGAGCTTCCATCATCCTAAACACAGCTTTTCTGCTGGAGAAGCACTTTCCAGACAGTCCTGCTTCTCAATGTGAATATTAGCACCAGCTAAGGCCTCCGGTGAGTGATTCTGGCTCCCAGCAGACTAAGACAGTGTTGCACCCAAGCTGTTTTTCCTACCATGAAATAGCAGAGTCTACAGCAGAGCTCAGTGAAGAGAAGATGGAGAGGCAGTGGCACCCTCAGTTAGCATCCAGGCTCTTTATATGTCACTATCTCACGCACTTGCACTATCTCTCTCTTGCACTATACGCTGTTTACTTAAGCACTACAGTTCAGCATGTCAACCAGCTCATTCCCAGTCCCTTCCTCCCAGATAACAAAGAATGTGTCAGTACCTGCCATCCTCCCAAATGGTGAGTCAATTGAAGCATGACTCAGTGTTCACTGCCTAGTATTAGAGAGAAGTAGTTTCCTGTTTACTGGTGTGTAGTCCAATCTGACAACCCTATACCAGATCCTATGGCTCCCTGGATGACCACACTGCTTTGTTCCATTATCATTTCAGGCCTTAGTTCTCAGAGGGAATTGAGGAGACGTGTGTCTAGTCTGCTATCTTAGCCCTGCCCCCCCCCCGGGCAACATTTTTAATGGCATAAAAATTATTCTGAACACTGTTTATGATGCATCACAGCAATAGTGCTAAGTCATGTAACACAGCTCTTAGAGGAACCCAAGGTTTATTCATTCATTGAGAAATAGATGAGAAAAAGAAGACTTGACTACATCTCCCAAGCACTGGCAGAAAAATGGACCTGTTTTAACAATCAGTAGCAATCAGTACAAGAGCCCTGGTGACAGATGATGAAGCACTTGGCTGCTAACTGGAAGTTTGTTGGTTTGAACCTACCCAGCATCTCTAAAGGAGAAAGACCAGGAAATCTGATTTTATAAAGGTTACAACACACAAATCCATAGGACACTTCACTTTGAGTCAAACTTTACTCAATGGCTTCCCACAATAATAACACTATCATTCCAGTTCATAATACAAATTGTTATAAGGAGATTTTGAAATGTGGGTTACCGAGATAATTCTAGAAGACTATCTCCAAGACCTGAAATCCCCAAATTAAAGCCAATATTTTGTGTTTGGAAAAACTGACACAGCCTCCTGCTAGAAGTGCCTTCCGATATAAAAAAAAACACAAAAGTCCAATATATTGGAAAAAGTGATTGCATACAATAAATTTTATCAAGTGATGTATTTATATTATCAACCCTATACCCTCCTTATGAAGATTTTCGATCCTTTTGTTAGCTCTGCACTTTCTATGGTGTATAAACAAACAACTGAAAGGTTGGTAGTTTGAGTACATCCAGAGGTGTTGGAAGAAAAGCCTCATGTTCTACTTTCAGAAGTTTACAGACTTGAAAACCTTATGGAGCACAGTTCCACTCTGATACACATGGGGTCACCATGAGTTGGAAATCTACAAGCTGGCAACTAGCCTGTGATCTGATAATGAATAGAGCACAAGGAAGTACTTAAGAGATACTCATCACTAAGTGTGACTACATATGCCTATTTAGTCTAAATGACATTTTTGAATCATAAGATTTGGCAGCTGTCATGAACTGAATTGTGTCTACCCAAAAATATGTGTAGGCTGGGTCGTGGTTCCCTGTATTCTGTGATTGCCCTCCATTCCTCTGCCTATGGCTAATAGAGTAGATTACATTGGAGAGGATTAGGGTGGTACTGTAACATCCCTCCTAAGGTACTCTCCTAGCTCCAATGTAAAGAGAGTTTCTGTGGAAAGTGGCTTGCACCACCTTTGATCCTACAAAATGTAAAAGGAAACGGGAGCAAGAAGAGAGTGGAGTCCCTCATACCATCAAGAAAGTGACACTGGGAGTAGATCATGTTCTTCAGACCTAAGTTTCCTGTACCAAGAAGCTCTCTGACCAAAGACTGATGCAATACAAGGACTTTACTCCAGAGTCAATAAAGAGAGGAAAAATTCTCCTGGAGTGGACACCTGAATTTGGACTTACAGCCCACTGGAGTTTGTAAGAACAAATTTCTCTTTTTAAATCCGCCCGCTCCAGGTCTTTCTGTTAAAGTGGTACTAGATGACTAAAAGAGCAACCTATTTAAAAAAGTAAAAATAAAAAGAAATTTCCATTGTTATCCTTTATTCTGGGATATTTGGGTTTCAAATAAAATTGAATATTAATCCAACCCTTTGAAATTTATGTTAATTGAATTCTTAAAAACTGTAGTCCTTCCCTTGATACATCGTGGTAACGATTTAAAACTGAAAAGTTTCTATTTAGTTGTAACTCAGTGCTACTTTTCTAAATGTAGAAAATTGTTACCCTTATTATTTTTTGGTTTCTCTACACACCAGTCCCAGGGAACTTGGTATTTCAAGTCAAAGTTGCTTTTTCATGGTGATTCCAGTTAAAATCTTGTTATATTTCTTGCCTGTCTCAAAAACCTTGTATTTAAACTTAAATGGAAGTCACATATGCAGGCTTGTGAGATCCCGAGTAGCCTTTAAATGTTCCATAGGCCTCAGCCAAATGAATAATTGTCCATCAGCTTATGGTTCATTAGGGACCACAAATCAGTTGAGTGGGAGGTGTTTCATAGAAAACTATTCAAACCTAAGTTTTCCTAGATTCCTGATGAATAGAGCTGCCTAGGATAAGGAACTTTCATCTTGGAGCTCCAAGGTAGTTAGGCTGGTGATAGCTAAGGCATATAAAGCTAATTGGGGAGATAAGAAAAGTGGTTGCAATATGATCTGGACAGGGGAAGGAGACATTCCTCAGTGCTTATTGGCCAGTAGAAAGCTTAGCTGGATGGGTGATCTATAAACGAACTTCACTAAAGAATTAAACTTAATGAAATATTATCCACAGCAGAAAATATAGCAATAAGCCTTGCAGTTGTGATTTTTATTTCTTTTAGTAAGACAATTGGTATTTATTAATTGTAATTACTTTATTCTTATTAGCATTAGCTTGCTTTATAATTGATGTTTATGGATATTCTTTGAAATACGTTTTAACTAAGGTTGTTCTCAAGTATTATTTCCAATCAGGCTATCATGTAATGAAAACAAAACTGTAGCATATTCCTAAGTAGATGATTCCTTTTGTCTCTCTGCAGTTTTGTTTCATATGTATATTTTTATATATGTGAATATAATACATAATTTTTCTTGTTTATCTCACCATCTTCACCACCTTTTTCTTTTGTTTGTTTTCTCGTACAAATACAGCCAAAAGCCACTGTCTTCGAGTTGATTCTGATTCATAGGAACCTTATAGGTCAGAGTATATCTCCCCCTCTGAATTTCCAAGGAGGTTCTGGAGAATTTAAACTGCAGACTTTTGGTTAGCAGACATGGCACTTAACCACTGTACCACCAGGATTTCCTTTTAAATGTGTGTGCATGTGTGTGCATTGCTGCACAATATTTTTCCTATTAACCTCTTATCTTCCTGTGGTACATTTATTACATTAGTGAACCAATATTGATAAATGATTGCTAGATACTGCCACAATTTTATCAGGGTTCTTTTGTTGTACATTTTACAGTTCTGTGAGTTTTGACAAAGTTAATGCCATGCATCCACCATCGTAGTATCATACAGAATTGTTTCACTGTCCTCGAGTCATTGTACTCATTGCCCCTTTCACCATGCCCTGGAAACCAGTGATCCTTCTGCAGTCTCTGTAGCTTTAATTTTTCCAAAACATCATATAGTTGGAGCTCTGCAGTCTGTAGCTTTTTTGGAGTGATTTCTTTCACTTAATGGTATGCACTGAAGTTTCTTCCTTACCCCTCCCCCCCTTTATGTGTGTGTGTGTGTGTGTGTGTGTGTGTGTGTGTGTGTGTGTGTGTGTGTGTGTGAGATATGACTCATGGCAACCCTAGAAGCCAGAGTATAACTGCCCTCGCTGACACTTGGCTGGTGTGTGTATGTGGCTTGGTAGCTTATTTCTTTTTATCACTGAGTAATATTCCGTTGATGGAGTATCATAGTTTGTTTATCCAATCACTGCTTCCAGTCACTGCTTATGGCTGCTTCCACTTTCTGGCAATTAGGAATAAAGATGCTATAAACATCAATGGGAAAATTTCTATGTGAACTTTAGACTATTTTTTTAACCTATGCGTATAAACTGAGAATCATTTTGTGGATGGTTTTCTATTGAGTGCCATCGGTGGAAAAAAAATCTGTATCCAAGATATCAAAAATTTAGGAGAAAAATTAGGTTTTTGTGTGAAGGTTTTGTTACACTAAGGAAGGTTTTCAAGTATTAGATCTTACTAAATTCAAGAAAAATGAAATTGACTTCATGCTTCCTTCCAGAGAAGATTGGGTAAACTTGGAAATGATCTGCAGTGTTTTTCAGTTCCTAGTGAGTTTAGTACTTAAAAGGTGAAAGGAAATATATGCATTAATTCAAATGTTAGCTAGCTTTCAAAATTAAATGTATGTATGGTGTTGTTAATTAAAACAAATTTTAATTAAGTAGGTTAATTGGGTAGCTATAAAACACACTACCTGCGGTTGCTTTCTACATATCAGACAATTTCATTAACTTATAGAAATATATTATCCTAAATTTCTCTTGCAAGTGTTCTAGAAGGCATATTACCCAATGAAAGGAGAACACTGGGAGATCTGTTAAAGCACAGGTTACTTGATGAAGTTAATTATAACTTCAGAGCTTATAATGAAAGCATCCCTGATGGTATGAGAAACGGGACAGAAAATTTCATGTGTCAAAGAAGAGAGGGAGAGAGCAGACACCCCTCCCTTTCACCAGCTAATCTGGGCTGGCATCATTTAGTGTCTAAAAAGAATATCCAAATATTTCAGAGTTTGTTTGTTTTTTAAGGCTATGATAGAAGAAACACAAAAGTCATAGCATCACATTGTCCTGAAGAGGAGTTGTTATTAGTTGTCATCCAGCCAATTCTGACTCATGAGGACCCCACATGTAGGAACTAGGTTTTAAGGCTGTGGCTTTCCTAAAGCAGACTGCCAGGCCTGTCTCCTGAAGTGCCTCTGGTGGAGTGCCATCTGCCAGCGTTCCAGTTAGCAGTAAGCATTTAACTATTTATTCTGTCCAGGGGTCCTTGAAAGAAATATAAAAAATAAAAACCCAAACCGATTTTCTTTGAGTTGATTCTGACTCACAGCAACCCTGTAGGACAGGGTAGAACTGCCCCATATGGTAGCTAGTGGATTCGAACTGCTGACCTTTCAGTTAGCAGCTGAGTGCTTAATCATTAGGCTATCAGGGTTCCAGGTATCTAGATACGATAATAAATAATATCAATTCTATATGAAAATATATAAATTATGCATTTAAGTAACAAGGTGTCATATTGCTTTATAATTTCGTGGGTTTTTTTTTAGTTTTGGGGTTTTGTAAATTGATTCAATTCTATATGACATCTGAATCTACTTTTGAATATGTAGACTGACATCATGATTTTACTACCCTGTTAACAAGTTATAAGTGCTTGAATGATTTTTAATTTACCTACTCTCCATCTCTTTTATACGTCATTATACTATTGAATGAAGTTAGAATACTAATACAATGTTTTTTGGTACAAGATAGAAGCTCAAAACATAACTGGGACTGCTTTATATCATAACAAGTGCTTCCACTCAACTTTGAAAGGAAAAAGACTGTTTCATTGGGTTACATGGCAGACATTTGAGTTATTGTTGAAAATAATTGTTCAATTTGCCTTCTTGGGCATCAAAATGCGTAGATTTCCAAATTTCTCCAAGAATTCACACATCTATAGGGGAGAAAGAGAAAGCAAACTACACAGAGCAGTTCTTCGACTGTGAAAAATAGCAAAATTCCACACCTACAACAAATTGCAAAGTTTCACATATTTGCTCCAGGCAAACACTTGCAATTTTCGCAGCAAATAAGGCTTTTGGCTCTAATACACATTTTTGTTGTTGTTGTTGCTTCCTTCCCCACTTGAGGAAAAAAAAAGAAAAAAATCACTCTTTCTATTTTCAGAAAACTAGGAAAACATATGATGGAAAATTACCGATAATGCTTACTCTAACTATGCTAGTTTGGGTATCGTCCTACTGATTCAAGAATCCGCGCGTTTGGACTGGGACCCTGAAGATGAGACTTATTCCAGCTGTCATCCAAAATATCCAGTTCATTCTGACTGGAGGTATTCCTCTTAAATGTTGCCTAGCACTTTCAGGAAATAGGATTATTATTATTTTTTTCAGTAATCAAATGAAAAGAGAAGTTGGGTTTCCCCTGAAATAATTATTTTTAGCCATTTTAGTAGAATAAGGCAATAGTTCTCAGGCTAAGACAACGGTGTTTCCCAATCTGCCACAAAGTGCAGAGACAGTATTTTTGTCCTACTAATGCTGCACAAGAATTTATTTGGATTAAAGGACAAATCATAAAGACAGTGCAGGTTTCTCTAATAAATCCCCTCTAGTCTATTTGTCCTCTGAAATTTAGTACAGCATGGGAACTGAAGTAAAAACATTGTTACCATAACAGCACTGAAATTGTGCATAAACTACCCACAGGACAGTTTCTTCTATGGCATTATCACTAACGGGCATTAGTTCTGTGGTTAAGAAAAAAAAAAGGAAGAAGAGAAAGAAAATGTTAAGATGTGTCACCATATTGTAGAGAGAAAGCATGATATCTAAACAGCACTAGTTTGAGTTTTCAATCCTATGAATTTTGTTACATGCTATTCAGTTGATTTGCTTAAGAACCTAATCTCTTTTATGTTGTATGCCCTTAGACTACTGAATGAAGGTATGACAGAACATTAGCACAAAATTTTGTACAAAATTTTCTTTAATGGAGTAATGTGTGTGTTTTGTTTGTTTCTGTATATACATGCACAGGGTATGTGTGAGCCACAAGATAAAGAATTTTCACTGAATACCTATATACATTTCTCTTGGTTACAAAATCAGAAAGTAATTCTGAGAGAAATCATCTTCTTAAAGTATAGAACTGATGAGACTGCACTCCTCTTCACAAAGGACAGTTTTTGTTTAACAGCAGAAACAACTCCACTGTCTTTAGCCAGGATATTCTCCTAAATCATTGTTCCACCTATCTGTTTTGTTACCCACATATGACCGTTATGCCATGTTGCGCCCACTTAGCTGTCTTTGCCTATGCTACTCTGGCATGTCCCCACCCAGTTCTCTTACTGAAATCCCCAGCAGTCAAGTGCTTAGCTAAAATGCCATCTCTGTACAACTTTCAGAATCTTCCTATTTTGGAATTCCTTTCTTATCACTTGCAGTGCTGCTTATGGGATCCCATTTTCTTCATTAGCTCATAGCCACGCATTTGTCATGTATTTATTCAAAATCTGAAATTATTAAGACCTGATAGGCAAAATCATTTGGTATTTATTAGACATGATTTCTCTCATTTAAGAGTCCACGATGACACACTATTCTCATCTAATTAGACAGGAAACTCAAAGAGAGACTCTATCACCAGTGTTTTAAAATATGCTTACAACATATGTTTTATAAATCACAGTGTTTCGCTATATAAAGAATACATACAGAAGATTTTCTCAAAACTTGAACTGGGGAAAAAGTGAAGGCAGAAAGAACCCGGAAAATGAAAACTGTTTGTATACATAATTTTTAAAAATACAATTATATGTCCTGCAACTGAAAGTGTAGTAAATTTACAGAAGGAATTACCGTGCTGGTGTGTTTGGGGAACTTCCTCTTTGAGTCACCAGAGCAGTGGCGATGGTTCCTATGCCAGTTTCCTAGTGTGAGTTACTTTGTCATTCAAAACTAAAAAAGAAAGGTTTTGCCCAAATAGCCACAAAGTTTTCTCTAACTCTAGTCATCTATGGCATTTATTGGGTGCACCATGTAAGGGTTAATTGTCCTTTTTTAATTTTTATTCTCGGCATGGTTGGAAATCCTGGTGGCACAATGATTAAGTGCTTCATATGCTAACCACAAGGTTGGCAGCTCAGACCTGCCAGGGCTCCTCGGAAACTCTATAGGTCTGTTTTTCTCTAACTGTAGAGTCACTATGAGTTGGAATCATCTCAAAGACAGTGTTTTGGGACACTTTTTGACTCTTAGATACATGCAGTAAACAAATTTGGGTCATGGTATTCAAATCCCAAAGCAACCAGTTGACTTAGTACAGAAAAAAAAAGAAAAGAAAAATAAACTTTATCAATTATTTTTTCTCTCTGCTATTTATTACTGAGTCTACTGTGAACTAGGCTTTGGGCTAAATATGTTGATGTATTATTACCTTATTTACTCTGCATGGGAATCCAATCGTGACCTTCTTCATAAAAAATCTGCTATATATATGTGTGTTTATTTCAAAGAGTAAAGCTAATACTTCACAGTATTAAGCATATTGCTTCTAAAATTTCCTCACTAGAAAGCACTGGAGTTAGAATTTGAACTCAGGTGATCAAACCAGAAACCAGTAGGTAATACCATACTTTATTGTCTCAAATCCAGCTCTGTCCCTTCTGATGCCCTCACATCCACTAACTCAGGAAGCTGTATACAACCCTTGTCTGAGTAGATTATACTTTTAATTTCCCATTCTCTGTAGAGGATATAAAGCAAACTCTGAAGGCTGGATTCCATGACTTGATAACTTCCCCCCCCCAACATGCTTGTTATTTTTTACTAGTTTCTGTCTCACACTTATTTTTACGTAAGAAACTATCTGTAGATCTATGTCCTTTACACACTTAGCCACACTTAGCCTGTGACCTCGCCATTCCTTCCACCTGAAATGCCCTTTCTACTGCTCCTCATCAGGATAATCCCAATTGTTAGTCAGAGATTCAGCACTGATGCCGTTTTGAAAAAGCTTCTCTAATCCCAAGAGCTATGTGAAATGACACCTACATCTTCCTACATGTCTAGTATCTTGTGCATACAATTTGTTTTGGGTGCCTTTGAGTCAATTTTGACTCATAGAGACCCTAGATGACACAGTGGAACTGCCCCGTAGAATATCCTAGGCTATACTTTCAATGGGAGCATATCACCAGGTCCTTTCTGCCATGGAGCACTTGCGAGTTTCAAACATTGGCTTTTGGATTGCAATCAGTCCTTAGCCATTATGCAATCAAATCTTCTAAATATACATATATATATATATATACACATATATAGATACATATATATACATACACACATATATCTAAACAAAAACTATTTTAGCTTTTATTTTATTTAGTTTATTCTTTTGTGTTTTTTTCTGACATAGCTTTTTTTTTTTCTTTTTTCTCATCTACACTGTCACATTCAATACCTGCTTGCTGCTGAACTGAGACAAACTTGTCAGTGAAGGAGGAGACAGAAATGGACAAGAAGCTTTCCACCGTCTCATTGGTTTTTAATTATATGCTTTGTCGTGTTAAAAAGAAGATTACAGATTGTTAAAATTTCGATACATCTGAAAATAACCTGTGCAACTATACCGTAATCAATACTTGAGTGTATCTTTCCAGTTTGCCTACTCCCTACCTGGTTTCATTTGATCATCACAGTGAAAGTGTGAGGTCAGCAATCTAATCCCCAGATTAGAGAAGAAGTTACTAACATTTAGAGAACTTAAATAAGTTCCCTAAGATCATACTGCTAACTGGCAGCAAGAAATTGAAACCAAGTCATTGAACTCTAAAACTTTTCACTAATAGTAAGCACTAATATTGTTTAAAAAGAAAAAGTAAAAAGAAAAGCAAATTAATGTCCATATGAGTCCTCCTTCTGCATCACCATCACACTTTACTGGTAACTGAGACATTTAGGAGGACAACGACAATATACATTTGGTCACTATGTGGTTGGGGATGTCTTAACTTAGTACTATATATGTATGCATATATATATGCTCACACATACATATACATACATGTACAAACATATGCATACATATAAATAAGCTCAATAACTATTCAATAATTTTGTTTCCAATATTCAATTTGTAGAACATATACAGGTACCTAAAAATAATAAAAAAAAAACCCAACTCATTGCCATCAAATCAATTCTGACTCATTATGTCCCTGTAACACCGAATAAACCTGCCCCAAAGAATTTCCAAGGAGCAAATGGTGGATTGGAACTGCCAGTCTTTTTGTTAGCAGCTGAGTTTTGAATCACTAAACCACGAAGGCTCCGATACATACATAGTATATGAAATATTCCATGCACATCGTCAACATAATTGTCAAACTGATTCTTCTTTATTATATTTAGTAGAAATAAGTGATCTAATGCTGATAATGCTCAAAACTGTGAACTACCTTTATTTTTATATATTTCTATAAATTAAGTCTTCAGTTACAGATGCCAGGAACTATAATCCAACATACGTGCTATACTTGGTCACAAAATAATCCCGAGATCCCTCCCACAGACATTTATTTAGTGTTTCTTCGGTGAGATCTAACATAGGCCAAGATTTGTGTTCTATGTTGTAGTGGGGTAAATACAGATGAAACAAAGCCATATTCCTTTATATATGCATTTCAATGATTCTGCAGTTGAGTATGGTTTGGGAGTTATATTTGAGGAGGCTGTATATATTGTGTAGAAAGTTCAGAAATCATTTGATAGAATAAAGCAAGAAGGTGAAACAGACACTCCAATCTTATTAAAATACCTTTGATCTTAGTATGATTTGATGAAAGTATAATGACATAAAATTAAACAGATGCCATCTGGTTGATTCTGACTTACAGTGACTCAGTATGTATAGGGAAGAACAGTTTTCCTAGAGCTGATTTTCTGCAAGTAGATTATCAGGGCTCTTTTCTGAGATATCTCCAGGTAGATTCAAACCACCAACCGTTCAGTTAGCAGCTGAGCATTTTAAGCTTTTGTGTCATCTAAGCACTCTAGTATAAAATTACTAGGAGTCCTGGTGGCATAGAGGTTCAGGACTATGGTTGTTAGCTGAAAGATTAGCAGTTTGAATTCACCAGTTACTCCTCAGAAACTCTATGGGATAGTTCTACTCTGTCCTGTAGAGTTGTTATGAATTGGATCCCACAGCATATTTCTTTTTTCTTTGTGGTTCTTAAGTCAGCACAGTGAAAGGTATGATCCAGAAGTTGATGGTACTATTTTTCCACTTCTCTTTAGTTTTCCACCTTTGATGGGAGCATAGTCTTTCTACTTTTCATTGCTCATTTTAGGGACACATTTTTGATATTTCCTTCTCTAACAGGTTTCTGCCTTACATAGAATCCAATGACTTTTGCAGATTTTATAATATATATATACAGTAAAATATATATGTATAAACAATAATCACCTTCTCATGATTATCCATCCATCCAACTATACAACCAGCCACCCATCCATCCACCCTTCTGTCCACTCGTCCACCCATCCATCCATCCATCTATCCTCCTATCTATCCATCTATCCAACAACAACAACAGTGCCAATAAATGTAATGAAAACCAAACCTGGAACATCAGCAGTGGAAATTAAAATGAAAGGACCAGTGGTAGAGACACATATCGTAGAGACTGATATGACCTGGCTACTAACTGAACATAAACAGGGGAAGATGAGCCAGAAGTGAAGAAGAGGAGGAAGATGCCAGGTCTTTTGAGGAAAGACAGTGACACCACAATCTCAGAGAAAAGGCCGGAAATAATGACAGGTTTCTAGATAGGTTATTAGTCGAGTCTTGGGACAAGAAGTTGAAGGTTCATTAGGACTAAATAGAAATACTCAAAGTCACCAATTAGGCATACGTCATCTCATATACACCTATGCCTACATACCCATACATACAAATAACTATGTTGGATTCTTCACAGACAGTCTTCCTACCCTCAAGGGATAATATGTACTTAAATGAATTCTTGTGGCATAGAAAATAATTCCACTTGACTGGTATATACATATAATAAAAAAGTCCTTATTTCTGTAGCATGATAATTAGCATTTCCAATAACCGGACTGCTAAAGATGGTACTTTGAACATAATAGGCATATCTTTGTAGGAGAAAAAGGATGGGAAAATTTTTATACTTAATATGTAACTGGAAACCCTGGAGACATACTGGTTAAGTGTTACAGCTGCTAACCAAAAGTTTGATAGTTTGAATCTACCAAGTGCTCCTTGGGAACTCTATGAGGCCATTCTAGTCTGTCCTACCAGGTCACTATAAGAAGGAATCAACTTGACAGCAGTGGGTTTTTTGTTTGTTTTAATATGTAACTACAATGTTAAACTAAAAATATGAAAATGTAGGGTTCAAAATAAACTCATAAAATAGATTCACACTCAAATACCCTAATTTGGATATTATTTTTTTGAGTAACAATAATATGTTATGCTTGCTTACTTATTTTATTTCCCAAACAATTTCAGATCTTGTCACATTCTTTGAAGAACACAGTTTTAATATATCTGAAAAGAGATCGCAAGTTTTACTTGAGCAGAAAAGCCTGTGTGTCATGGAGAGTTCAGACGCCAACATACAACTTTGGTGGCATTCTTACTCTCATCTCTCTGGATGGTAATTGAAACTTCGAGCTAATTCTGTTTTAATTATCTTTCTCCAGACTCTGCTTAGAGTGCTATTTCCTCATCTCTTCTGGAAGTGTTAACTGAGCATTTCTTATCGGCGAGACACTCAGTTAGTCGTTGATGGCAATATACAAAATAACTATCCTTGTTCTAATATTTCAAAGGTCACATTTCTCACTTAAGCCATCCTATGTGTGTCCACTATATTTTGTGTTATTGAAACTTTGAGGTTTTTACAGTTATCTGTGTTTTTACAGGAATTTTGTAGTCTACTTCGTTAACCGTTGGGACCCTGGTGGTGCAGCGGTTAAAGAGCTTGGCTGTGAGCCAAGAGGTCATCAGTTCAAATCTGCCACCTACACCTTGGAAACCCTGTATAGCAGTTTTGCTCAGTCCGTTTCAGGTGACTGTGAGTCAGAACTGACTTGTCTATAAGCTTGTTTTTTTTTTTTTTTTGTTAGTAATAATTAGTGTTTATCATTGCAAAAATATTGATGACTTCGCATATTGCATGTTAGTGACAAAAGCTTTTTGATCTGCTTTGTAAATTTCAGAAAAAATGAGTCCACACTACAGACAGTGAGTTCAACAGCATTTCAAAATCCTCTGAAAATGGTACTAATGTCACCGAAGGATAGACTGTGGAAGCTTTTGAAGTCATTGAAATGAATGCCAAGCTAAGAAGCCTGAACATTTTCTGTAGTCACTTTAAGTTGTATTCCTTAAATATTATTTTCTCAGCAAAGATTCTGAAAAGAAATGGATATCAGACAGTTTGGAGGTTGTCTTTTAGAATGCTTGGTTTCTTTTCTGTATTATTAAAAAGAAAAGAGTGCTCTGATTTGGAAGTCAGATAAGCTGGCAATTAAATGGCCATTCTATCATAAAATCCAAATATTGTCATGTTGTTAGATGACTGAATTTGAAAACTAAGTCCTCCAACTTTACGCCTCTCAGAAATCCATGGAGCTGCTAAACCCAAACAAACAAAAGTCTATTGGTGTGGAGTGTGTTCCAACTCATGGTTGCCTCATACTTGACAGGGTATAGCTTCTCCAAAGAGTTTTCAAGGCTGTAATCTCTACAGAGGTAGATGGCCAGGCCCTTTCTTCCATGGTACCAGGGGTTCAAATCCTCAACATTTTTAGTCTAGCACAAACAATTTGTGCCACCTTGGGAATTATGGGGCATGCTACCAGAATATAGAATAGAGAGAAACTTTCATTGGTGACGAAATAGGAAGGATGAAGACAGTCTCGTGCCCTCAACTTCAAAAGATTTTAGTCTGAAAAAAAAAAGAAAAAGGAGAAACAGTATAGTGGTTAAGAACTTGAGTTCAACCCAGACTTTTTTTTTTTTTTAAATAGCCTAATGCTCAGGGGGGAAAAAATTCTGAATGTTTTTATCCTTTGGTTTCCTTATACATAAATGGGGGAGAAAAGTATTTGTATCTATATCATAGCATTATTGTGAGGATTAAATGGTCAGCCTGACACCAAATTCTTGGTAAGCTTTCTGTCATCCTTACCATCTTTCTCACTGTCATTACACAAGCGGGAACTGTGGTCCAGATTTCTGACCCTTCCCAACTGCCAGCATTCCCCAAAGGAGCAGCGTAGCAGGCGTCTGAATGGAGAAAACACTGAGAGGATTTTGTTAACAGTCTCTGTGAGGGAAAAGGATAGGATGTGGTCTTGATAAACGTTTTAGAAAGCTAGTGTAGCAGGGAGTCTTCCTTCTGCAGTAGCCAGAACAAACAGAAAGTTTCTTTTTAACTGAGCATCAGAGAAAAAAAAATACCACCAGTTCTCTAAAAAGATAAATTATGTAAAACAAGAGGACATTCCTGAGGACTTACAGCAATTGACTCAATGAAATAAGTGTACTGTAAAAACAAAACAAAACATAATAAAATATATTTTTTAAAGAATAATACACAAACGAGATAGGGTGAGACCAACCTTGCTTAAAATACATACATATATATATATATAAACCATACAACAACAGAATTAAAAAAAATCAAATACTAGAAGTTTCTGATTTATAATCATGCTAAGATCTGAGAGACTATTTTCTCTAAGTGGAGAAAGGAAATGTTAAACAGGAATAATGTGAAATCAGAAAATATTTCGTGAGAAAGAAAAATGTGATTCTTAATTGAAGTTACAATGAAGTTCAAAACAACACATAAGATACATAAGAAAACTGATTCACGGAAGTAGAAAGACCAAAGTTAAGAAATTTCATCATGACTCAGACAAAAACTATGAGATACCAAAAATAAAGAAAAAACATAAGCAATATCAAATAAAAATCAAGGAAACAAAACCCAAATGAGGCCAAAAGGGATCAACAATAAAATAAATTACTTAAAAACAAAACAAATTTCCGGGGAGGTAACAGAAAAATTAGATTTTCAAATGAATAAATCTTCACAAATTACAAAAACAAATAATAGCAATAATTGAAATGCCTATAACATAAATATACAAATTGAGAATTTTTAATCTTATAATAAAAAATTCTACTGTCAGATGGTGAACCAAACCCAAGATGATGAAATTATTGTAAATACATCAAATTATGTGAATAATAATTTAATAATTTATCAACTGGATTGATCAATAAATTAAAAAAAAGATTTTTTTTATTGTGATTGAATGAAAGTATACAGTCCAAGTTAAATTTGCATACCCAATATCTGCAGCTTCTTCTGCTCTCTTTGCCCAGTGACTGCACATTCCTCCTTTCCATTCTATTCACGTCATATGCTCTTAATAATCTCCTGTCCCCTCCTCTTCTCTTCCTTCTAGTGAGATGTCAGTAGGACAGCATCTTAGCATCCCAGATGCCCAGAATCATAAAGTCCACACACCATGTGGTTACATTGTGTCCCTGAGTCCAATCCATTCCTATCCATATATTTGACTTCGGTAATGATTTATGATCAGGGGCAGCAGCAAGTCTAGGGACCATGCGCACAGCGGAACTCTCAGGTCTTCAGATCATCAACTGCAGTCTTTCACTGGAGTTCCTGAGGTTCACTCTCTTTTTCTTTTGTTGTCACTGGGACTTGACATTGGGTGCCCTATCACGGCTGTCATTGGTGGTGCCCAGGCACCATCTGGTTCTTCTAGTCACACGTTGATACAGTCACCCATTCACATGGCTCCTTCTGCCTTCTGGGCTCTTTTTTCCTGATGTCTTTGTTGTCCTTGGTGATTGTCTGTTCTGGCTGAGTTTGGACCATTTAGTGTACCTCAGATGGCAGCTTGCTAGCTTTTAAGACCACAGGTGCCACTCACTAATATGATGTACAGAAGACTCTCTTAGCAACATGCTAGTTATGCCAATTACTTCCATGTCTTCTGAGAGCACGGTCCCAGGACCTCCATCCATGCTACTCTATCCTTTCAATACTGAGTCAAGATTAGAAGAGTTTTCAGTTTATGTTGAAACCCAGTTAAGTTGATCTTCTTTCTAATGCATGCTGTCACTGCTCTCACTCAATCAAATTTTTATCAACTATCTAATCTATAACCAGCACTCTCCCTCCCTCGCTCCCACCCTCCCCTGGCAGACATCACAGAGTCTTTTCTTCTGCAAATGAGTCTGTTTCTAAGTCCTTATAGTAGGGATCTCATACAATGTTTGTCCTTGTGCTGCTGACTGATTCCACTCAACATAATCTCCTCCAGTTGAAACCAATTATGAAATGTTTCCTAAATCATCATTGTTCTTTATCATTGCATAGTGGTACACTGAGTATATACACCATAGTTTGTTTATTCATTCATCTGTTGTTGGGCATTTGGGTTGAGTCCATCTTTTTGCAGTTGTGGATTGTGCTGCAATAAACATTCGTGTGCATGTATCCATTCATGTGACTGCCCTTGATTCTATAGGATATATTCCGAGCAGCAGTATTACAGGGTCAAATGGTATATATATTCCCAGCTTTTTAAGGAAGCTCTAGATTGCTTTCCAAAGAGATTGTTCCATTTCTCAATTTCACCAGAAGTGTAGGAGGGTTTCAGTTTCTCCACAGCCTCTCCAGTATTTGTTGTTTTGTGTTTTTTGTATCATGGACAACATTGTTGGAGTGAGATGTTATCTCATTGTAGTTTTGATTTGGATTTCTTTAATAGTTAATGATTGTGAGCATATCCACATGTGTCTTTTGGCTGCTTGGATGTCCTCTTTAGTGAAGTGTCTGTCCATCTCTTTTGCCCAACACTTAATTGTGTTATTTATCCTTTTCTTATTGATATTTTGCAATACCTTGTAGATTATGGAGATCAGATGTCCATCTGACACATAGTTGTCAAGTGTTTTTTCCCATTCTGTAGTTGGTCTTCTAATTCTTTTGATAAAGTCTTTGGAAGAGAAAAAGTGCTTGATTCTTAGTAGTTCCCACTTATCTGCTTTCTCTTCTGTTGATCGTGCTTTGTTTGTCAGATTTTGAAGTCTGTCTAAAGTGTGTGTTAACACTTCCATTGTTCACCCTGCTTTTTCTTACATGATCTTTATTGCTTTAGGTTTGACATTTAGGTCTTTTATTCAATTTGAGTTGGGTTTTTTGCAAGGTGTGAGATATGGGTCTTGTTTTAAGTTTTTACAGATGGATACCCAATTTTGCCAATGCTGTTTGGTAAAGAAACTGTTTTTACCACAGTTTACAGTCTTAGAGCCTTTGTTGAATATCAACTGTTCGTAGGAGAATGGTGGCATCTCTAGGGTCTCAACCCTGTTCCATTTGTCTATATGTCTCCTTTTGTCCCAGTTCTAGGCTGTTTTGACTACTGTGGCAGTGTAATAGTGTCTAACATTGGGTAGCGAGAGGCTTCCCACCGTGTTCTTCTTCAGTGAGTGCTTTGCTTATCCACAGTTTCCTCCCTGTCCAAATAAAGTTGATATCTTGTTTCTCCATCTCATTGAAAAATGTCACTGGAATTTGTATTTGGATTGCATTTTGTACGTAGATCACTTCAGGTAAAATAGACATTTTCACAATGTTAAATCTTCCTATCCATGAGCAGGGTAGATTTCTCCATTTATGTAAGTCTGTTCTAGCTTCTTGCAGTAAGGTCTTGTAGTTCTCCTTGTATAGGTCTCTTATTTCTCTAGTTAGATTTATTCCTAGGCATTTTATCTTCTTGGGGGATATAATAAATGCTATTGATTTGGTGATTTCTCCTTGAATGATCTCTTTGTTGGTATGAAGGAATCCTACTGATTTACTTACTTACTTATGTTTATCTTATATCCTGATACTTTGATGAACTCATCTATTAGTTTGTGTAATTTATTTATGGATTCTTTAGGATTTTCTGTGTATACAATCATATCATCTGCAAATAGGGAGATTTCTACTTCTTCTTTGCCAATGCAGATGCCCTTTATTTTTTTGTCTTGTCTAATTGCTCTGGCCAGAAAATCCAGTACAGTGTTAAATAGAAGTGGTGAGAGTGGGCATCCTTGTCTAGCTTCCTTTCTCAAGGGAAATTCTTGCAGTCTCTCTCCATTCAGGATGAGGTAGGCAGTTGGCTTTATGTAGGTGGCCCATACTGCATTTAGGAATTTACCTTCTATTCCCATTTTGCTGAGAGTTTTTAGCATGAACAGGTGTTGGACTTTCTGAAATGCCTTTTCTGGATCAGTTGACAAAATCAGGTGATCTTATCTTTTGTGTTATTTATGTGGTTGTTCACAAAAATTATTTTTCTGACATTGAACCAGCCTTACATTCTGGGCATGAATCCAGCTTGGTCATGATGGTTTATTTCTTTATATGTTGTTGAATTCTATCGGCAAGGATTTTGCTGAAGATTTTTGCATCTAGGTTCATGAATGATATTAGTCTGTAGTTCTCCTTTTTTGTGGGATCTTCCCCTGGCTTTGGTATCAGGGTTATGCTCGCTTCATAGAATGAATTTGGGAGTACTCCATCCTTTTCTATGCTGTGAAGTAGTCTCTGTAGTATTGGAGTTAACTCTTCTCTAAAAGCTTGGTAGAATTCTGCAGTGAGTCCATCTGGGCCAGGACTTTTTTGCTTAGTAGTTTTTGAATGAATTTTTCAATCTCTTTGTTTGTCATGAGTTTATTAAGTAGTTCTACTTTTCCTAGTGATAATTTTGGTAGGTGATACGAATCCAGGAATTTGTTCATTTCCTCTGGGTTTTTAGGTCTGTTAGAGTGCAGTGTTTCATAGTATTCTGTTATGATAATTTTGATTTCTGTTGGATCATTTGTTACATCTCCCATCTCATTTCTTATTCAGGTCATTTCTTTCCTCTCATGTTTTTCTTTAGGAAGTTTAGCCAATGGCTTGTCAATTATGTTGATCTTTTCAGAAAACCACCTTTTGATTTTATGAATTTTTTTCAGTTTTTCTATTCTCTAATTCATTTTGTTCTGCTCTAATATTTATGATCTGTTTTCTTCTGATGCCTGAGGGTTTTCTCTGTTGCTCTCTTTATTCTTGTTCAAGTCGTGGAGGTACATCCTTGGTTTGGGTTCTTTCTTCCTTCTGGATGTGTGCATTTATAGAGATAAATTGACCATTGAGTATTGCTTTGGCTGCATTCCATAGGTTCTGATAGGATGTGTTTTCATTTTCTTTTGAATCCATAAATTTCTTTATTTTGTCATTGATTTCTTCTATAACCCATGGCTTTTTTCACAAGGCGTTGTGCAGTTTCCATGGGTTCTGGTTCCAATCTATGTTTTATCTGCTATTGATTTTGGTTTGACAAGATGCTATGCAATAATTTGATGGTTTCCATTTTGTTGAGATTTGCATTATGTCCTAACACATTGTCTATTCTGGAAAATGTTCCATGTGCACTGGAGAAGAGCGTGTACTTATATATTGATGGATAAAAAGTGCTGTGTATATCAATAAGGTCTAATTGTTTAATTGTTGCAATAACATCTTCTTTGTCTTTACTGAGCTTTTTGTTCTAGATGACCTGTTCATTAAAAATGTGGAGTGCTGAAATCTCTCATTATTATTGGGGAGTGATCTATCTCATATTTCAGTGTAGTCAGTGTTTGTTCAATGTATTTTGATGTTCTGGTATTGGGTGCATGAATATTTAATATTGTTGAGTCCTGCTTGTTTACTGAAACTTTCAGCAATAAATAGTGACTGTCTTCATCCATGATGGTGGATTTTACATTAAAATCTATTTTATCTGAGATTAGTATTGCCACACCTGCTCTTTTTTGTGTATTATTAGCTTGGTATACATTACTCTATCCTTCCATTTTCAGTTTCGTCCTATCTTTAAAGTGTGTTTCTTGTATGCAATGTATAGACAGGTTGTGTCTTTTGATCAAAGATGTCACTAGTCTATTTTTTGGATGTAATTGTTAATAGGTATGGGTTTAGTGTTGTCATTATGATGTATTTATTTTTGTGTTGCTGTTTCCCATGTTGCTGTTAATATTCTGTCCTGGGTCATTCTTCTTTATGGCTTTACTTTTCACGTTTTTCAGTGTTGGTTTTGTGTTTGTTGAGACTCCCGTATTATGTTTATTGTTTTGATATGTTGCATTGTAACTGTGCTTTTTGGCTACACTTATGATCCCCTTTAACCTTCTATGTTTAAACCCAATTTTATCTTCTATGTATCTTATTAACTTCATCTCCATCGGAAAGGACTATAACTATATAGTATATCCCTCTTTTCTATGTGAGCATATCTTAGTTTTCATTTTGTGATCAATGGTTCCCTTTTTTAAAAATTATAACTCTGATTGAGTTTTGTGCCTTCCCTAACTGAGTAGATTTCCAGATGTTGTGTCCTGCATTGCCTCCTTAAACATATGCTTAATGAGTTTGTTTTTCGAAGCAGAGAGCTTCTTAAAGTTTTTCTCGTGGTTTTGGTGTGGTTTTTACAACGTCTCTAGGCTTCTGTTTTTCTGCAAATGTCTTAATTTTATCTTCGTATTTGAAAGATAGTTTTGCAGGATATATAATTCCTGATCGGAAGTTTTTCTCCTTGAAAGCTTTGAATGTGTCATCCCACTGCCTCCTTTATGACATCATTTCTGCCAGGAAGTCAGACAAAAGCCTGCAGGGCTTCCATCTAAATGTTAGCTTTGCTTTCACTCACTACCTTTAGGAGTTTCTGCTTATACTTCATTTCATTAAGCTTGATTATAATATGTCTTGGTGTCTTTCTTTGGGGGTCTATTTTTTTATTTGTCATTTGATATACATCTTGGATATCTATGTTCCCTTCTTTCATATCAGGGGAGTTTTCTGCCGGCAACTCAACAACAATAATCTCTGGGTTTTTAGCTGTTCCTCCCTGTTCAGAAACTCCAATTAATATAGATTATTCCTCTTTATGGGTCCCACATGTTTCTTAATGCTTCTTCATTTTTCTTGTTTCTTTTCTCTGATTTCTCCTCATAAATGCTGGTGTCAGTTGATCTATCTTCAAGGTCACTAAGATTGACTTTCGATTTCTCAATTCTGCTCTTTTGGCTTTGAATTGAATTGCCTTATTGCTTAATTTTGTTATTAATCTGTTGGATTTCAGAGCACTAATGTTCCATGAGTTTGAATAGCTTGCTTAATTTTTCATTTTGCCATGCTGCATTTTGTTTAATCTCTAGGAAGGCTCTCTATGTAATTATTTTGTATCTGACTTCCAATAGTTTTAGAAAGGCTTCTTCATCTTGGAAGTTTTTTAATTCCTTATTTTGGAAGTTTTCTGAAGCCATGATGGGCTGTTTCTTTACATGCTTGGTGATGGTCTGTTGCTCGTGGATGTCTAGAGGCTGTTTAGTTTCTCTGGTGTTGCCTCAACAGGAGTTGAGACATAGTTCTGAGAAAGGAGTTGGTCACCATCTGCCTCTGTGTACTCCAATGACTAACCCCAGTGGACTTTCTGGAGTGGTAGTCTCAGCCTTCTGACTGGCAAAGACAATACCCTACCTTTAGAGACACTGGGGAGTTGTCAGCTGACCGTATGATGTGAGTCAGTAAAGGCTGAAAGAGATGCTGTTGTGCTGCACAGCAATTATTTCTCCAGGCAGTCTTATTCTAAAAAGCTAAAAGCAATCTGACAGCTTAAAAAATCAGTCAGACCATCAGGTGTGGCCAGCTCTGCCTTCCAGCTGTCAACGGAGGTGCCTCTTTGGCCGGCCCTGGATACTGTGATTTAGTTCAAAGTAGGGAGGGGCTACTGCTCTGATGTCATCCCGTGCTGAGCACTACCCATAAGGTAACACTGCTAAATGCTACCTTTCTTCTGGAAAAGCACTCCCCAGACTGGCACTGCCTCCCAGCCTGGGAATTAGCGCCTGCTGAGTCCTCATGTTGGGTAACTCCACCTCCCAGCAGAACAAGATGGCATCCCAGTCAAGCCACCCTTCTTACCACTAAACAGTCGAATGTATGGCAGGGTTCCCAAAAGGGAGGATGAAGAGGCGATGGTATGCTCGGTCCATTGCTGGTGTCTCAAAACATGACTATTCCATACACTTTCTCTTCGTAGTGGCACACACTGTTCACTTCAGTACTGCAGGTCAGAGTATCTTCCAGCTCATGCCCATCCCCCACCTCCCAGCCAACAAAAAGAAATAAAGTTAAAAGCGCCTCGGTCTACATGAGCAGCTATTAAGCAGGAGCAGGGCTCAGTGAGAGAGAGGAAGTTTCCCACCTGGTGGTATGCAGTCCAAATAGCCCTATGCTTTGTCCTAGGGCTCACCAGGTGTACAGAAAGCTCTGTTCAATTATCAATCCAGGCTTTAGTTTTCAGAGGGAATTAAGGAAATATGTGTCTGCCCCTAAAGAAGATTTTATCATTTAATATTTAAGCTATTTGAATCAAGAATGAGAGGACAAAAAATTGTGCTGAATTTCTCGGGTCATTTAACATGCTATCAAAATTATTTTACTTCATACTTAATTGTTTAATATGTGTATGTGGCAAGCTTGCTGTATGAAAAACAACTGGTGATATTTGGCTTTCAGATTTAAAAAAATATTATAATGAAAATCCTTTAAAGAGAAAAGGAAGGTGAAAAGAAAACTCATAAGAAGGCAAATGGCGAGGAGGATAAGGAAGACAGAGGGAGCAGGATAAATTAAGAATTAATATTTCCACTCTGAAAAACAGGAGGTAGATAATGCTTCTTTTCAAAGGTAAGGCTTTCTTATCTTTAGCCATTTCCCAATAGTCCAAGGACCAAGGGTCAAGTACCAGAAATCAGGGACCTGATCTCACAAATGATGTCACTGATACTTTTGGAAATTGATAGACATACTTCTCTCTCCCTTTCTAGCCATTATTTCACACCACCACTTAAGAGAACTTAGATGCTATTCATCTCATTATTCTTCTCCAGCAACTCTCTCTGGCCTTGTGATTCAATTTTACCTCCTGAACAATAGCTGGAACTGATCTAAATAGCTAACATTCTTTGTGCTTCTAATAGGTCAGTGGGTTATGAAAGAGGTTGTGGCTCTCAAACTTGGCTAACAATGAGAGAAAAATGTGACAATTTTTTTTTTTTTGTGTGTGTGTGTGTTTTATAATTCTGAGACTTCATTCTCATTTTAAAATACTAATGTAAAAAGTATGGATATGTGGGCTGTCCATCAGGAATTTAAAAGCTGATCGATTAGAAAACTACAAACAATTAATTTATCAGAAACAAAAGGCTTATGAGGTCTAATAATTAAGTATGCAAACTTAATTGTTCTAAGTTCTAGTTACCTCATTGCCAAATATCACTACAGTCAGCTTTGAATTACTCCCCTTGGGAAGCTATACACTGATGCTGACACATAGTCTAGCCTTCAAAGTAATCTTGGAACTCTTTTTCTAGAATGGCCATTGCACAAGGTGGCATGGTGGCAAGTTCATGTTCTTAATTCCATAGTTGTCTGTTTTTAGCCAGTCTGCAAATAACTGTATTGGAACACCTTCCCCACTCACCTGATCTGGCCAACGACTTTTGTTTATCTGAAGATAAAGAAAATATTGAAAAGAAAATATTTGGATGACATTCAGGACATCAAGGGCAATCCAACAACAGGTCTGATGGCCATTCCAGAAGAAGAGTTCCAAAATTGATATGAAGAGTTACTAGGTGCTGGCATCACTGCATACCTTCTTTAGGGGAATACTTTGAATGTGACTGTAGTGATATTAAGCAAGGAGGTCTGTTGCACTTTTTCCAGGATGAGTTCGCAAACTTAATTGTCCCTGTGCACCCATGAAAGAACACTGAATCATGTGGTGGGTGTAGAGGGTTTGTTTCACAGTAAAAAATGTATAAGTAAATAACAACAACAACAAATGGTTTATGTGCTATGAGGGAGAGGCATAGGAACAGAAAAAGAAAACAAGATAATTGATGCTCAAAACATCAAGAAAATTTAGGAAACAATTTCCTTTATAAGAGATCTTTCATGTCATGGAAGGAAGTCAGCTTGAGAAAATTTGATCTGGCCATACCAGTTACGCAGTGAAACATCTTTTATAAGGTATATATTAGAAGATACCTTGTGTGAAGGCTGGAACACTGATTAAGAAAGAACATGTGAGACTCAGAACATAACAAGCATTGGTGAAGTCTCTGAAAAATTTGGCCTTAACAGGAGGACTCTTGGCCTAAAGTCATCTTCTACAACAGTACACCTACTCTCTCCCTGCCTTAGATTTCTGTTTTATTTATTAACTTTTGTTTGTATCTCCAGTTGGCCTATGCCATATCTAATTATTTGTGTATGTATACTAATACAGTTCCATTCTATAACAGTATTATTGTTACTGCTAATTAATATTGAATTAATATTAATTGGCAAGACTGGATTTCTCTTTGTTAATTGGGGAATTAGTTGCTATTAGTTTCATTCTGACTCATGGCAGCCTTACTTATAATAGAAGACGATGTTCCCGGTCCTGTGCCATCTTCAAGATTTTTATAACTTTAACTGGGTAGCAACAAGTACTATTGCAGCAACTGTGTCAATTCATCTTATTGCATATTTTCTCTTGACCTTCTACTTCACAAAACATGATGTTCTTTTCTAAGAATCAGCTTTTTCTGATGAAATGTCTAAGGTGATCAAGACAAAGTTTACCTTCTAAGGTATTCTGAATTTACTCCTTGTAAGACTGATTTGTTCATTCTTCTAGTGGTACAAGGTGTATTCTTTTGGCTCCAAAAATTGACCTATAATATTACTGAGACTTCACTGTCTTTATAGAAGCTTGTGGCAGATTTTGATGTAAATAAAATTTACCCCTCCTCTCCACTGCTGTCAAGTTCAGTCCAACTCATAGTGACCCTAGAGGTCAGAGTAGAACTGCCCCATGAGTTCACAAGAGGTGCCTGGAAGATTTGAACTGCCAGCCTTTCAGTTAGCAGATGTAGCACTTAACCCACTATACCACCAGAGTTTCCAATTAATATTTAAGAAGGTATTAAAAGACAATGGTCTATCAGTGATGCTCTGGAAGAACATTTCATTTCAATTAGAACATTTTCCTAAGAGACATCCACTCAAATCTCCAGCAGATATACTTACTAACGGAATTAATAGTAATATTTCCCAAGGACAATTAAATAATTAATTGCTGAATTTTTTTCTATTATTACTATTTTTAGTATTGTATTGTATTTTGCTTTAAGTGAAAGTTTAAAATTCAAGTCAATTTGTCACATGAAAACTTACACACATACTGCTGTGCAACTCTAGCCAGTCTCTGCAACCTATAGCAGCACACTGTCTTTCCACATTGTATTTCCTGTGTCCATTCAGCCAGTTACTCTCCCCCTCTGCCCTCTTATCTGTCTATGGAAAGGAACAGCCCAGTTAGTATAATGTATCTACTTAAGCCAAGAAGCATATTGTTTGCCAGTATCAATTTATGTTTTGTAGTCCATTCTGATCTTTGTCTGAAGATTTGACTTTAGAAACGGTTTCTGTTCTGAACTAAAAGAGAATCTGGGACAACATTTTCCAGGGACCCTCCAGTCTGTTGGACCATCAAGTATGGTCTTTTAACAGAATTAAAATTCTGCACGCTCATTTTTCTCTCACTATGTAAAGGACTCTGTGTTGTATTCTTTGTCTGGGCAGTCATTGATAATGTTGTTTGGTCTCATGCTGATGTAGTCTCGATTACATGGCCTTTTCTGTCTCTTGGGCTCATATCTTCCTTATATCTTTAGTGTCTTTCACTCTCATCTGCTCTGGGTCGGTTGGGACAAACTGATGTTACTTAGATGGCTGCTTGTTAGCATTTAAGACCCCAGGTGCCACTCACCAAAGTGGGATGCAAAATATTTTCTTAAAAAAACTTCGTTACACCAATTGACCTGGATATCCCCTGACACCGTAGTCCACAGACTCCTGCCCCTCACTACTCTGTCCTTCGAAGTGTTGGGTTATGTTTAGGAATACTCTTAGCTTCTGGTTTAGTTCTACTCTGCTAGTCTCCCCTCTACAACATGAAGTCTCCCCTTTGACCTAACCCAGTTCTTATCTACTGTCTTATCAATGAATATCTTCTTTCTTCCCTCCCCACCCTTCATGCCATCAAAAATTATTTTCTTTTGTGTTTAAATCTTTTCTTGAGTCCTTATATTAGTAGTGTCATACAATACTGGCCTTTTTGCAAGTAATCTGAGTCAGCACAATGCCTTATGGATCCCTACATGTTATGAGATGTTTCCCAAGTTCGTCGTTGTTCTTTAACATTGCATAATATCTCATTGTGTGAATATACCACAGTTTATTTATCCATTCATCATGATGGGTACCTAGGTAGATTCCATATTTTTGAAATTGTGGACAGTGCTACAACAAACATTGGTATGCCTGTATCTGTTTGAGTGGCAGACTTTATTTCCAAGAAGTGAGATTAATGAATCATACGGTATTTCCATTTCTAGAAATTTATATTTTTAAGAAAGTGCAAAATCAGTTTCCAAAGCATTTGTACCATTTAACGCTCCCACAGCAATGTATAAGTACTGCTGTCTCTACAACCTCTCCGACATTTATTATTTTGTGGGTTTTTTTTTTTTTTTTTTTTTTGGATTAATACTAGCCTTGTCAGGGTGAGATTGTGTCTCGTAGTTTTGATCTTGATTTCTCTAATGACTAGTGATCATGAGCATTTCCTCATGTATCTGTTAGGCACCTGGATGTTTTCTTTGGTGAAATGCCTGTTCAGATTCTTTGCCAGTTTTTTTAAGTGAAATTATTTGTATTTTTGTTGCTGAGGTTTTGCAGTGTCTTGGAGATTAGAAGCTCCTCAGATGTGCCCTAGTCAAACATTTTTTTCTTGTCTTTAGGTAGTCTTCAAACTATTTTGGTGAAGTCTTTGGGTGAGCATGAATGTTTGATTGTTAGGGGTTCCCAGTTATCCATTTTCTATTCTGGTGTTTGTACATTGTTAGTAATATTTTGTATTCTGTTTATGTGGTGTTTTTATACCTCTACCAAGTGGTTTTGTGTAGTGTAGCATCATAATAGGTATTAAAGTCAGGTAGCATAAGGCCTCCCATTTTTTTTTCTTCTTCGGTAATGCTTTACTTATTTGTGGCTTTGTTTCTTTCCACATGAAGTTGGTGATTTGTTATAACTCCTCCTTAAAAAGTGCCACTGGAATTTGTTTTGGAGCTGTCTTGTGTCTATAGATTGCTTTGGGTATAAGAGACATTTTCACAGTTTGTGGTATCTTATTCACGAGCAAGGTAGGTTTTCTGTTGTATGTATGTCTCTTTCCATTTTTTGTAGTAGTGTCTCATAATTTTCTTTGTTCAAGTCCTTTATGTCCTGGTTAGATATATTTGCAATGATTTCGTCTTCTTGGGGGCTGTTGTAAATACTGTTCATTTGGTGATTTCCTCTTTGATAATCTCTTTGCTGGTTTAAAGGAGTCAACTGATTTTTTTTTTTTATGTTTGCTTCATAACCTTTTACTTTGTTGAACTCTTCTGTCAGCTGAGATGATATCAACTGTAAATAGAAATACTTTTATGTCTTCCTTACCAGTTTCAATGTGCTTTATTTTCTTTATGTTGCCTGATTCTCTGGCTACAGGTTCCAGCCCAATGTTAAGTAAAAACGTTAAGAAGGGCATCCTTGTCTGGTTCCAGTTCTTAACAGGAATGGTTTCAGACTATCTCTATTTAGTATATTTTGGTTGTTGGCTTTGTGTAAATGCTATGTATTGTATAGAGGAATTCCCCCTGTATTCCTATTTTTCTGAGAGCATTTAACATAAATAGGTATTGGACTTTGTCAAATACATTCTTCCACATCATCTGGTAAAATCAAGTGGCTTTTGTCATTTTACTTACATGGTTGATTGCATTGCTTGTTTTTCTAATGTGAAAGCATCCCTTCATCCATGGTGTGAATCCAGCCTGGTCATGGTAAATTACTTTTTTGAGACGCTGTTGAATTTTCTTGGCGAGAATTTTGTTGAGGGTTTTTGCATCTAAATTAATGAGAGATGTTGGTCTGTAATTTTTCTTTTTGTAGTGTCTTTACTTGGTTTTGGTATCAGGTTATGCTGGCTTCATGAAATGAATTTGGTAGTATTTCATCATTTTCTGTATTTTGAAATATCTTTAGTAACAGTTGTATTAACTCTTCCCCCAATATTTGGTGAATTCTTCAATGAAGCCATCAGGGGTAGGATTCCTTTCGGGAAGGAAAGAGCACTTTTGTTAACACCTTTTCCTATTTCTTCTTTTGTAGTGTGTTTAGTTAGTTGATCTACCTCTGTGTTAGTTTAGGTAGGCAGTGGTTTTCTAGAAATTTGCCCATTTTCTTTAGGTTTTCAAAGTCACTATAGTACACATTTTTATAGTATTCTGTCATGAGGTCTTGAGTTTCAGTTGGTTCCGTGATGGTATCAACTATCTCATTTGTTATTCAAATTATTTGCTTCATTTCCTGTTTTTCTTTTGTCAGTTTGGTGAACAGTTTGTAGATTTTGTTGATCTATTAACAAAACCAGCTTTTGAGCTTGTTAACTCTTTCCGTTGCTTTTCTATTCTGTAATTCTTTTAGTTTTGCTCCGATTTTTATTATTTGCTTTCTTTTGGTGCCCGAAGGGTTCTTTTGCTGCTCTCTTTCTACTTACTTGAGTTGTAGGATTAATGCTTTGATTTGGGCCTTTTCTTCTTTTTTAATGGGTGCATTTATTAAGATAAATTGTCTTCTGATCACCGTTTTTGCTGTGTTTCAAAGGTTGTGGTTTTTGATTACATCCTATATTTAATTTTATTTTATTTATAATTCTGTAGTTTTTGAGTAAGGTGTTGTTCCATTTCCATGTGTTTGTTTTTCTTGCATTTTCTGTATCAGTTTCTACTATTGTGGCTTTATGGTCCAAAACGACGCTCTGTAATATTCAACAATTTGAATTTTGTTAAGGTTTGCTTTATGGCCTGATATGTGGACTATTCTGGAGAATTGTCATGGATTGAATTGTGTCCCCTCAAAAATATGTGTAGCCATGTGGCTGGGCCATGATTCTCAGTGTCTTATGATTGTCCTCCATTTTGTGGTTTTCCTATGCTGTATGTTAAAGGATTAGGGTGGGACTGTAAATCCCTTTATAAGATCACCTCCCTGCTCCACTGTAAAGGGGGTTTCCCTGGAGTATGGCTTGCCAAGCCAGCCAAGTGCCGTCAAGTCGGATCCAACTCATGGCACCCCACCCTTAATCCTGCAAGAGATAAAAGGAAAGGGAGACAGGCTGAGAATTGGGAACCTCATGCCATTAAGAAAGCAGCACTGGCAGAAGAGCACGTCCTTCAGACCTGAGGTTCCTGTGCCAAGATGCTCCCTGGACAAAGACTGATGCAATACTGGACTTTCTTCCAAAGCCGACAAGGGGAAAGCCTTTCCCTGGAGTGGACACACTGAATAGGGACTTGTAGCCTACCAGACTGTGTAAGAATCAACCTTCCTTTGTTAAAGGCATCCATTCTGTGGTATTTCTGTTAGAGTAGCCCAAACTGACTAAAACAAGAATGTTTTATGTGTGTTAGAAAAAAAAGTATATTTGGCTGCTGTTGGGTGGTTTATTGTGTATACGTCTATGAGGTCAAGTTGGTTGATCATGGCATTTAAATCTTTAATGAGCTTCTTTTTGGATGTTCTGTCCTTTATTGAGAGCAGTATGTTGAAGTTTCCTGGTGTTACTGTGGAGCTGTCTATTTATATTTTAAATGCAATTGAAGTTTCTTTCATGTATTTTGAAGCCCTGCTGTTGAATGCATAGATATTTAATATGACTATGTCCTCCTAGATTATCAATCCTTTAATCATTATATAGCATACTTTCTTATCCAATGTGGTCAATTTTATTTTAAAGTCTATGTTATAAAAATTAATATTGTTACTCCTGGTCTTTTAATAATGTTGTGAGTGTATTTTGGTTTTTCTCTCCTTTGAGTTTTAGTTTGCTCATGTCTATAGGTCTAAGATATTTCTCTTGTGATCATGTGGTTGGATCTTGTTTTTTTAATCCAATATGTTATTCTTCCTCTTTTTATTGATATAGTCAATCCATTTACACTCAGAATGATTATTGATAGGTAATGCTGTCATTTTGATGTCTTTTTCTGTGCATCATAGGCAATTCCTTTGTTTCACTTAACTTTCTGTACTGTGTCTTTTTTTTCTTTATTTGTTTTCATCTTTTTCAATGTTGATGGTTTTGTATTTGATGAGATTATGTTTTTCTCTTTTTCTGAAATAAAAATTTCCTTTGTGGTTCCCTAATATTTACTCTTATTATTCTAATTTAAAGCAATCTTTAATTTCTTTATATAGCTTTGACTTCCTCTCTATATGGAAGACCTGTGACTACATTTTCTTTTCAGTCCCTCTTTTTTGTTATAATGTTTATATATAAAGACTCATGCCATGAGTCGGCTTCAACTCGATGACACTTGGCTTTTGGCTTATATATAATGACATCTTTGTTTCTCTATTTTCAGTGTTTTGCCTTTGGTTTATTTTCATGATTTGATATTGAGTTGCTCTGTTCTGGATTCTAGTCTTAGATTGTTGTCTGATGTTACTGTTACTGATTTTCTAACCAAATGATTTCCTTTAGGATTTCTTGTAATTTTGCTTTGTTTTTCTGCAAGTTCCCCAAACTTCTATTTACCTGGGAATATCCTAATTCACCATCATATTTGAGAGACAGTTTTGTGGATATATAATTCTTGGCTGACAATTATTTTCCTTCAAGGCTTTGTATACATTATTCCATTGCTTTCTTGCCGGTATGGTTTCTACTGATTAGTCTGAGCTTACTCTTATAGACTCTCCTTTGTAGATTATTTTTTGCTTATCCCTAGCCAACTTTAAAATTTTCTTCTTTTATTTAGCTTTTGCAAGTTTGATTTTAATATGCTTTGTTTTCAGATCTACCTTGTGTTTACTATGATGAGCATCTTAGGTAGACTTCAGAAAAGATTCCTGTCAACAAATCTTCAACATTTATCTGTACTGTCTATTAGACCTTCCTGTTCTGGTACTACAATTACTTGCAGATTATTTCTTTTAATACCAAAAAATTCCAGCTTCTGTCAAATTCAGTCTAACTCATAATGACCCTAAAGGTAAGAGTAGAACTGCCCCATAGAGTTTCCAAGGTGTGCCTGGTGGATTTGAACTGGTGACCTTTTGGTTAGCAGACATAACACTTAATCCACTACATCACCAGCGTTTCCTTGTTTTAATAGAATTGTATATAATTCTTAGTATTTCTTCATTTCATTAAAACCCTTTTCCCTGACTTTTCCTCAGGTATACTGATGTTGTCTACTTTATCTCTGACCTCACTAGTTTGGCCTGCCATTGCCTCAATTTTTTTGACTTTCTATTGAGTTGTCTAATTCTGTAATTTTGTTATTAATTTTCTGAATTTCTACATTCTGTCTCTGCATTCTTTATTAAAGCCTGTTCAACATACCATTACACTCTGCTGCATTTTGCCTCATCTTCTTCCTGATCTCTTGAAAAGTTCTAAATGTTAATCTTTTTATTCTACCTCTAATAATTCCAAGAAGTTCTCTTCATCTGGAAAATTTCTTGATTCTTTCATTTGGAAGCTGTCTGAAGCCACTGTGGTCTGCCTTTTTAAGTGACTTGATATTGACTTTTTTTTCCCATGTAATCAGTAAGTTATTGAGTTTCTTTATTGTATGTTTGCTCAGTATGTTCTAGCTTCTTGTTTTATTTTATTATGAAACATCCAAATAGGCTGGTTGTGTGTCTTTGAAACTCTACCATCCTGCCATGAGGTGTTGTGAGCTTGTGACATGCAAGCCAAGGAGTTCATTTTATTTTATGAATTCAGGTGAGGTGTCCAGTCACTAAGTGTGTGACGCAGGCTTTCCCCTACTGTCCTGTATGGGAAGTGACTGGTATAGGCACAGGTATCTGATTGCAGGTGCTGAGAAAGGCAGAGATGTAACAGACATTCCTGAGAGTCTGTGGGGATGGCATGTCCTCTTATGTCTGATTTTGGTAGAAGAATTATTTCTGTCTTAAATTTCTGGCTCAGGGGTGATGATGTTTTTTGCTCTCTGTCTTCCTCAGTTTGTTAAATTATTCCCTCTCCAAGTTCAGGAGAATTTCTCAGGGGGTCTTAAGAAATCCCACTTCCAGCTCAGGTAATAGTGCCAGACTTTAAAGCTGGGTAAACTGCAGAGAAGTGACAGAAGTTCATCCTGAATGAAAGATTTAGATCTGCATGTGGTAGGTCAGACATGAGCACTTAGCTTTTGATGACAAAGTGTCATTTTTCACTGGTTCTGGAGGTTTCAGTGGAATATCCAAATGCCACTGCTTTGTTCACTAGGCTGGCTATAGCTGATACCCAGTGGATCAGGTCTGGCCAGACCTAGGTATTTCTGGATTTATTCTGTCTTTCCTGTTGCTTGGTCTCATTTTTCAACTTTCTCTTTGATGTTCAGAGCTCCTAGAATGCTATATGCAATCAATTCATTTATTCTTTTGAGTCTTTGTTGTTAGAGAGATCACAGGAAATGTCTGACTACTACTCCATGATGGCCCTTGAGAATTATTCATATAAATTGAGGGAAGAGGATGTTATTTCTGGGATTTATAATAAATCCTATTTCTGTATAACAGCTACTAATCAGTGCCATTATCTCCAAACAACTCAGTCATAGTTCTTGATAATCTAATGGTATTATCAGTGTACGGTGTTATTATTATCCATAATATTCAGAAAGTGTTCATTTTATTCAAACATCATAAAACAATAGTCAATAGTGAAACCTGGCATCCCCTTGCTTCTTGTGCAAAATACTGAACTAAGAAACTCAAACTTGCAACTTATTAAGAAGAAACAAGGAGTGTATACTTGATCTTAACTAAAAGGCCAAGAAGTGGTTGGCATAAACTTTTAAGGGAGTAAGAAGTCCTAAAAATAATTAAGCGAACTACCTTTGAATCCATACAGAGGATGTAAAAAGTATAAGTTAATCTGGCAAAGAATTGATATCATTGCAAGAGAAACTTTTAAATAATTCTGCCTTTATGTCATCTTTACCCATAATTTATATAACATGAATGAAACTAAGGAAGGCTTTGATGAAAGAAAATATTGAGATAAAAATAAAAGGATGAAGATCAGAATCTAGGGAAGATATCATAAAACTATAGGATTAATGTCAAAGAGTCTGCCCTGAGCTACTAAATTATCTCCCACTCTCCCCTAAAATAAAAATAATAACAACAGTAGCAGCAAATTTAAGGCTAGAATCAAAATTTGAGATGTTTTTAAAACACGTCAAGTTTAGTTAGTTCCCTTTGCTTGGCGCTCCATTAAGAGAAGTTTCTTTGTGCCTCCTTCCTGATAATCAAAATTGAATTGAGTGACTTGTTGAGAAATAGAATGCAATAGATATAACGCTGTGTGATGTCCAGCTCTAAGTCAGAAAAGGCCACAGAACTTCCTCCATTTGGGGATCTTTGATCTGGTAAAATCAGGTCTTTATAATTTATAAGAACCCTGACTACTCTGACATTGCAATGTTAAAAAGGCAATGTCGAGAACACTGGATGACAGCTCAGCTGAGCTCCCAGCCTGTGGCCAGCATCACCTGCCAGCCATGAGAGTGGGCCATATTGGAAGTTCAACCTAGTGAAGCTTTCAGATAACTGAACCCTCAGTGGATATCTAACTGCAATCCTACAAGGAACTCTAGCAAGAACAGTCCCGCAAGTGCTTCACTAAGTCCTGACCCTTGTCAACAAAACAATGATGAAAATAAAATGATTATTTTAAGCCACTAATTTTGAGGGTAATGACACAGATGTATTAACTGGTTTATACTAGATTAGAGAGCCTTACTTCTCCAACCTTCTGACCAAAATATTATGCCATCTGTAACTGATTTCTCAAATAGTGTTTTTTATCCCAAATGGCAGTTACTCTGAGGAGTATTTTCAGCTGATATTTTCTCAAGTTTTAAGTTTCATGTAACTGACTTTAAGTTAAATGAATTCTCATATTCAGACAATCCCTTTAATATTCCATTTTATATGTCAGACATCTGTCAGTTATAGATCTCTTTTTTGTTTCTTCCTGTTAATCTTTGCCATTTGTGGTATCCTAACGAAAACATCCCTCATATTTTACTCAGCTAATGTTTCTTAACTTGTATGTAAGTAACAAAATTTGTCCATAGATTTGTGCCTTAAACAGTCTTCTATGTGTGTTAAATAATAATGTTAAAATTTGTGAACATTTTTACCTTTTTTAGAATTTTAATTGGAATATTTAAACATCCTTAGAGGAGTGTACTATGTCTTCTATATAGTTAAATATGTAATTATCATCAGACTTATATTGTTACTTTGTATGCAGATAATATGTTGACAATGGTATTACCAATATATTCCATTAGATACTCAGAACTAATTGTGTTTGTGAAATGCTATGTAAACATATAAGGAATAGAAGGCTGTCTTATTCAGTCCAAATATCTAAAAAATAAAAAAATACATACAGTCTTTATTTTCTTTAGCAGGAAATAAAAATCATTAAGAAATACTAAATCTATATTCAGTGTAATTATTGATTGGTTTGTGCTTAGTGCCATTATTTTGATGTAATTACTTTTATGCTGATGTTTTCTATATTGCTCTTAATATCTTATTCTAGGCCATTCTTCTTTATGAGTTGTTTCAGTGTTGGTTTTGTGTTCGTTGAGACTCCTGTATTGCATTTCCTGTTTTGATACAATGCATTGTTCATTTGCTTTATAGCTACATGCATTATTCTCCTTACTATACTAAGATTAAACTCAATTTTAGCTATTGTATAACTCTTAAACTTCCTCTGCAACTGAAACAACTATAACTACTATAGTCTATCCCTCTTTTAATGTGATGGTATTATAGTTGGCATGATATGATCACAGATTCCCTCATTTTAATACTGTAGCTTTGATTAAGTTTTGTGTTCTCCCTAACTGATTACAATTTTGGATGATGTGTCTTGAATTGTCACCTTAAATACATATTTAATGGTTCTGTTTTTCTAAGGGAAGAGCTTCTTTCAATATTTCATGTAATTTTGGTTTAGTTTTTACTAGGTCTCCGAACTTCTCTTTATCTCCAAAGGTCTTAATTTCGCCATTATATTTGATAGAGAATTTTGCAAGATAAATAATTCTTGGGTGAAAGTTTTCCTCATTAAGGGCTTTGAATGTGTCTGCCCATTGTTTTCTAGCCAGCATTGTTTCTGCAGAGAAGTCAGATGAAGGCCTACAGGGTTTTGCTGGGAGTGTTAACTTTCTTTTGGGCCTTGTTGCCTTCAGAAGCATCTGTTTATGTTTCAGCTTATTAAACTTGATTATAATGTGCCTTGGCATCTTTCTTTCTTAGGTCTAGCTTTTGTGGCATTCAATAAACACCTCGGATACCTATGTCCTCTTTGCTCATAATCTCAAGACAGTTTTCTGTCAGCATCTCTACAGCAACTCTCTCTATATTGTCATTAAACCCCCCTTGTTCAGGAACTCCAATTAAAAGTAAATTATTCCTCTTAATGGAGTCCCACATGTTTCTTAATGCTTCCTCACTTTTCTTATTTCTTTTCTCTGATTTCATCTCATAAATGCTGATGTCAGTTGCTCTGTCTTCAAGGTCACTGAGTCTAATTTCTATCTGTTCAATACTACTCTTTCAGCTTTGGACTGAATTATCTAACTCAGTAATTTTGTTATGGATCTGACATATTTCAGATTGTTGATGTTCCATCAGTTCATATAGCTTGCTAAATTTTACATTTTGTTCTACTGCATTTCGTTTAATCTCTGGGATGGTTCTACATATAAATATTTTGTACTCGACCTCCAATAGATTCAGAAAGGCTTCTTCAACTGGGAAATTTTTTTGAATCTTCATTTTGGGAATTTTCTGGAGCATATGAAGGCTGTTTCTTTAAATGGTTAATTATGGTCTGCTGCCTGCATGAAATCTAGACACTGTTTGACTTCTCTGGTATTGGATCTAAGAGAATTGTTGGTCACCATCTGTCTCTAAGGCTCTAGTGATTTGCCCCAGGTGGACTCTCTGTGGTAAAAAACTCTGCTTACTGGGTGGCAAAGAGGCTGTCCCACTTACAGAGAATCTGGGGGCCGTCAGACAACTCTACAACATGGATCAGAGAAGGGTGGGAGGAAAATATGCCAGGCCTCTCAACAGACAGATCTCCAGGCAAATACATAGGCCTCTCAACCTTAAAAATAAACTTTACATCTATGCAGAGAGCTGTCCAGGTGGTGAATTAGGAGCTGTCCAACGTGCTGGCTGAAACAGGCAGTCAGGAGCAGCACACTCCACCTTCCAGCTGATAACGAAAGTAGTTACCAGCTGTTTGCAGAAACTGTAGTTCTCAGATACCATGAAACAGCAGAAGCAGAGGACAGATGGTTGCTGGGTCATTTTTGAGAAGGTAAGATTAGTCTGATACTGGTGTCTAGCTGAATATGCCAGGTCCTAGGGCTCCCCAAACATTCAGTGCTCCATACAAATATCATCCAGGTCTTAGCTCTCAGAGGGAAATGAGGAGACATGTGTCTACTTTGCCATCTTTTAATGGACTGAACACTCCAGTAAAAAGGCAGCAAGTGACATTCTGGATCAAAAGACACAGTCTCTCTATATGTTACTTACAAGAAACACACCTTAGACTTAAAGGTATGACCAAATTGAAAATTAAAGGATGGAATAATATATTTTAATCTAACAATATACAAAGAAGAGCAGGTGTGGCAGTACTAATCTCAGATAGAATAGATTTTAATGTAAAACCCACCATCGTGGACAAGGATGGGCACTATTTATTGCTGAAAGGTTCAATACTTAAGCAGGACTTAATAATATTAGATATTTATGAACCCAATACCAGAGCACCTAAGTATATTGAACAAATGCTGACAACACTGAAAAGTGAAATAGATCATTCCACAATAATAGTTGGAAACTTCAACACTCCCATTTCAGTTAGGGCTAGATCATACAGAAAAAAGCTCAGTAAAGATGTGGAAGATCGTATTGCAACAATCAACCAATTTGACCTTACTGAAATATACAGATCTCTTCATCCATAACCAGATAAGTACACCTTCTTCTCCAATGCGTATGGAACATTTTCCAGAGTAGACCATATGTTAGGTCATAAAGCAATTCTGTGTAAAATCCAAACTATTGATTTATTGCGAAGCATCTTCTCAGACCACAGAACTATAAAAGTTGAAATCAATGACAGAAAATTCATAAGTAGAAATTCAAACTTATGGAAACTTAACAAAACTGCTCAAAAAGCCTTGGGTTACAGAAGAAACTGAGGACAAAATAAAGAAATTTATGGAATCAAATGAGAATGAAAACACATCCTACCAGAATCTATGGGATACAGCAAAAGCAGTGTTCAGAGGTCAATTTATCTCTATATCTGCACACATCCGGAAAGGATAAAGGGCCAAAATTAAAGAATCAACCTTACAGCTTGAACAGGTAGAAAGAGAGCAACAGAAGAACCCTTCAGGCACTAGGAAAAAAAAGGAAAAGAAAAAAGATTACAAGGATTAGAGCAGAACTAAATGAATTAGAGAATAGAAAAACAATTCAAAAAATTAACAAAACTAAAAGTGGGGTCTTTGAAAAGATCAATAAAATTGATAAACCACTGGCTAAACTTACAAAAGAAAAACAGCAGAAGATACAAATAACATGACTAAGAAATGAGATAGAAGTTGCTACAACAGACCCAACTGAAATAAAAAATATCGTAACAAAATACTGTAAAAGGCTGTACTCTAACAGGTTTGAAAACCTGCGGGGAATGGAGAAATTTCTAGATTCATATGACTCATCAAAATTATCACAAGGAGAAGTAGATCAACTTAGTAAATCTATTACAAAAGAAGAGATTGAACAAGTCATCAAAAATCTACCAACCAAAAAATGTCCTAGCCTAGATGGCTTCACCACAGAATTCTAGAAAACTTTTAGAGAGGAGTTAACTCCAATACTGTTGAGACTATTTCACACCATAAAAAGGGAAAGAATACTCCCAAATTCTTTCTATGAAGCCAGTATAACCCTGATACCAAAGACAGGGAAAGATAACAACAACAACAAAAAAATCATTCATTATGATCAAGTTGGTTTCATTCCAGGGATGCAAGTATGGTTCAACATCAGAAAAACAATTAATATAATCAACCACATTAATAATGCAAAAGATAGAAATCATCTGATTTTGTCAACTGATGCAGAAAAGGCATTTGACAAAATTCAACACACATTCATGCTTAAAACTCTCAGAAAAATAAGAATAGAGGGGAAATTCCTCATTGCAATCAGTAGCAGCTACAGAAAGCCAATTGCCTTCATTGTCCTGAATGGTGAAAGACTGAAAGAATTCCCTTTGAGAACAGGAACCAGACAAGGATGTCCACTCTCATCTCTCCTAATCCACATTGCACTAGAAGTTCTAGCCACAGCAATTAGAAAAGACAAAGAAATAAAGAGCATCTGTATCAGCAATGAAGAAGTAAAAATATCCCTGTTTGCAGATGATATGATTGTTTATACAGAGAATCCAAAGGAATCCATAAGTAATCTATTGGAAATAAAAGAGGATTTTAACAAAATAATGGGATACAAGATAAACATAAGTAAATCAGTAGGATTCCTTTACACCAACAGTGAGATTATTAAAGAAGAAATCACCAAATCAATTCCGTTTACTATAGCCCCCCAAAAGATAAAATACCTAGGAATAAATTTAACTAGAGAAATAAGAGATCTTTACAAAGAGAACTACAAGACTTTACTACAATAAACTAGGAGAGACTTACATAAATGGAGTAATCTACCCTGCTCATGGCTAAGAAGACTCAACATTGTGAAAATGTCTATTTTACCCGAAGCAATCTACTTATATAATGCAATACCAATAAAAATTTCAGTGATATTTTTTCATGAGATGGAGATACAAATCATTAAATTTTTTTGGAAAGGGATGAAACCTCAAATAAGTAAAACACTACTGAAGAAGAAGAACACACTGGGAGGCCTCTCACTACCAGACTTTAGAAAGCATTATACTGCCACAGTAGTCAAAACAGCTTTGTACTGCTACAAAAAGGGACATATAGACCAATGAAACAGAGTTGAGACCCTAGAAAAGCCACCACCCTTCTATGAACAGCTGATATTTCACAAAGGCCCCAAGATTTTAAACTGGGGTAAGAATAGTCTCTTTAATAAATGGTGTTGGCAAAATTGGATATTCATCTGCAAAAAACTGAAACAAGACCTATATCTCACACATTATAAAAAAACTAACTCAAATTGGATAAAAGATCTAAATATAAAATCTAAAATGATAAGATTCATCCAAGATAAAATAGAATCAACAACAGAAGTTTTAATACACAATGTTGACAGACTTTTAAGCATATTCAACCGAAGAGAAAATAGATAAATAGGAACTACTAAGAAGCAAACACTTTTGCTCATCCAAAGACTTCATCAAAAGAATTAAAGACCACCTACAGAACGGGAAAAAATATTTGGCAACTCTATGTCAGACCGACACCTGTTCTACATAATCTGTAGGGTGTTACAAAATATCAACAAGAAAAAGATAAATAGCCCAAGTAAGTGATGGGTGAAGGAGATAGACATTTCTCTAAAAAGGATACCCAGGCTGCTGAAAGACACATGCAGAATTGTTCACGATCATTAGCTATTAAAGAAATTTAAATCAAAACTGCAATGAAATACCATCTCACTCCAACAAGGTTGGCCATGATCCAAAAAACACAAAACAACAAATGCTGGAGAGGCTGTCGAGAAATTGGAACTCTGCTACACTGCTGATGGGATTGCAAAATGCTACAACCTCTTTCAAAAACAATCTGGTGCTTCCTTAAAAAGCTGGAAATAGATATACCATTTGATCCTGTAATTACACTGCTTGGAATTTATCCTTCAGAAACAAAGGTTGTCACATGAATAGACACATGCACAAGCATGTTTGTTGCAGCACAGTCTACAATAGCAAAACGTTGGAATCAACCCTGATGCCCGTCGATGGATGAGTGGATAAGTAAACTATCGTACATATACTCAATGGAACACCATGCAATGATAAAAAAACAGCTGTAATTTTTTAAAAAAACATCTCATAACATGGTCTCATTTGGAAGAGATCATGCTGAGTGAAGTGAGTCAATGTCAAAAGGACAAATTTTGTACAAGACCCCTTGTGTTAGTCAGCTAGGCCTGCTCTAACAGAAATAGCACATAGTGGACGGCTTTAACAAAGGAAGGTTTGTTCTTTCACAGTCCAGTAGGCTACAAATCCAAATTCGTGATGTCCACTCCAGGGAAAGGCTTTCCCTCCTTGTCCTCTCTGGAGGAAAGTCTGGTATTGCATCAGTCTTTATCCAGGGTGGGTCTTGGCACAGGAACCTCGGATCTGAAGGATGCGCTCTTCTCCTGGTGCTGCTTGCTTGATGGCGTGAGGTTCCCAGTTCTCAGTCTGCTTCTCTTTCCTTTTATCTCTTTGCAGGATGAAAGGATTAAGGGTGGGGCAAGCCATACCTCAGAGGAACTCCCTTTACAGTGGAGCAGGGAGGTGACCTTATAAAGGGATTTACAGTCCCACTCTAATCTTTAACATATAGCATAGGAAAACCACAAAATGGAGGACAGTCACAATATACTGGGAGTCATGGGCCAGCCACGTGGCTACACCTATTTTGGGGGGGACATTCAGTCCATGACACACCTGTTACAGGGATGTAATAAGAGAAGTATCCACAGAAGGAAATGACTATGTTGGTTACATGGGTGGGGGTGGGGGGCTGAGGGTTTATCATATATGAGATAATTGATAGACGTTAGAAACTTTTCTCTTTTACTGTAATTAATAAAAAATAAAAAAGTTGGAAAAAAATACTAAATCTACAGGAAGCCAAAAGCCAAAACTGCTGTTGTTGAGTTGATTTTTATTCACAGTGCCCCTATAGGACGAAGTAGAACTACCCCAGAGGGCTTCCAAGCAGCAACTAGTGGATTCAAACTGCCCACTTTTTGGGTAGTGGCCAAGCTCTCAACAACTGTGCCACCAGGGCTCCAAAGAAGATAAATTGGCTAACTAAGGCACTTGCTGATAGAGGAGGGTAAATGCAGTCTTAAGAACTGAACTCTGAAGCTAGGCAGTCTGGATTGTTAACCAATCTCTGCTCCTATGGTGCACTGCAAACCATTCACCCAAAATCATCTATCTCTTTTCTTCCTTTGCATATGTCTGACTTCTTGACAGTTATCTGTGAATGGAAATTATATGTAACTTCTAGTCTGTATCATTAAACCTTCCTTTTCCACTGTCTAGATGTCACCTTTTACAATGATCTTAGAAGCCAGGTATTTAAATTTTGTAGAATGTGTTTCCCCTTGATCGTATGAAGGACTTCATGGAAGAAATCTCTCCATTCCCAACTCACCACTGATGCAGAATTGCAGTGGGTTATTACCAGCGCAAATATCTGCATATAAATCTTCTCAAAATTTAAAGTTTATTAAGTATTACACTGACCAAGATAGTAGCTGTGCATCTCTGAGAAAAAAGTGTAAATTGACCTTAAGTATACTTCAGCATAGAGCTGTTAAAAGGATTAAGCAAAGTAATATATATTAAGTGCTTAGAAGAAAGCATAACTCATGGTGAGCACTAAAAGTCTTCTTAGTAGTTTTCATCATCATTATCATTATCATCCTGAAGATTCAGTGTGTAGAATGTTTAATTAGTGAGAATGGCCTTATATTGCAGAAATAAAAATTTAAAAAATAAGAATTACTTATATTTGATCTGTAAAAATATGAAAAATGCTAATGCTTCTTTAATTTATTCATACATTAAAATATTAAAGAACTATTTATGATGAATATCTTAAAAAATGAAAACACTATATCGAATATGACATACACCGTTGTTCATTGGAGAAACATCACTAATAGCCTTTATACACATGGCCCTTATACACATGGCCCTTATACACATGATGTTTAGTAGAGAAAAAAAAAAGAGTTAATTCTCAGTAATTAAACTGTAGTAAGCCTCATATTCAAGATGGGGAAGGAAATAATACAAACATATATACTTAGGGTATCTAACACAGTCTAGAGGAATTAGGGACTCTAGGAGTGAAGTAATAAGTGAGAGTTTCCAGGATTATCTTTTTGAAGAAAATGGTTTGGGTGCCTGGAGAGGAGGGAGAGAGTTCCATCTAGAAGAAAGAGCATGAGTAAAGGCTAGGAGTTAAACGTATCTTAGGATCTTGAGAGTAGCTGAAACAATCAAAGTAAAGGGGCAAGTGCTGGGAGATAGAAGAGTAGGGGCAATAATCACAACGGGAATTCAATGCTCTCCTAAGGCTTTTGGGTTTTATCTTAAGCCTCATGGGTTTTATACAGGTGAAAGACATGGTAAGATTGTTGTTAGTTGACACTGGGTTAGCCGCTACTCATGATGATGCCATCTACAATGGAGTGAAATGTCACTTGGACTGCAACATCTTGGTGACTACTGATATGCTCCAGTTCATTGTTGACCCTTATGCATTTTGAGTGCCTCTAACATGACGGGGTTCATCTTCTAGCACTACACTGGATCATAGTCTGTTGTGATACATAAAGTTACATTATCCAATTTTTGGAATACATCTCCATGCCTTTCTTCTAGTCTGTTTTAGTCTGGAAGTTACCCTGAAACCTGTTTTATCATGGCTTACCCTGCTCATGTTTAAAATACTGGCAGCATACTTCCAATATCACAGTATGGCAAACTTACAGACAAGCAGTGAAATAGTATGAGTATTTTGCGAATGTAACTCTTTCTGAAACGTGGAGAGTGGATTGTCAAAAGTAAGACTAAAGATCCTGAGTACGGATGGAATTATTAGGAGTCAATGAAGAATAATCCAGATGATAGTCTGGACTAGGGCAACAATAGAAGTGACTGAGAAAAGTAAATGGGCTGCAGAGCAAAGCAGTAAAGAATCAACAAGCCTGGGAGATAGTTATTTTTAAGGATAGAGGAGGAAAGAGAAGTTGCAAATAATATTCAGATTTATAATTCAGGCTACTGAGTAGACTAGTAAAATCTGAGGGAGTGACTCAGAAAAAAGTCTTATACACTGACTTGAAATCATGTAACAGATTTCACAATGGAACAAATGCTGCAGCCAAACTAAAATGGTGACCCATGGTGACCCTAGAGGCCAGAGTAGAACTGCCCCCTAGAGTATTTCGACGGCACTGGGTTTAAACTAAAATACCTAATCCATTGCCCTTGAGTAGATTCCAACGCAAAATGACCCTTGTCAAACAGAGAAGTATGGCTCCATAGAGTTTCCAAGGAAGACCTCTTAAAAAACTACACCATCAAGGTTTCCAGTGACTAGGCAGTCCAGTCCAGTCACCCTACAGGGTAGTAATAAACAGTAAAAGGAACTTATTCTTGGTTATCTCAACAGGTTCACCTATGGAAGCTGTAAGGACAGGATATGTGGCTGATGCAATGTTTCTAAGTACATAGCTGACAGGGCCACACGGAGTAACGAGGACTAGAAGGATTATGTGTTGGGATGACTGAATACATGGGAACACCACTGCATTCTAAAACATGTTTTACTGTGAAATCTGGTCTTAGGAAATCTCTGCCTTTCCCTAAATATCTCTACACAGAAATAGAAAGCTCCAAAGGAAATCATCAATAAAATCTTGCCTCGAAAAAAACAAGAAAAAATCATTGTAATTTTTTGAAGATACACACAAAAGAAACTTTAGTTTCTTTCAAAAAAAAGATTCTTTTTTGCATTGCTTTTTTATTCAGTGGAAATCCTGATGGCATAGTGGTTTAGTGCTACAGTTACTAAACAAAAGGTCAGAAGTTTGAATCCAACAAGTGCTCCTTGGCAGTTCTACTTTGTCCCATAGGTCAGAATACACTCAGTGGCAATAGGGTTGCATGTCATTAGATGAGTCTTCTTTTCTTTTTAATTTAGAAAATATTTATGATAAATTTAACTTTTGTCTGATTATCCAAGCAGTTACTTTTATTAAGTTTGGAAAATACTGAAAAGTTTAGTGGAAAAAATACCCCAAACAAGTAAAAGAAGTTATCTTTATTATTTTTTTGTGTGTTTCCTTGTAATTTTTAGTGTATGAGTAGAACTTTATTCAAGATTAATAATACAATTTTATATTTCATTCTTCTTTTGGTATTTCAAAGTATTTATCCAAGTTATTAAATACTTTTTGGAAATTCAAAATATTACAGTTGATGGCAATACTGTAAATGTTAATCCATTCTCCCTGTTGTTGGATGTAATATGTGTTCTAATTTTTCTTCATTATAATACTTTGATGCTGTTCTTTGTACTTGATATAAGACTCATGAGTTCTTAAATTACTTGATTAAAAATTATGCCTCAGGGATGTTTATGATCACTTGGTTATTTATAGGGTTACTTCTGGGAAATCATATTCTAGGACTTAAGCTTAATGGAATATTTACACTGCCTGTGGTGTTTTGTGTTTATTGAGTGTGCTTATAACCAAAAGATTTTTGGGGTATCGTAGGAGTTTTATGCTGGTCAAGGGGTACATTTTCCCTAAAGTTTGCTTTGAGTGCAAATCTAAATCATGCTTGTAACTCTACAGAGCAGTACGATTTCATCCCATCCATTCTCAGACTTACAAGGAAACCTATAAACCATAGATTTCTCCTTCTTGTCAATACGCTTTACTCTATACTACACTGAATGGCAATGCCAATTATGATGGATTGTGGAGCTCACAACTAATGATACATTTAAAGCCAATTCATTTGTCTTTCTAATCATGTAAATGCATTGGTGTTCACCAGCCTTGCCATAGTAAAACATTATAGCTACTTTGGAGTCATTTCATTGTATGCTTATATATCAGTACAGCTGCCATTGATGTTTTCCAGTCTATGTATTACGCAGCCTTGTGATATTTTTGCAAAGGATAATGCTTGTGTACAGTAGTTATATTTATTACTCAGGCAATAACAGACCCATGGGAGCTATTACAGCTCTTAAGAGATTAGCATCTATGGTCTCTCCCATTTTATTGCATCTCATTCTTACCCCATTTAGGTGGCAAGCTTTTTTGTTGTTGATGTTGTTTTTAATCTTCCTTTGAAACATTTTGGTGTATGTTAATGGCAAAATTAGTCTTAAATTCATAGACTGTAAATTTTAGAATGCGTGTTGTTGGCCTGTAAGTCAAAACCTATCTCTAGAACTGTTAGCACTTGATCTTTGACTATGACATTGTGTGTCCCCATCTTTACTAATCTATCTTTGATAGTAGAGTAGACAATAATGTACTATTGCACAGAAAGTAGTTTACATCTTGCAAATGATTTGACTATCCTGCAATTGTGATAGTGAGGCATAAAATGTTATTCCCTAGATCTAACACCTTGCAATATGACTTACAGAGCCTTTTTCTTCAAGAAAAATTCTCACTTGCAACTCGTGTTTAGTCTGTTTTTCCTATCTTATCCTTAACAGCTGGGTTATATCTGCTTCCAGGAAAATGTGTTATGTATGTTTAATACCAATAATGAAAGAGAATCTTGAAAACTGAAAATAGCCTTGCAGATAAGTTTAAAACAATCTGCCAAATAATTTTTTCCCTTGATTAGCAAGTCAGCAACCATGGCTTTAATCAATAACAAAGCTATCAGTGACTTAAGGATGAGTATGGAGAAACATAGGACAGATAACTAAGGATAATAGTTTTGGTTTCAACCATAACTTACTTTCTTTGCTTCTGGAAGCTTCTGGTTTCCAGCCAATTGGCTTTAAGCAGAACTAGTATTTAATTCGTGGTTTTTGAGGCCAGTATATGAAGAAAGAAGATCCATTAGACCTATGGTCACATCCAGTTTCCCACTGCTGGCAGGATTTCAACCTTGCCAGATCACACGTTCCAAACTTTGCATGTTTAGTAAGAAGCCTGCTGTGATAATAAACCATCTCATCTCCCTAAAATCATACCATTTTTGCTGAAATCAGAAGGACCTTTGGTCAACTGGGGTGTTAATCACAGAGTATTTGTCAGGCCAAAGGTATTGATGTTCATCTTCCACCTATGAGGCAATGTCTCGATACTGAGTCACAGGGGAGGGTTGAACTATTTAAGCAATCACAGACCTGCAGATGTTACTGAGGAAAGTCCCATGCACTCAGTTTTTTAATTTTTTTCTCTACTTCTTCACATGTCTTTTTTTTGTAAACATTGCACAAATTTAAAATATATCTTACAGCTGTCTTTCAAGTAATAGTCGTGCCCTTAGAATCACCATAAAGTGTTTAGTTACTAGATTTAATGCTAATGAGAATAAAGGTATGAGAGTTTTGAGTTGTGCAAGTGTATTGAAAGATGGTGTGCGTAACCACTGATCTACCCAATGACCTCAAAACTGAGTAGGAGTGTTAATGTGAAAATGGTTTTATCACCTCACTTCAGCATTAGCTATCAATGTTGAGTGAACAAGATTTCCTAACTCATTCTGCTTAAAGAGCCATGAGTGTCCCAAAGGACTGGTCAGTTTCTCAGGCAAACAAGGAACACGCAATGATGACACAGTCTAATAAACACTCAAAATTTACTTAATGTTACTGTTATAAGACATTTGAAAGGCCATTGTATTAAATGTTCATTTGACGCTCTTTCGGTTAAAAGTACCTAGGCTGCATTTCACAATAAACATTTTAATGGATTTGTTTTGCAGCCACAGAGTATCAGCATGCAACAGATGATAGTATTTCTTTCAAACTAGATATATCATTATTTGCCTTCTACTAATTTTATACTGACATATGATACGGTTATGCTACTAACTGTTGCGAGGAGGATGCAGGAACAGACAACACTGTGTCCTTGGCGCATAAGGTTGCTGTGAGACAGAACTGACTTGACTGTCCCTAACAGCCATCTTATAATATATTTAAGCCACATTGTTATTTTAAACTAACTTAAAAAAATAAGTCCATATATGCTTGATCACACACCTAGATTGTAAAGCTATGTTACTTATAACAAGAATAGATTCCTTTCCAAAAGGTACCCATTCTTTTCTCTGAAAGGAATATTATACAGGTAGCAGTGGATAAATGGCCCTTTCCCATGTGAGGATTTGATGCTATAAGTCTTCTGTCTTGCGGGGAGGTCTTTCCATTATGCATGATGCTAATAAAAAACACAGGTTTCAGATCAGGGCATAGACAACTTGTAAGGTACAAAAGAAGGATCTTTAAATAATAACACTATCATAAATGTAAGTTCAATGAGTACCAAATGTAGATTTTCCTCTGAGGAACTATTTGGAGGATACTTTGATATTACTAATCCAATTCTTCATATGACAAGCAAATTAATCACTTAAAAAATAGTCTCATTACTGTTTTTGAGATGTAGAAAAAGGCAGTATTTATGATGCTTGATGCTAAAACTGGTACTTATTTGTATACAGCATCTGCAGTATAGGTGACTCAGGCATAATAAGTGCCCCCAAAAATCCCATGTGAAAAAGTACCCCCAACCCATCTTGAGCAATATGAAGAGAATGAGACACAAACAAATTCTATTTGTGGTAAGAGAATGAACTATTTTATCTCATTCTGAGAAACATACAACTTTCAAACAGCTTCCAAATTGGGATACTGCATCATTAAGCATTTGACATTTGTCCAGTTAAAACTATTGACTCATGCTTTCATTGCTTCCCCCTCAAATTACTACAGTGCCACAGCTGATCTGACTATATTTTCCATTTCTTATAAATAGCCACAAGAAAAGTATTAATTATCCTTGTACGATTTAATGCACCAACTGCCTTAACCTTTCAGGTTTTCTTAAACGCCAGCATAACAAGGCATATCCATGGCAGCAAATGTGATTTATGACAGGAATCTTTAATTTCTGTTTTTAAATATGTTACCCACCGATCTGCATACATTTAAATTCGCCTGCAACACTTTTCTCTGTCTTGAGGCTGTTGTTTAATATTCAAGGATGATTTTTGTCCACATACATTTTGGTCTATGTCACCTCAGATTAAATTATTACTGTTTGCAGCCTTTTCGGAGCAGGCCTCAGGCCCTTATTTACAAGAATCAATGAAACAGTAATGAAAATCCATTTTTCATACTATCAGCTCTGGCCTGCTTTTATTTAGTTAGCTGTGTCTAAGCAAGCAATTCATTTTGTGGAAATGTCATGTAGAGAAAAAAGAATGAGCCATGAAAGGGTTAAACATAAATAAGACCTAAGCCTTCCTCCATAGTAAAAAGCATCCGTAATGCTAAAATTAAAAAAAGAGAGAGAGAAACCTTTCCTAATATATGCAAAGTAATGTATATTGACACATAAGCAAGGCTTTTCATGATGAATATTGAAATATATATGCAAAGCACAGGAAATGTGTAACATGTTATAGATCTTTCAGTGTACATTTAGAGGAAATGAACCATTTATATTCTACAATTTAGTGAATACCTACTGTTTATTGGTACAGAGCACATAGGAGTATATTTGTCTTAGTAATTTATTTAGGTAAATATATTTATTCTGCTAGGGGTTCTTGTGCTTTTCTTGGTTCTATAGTACTAGACATAAATATTTAACAATGCACTGTCTCAAATGTTATTCATGTAATTTATCAGAGAAAAACAGTAGAGTTGTAATAACTTTTAAGCCTGTACCTTCTCTTAAACCTGAGATTGATTTAGAATGCAGAAAACTGAGCTAGATTTTCCTCACGCTACTGAGAAGAATTATTTACTAGTTCTCACTGACGTAAGCTAAACTAGTCTGGCTATGAAAAGAACAATGCTCATTTACCCTTTATTGAGCCAGATTTCTTAAGCTATAAAAAGAGAGAGAAAAAGGGAGAGAGAGAGAGAGAGATTAATGAGAGAAGAAAGCATTTAATTATTATGAATATATCTCCTTGTATTTGCTGACCATTCTTTTATACATGTATATATATACAGAAATATACATGTATACTATGCATTGCAAATATCCCTCTTGAGAATTTCTTTTAAATTCCAATGCACTTGCCTATAACAATGTCAGTTCAAATTATAGCTAAGGTCTTGTGAAGGTAACTCTCTACTCTTTAACATCACAAAGGAAATGAATAGAGAATGAAAGCATTTGGAGTCTTGTTTATGCTTGTTAAGAATTTTTTTTCAAAATACACATTAAAGCCTGAAAACACAAAGAATATTTTCCATTTATATATTCCTTAACATATTTGATTTAAACAATCAATTTCCCATGTCTGGTGATTGCATCTGTAATATTAATATAATGTGCAGATCTGAAAGATAGCTGATCTACTGGTGTTTTGTCATCTTTTTAAAAGCTGAGAGTGATTTTCTCTAGAACCAATGCAGAACATTACAGCATGAAAAGCTATACGTGAACAGCGGGTTCATTCATTGTTCATGGTACAGCAACATGTAGATGACAGTAAGGGCTGGTAATTGAACAATTCACCGTAAACTGATCAGACAGGAAATCAAAAGTTGAAGTCAGTTAGCCTCAGTTACCAAAGTTGCACATACCTCCTCAGGTGCTATATCTATCATAATGGGCACACAGAGCATATTTTGTTTAATTATTAAAGCACTCTGTGTTGAAATTTTAAAATGTAGGAATAATACAGTCATCTGAATTATCAGAGTCTGAATTATTCTAGGACATTGATCATTAAAATCTTCTATGTTGAGTGAATGTCATTAACTGAAATGTGATAGGAAAATTAATTGACTGGATAGTGTATTGTAGGATGGAAGTTTCTCTTTTTTCTGTGTCTTTTCTTATGGCTTGCCTTCACATACTGACATTTTTAAAAATTGCCAAAGACAAGTTGCCATACAGGGAAAACACAGGTTCTGTGCTTTTAAAAGGTTTCTTTTAATTTCTTAAAATATTTAAGATAAGAGCAGGGGTGCCCTGATGGCACAGTAGGTAAGTGCTTGGCTGCCAACCCAAAGATCAGTGGTTCAACTCTACCTGCCACTTTGTAGAAGAAAGATCTCGTAGTCTGTTTCCCTAAAGATTCACAGCTATGGAAGCTCTATGGGTCAGTTCTACTCTGTCTTAAAGGGTAGCTATGAGTCGGAAGCAACTCAGCCTCAATTGCTTTTTTTTTTTAAACCTCAAAACAACCCAATAATTGGGTTTTATTTATGCCAGTAATTCACACTGCTTGTCAACAATATCATTTTGTCAAGGATTGTCCAACTGAATGAAATCTTCAGGTATCGACTTATTCCCTTATAAGTTTCTCAAATACATTTAATTACATCACAAATTCCAGCATTTGTAAAATATAGAGGTAATGGGTAAGTTTGGGAGACATAAACACTGTTTCACAAGTAACCAGTACATCTAAGATCTGGGTTCCATGTTCATCATTTAGAGTATATAAGGAGTTATAACACATTCATTTTATGGTATATCAGCAGAAATTGAGAAGCATGTTTATGCTATATGTTAACTTTAAAGGTGTGTCTTAAATTAGTTTCTCAACTGTATATCTACGTGTTAGTCATTTACTATTGCTCTAACAGAAATACCACAAGTAGATGACATTTAAAAGAGAAATTTTATACTGTCACCATCCAGTAGGCTATGCGTCCGAATTCAAGACATAAGCTCCAGGAGAACGCTTTCTGTTGGCTCTGGAGGAAGGTCCTTGTCAATCTTCCCCTAGACTGAGAACTTTTGAGGCACAGGGACCCCAAGTCCTTTCCAAAGGACATACTCTGTTCCTGGCACTGCTTCTTGATGGTCTGAGGTCTCCAGCTCTCCTCTTGCCTCCCTTTCCTTTATATCCCTATGAAGCCAAGGCCAAGTTTCCTTTATGTCCCTATAGGCTGACCCAAAACACAATATAATCCCACGCATTGAGTCCTGCCCCACCAAGACAACTGCTACCCATCCTCCTTTATTAACATCATTGTGGCCAAGGTTTACAACATACACTAACAACACACAATACCATGAATCAAGGCCTAGCCAAATTAATATACACATATTTGAGTGAACACAATTCCATCCCTGACAATATATTTAAGAAATGCAGGAGGTAGAATGTTAGAAAGAAATACACAAGCAAAAGAATTTGATTTCTCTGCTTGATGGGACTTAAAATCCAACCCAAGCCAAATCTGTTGCCCTCAAGCCAATTCCAATTTATAGTGGCCCTGTTGGTCAGAGCAGAGCTGGTGCTGTCTCCAAGGGGCACCTGGTGGATTTGAACTGCTGACTTTTATGGTTAGCAGTCCTAGCACCTAACCACCAGGAAACCAGGACTTCCTGACAGGAATTAGCACAACTTGTGTTTTATTTTTCTATTTTTTTTTTTTTTTGTATTTTCTAGCTTGCATATACTAATTGGAAATTCGACAACATATGCTTAACGAAAACAACATTATTGAAAGATATGAGGTAGGGAGCAGTGATATCGGAATGGGGGTGTAGGATACAGACTGCCTGCATGTACACTGTCAGAGGGGCACACCAAAATGACCCCAGGAGTGTACCTGCACTGTGAAGAAAGGGCTTCCGAAGCAGTGGCCCCCGCTGGACACATCTGTGATTGAGGCTGATGTCCCCAGTGTGGGCAGTGGGTCTACGGTGCCCTTCACCCATGAGTCTCTGCCTTGGCCAATGGGAGAGGGAGGAGCTGTGGGTGTCAGCAGAGGTAGGGACAGGATGGGTGAGGCACACATGGTTCAACCCTCTTGGGGAGTGGTGATGGCTGGGGAATCGGTGTTGGACCACCCTGTTGGGGCATGGAAGGGAGCTGGTGATCCTTGGAAACGCTATGGGGCAGTTCTATTCTGCACTATCAGATCAGTATGAGTGCAAATCAAGTAGAAGGCAACGGGTAATGGTATACATTATCCCTTCTTTCTCAGTGTCTTCGTCAGTAAAATAGTGAAAATTTTAGTAGACAAACTTACAGTTAGAATGAAACGAAATCATACACAAAAAGCACTTACAATTGTTCCTAGTAGTTTTCCTAAGAAGTAAAAATAAATATTAGCTATGAAAATAGTTTTTAAGTGTGTACGAATCAGTAGAGGAAAATCATTCCAAGTTTGGAGACTGACACATAAAAGGAGGCATAAAGATTATTTATTTATTTTTTAAATTAGGCACACAGAATAGATAATCTCTCAATCTAAGAAATAAAGGAGGATAGAGGGAGTAATTATCTTCATTCTCATCTTCATTCCTCCTTTTCTGAATTGTCATGGCCTTCCCTTTTAAGAACCAAGGCTCATATGGTTAACATTGATTAAGTAGTATGATTTATATGTGGACTAGCCTGGGATACCAACAGGTATGTTTCTGTAGAAAAATATGGAACTAACGACAAACACCGTGACAGAATTGTCATGCTGTTCCATAGTATGATGGCTTACATACTGCTGTGGTGTTGAAAGTTATGTCACTAGTCTTTTGAATAGCAGCAGGATAACCATGGCAGACGGGTGTCAAGTGAACCTCTAGATTAAAACAGATGGGGAAGAAAAACCTGGAGCCCTACTTCTGAAATTTTGTAATAAAACTTTATGGATCACAACAGTACACCGTCTTAAATTACTTGTTGAGGACAAGTCAGCAGAAGGGATCAATTACTACAAAAGTGCGTTAAGTTTGGTATAGAAGAGGGCCACTGAGGGCATAGGAAACCTTCAGTGAGAGGGATCAGAGAAACAGCCACGATGATGGACTAGAATATGTGTGTGATATTCAGGACGGTACAGAACCAGGCAATGTCTTATTCTGTGGTATGCAAGGGTGCATTGATTCAGAGTCAACAACAACAGTAACAAGTGACAAATAGCTGACCCTGCAAATGAACACTTGGAAAATTTATTAATTGTTCTCTATAGTTTATTATATTTACTACTCAACAAATGAATTTTAAAGTAATATTTATGTATATTTAGCTATAGGCCTAACCCCCCCCCAAAAAAAACCCAAAAAACAAAAACTGGTTGATGTTGAGACAATTCTAACTCATAGTACCCCATAGGACAGAGTAGAACTGCCCCACAGAGTTTCCAAGGAGCACCTGATAGATTTGAACTGCTGACTTTTTGGTTAACAGCCATAACATTTGACCACTACACCACTAGAAGTCCTGTAAACCAGAGATTCAACAATTAAAAAAAAAATACAAAAAATTTAATGTAAAAATAATTTCTCAGATTAAAATACTTGTTAACTCATACCTATGTTCATCACAGCACAGTCCACAATAGCAGAAAAATGAAATCAAATGAAGTGCCCAACAGTGGACGAATGGATAGACCAACCACGGTCCGTTCACACAATGGAATATCATCCAGTGATAAAGAACAGTGATGAAGTTGTGAGACGTCTCACAACACAGAATAATCTGGAAGGCATTATGCTGAGTGTAATTAATTGCAAAAGGACAAATATTGTATGAGACTACTACTATAAGGACTCAGGAAAAGGTTTAAACACAGAAGAAACTGCTCTCTGATAGTTATGACAGCGGTTACTAATTTGACACTAAAAAAAAGAACTCACAGCATTGAGGCAATTTCTACTCATACCAAGCCTATAACAGAGCAAAATTGCCCCACAGGGTTTTGAAGGAGTGTGTAATGGATTCAAGCTGCTCATCTTTGGGTGGACAAGAACTATTTTAGGTGAAGGGAAAAGCAACACACAGTAAAAGAGAAGTCAGCACAACTGGACTAAACCAAAGCAAATACATTTCTTAAATACAACCAAACATTTTGACATTCATACACAGAAGCAGGGACAGGAGTCTGGGGACCATGGTTACATGGGACATCTAGGTTACTTGGTGTAACAAAATTTAGTAAGAAAATTTTGTGCATCCTGCTTTGGTGAGTGGCATCTGCAGTCATAAAAGCTAGCAAGCATCCATCTAAGAAGTATCAGTTGGTCACAGCCTTCCAAAAGCAAAGGACAATGAAGCTCATCAAAAACACTAGGAAAACATGAGCCCAAGAGACAGAAAGGGCTTTATAAGCCAGAGACTATGTCAACATGAAACCAGAAAAACTAGATTTTGTCCTGCTACTACCAATGACTCCCCTTACAGGGAACTGAACAGATTCCTTAATAAAACAGGAGAAATGTGGAGTTCAGAAACTGACCTCTAGTGAAAAGACTAGAGTTGATGGCTGGCAGACTGGAGGATCCCTGGAAGTCACGACACCTAGACACAGTATTAGCTCGGAAATGAAACTGTTCCAGAAGCCTACTCCTCAGACAAAGATTGAACTGGTCTATAAGATACAAGGAAACCCTAGTGGTGTAGTTGTTAAGGGTTAAGTCTGCTAACCAAAAGATTGACAGTTTGAATGCTCCAAGAGCTCCTTGGAAACCCTATGGAGCAGTTCGACTCTGTCCTATAGGGTCGCTATGAGTTCATATTCACTAGACGGCAGTGGGTTTGATGTTATTGGGTTTATAAGACAAAAAGTGACTGGTGAAGAGTGTGCTCCTTTGCTTAAGTAGATGCAGGGGACTAAATTGGCAGATCCTGTCCAGAGGTGAGATGACAAGAAAGAAGAGGACACAAACTGATTTAACAGACATGGAAAGTACAGAAGTGTAGGATGGAGATGAGGAGTGTTCTGTCACAGTGTGGGGAGAGTAATTAGGTTCACATAACAAAGTGTGTGTAAGTTTTTATATGAGAATTGAATTGTAAACTTTCGCTTTAAGAAAACAATTTAAAAAATTAGAAAATTGTTACAAACAAATCTTTCTAATGAGCAAGCAAACCAAAATCAAGTCCACTGACATCAAGCTGGTTTTGACTGACGGCATCTCTATAGGACAGAGTAAAACTGCCCCACAGAGCAAGAAGCACCTGGTAGAATTGAACTACCAACCTTTTAGTTAGCAGACATAGTACTTTTCCACTATGCCATCAGATTTTCCCAATGAGCAAGGGCAAGACACTATTTGGCTTTCATTATTCTACCCTGTCAGCCCTACTTTAGACTTTAGAAAATTACCTGGATTTGGAGATAATCTTCTATTGCTTTTCCATATCTCAAATAGATTTTACAGTTAGGAAAATAAAGATGAAACAACAAATATGTATTTATAGATACTTAAAAATAAATCAGCATCTCACTGATGCATCTTGGGGAAAAAATTAACAAAATATCACTGTTGAAATATTTACTAATTAAAGGGAAGAAATGAAATAAAAGAAAAAGGTATTTATATCTTTATTTTTTATGAATACCCTGTCACAGCGCAGACCATTACAAATAATGGAAAAAACTAGCTATGCTTCTAAGAGAAGCAGAAATCAATTCATCTCAAGCTGAGTCAGATTCCATCAATGATTTATGACCATTTATGAAGAATAAGGAAATATCAATTTCTACATTTATATTTAATATTTACAAATATGTAAATTAGACTGTCTCAGAAAAGTGTAGCAGATGTCCCCATCTTTTTGATGCTGATGGACTGCTTAGGTATTACTTTAAAATGATAGATTGGCAATGAGAATATTATTTTCTACTCTATTTCATCTTATTCACTTGGAAGCATTAATTCTTTTAAAGAAGATTATACATGCAATCCAATCTTGACAGCCTGGCTCTGTGTAATGGGATGTTCTATTTAAATGTGAGGACATATTGATCTCATTCTGAAGTATCTATCTAGTATCTATCAAGAGGATAAAGTTTGAACATTTTCCATGGTGGGTCTTGTTCCAAAATTTTAAAAATTAAATATGCTGTAAAGAAAAGGGGGAAAAAAAGTAACTTTTCACTTCTTGATTTGAAGACATTTCAAGCAAAGAAAAGAACATTGAGGGAAGTTGTACGTCTTTACACAAGGTCTTGTAGTGGGCAGCTAAAACATTTATCTCTAGGGAAAGGGAAGCTACGGGGCTTGATTCTTCTATATGTGGAAAAGTTGGCCATTGTGCTCAGTGTCTCTGGGCCCAAACCCTTCACCAGCTCCACAGCTTTCACAGTCATGGCAGCATTCCTGCACATACACCATTTCTGAGCTTTCGTGAATTGAGCTATGCAGATCAACTGCTTGGAAGGCTATGACTTTGTCATGATTATTTCAAATTTAGAATGGGGAAATGTTCTCACAAAAGTATTATTATGTTTAATGTTGCTGTTGTCAGATGCCATCAAGTCAAATTTGACTCCCAACAATCCTGTATGAGAGTAGAACCAGCCGATCTCCACCAGGACTCTTTTTACTTTCTATGGTATTTTTACACAAATAATGCACATCTTTTACGATTGTTTACCAATCATTTTGCTCTCATCCCCCCTCCTGGGGGTAGTTTGGTCAGCACCCTATGCTAACTTCTTTTAACAGCAACTTATAAAATACCCAGACAATGTGTTAACAAAGAGTCAGTGAGACATTAGACACAACTCCAGACTTTGGAGAGCCTGTAACACAAAGCTGGGAAATTTCTGATAGTGAGGACTTGAAAGCAGGAGTATATAATACATATATATCTTTTCTTAAAGATTCTTAGAACTTCCACCCAAATTTGTTATATAAATAGGAGTATGATCAAGGCATAAAAGCTTGAAATTATTATATATATGTAATTATATATATTCATTATAGCTAATATTAAGTATTAATTAAGTGAAAAGTTTTAAGTTGGAATAAAATTATGCAGACTACTAGAATGACAGTGGATATAATGTCAGCACAAGGAAAGGTGGAAGAGACTCCTCTCTTAGAAATAAATACACAATTTAATATTCACAGGAGGTCAAATGATTTTCACCAAAGGTACTTTCGCTTGCTTTTCATTACATTTGAAGTAAACTACCTCATCATGATGAATCACCTTTCTTCACCTTTCCTCGAGAGATGTTCACTATATTTATTTCTAAAAAAAAAAAAAAAAAAAACCCAAATAAAATAAAAAAAAGCTTTAGTCCTTCCATTAATTATTATCCAACTTGAATTGACAAAAAGAAAAAGTCTAATTACTAAATAATAGAAATTAGAAGTGGGATATATTTTCACTATCTGGCTTTTTAGTGAACAACAGATAATCCCAAACATATACCCATGAAATAAACACTTCTGTTTGTCTTTGGAGTGCGTTATTAAAATCAATTTGTATCACATAGCTAACGGCTGAAAGAGTTGGCCCAAATCCATTCTGAATGATAGTGGGAAATCAGCCTGGGAGTCAGTTTGCAGACCACTTCTTGCATTGCAGTGAATGTTTCTGTAGAAAGACTGAAAGCTGAAAAATGCTTTTGATGAACAGTTCACAGTAATTAAAAGGTCAAAATAAATTTGGAAACTCTTCATCAAGGCCCCACACAAATCAGTCTAGAAATAAGTAAATAGCACTATTTTACTAGCTTTTTTTTTATTTCACATTGTCATGGGCTGAATTGTGTCCCCCCCAGACATGTGTAGCCACGTGGCTGGGCCATGATTCCATGTATTCTATGATTGTTCCCCATTTTGTGCCTTTGATAAACTGTATGTTAAAGGATTAGGGTGGAACTGTAAATCCCTTCATAGAGTTACCTTCCTGCTCCACTGTAACGAAGTTTCCCTGGAATATGGCTTGCTCCACCCTTAATTCTTTCATCCTACAAAAGATAAAAGGAAAGAGAAGCAGGCAGAGAATTGGGAACCTCACACCATCAAGCAAGCAGCATCAAGCAAGAGTGCGTGCTCAGACCCGAGGTTCCTGTGCCAAGACACTTCCTGGACAAAGACTGATGCAATACCGGACTTTTCCCCAGAACTGACAAAGGGGAAAGCCTTCCCCTGGAGCAGACATCCTGAATTTGGACTTGCAGCCTACTGGACTGTGTGTGAATAAACTTTTCTTTGTTGAAGCTATCCACTCTGTGATATTTCTGTTAGAGCAGCACTAGCTACTAAAACACAGATATTTTGAAAATGCACTACATTATCTGTAAAATATATTCTAAATGTCACCTATATATATATATATATATATATATATATAGACAAAAGGAAAAGGAAAAAAGAGGTATCTAACATTCACTCTTATACCCTACACTGATCGCCTTCTGGAAATTCAGGACTCCTCTTCCTTGATTCATGGTAGTGTTTGTCATGCTGTCCTTAGCAAAAATACGGGCAAGGCTTCCCTTGGAAACCCTGGTAGTATGCTATGGTTGCTAACCAAAAGATAAGCAACTTGAATCTCCCGGGTGCTCCTTGGAAGCTCCATGTAGCAGTACTACTCTGTCCTATAGGGCTGCTATGAGTTGAAATCAACTTGACTGCCATGAGTTTCTTTTTTTATGGTTTAAAGCCTCATTTTTGTATGAAGCTCTCCTTCCATTTTGACCAGATAGTGCAAGGTTGGAAAGTTAAGTAACTGAACAATTAGAAGAAACAGGAGAAAATGGCAATATGAAAGCATCCTGCTGAAGACTCAGAAGACTCAGAAGACTCTGTCTTATAAACACACACACACACACACATACACACACACACACATACACAATGCTGGTCACTGTGCTGCATGATTTCTGCACTTCCAGGTCTAAACCCCATGCCCTGCTCCATGCCCTAGGAAACTGGTCGTGAGAACGGCTTCTATAAGATCCTTTGCTTTTAGCTTGCAGTTCAGTTTAGCCAATGAGAAGCAACGGGATATATAGGACAGCAAACTCAGACTATCCATTTTGCTGACCATTACTGCAGGCTTATACCTCTCCCAAACACCATAGGTTCTGTTTGAAGGTCCTCTCCACTCCATTCAGCTACTTCTCAAGTTACTGTCATCTCTCCCACTATTTGACTTTCAACCTATGGGTGGTAATGATTTGTATTTTTGCTTGGAAAACAAAACATTGTCATCAGGCCACTCATGATTCATGACATCTTCATGTGTTGCATAGTAGAACTGCATTCCATAGGGTTTTCAAGGTTATTACTTTCTGGAAGCCAGTCTCCAGCCTTTCTTCTAAGGTGCCTGTTCCGGAACACCAAACCCATTGCTGTCAAGGTTATTGCAACTAGCAGTCTCTAAACCCAAACTAAACCCAGAGTGGTGGAGTGGGGTCTGACCAGTTGCTGGCCCTTAGCTTAATGATCTAGCTGTTTGCACTACCCAGGGAGTACTCCCACTTTTGATAATCCTGGGTAAATTCATCAATTGCTGTTTTTTTTTTATCTCTCTCTCTTGTTTTTTTTAATTGCTAAATTTTGCCCACACCTTTTAAGATGGTCTTTTTATTCAACCTGCCTCAATTAAAAGCCAGGAATCTAACTGATAAGTCCCCTCATTAGCAGAAACCAGTTCCTGACTTAGTTTACTTGGTAGAGACCTGAATTTATGCCAGTTTCTCCTAAAAAAGAACCTTTTCTGACCCCCTTTAGGTAAATACAACTTACTTTGGCAGGATAGATTACCAACATAATCTGGCCCCCTCCTATACCAGGGTGGTCTATCATACACCATAATTCTCAGCAGTAAATATCTGAAGGGCTAGTTGATTTAGTTTAGATCTCGGTCTCTCTTTTTTACCTTCTATACCCCCTAGGTAGTGTTTTAGACAGAATACACATGTCTCTTGAAGACAAACAGTAACTCTTAGCACCAGAGAAATTTTCCTCGTTGTATCAGATCAACGGTTTCTTAAAGACAAGATACTGACAAAAGTACTTGTCTTTCCCAGAGACAGCTATGTAAAGTGTTTTCCAGAATAGCATTAGTTCTTCTTTTCTTATTGGCCAGTGTCACACAGGGCCCAAGCCCCTGAAATAGTAAGAAATTATATTTATCATAAGGATTTTCTAAACAACACAATTTTCACCCTGTTTAAATTCATAGTAAGGGTTTTTCTCCTCTATTCTCCACCCTATATGCATCAAAACATAGTATTAAGGAGATACTATAGAAAATTTGCCATCTGTTTTGTAGAGTGATTGCCTTATACTCTGTCCCTTGTCCAAAGAGTTGAGCATTATGTTTTTGTTACAGCTAACTATCTAACAACCTCTAAACTCATAAGTAGGTAGAATAAAGTCAGATAACTTACATCTGATCCAATAATTCACTGGACCATTGTCTCTTGGAAGTTGATAAAGCAGCTGAAGGAACTATGGTCATACAATTAAAAAAAAAAAAAAAAACTGACTAAACTAACATGGAAAATTAGAGCTGAAGAAGGGTAAGTCTTCAGAATTCAAGATTCATCAATGTGTGAAAAATCATAATGTTTCACAGAACCAAGTCATCTTTCTCTTAATTTTATTAAATAGCATATGGAGGCTGTCTGTATTCCAGTAATATTATGCTATTTACTTAAAACTAGTGACTAGATCCACGTTTGTCTCTTTAGAGATTTCTACCATAACTTTCTACATTGCAAGTTATTTTACAACTAACAATGTTTTCATGTACGTACCTTCATTCCATCTTTACTATGGTGAAGTGCAAATGACTACTGATATTTTCTTATCGTTTGGACTAAGTCACTAAGGTCTGCTGATTCTAAGAAATGACTCTCAAATTGTCCCTTTGTGGCTTCCTTTCTTTAGTCAACCTTCCTATTTCCAAACTAATATTAATATTAAGTGTACCCTTAGAATTACATATCTATGTATTTTTGTCACGGTTATGTGCATCCCTGTGTGTGCCACTCCTATGTTAAAAACAGACAAAGAGAAAACCTGTCTCTACAATGAAGAAGAGCTAAACAGCTCCGTATGTTATCCGGAACCTTCAAGCTAATTTGAACTTACCTTTTCAATCACACTTCCTGTTTTTATCCCCATTTCCTCCCATACAAACCTTATTTTCCTGGCCACAGGATTTAGGAGTCTAAGACCCTGTGAGTGTCATGTTTGCATGTCTTAAATAAATCTCCTGCCTCCTTATCTTGATGAAGGTGTATTTGCCATCTAATAATATAAGCAATATCATTCAATAGGTGAAGTTTCACATCCCTAGAGAGGAATGACAGACCCAGCTCTCCTAGTCCTTATACTGACACCACAGACTTAAACTGGCTTACTGTGCTAGACTGAAATATCCTAAAGAAATTATTCAGTTATGAAAAACTACACAGTAGCCACTTAATAAATACATTCTGAAGTTAGGAAGTGATAAGTGGGTGGGTCTCCATCTTTCAAACTGAAGCTTGGTAAGAATGAGAGACTTGGATAGCACAGCTTGGAAATTAGTTAGCCAAGAGGATACTGGTGTTTCAGTGTTCCAGTAATCTTTCTGCAGAATCACCTAGGAAAGTTACTCAAAATACAGATGACATGCCTCAGTCCAGAGCTAGTAAATCAGCCTTTGCAACCGGCCCAGGATGTACGTGTTTCAAAGATTGCACTTATGATTATTCTAGATAGTCAGAGCTGAGAATTACACTTACCTGGGCCATGTCACTCACCTGTGTGCAGAAGCATAGTCACTCATGCCACAGACTTTGAAAGCCTTGTGCCAGTATTCCTAGAAATCCAGACTGTGATTCAGGAAAAGGAGGCTGAGTAGGGATGGAGTGCAGAGCAGAAGAGCAAAAACTGTTACTGAAAAGAAATGCAACTCTGGAACCGTGAGTGCCAGTTAAAGGCAATATATTGATACTTACTGCGTGCAGAAAAGCCATGGAGGTTGTGAAGCAGAGGGCACAGCCTACCTGCTAGAGAGCCATTGCGGTATGACGGAGCTGTAACAAGAGAGCTCCAAATCTGAGCAAGTTATACAAAATCACTGCCTCCATTTATTTAGAATGAGGTACATTTTGGTACTCTCCACCTCATCACCCTTTTGAAAGAACATATAATTTAATTTTAATGGATAAGGGCTATAAAACTAAAAACATCTAAAACTCTAGTGCATCTTAATTGTTTAGCATTTTGCTACAGACCCTTGAAAATCCTCAAAAATAATGCTATGTGCTTTCAGAATACAGAAGAATTAGACTAGAAAGAAATCCAACCAAAACAAACCTGTTACTGTCTAGTCACTTTCAACTAACAGAGACAATGTAGGACAGAATAAAACTGCCCCATGGGGTTCCCAGTGAGCGCCTAGTGGATGTGAACTGCTAAGCTTTTGGTAAGCAGCTGTAGCTCTTAACCACTGTGCAACCAGAGCTCCTTAGAAAGAAAACAAAAGCAAGCAAGCAAGGAAGCAAACAGAAAAACAACTCATTGCAGACCAGTAGATTGTGACTCATAGTGACCCTATTGCAATCCTATAGAGCAGAGTACAAATGATCCATGTGGTTTCCAAGGAGCACCTGCTGGATTTGAACTGCAGACCATTTGGTTAACAACCACAGCGCTGAACCACTACACTACCAGAATTTCCATTTGTAACGGGGGATCGACTTTTAAGTAGACATTGCGCCTTCAGGTGCACACTGACCTATCTCTGTGCACAGTGGGTTCATTTGTTAGTTGGTGATTTTGTTGTTGTTACTTACTTTTTTAGTTTTCTTTTACCCCCAAAGGGTTAATAATAAGGCTTTCACTATTTCCTTATAAAAAGCTCAAATCCCTCAAATGCTGTTTATTGATCCTTGTTGTGCTCCTGTCAGTTACATATAAATTTCTAGCATCCTAAGACATAAATGGTTTTCTTTTCTTCTATTTGCAACCTGCTCTCCCCTTGCCTTCACTTAGCAGCTGCTGCATTCTGTGTGGGTGCTATGGGGAAGTTGTTTATGTGGCGGGGTGGTGCTTTGTCCACCATTGGCCTGCAGTAATGATCATCTCTGTGATGCTCTTATTTTTTCTGGTCCCCCAGTTTTCTTCACCCTAGAGGCAATTGCCGACAGTGAGCTAAGACCCCAAAATAAATTCAGTGGCTGTGTTGCGTGATCTTTTCATTATCTCGGGATTGTCTTTTCAGATGCTCTGTTTCATTTCTGTGTTGTTGAAAAGTTTGAAAGCGCCTAAGTCTAATGAGCATTAAAATCCTCAGGAGTAACTCTTCTCTTCCCACCAGCTATTTCTGTGTTCTTGCAGAGTTCACTTCCCCTTTAATCTTGGGGCCTCATTAGCTACTTTTATACTGGGATAAAGGTTTGAATTGTACGGAATGGAAGCTTGCACTCTGCAAACACTGACATTTCCTCTGTCATCGTGACTGCATATGGTGGTTGCCTTTACTGACATTTATCCAAAGATTTCATACCAAAGATAAACTTATTTTTCTTAGGTGTGTCAGTCTGGTCTTTTCTGTTTTATAAATACCCATGTAAAAGATTGAAGGGTTAGGGATAAACTTGGACAATTGTACTAGTGTGTGTGGGAATAATTCAAGGAAGCTTAGAGATACAAGCATAGCACAGTGTTTGGCACATTGCAGATAGGCTATAAATATTTGTTTTACCTATAGTGGGAGAGGCAGAGACACAGAGGGACAGAGAACAAATGAGGATCTAACTCAGAGCAACTCTCAATGTCTATTTCATTTATCCACTGAAGAAGCAGTCCATTAGAATTTCAACAAAATATACAGAGCCTAATGTGAGACCTCTGGGAAGGATGCTTTAGAGGCACTAAAAGATTATCTCTGACATTGAAAATGCCTAGTCTCTTGTCCTTGCCTTTTAGACCCTCCGCGTTCAAAGGCGTCGCCTCTGGAAGGACTGACTGCACTGATATGCTTATAGCTCCATTTGCAGACTTTCTTATAGGTTCATAAATGGAGACTGGAAGGAGGAGGGAAAGGAATAAAATTTAATAACTGAATAAAAATGTAAATAAAGATTTGCCTAAAATTACTTGTCCAAGAAATAATTCTCCCTCCCCCTTAAGCTAATACTTTGATAAGCTCAGTACAGTGATCCTGATTTGGAGCGTGACCTTTGAAAATGCTCTCCAGCTTGATTAAAGATGTATTAAATTTGTTTAAATAAACCTCGTTGTAATGGCACATCATTTGTAAGAAGCTATTAGGGGGCTGGAAACTGTGCTGCTATATTTGCATGAAAATGTGCCCTGCTCGAATTGAGGATCTCTCCTGAATTAACTGCAAAGGGAAAGTGACACTTTCATAATTTTTTCTGACAAAAAAAAAAAAGAAAGAAAGAAAACTTTATGCAAAGCTCTGCAAAGACAGCAGAGAACTGCATGTCAACAGCAGAGCCAAAGATACGGCCAGTGCTCAGTCAAATCTGCATTCTTGCTCTTCTCGAAGTATTTACTTGAGCAAAATCTATAATATATATCTGCCAATTAGTTGGCTCACAGAAGAGCTTCATATTTGAGTCTGAGTGTGTAAACACATCATGAATTGTTTGAGAGTAACCAGATCCACAAGGATGTTCCAAAGAAAACTGCATTAGTCTACGTCTTAGAATTCCATCATAGAATCCCTTCCCTGGCTTTAATTTAGGTGCGGTCTCTGCAAAGACAACACTCACTTTTTTTGTGGAGAAGCTTAAGAACCCAAATGCCTCTACCTACCACTTTCAAATGAAATAGATAGCTGCTAGCTGTACTGTAATCCTTGCCAACGGCTCCCCAAACGAGGTGCCACTGTGATGAAAACAGGATCTCTCTTTTAAATTAAATATTGAATTAAAATCTTGCACATCTTCTTACAGGAGTCAAGGTTCTGGGCCACTTGCCAGCATCTTTCTAATCATCATTTTCCTGTCATGTCTGGTACAGAGTTGCCCACTGTTAGCCTAGCTTCTTCTTCGGCCCTGCTAATTTGCTGCTGAAATTTTCCAATTTTATCTGTTTGTTGAAAATTGCCACCAGTTACATAGGGGAGGGTGTCCCTTGATTGTGAAAATAGTTAGCTACTAATGGTGAAGTTGGATAGTGTGGTTCGCTCAAAGGTACTTTGCAAGAAAGTCCTGGCAATCTACTTCTGGAGTATCAGCCACTGAAAACCCAATGGAGCACAGTTCTTAGATTCACATGTGCTCTTTACAAGTTGGCATGGACTCCATGGCAACTGGTATGCAGTAGAGTTTTTTCACCGAGGTGTATGGCACTGGTTCTTTACAAAGCACTTGAAAGACACAAACTCAACATGGCTCACTGTGGACATGTAGAGAGCTACTGTTTCAAGCATTGTGCTGACAGCTTTCTTTTTTTTTTTTTTAATTCTTGAAAGAGCCTGCACGATCTAATAGTATTCCCATAATTACAAATTAGAGAATGAGGCTTAGTAACTGGCAAGATAACACATAATTAGTGAATGGTGAAGCTATGTTTTCAACTTAGTGTGTCTTTCCAGTGTCCATATCATTTTATAATACTAATTTTGACTTGAATTTACTGTCTTGGTTAAATTAAAGGGCCCTGCTACGAGAATACTCAACAATACTGATTGATGGTGTTACGTGTTCAAAGAAACACATAATTATGTCCCCAGCAAGAGAGATGATACAGGTGGGAAGACAGTTCTGTCCTGGACAGTAGTGTTTGACAAGAAAAAATTGCAAATTGGTTGCAAATCATTTAGAAACTTTTTTTTCCCCCTAATTTTATTTCTATGTTATGGCATTTTCTGTTAAATAACTTTAAAGATAGTGAATTTTCAATATTTAACTTATTTCTTGTGTTTCTAAAAGAACCCAGTATAACATGAAATTGAATATGTTGATCAAACTGTTACATTTTCTTTTTTTAACATAAGTTATGACTTCTAAGTGATATATATATGTATTTCTCCTGTTGTCTAGATTTGCTCTGAAGGCAATTCTGGAACAAGTCCACAATATGTTTAGAATAATGGAAATACATTTACAGTCACCACACACTTTTCAAAGGAACAGTGATCATTGTTTGATATTATTTTAAGGAAATGAAAGGAAAGAAATATCTCAAAGAGAGTTTTCCAGTAGCTTAGAAAACCTCACAAATATTCTCTGCTTATATCTGAGGGCAGATGAAAGTATATTTGAAAAAACAAATTCTGCTCATTTTGCTATTTGATATTTCAATTACTATTTGGTTACCAACGTCCCTGTGAAATACTAAAACAAAAAAATTTTTAAATTGTAAATTTATTTAGAGCTATCTTATTGTTCAAAAGAAATAAATAAATAGAATTAGCAAGCAAATAAATCAAAAAAACTAAGTTGCAGAAAGAGAATTGATAAAAGTAATGTTGTTAATGGCATAGTTATAACTATTTTCCTATCAAGGACTCTTAAGCTTGTTTTCTTTCTACTACATCACTGAGCATCACCCAATAAAAATCCTCAGATACAGTGTTTTCAAAACTAAGAAGGTATCCAAAGAAAAGTGCCATGCCAATCTGTAATGCACAAGGTTTTGGGGGCAGGTGTATTTTACAGTTTTTTATCTAAAATCAATTGTTAAATCATTTTCCTGGCTTGATACAGAAAAAGACACAAGTGATGAATGTACAGGAAAATCAGGATATAGTACAGTGATTCATTTCTGGATAGAGAGTACCAGTTAAATTTCTGTTACATTGTCTTTCAAAACAGTTGTGTTCTGCTGCCTTCAGTCTTCATTAGCTTGGAACTCTGAACCTCCAACTCCACACTATTTTTAGAAACTTCACATAAGTAGCATGTAACTCAAAGACATGTCTTCTTTATTACCTGTCTAGGTAGGACATGGAGTCCCTGGGTGGCACAAAGGTTAATGTACTCACCTGCTAATGGAAAGGTTGGAGGTTGAAAGTTCACCCAGAGGTGCCTTACAGGGAAGACCCAGTGATCCACTTCCAAAAATGCAGCCATAGAAAGCCTTATGGAGCGCAGTTCTACTCCGGCATACATGGGGTCACCGTGCACTAGAACAGACCTGAGGGTAACTGGTTTACATGGTGTGCAGGTACCACCGGTGCTGTCCCTGAGGTAGGTGGACACCCCATAAGGCTACCTACTCTTTGTCAGAGAGCTATGGCTTTTGGGTTGGTTTGGGCTGTTTGTTTCTTGCTGTAAGTAAAACAAAAGTGTTATTCTTCTGAAACTTCTGCATAGGGGTCCAGAGTTTAAACTAATGCTCCTTTTTTTGAGTGCTTTCTTTCCTCCTCATTTCCTTTTAGTTTTTAATTTTCCATTCCCAGCTGAGATACTTGAGCAGATAGAAGCAACCCAGCTCCAGGCTAATTGGTTCATCATGCACTTTATGATAATTTTCATTCTGGATTTTGATTAGGTCAGTATGGGGACTGCTTTGGTCAGAGCTTGTAATGATCTGCCTATTAACTCTGAAATAGGGTCTTTGACTGTACTCATCTTATTAGATACTCAGCTGCCTTTAACTCTGCTAACCATGAAATATTACTAGACTGTCTTAATGTTCTGTGCTGGACCTTAACATTTTCCATATCAATTTTAGCCCTATTTGACTCAATCTGTTATCTTCATTGGAAACTCATACATTCATGAAGTTCTAAATGGTGCTGACTGGCAGATGACGTACAGTTTCCCTTTAAGAATCTTCTGCAGCATCAGGTCTTGTAGAGTAGTGAAGTGTGGCAATATTCCTCTGAGTCAAACGGTTCCATTCGGAACTCAGCCATTTACTGGCTTCTGTAAGTGGTAACTGAATTGGGTATATTCTTTTCCCCTTAGTTTCCTGAGCATGGTCTTGAAAAGTAGTTAAAATATATCAATAGTGTATAGCATAATGTTTTGTGTATAGGGAAAGTTCCATTAATGCTGCTACTAGTGCTATTATTTCTGAGCTGTCAAAGCAGATTTCAATCATGGTAACTCATTAAAAGTTAGCTTCTGACAGAGTATAAAGCGTACAGCAATGTTTCAGAGATTGAAATTATAACAATTTAGCTTCCTTTTCTTGATTTGTGGACAACTATATTTAGGGAAGTGGACAAATTTGGACAGTTCATTGCATTCTGACTTTCACTTTGTATGTCTGCCATTCTGTTAGGTTTTGGTTAATTCTATCCAGGCCTTGATTAGTATCGATTTTATAAAACACATTACAGAGGAGTGACATTCTTTTATTCACTTTTTGTGCCCTCAAATCCCTTTATAATTTGTTAGCAATTCTGAGCTCATTTTGCATTGCAATTTTTTCATATCCAACTTTGCTCTTTGTTGTTCAGTATCCAAACCTTTTGAAAGCTTTGTTTTTAAGACCTTTTACAATACGATTTGTTATCTGTGATATTTTTTCCCTGTACCTTCTACAACTTACCGTTTAGATACACATGAATCTTTTTTCTAAAATGCTAAGACAGCTAATAAAAGTTGCTTTCACACAAAGCGAAACTTTCAGATATGGTCTTCCAAATATAGATTTTTTGAGGTAAAAAATACACTTTATACACACACACCTACACACATACACACACATATACACACACATGCACACATCGTCTCATACAATATGTGCCCCAGTGGTCCACTGGTTAAGCACTTGACTATTAACTGAAGGGTTGGTGGTTTGAACCCACCAATTACTCCATGGGAAAAATATAGGACATTTGGTTTACATGAAGGTTACAGTTTTGGAAACCCTATAGGGCAGTTCTATTCTGTCCTATGGAGTCACTATGAGTCAGAATCAAATAGATGGCAACGGGTGTGGTTTAATGTGTGTGTGTATATGTATATATATATGTATATATGTGTGTGTGTGTGTACACACATACGATATATCTGCACTCACTCTTTGCCTGAAAAGAAAATTATAAGGATCTTTAATTGTTTATGAGCGTTATAAATAAAAATGTAATTGTGTTTACTATGTATCTGATGGGTTTCAGTTAAAAACAAATTGTGTCTCTAATCACAGTCACTGAGGTTTAGCAACTTTTTAATGATCCATAGTTCTATAGTTGTTTAGGTCACTTTTAAGTGAAATTGCCAAATTGACTTTTTGTTATTTTCCTAAAGCTATTTACTTTTCAGGCCTAATTTGACCCTGGCTGATTTTAACAATTCCGAAGAATCACTAACTACAAATTAAATACCTTTCACAGACATGGGGTTGCCATGAGCCAGAGTGGGCTGTACAGTAACTGTTTGCTTGTTTTTTTTTTTTAAGATTCTCCTGCCCCACACCTACAGAACAGTTTTCTGAAATATGGGGAGTTATACTTTAACTATGTTTTAAAGAGAGCTTTCTAAAACTATATTGCTGAGGGTTCATGTTGAAATTACTTGATTTTGAAAGATGAATTTAATGTTCCGATAAGAAGATGCCATAAGTACACCTGAAATAGTTCAGTTCAGAGACCTCATTACTGTATGAGGGCCACTAAAAGCCTTGTCTACTCATTACCTGGCTGCGATTTGAGCAAGAACCTGCAGGTATCCGGGAGGAAGGTCGTCTCACTTTGGTGTAAGTTCTGACAGATGGAATCAACATATTGGAGGGTCTTATGATTACTTTGATAGGGCTTAGAAACTTGGTTTTGCTGGTGTACATTGAAGTCATCTGACTGCTTGAACTGGCCATACCCAACTACTATATAGATCAGACTCCAAATTCATTCCTTTACAACACGGGCTGATTAATTGCAGGGGCCAGAAACCTCACATTTCCTCAAAACAAAACAAAATCCATTGCCACTGAGCTGACTTCCAGTCCTCAGCCTGTGTGTAACAGAGTAGACTGCTCCACAGGGTTTTCTGCACTGTGATCTTTTGTGGAAGCTGATTGGTAGGACTTCTGTCTAAATCAACTCTGGCGTGTTCAAACCACCAAGCTTCAGGTTAGTAGTCAATCACAAATAACTTGAGCCACCTAGTAATCTTGTTTACTCCCAGAAAAGGTCCTTTTATAAGAGAAATCAAGTAACTAATTAGAAACTGTCCTATGTGAAGGACTTAATTTGAACTCCCCATGGGATAGTAGCACCACAGGATTTCCAAGGCCATAACTCTCTAGAGGTATACTGCCACCTCTTGCTCCCTTGGAGAAGCTGGTAATTTCAAACTGCTGACCTTTTAGTTAGCAGTCAGTTAAGTTCCACGAGGTTATTTTTGAGCATGGGAAAACAGAACAAAACAAAACAAAACAGCAACAACAAAACAACTGTAAGAGTAAGGCCAGGATATCCTTTCTTTGAAAAACTCTTGGGTCTAACGTCCTTCACGTTTGGGTTCTACTGAAAAACAGTGAGCCTCAAGTTTTCCTTTTTAAAACCGTGATTTCCTTTTTAAGGAGAAAAGCTTATATACAGTAGTCTGGCACACTGTTCCTACCTGTCATCCTTTATCTTAAACGCACAGGAAAGGGAATCGTTTCCTGTCGTTTCATCTCAGGGCATATTTACCCATGACTAGATTGCGCACTCCTTAAAAGCACAAAACATGCCTTATGAATCTTGATATGCCCCTTATTGCTAACCATATAGACCTGTGACATTTGAGTTACTTTAGCAATACATCCATTATTATTCAAAAAACATCTATCATTGAAAGATGCTCTATGGATTAATGAACTGTGGTATTAGCTGTTTTTCCTTCCCATTTAATCTGGTGAAATTCTCAGAACACCATGTTTGTGTAGCTTATTGTAGGGCCATTCCCCTTTTCCACTGGGGACACCTTCTCCTTGCTCTACATCTGTGCATGTTTAGGGTGGACACCTGGTGGAAGGTCTGTTCACAGGCATGCAGATGGGTGCTGGGAGCACACCACCCCCTCATGAAAACTGGCTTGCTACTCAGAGAAACACCTTATGTCCTCTAATCCAAAGCTATTCTGCATGTTTTCCTTGTTAAGATTTAAAGAACATATCTGTTCTCTTCTAAATGTGAGAAGTTTAATTTCAAAACAAATTGTGTCACAATTGCAAAGAAACAAAAATGTAAAAGATTTCTGTAGTCCATTATCAGTCAACTTGTCTTACATTTACTGAGTACATAAACAGTATTTTCTCCTATCTTAGTCATCTAGTGCTGCTGTAAGAGAAATACCACAAGTAGATGACTTTAACAAAGAGTTGTCTCAGTCTCTGGCTACAAGTTAATTCAGGGCTTCAGTTCCAAGCTGAGTCTTCCTCTTCTCTCTGGCAGAAGGTCCTTGTCATCAATCTGCTCTTTGTCTAGAAGTTTCTCAGGGCAGGAACCTTGCTTTGGCCCAAAGAACGTTCTCTGTTCCTGGTACTACTTCCCTGCTGGTATGAGATCCACCACGTCTCTGCTTACTTCTCTCTTTTACATATCAAAACAGATAGGCTATCTCATCAAGTAACTACCATTATTCGACCTCATTAACGTCATAGTGACAGGATTTCCAACAGATATGTAAAACACGTCAGATGACAAAATATAGACAATCAGTCAATACTGGGAATCACAGCCTAGCCAAGTTTACAGATCATTTTTGGAGGACACAAATAAATTCGTGACACTACCTTTGAAAATATTCCTAATACAAAGACTGACACAACTCGTATCTTGGTGGATCTGAATCATTTAGGAAGAAGCGTCAAAGAACATTTTTCCTAACATTATCCAATCTAGGTATAACACATCCACAGTGGTACCTCTACCTCTCAGATATGTGAAAATATTCTTTTTTACTAGCATGAAAATAATCTTAAGCTAAACCTCAGGGTCAGTATAACTGGAGCAGATAAGCAACTAGCTGTTATGGATTTAAGGAACTTACAATCATCTTTTTCTCCTAGAGTGCATTCATTATTTATTAAAAAAAAAAAAAAAAAAAAGCATTGATCACCAGCTACGAACCAGGCATTTTGTCCAGTGGTTTTAAAAATTAGCATCAGAGGAAATCCTTGCTATACAAGAGAATTGATAGTCCTTAGCAAAATGTAAACATTATCTAAATAGGCCAGCACATTAAACCACTTAACCACAAATGGTTTGTCAAATTACTAGACAGTCACTCGTTGGGCTACTGATCTGATGGAATGAAACTTGATATAAGTACGTGTAAGGGAGGGATAACACAGTTCAAGACATCTGTACACGGGATGATCGCTCCATAACATTTTCAGAAGACTATTGAGTACACTGTTTGGAAATATCAAAAGAAGGTAGATAAACAGGAGTAAATTCAGAAGTATAGTAGACAAAATTTTTCCAATTTGCATGAGTTATTATTCTATGACAGGAGCACTGGTGGTACAATGGGTTGGCTGTAAACCAAAAGGTCAGGAGTTTAAATCCATCAGCTGCTCTGTGGAAGTCCTATGGGATAGTTCTTCTCTGTCCTAAAGGGTCACTATGAGTTGCTATCAGGTGCACTGTAACAGGTTTATTCTATCACTAATACAGGATAGTATCTGCCTGTAAACCCTTGTAGATTTAATGTTTTCATCCAATTAAACGTATCTACTCAGAATGCTTTTTTTGGCCAGATGTGTAATGTGAACAAGAACATGGACTAATTAAAAACAATAAAAAAATGAAAAGTGAAATTTCATGAGCTTTTCCATATAATAGAAACAACAGAAAATCATATCTGTGTGATACTCTAGAATAAAAGAGGAGATTATTTGTGGCCAAATGCATCTGATTCTACGAGCCACAGCAGAACCAAGTCCCACAAGGCTTTCCCAAGAGATAGGAAGGGTTCGTACCTCCACATAACTGCACCTCAAGATATTGAGGTTGAATGTTGTTAAGATATTGATCATTGAATCATTGAACAGGTTCAATGAAAGTTAAAGCAGTCCTTATAGAAGAACTCAACAAATACATTTTCATATGATTATTTGTTTACTCTACATTCCAAGCATTAGATTATTCAAATCAATGCATTGATTAATGTATTTTTTTTTTTAAAAAAAAACCTTCCGTCACTTAAATTTTGTCTTATTGGGTCCTTGTATGATATATATAAATATAATAAAGTATCAATTTGCCACAATATGATGCAAAAGGAGAAAATAGAGTAGTTTTAATAATTAAAACAGTATTCAAAATTGCATATAACATGAAACATTAATGTACAAAAATGAATATAATTTTTCTCTTTTTGTATTTTTCTGACTTTCCACATTTGCATGATGAATAACTAATAGTTTTATTATTAGAGAGGATTATTTTGACTTAAAGATGAGTGAAGAATACGCCATCGACAAGAGCTTTGTCAAGTGTTTCCAGTCTCTCCTGACTGCGTACAACATGCTCAGAGAACCTGGAAAGTGCAGTCTCACTGCTCCTCGTAATTACCATGCAGGAACAGATCCTTTACATATATTTTCAATGCATTTTTAGGAGTTAAGCACACTTAATTGAAAGTACTACCAGTTGTCTATTCTAATGAGCTGCTGGCTAAATTGGAAAATATCAGTAGCTTGTCTGTTCTTTACTTTGAAACCTTTAAATAACTTGGAGAAAGAGAAGTAGAAACGGGACTCCAGAAACAGTTGAGCAATATCACAGTTGTGAGTTGTACCTCCTGTCTCAGTGAAGCTTTTCCTGTCGTTTCAGTAGCATGTCTTCTCAGAAGCTTGATGTTTGTTCCGATGTTTTTTGTTGTCACTTTATGGCAGTGAGTCAACTGCAACTCATAAAACACTATAGAACGGAATAGAACTGCCCCAGAGGGGGTTTTGGGGGCTGTAATCTTCGCAAAAGCAGGTTGTCAGTTCTTTTCTCCCATGGAGCTGCTAGTGGGTTTGAACTGTCCAACTACTGGCTAGCCACAGATTGCTTGACCATTGTTACCTGGACTTCTTTGTTCTCACAAGAACAGTATTATTCGAGTATGTCCACCCTCTTTGGTTTAGCATGTTATTATTCAAGAATTTAGTTTTCACTCCATTAACACTTGTTTAATTTTTTCCCTTAAAAAAGACTTTTTTTCTGTGACAGGTTGTCTTGAGATATTTACCTTAGGTTGCAAATGAAGCAATTTTTATTAACTTTCTATAATCTTTTCCAAATCATATGTCTCCAAAGAGCTATGTCTACTATAAACAAGGAATGACTGTCAATGTAATTTTCTACAAATCATCCTTAATGATGTTGATGTTTTGAAAAATAGAATGATTAGATGCAGGTTGTCCCTCCTAATCTGAGGAGAACCTGATGGTGACTAAATTCTTTATCAGTGTGGTACGTTCATTTCTCAAATTGATATAGCTAGAGAGAAAACTGAGAATAGATACTCTCCAAGCAAAAACCTCGGACTTTATATTGATATATAAGTTTGATGTTTGGTTACAAATCTACAGAAAAAGGCAAAGAAGTATGACAATACCATTTACTGAACATTCTGTTGAAGACATGAGTCTCAACTCATCATGGTAAACCAGAGGTTTAAGAGGATGGCTGGAATAAGCCTAAATGGCAAATAAAGTAAATAATAAACCAAAACAAAACCAAGTTTGTTGCCACCAAGTCAATTCAGACTCATAGTGAGCATGCAGAACAGAGTAGAACTGTCCAATAGGATTTCCAAGAAGCAAATGGTAGATTCCAACTACTGAACTTTTGGTTAGCAGACAAGTTTTTAAGTATTGTGTCACCAGGACTCTAGAGGAAGTAGCAAACTCTTTGTCCTGGAGTTGTTTCTGCCTCATAGAGGCCTTATATCTATTGCTGTCAAGGTTATTTCAATTTATAAAAAAAAAAAAAGGAAAAAACAAAAAACAAAAAAACTCAGTGCTGTCGAGTCGATGCAGACTCATTGATAGAAATCCTTTAAAAAAAAATCAAACCCAATACCATGGAGTTAACAACTCATACAGAACCTATAGGACAGAGTAGAATTGCCATATAGGATTTCCAACAAGTAGCCAATGGATTTGAACTGCCAACCTTTCAGTTAGCAACTGAATCCTAACCTTGAAACAGTGTGCCACCAAAGCTCCATAATCCCGTGAGAAAACAGAAGAAAATCTGTGATCATTGAGTTGTTTTCAACTCATAGCAACCCTATAGAACAGAGTAGAACTTCCCCATACAGTATCCAAGGAGCATCTGTAGATTTGAACCACTGACCTCTTGGTTAGTAGTCTTAGCACTTAACTGTTGACTCCATAGTGCCTCTTAATTCACTGGATCCAAGAATTGACAGAATACCAATTAAGATGTTTCAGCAGATGGATGCCGCACTGAATGAACTCACTTATCTATGCCACCTATCTGGCCAACCAGCTGGAAGAGAATCATATCTGTGCCCATTGCAAAGAGACTGATCCAGCAGAATGCAGAAACTATCAAACAATGTCATTACTATAATATTCCAGTAAACTTTGCTGAAGATAATTCAAAAATGGTTTCAGCGGTCCATCAACAAGGCAATGCCATAAGTTCAAATCACATTCAGAAGACAATGTGGAAGGAGGGATATCATTACTGATATCGGATGGATCTTGGCTGAAAACAGAGAATATCACAAAGGTATTTACTTATGTTTTATGACTATGCAAAGGAATTGGGTATGTGGATCATAATAGATTATAGATAATATTGCAAATATTAGGACTTCCAAAACACTTAACTGTATTCATAAGGAGCCTGTACATAGATCAAGAGGCTGCTGTTCAAAATGAACAAGGGGATACCACGTATCAGTAATTTAAAGTCAGGAAAGGTATGTGTCAGGGTTGTATCCTTTCACCATATTTATTCAATCTATATGCTGAGCAAATGATTTAAGGAGCTGAACTTATGAAGAAGAATGAGGCTTTAGTATTAGAGGAAGACTCGTTAACAACCTAAAAGATGACACAATTTGCTTGCTGAAAGTGAAGAGAACTTGAAAAGCTTACTAAAGAAGATCGAAGACTACAGACTTTCCATATGACCTACACTTCAACATAAAACAAAAATCCTCACAAGTGGCCAAATAAACAAAATCACTATAAATGGAGAAAAGACTGAGGTTGTCAAGGACTTCAATTTACTTGGATCCACAGTCATTACCAATGGAAGTAGCCATCAAGAAATCAAAGGACATATTGTATAGGACAAATATGCTGCAAAAAACCTCTTTTAAGTGTTAGAAAGCAAAGATGTCACTTTAAGTATTCAAATATACCTGACCTGACCCGAACCCTGATATTTTCAATCTCCTCACATGCACGCACACAAAAGCTAGACAGTGAACAGGGAAGACCAAACAAGAATTCATGCCTTTAGATTATGGTGTTAGCAGAGAGTAATTGATAATACATGGACTGCCAGAAGAAGGAGCAAATCTGTCTTGGAAGAACTATAGAATGCTACTTAGAAACAAGAATGGCAAGACTTTCCTTCATATGCTTTGGACATATTATCCAGAGGGAACAGTCTCTGGAGAAGGACAGTATCCTTGGTAAAGCTGAAGGACAGTAAAGAAGAAGACACCCATCAGTGAGACAGATTGACACAGTGGCTGAAACAATGGGCTGACACACGCAAATGACTGTGAGGCTGATGTGATGCAGGGCCAGCCAGAGTTTCATTCTATTGCACCTAAGGTCAGTATAAACTGAAACTGACTTGACAGCACTGAAAACAATTCGCTGAAAACTGTCTCGTGAGGCAGAAGGAAATGAAAATTCATCTCCATTCTCATGGCCTGAATTTAGTCCCGAATAACATATGTAGCAATTTGGCTGGGCCATGATTCCCAGCATTGTGTGATTGCTCTCCGCTCTGTGATTTTCCGGTGATGTAAATCCTAAACTCTGCCTGTGGTTAATAGACTGGATTATGTTAAAGTGGATTAGGGCGCAACGGTAGCACCCTCCTTGCTCCAATGCAGAGAGTTTCCCTGAAGTATGGCTTGCACCACCTTTTATCCTGTAAGAGATCAAAGGAAAGGGAAACAAGCAGAGAGCTGAGGACCTCACACCATCAAGGAAGCAGCATCGAGAGCCCAGCACAACCTTTGAACCTGAGGTTCTTGGGTCAAGATGCTTTCAGACCAAAGAAACAACATAAGGACTCCCCTCCATAGCCAAAAGAGAGAGTGTTCCCTGGAGCTGACACCCTAACTTCAGACTTCTAGCCTACTGGACTATATAAGAATAAACTTTTCTTTTTTAAGGCCATCTACTTGTAGTGTTTCTGTTGGAGCAGTACCAGGTGACTGAGTCATCCAGTAATCTCCTCTTTGTTATATTATTTGGTAAAATGAGACTATAGTAAGTTTGATTTAGATGGGATGATGAGATACTTTTTTTTTAAATAATGCTTAAGTGTAGACTGTGTAGGAGTCTAAGTAAGTTGTATCCTTTAAAGATGATGTCTGTTATTTTCACAAAGCTCTACTTCTTGTAATGGGAAGAGTACTGGCCTAAGAGAACATGACAATGGGGCATCTATCTTGGGAATGTTCTAGTTGCATGTAATTTTGAATATTTATGGCACTGGGTTTAAGCCTCTGTAGGGCAAAACATTCTTAGACCATTATTTTGACTCACGCATTATGAAGTACAATAGAAATGATGTACATGGAAATGTTTAGGATATAGCAAATATTCAAAATATTATTAAAATAACTTTTTGGCAAGCCTGATAGGCATTACTAAACAAAATAAATGTACTATACAATCAAGAGGTTCTCTAAAAATATGTATCTAAAATTGGCCCAAATTATCATCTGTGCAAGACAAGTTGCATCCTCTCTGTCAATCTTCTCATTATTACATTGGATGTATTCTAAAATCACTGCATTAATTAAAACCAAAAACTTGACACAGAAAGAAGGCCTCTAAAGGTAGAAGCATATGTTGTCATCACACAGAATGGTATTCTTAGTGGTAGCAGGGCACTTGGCTTGGCTGGCAAGAATGATATTACCCAGGAAAATTGTCTGCAAATATGTTTTGTAGGATTATAGCACGATCTTCAAAGGAAAATCTTTTTTCTTAACATTTTTAGAATTCTCATAGAATTTAGTAGTAGTGTTAGCTTTTCTCAAGTACTTCATTCTCTTGAATTAGATTCTTCATATGTATCTCTCCCACTGGACGTGAATTGTAAATTTTCTTTAATACTAGATACAATATGTTCAAAATATTGTGAAACAGCAAATCTTCCATGTTGGCAAGCTTATTATTTGGGAAAACAAGAATCTATGTGTTCATGTGTAGACCTTTTCTCAATACAAAGATAATATTCATCAGGTTTATCTCTTGCCTTATGAAGAATAATTCCGAGAAGAAAAACCTCATGAGTGACTACGGATGAGTCATTTCTAGTCACTCTGATGACTGCAGTAACCAAGATAAGATTTTAGAATTGAGTACTACCTGAAATGAAAGCAGCTGTGAAAATAGTGGGGACTGAAAAATTGAGTCATTTTAGTTTTTATCTATGAACTTAGTAAAGCACAACTTGAGAAATAGGTGAATTCTTCAACTTTATGTGACCTCACAGAGTCCAACTTTGAAGCTCATTTTCTCTCTTTCTTTGTCTTATGTTTACAGTATTTTTCAATACTGTTTTTATTTCCTACTTTCTTGTGTCAAATAAGATCACCCATCTTACCAGCTCTCAATAAGTTGATGAGGATAATAGACTCAAGTCCCATTGCCATAGATGTGGTGTAAAATAACCAAAAATCTAGGGATGCTGTCTAAACACAGAAATGGGTGTGATAACTCCCCCTCTGAACTGCAAATTCTGATATATTGTAGTTGAGAATCACTGGAGACATAAACTAATTAGCCAACTGACAAAAAAGGTTTCAGGTTTTTGATACAAGGTGTAGTGACACCTAAGCAATAGACCTGTCCTATGGTGTTTTACAATATGTCACGATGATATCAGAAAACATATGGAAAGCTCTTTAGATGATCTGTTACATCGCCTTATACCCTGGGTTCATGAGGAATGTAAATAGCTGCTGATCAATTTGAATTAGTGTAACTGTTGGCAGACAGTTGCAAATAACAAGAATAGTATATTCAGACCAGCTTATTTATAAATACAGTAGGATAGAGGAGATGGTATCAAAATTAATTGTGACACAGAAAATTCAGGGTTAAGGCTCTAGGGCATCTGTCTACCTTGCACTTGACCTAAATGAGGTTTGAGTAGATTGGGATGTAGCAAAAGGCTTGTGGCAGAAATTCACATTGAACAACCCTAGAAGATTACAAAATGCAATGAGGAGTCAAGGTGATAAGGATTCTCAGGCATTATACCTAGGAAGGAACTGCAGTGACGCAGTGTTTAAGTTAGCTTGGCTGCTAACCAAAAAGATAGTAGTTTGAATCTACCAGCTGTTCCTTGGAAAACCTATGAGGTAATTCTACTCTGTCCTATAGAGTCAATTTAAGTCAGAACAACTTGATGGCATTGAATTTAATTTTTGGTTTTACGTTTATGTTCTTGCAAATTTTCTTTAATATTCAATAAAATGCATTAAAATATTGTGAAACAGAAAATGCTCAGTTTCAGAAAGGTTATTATTTAGAAAAACATGAATTTGCATTTTTGTGTGTAGGCCTTTTTTCAGTACAAAGATAAAAACTCCGGTTATTGACAAGCATGTTATCAGTCAAACATTACACACTGGTTGTCATTAACTTTTTTTATTGAAAGTGATTTGAAATGTGATGCTTTCTTTACCCAGAATTATGCCTGTATTAGTGTTGAACCATTGATTTCAGAAGTGGGCAACACAATTAATACATAACAATTTTGTCATGATCACATTGCACAACTCCAGAGGGCACTATTAACGTTGTATTCTTTATAGTAAATATGAAATACACTTACTATATATTTTATCTATGAAGGAAAAGTAATTATTTCTTAGCATAAACCACTGCAATGTATTCAAACACTCAATTATACAATCATCTCTCTTTGAAGGCTTTTAAACATAGATTGGTCACGTACTCATCTTTACGAAAAATGATTTAAAACAAGTCTCAGTGGGTAAATGCCGTCATGGAGCAGTAGAAGAAAATGGAAGCCATCAATGGAAAGAAAAAACAAAGATAGACTTAATGACTTAAATATATTTTGTGAGATACTGTATTTAAGTATTCAATCTTCTATTCTTCAGAAAAGGAAGTCACACTTTCTTTTATTAGTTCTATCACTTATGTAAAACTGGCCCTAACACTTGCAATTGTATATGATGTTCTCATACTCCTTTTCAGTTTTGGGTTTTTTTTTCCCCCTGCTTCTTTCTTACTGTTCAGGGCCTTAACCCTTTTTGTCCCTGATGACACTATCATCACCAGAAACATGGTGAGAAAGAATAGAACATGAGAAGGCTGTGAGACGAAGGGTGTAACGTGCTGTCCCCTGTTTTCATCAGTCCTTGAACAAAGACTCCCGGGCAGGACAAAGTCAATGTGAGAAAAAGTTCAACACTAGAGATGTTTAACTATCAGGTTTTTGTCATAGGTAACTCCACAAAACAGACCTATAAAGCTTCCCGATTCCCCAAGACCCTGGAGAGAGCCAAGAAAATTGGTCTCAGTGTTTCTTGTTATCATTCCAGTAGTACTATCTTGGGAAGAGTGTATTTCCAAGAAAGTATGTTCAGTTCTGGAAATGCTAATGGGTTGGCAAGATTCCCCCAAGTCTTTCTAGCTTGAGGCAAAGAATGAGGGCAGAGTGCAGCAAGTTACTGGGAACACTTGTGTTTCCTAAATCCTACAAATTGCTTGCCTACTAATCCCTAGTGCTGTGCTTTTCAGAGAAACAAGTTCCATTCCTGGGAATTTGAAATTGCTTTAATGGTTAATGTGGTGCTCAGGTCAGGCTGGTACCTGTATGTGTGCTAAATCTCACATGCATGCTCACCTAAAATAAAACATGTTTGCTTTTTCCTACCAGTAAAGAGGAAGTAGATTGAGGTTCAAGTTTATTTAGGGAGGCGATCATGCTGAGAGGCAAATGAATGGCCACGGTGGGGAATTTATTTCTCCTGCTGAAAAAGCAAAGGCTAATAATAATTGAGGCTGATTTGCAAAATGCACAGCTTTACAATAATCATATGATACCTAGTAATTTTGAAATTGAGGTAAAAAAAAGGAAGCACTTCAGAAGCCGGAATTATGAAAATCAAGAAGTTGCTTAAAATATTTGAGGGTGTGCTTAGAGAATCAAATGCCATATGTTTTATTTGCTTCTGAAGAGAGATCATATTTTCTTTGGAACAAATTGCACACACAGGTGTTTGATATGGGGTTTATAAGCTATCAAGAGGAGCCAGAATGTTTGGAGTTGTAGTGGGAGGTGTTAATTTGGGGATGGTGGTTATGGGAGGGGGGGATGGAGAGAACAGAATGAGTAGGGGGAGGAAGTAAGTTTCTCAGCCATATTTGCAAACCAGATAGAATTGTTAGAATTAGAAATTACCACCTGAGTATAAACCCACCCTGATTTAGACATTCAGGTTAGAATCTATTTATCAACTGCTTTGCTGATAAGTCACTGGTATAAGAAAAAAAGGATAAAATAATAAAATGAACACACAGATTTGCTTATTCTGTGTCTGTTTCCCCCTTGCATGCGGGAACTACGAATGAAGTGAGGTTAATAACTGCTTCTGTCAGTCACAGGTTCCAATGGAAATAAGTGTCACTCACGTTATTGACGGGAAAACAGAGATTGCAGCGACTGTGTCCTCAATAACACAGAAAACTTTCCGTGTGGTCAAGCCCTTTCTTTTATCTAAGTCACCAGTGTCATAACCTCTCCAGGAGAAGTATAAAGGGTTTTTGCAATGGAGTCTATAATGAAACATTACTAGTGCAACCGGAAACAGGTTCATAGCATAGTGTAGACAGGTTGACATTCCAGAGTCAGAACTTCAGCATATCACCACCACCACCAAGAAACAATTACAAAAACCAAAACCAGTTTGACTACAGTCTGCATATTTTATGATACTATAGTGATTTCTCTTACTCATATACAAATTGTCATGATTTGGTCTATGTTATACCTAAACCTCCTAATAGAAAGACTGAATTTAGCTGTACTTGATAATACAGCTTACGAGTAGACTGTACTGGATTGCAGAATGATCCTTTTCTGGGGAGGTTCTCAGCAGATTGATACAGTCTTTGTCTCTTTAATCTCCTTTTAGTCTCTGTTCTAACTGGGGAGATGTTTCAGAAACAAAAATATTTAGGTCAAAAACACAATTTTTTACATATTACGAAAGCATGTTTAATGAATGCATTTAAAACAGTTTATTATTTACATCAAATTATTTACATCAAAGAGAAAAACTAACTGTTAATGTTAATTAATACCCTTAATTCTAACACAGATTATTTTTGAAGCCCTGAATTCAGATTCCTTGAATATCTGTTATTTACTTTTGAATAAATGTTAAATCATTAAACTAACCTCTACTTGTGCTGTGTTTTTTTGAAACTAAATACAAAGACTTATTTTTTTATGAAAGATTAATTTCTTGTTAACTTTTTAAGCAATAATAAGTGAACATTAGAATATTGCTGAAAAATTTGTTGGAGTGATCCACCAAAGGAAAAAATAGGACTTTTCCTGGACTGTGACTTGCCCTTTATGTTACAGAAGCTCGACATGAGAATAAACTTATCTTTGTGAATTCAATGTTATGTTTACTGGTAGTTTTTCAGGGGAACACTCACCATTGGCTGGAATTAACTGAAAATGCTGTTTTCTGAAACACAATTTGACTTGTGTTTTGTCCATTTTTGATAGGCTATTTCTACTAGTTCTAGAAATCAAATGAATTAAAAGGAGCTAAGGAAAATAACATGCTAATGTGGACAAAAGTTACTAGTGATATTTGAATCTCGAGTAAAACTGAAACTAGTTACCGGTGAAATTTCACTCTTAAAAAAACCTGAAACTACAGTAGTTCTTTTTGTTCTGATTAAAATTGCTTGAAAATGTGTGTGGAGCTAGAACAAGGGGATTGGACTGTAGTAATCTGCTACTGGTAAGATCCCAAACTGGATGACTCAATAGTGTATAACCAGCCCAATCTGTAGCAATTTTACAAACATAAGGGCTGCTGATAATTATGGCATATACGACTCAATAATGAAAAGAGAAGTTTCAATACAACAATTTCATCATTTTCCCTTTGTAATTATTTTTGCTTTCTTCCAGCATTTTATTTACCCCATTGTCAGTGTACCCTTTCTCAGATTTGTGACTTTATTCACAAGATTTTAAAACATAGTTAAACAGATAAGAGAACAAATGGCTGCACCTGGACAATCTGGAGATGTTAAACAATCAGAAAATAAGAGGTACATCAAAGATGTGGAAAGACCCTTTTTCCTTTTTTCTTCACCTACAGGATCTTTTATTTGTGAATAATTGACCTAAGATCATACTGAGTTACTAGCTTGTTCACTATAATTTTTTTTTTTAAACCCGTTTAGCTGTGATGGATTTGGAGGTGAGGAAACTAAGCTGAAATAGGCTCTTGTAGATCATCAACAATAATAAGCATGCTTACTTTATTCACTTGTATCAGTTTGCTATTTTCTTTTTAAATTTTAACTACTGGTAATGGAAATCTTAAATATGGACCATTAGGATACCGATGCAATCCCTGGGTGGTACAAATGGTTAAGGTACTCAGTTGCTAACTGAAGGATATGTTCAAGTCCACCCAGAGACTCCTTGAAAGGTAAGTCTGTTGGTCAGCTTTAGAGAAATCAGCCATTGAAAAGCCTGGGCTGCACAGTTCTAACCTGACACACACGGGGTAATCATGAATATAAACTGACTTGAAGATTAAATATGTATATTTAATTTTCATGTGGCCTATATGTTTCTTAAATTTTGTACTCAGTGGAGTTAGCTCCTGCCTTTTTTATTTGCATTGTGACTTTGCTTTTTAAGAAAATGGTCTAGTGACTTAAAAGATAGAATCTGATTACTTAGTTTGGTTTCATAAAATGATTATATGCTATTATATAGCTATGTTCAAACTTTAGGGTGTATTTCAAAGAGAGAAGTACAGCTCAAGAACTCTTCGAAAAGATCATAACTGATGTTTTGATGGCCTGGGGGATCCCGTGGGAGCATCGCCCCTAGACCTGCTGCTGCCCCTGTCCAGAAAACACTACTGAGATGAACTCTTTGGACAAAATGGACTGGCTCCAGGACACAGTGTGACCATATGGTGTGTGTAGTTATGTTTCTATGCATTTGTAGGATGCTGCCCTACTAGTCTCTTTCTAGATGGGAGAGGAGAGACTGGAAACAAGGGGACAGGAGATTGTTAAGAGGATAGTACAGAATGAAAAGGAGATGGGTGCTGTCACCGGGCAAGGAGAGCAGTAGGAACTGCAGATAGATGGGAATGCAAATTTAATACGGATTATATACTTTCACTTAATCACAATTAAAAAAAGAAGCGAGACGGGAAAATGATGGATGTCTTTATTATTTTCCCTTTGCTTGTAATAACATTTTCTGGCAACTGATTAATTATAAAAATAAAGTTTGTATTTAGATTACATACTAGGATATTACATCATAAGTGACCTCTTAGTCATGAGTGGGATGTTAACTCTGATAGTTACTTTTCACAGGTAAAACATATTTTGTTCTATTTGAGGTCAAGTCATATCATTTTCAGTCATTATCCAGGTAAAGCTCTCAAAGAGTAACTGATAATTAGGCTAATTAGACCTAAAGGCATTAATATTTCCTCAAAGAGTATCATTTCCAATTGTGTGGGTTTAAGCCAGAAGAGCGGAAACCAGACCAATATGGAGCCAAGTTTGGGTGACTCAGTGTAACAACACTGAGACGTGATGGTGTTGGCATGTTGACATCATCACTCCCTCGGGACCAATCTTTGGAGTGCAGGTGGTGAGACTAGACTGATGTCACAGGAAATTAGCGCTCCGTAGAAGCCAGCTTTCTCAGGGACTAGATGAACTGCTTTCCTGCCTAGTCTCATCATTAAGTTGAAGAATCTACGCAAGTAGTATTTCACTATTAAGGTCAGCAAGTTAGGTAACTTAAGACCACATCACCTACTTGACCATGAAAGCATCTATTCAGTTCTTAATTAAAACTTCAAAGACCAGTTGGACCAACATCCCATGGAAGAGCCAGTCAGTGTCTGCTAATTGCTGTTATAGTTTTGGCAATCATTCAGTGGAAAAATTTTCTTCCCACCTTCCTTCCCTTTCCTCCCTTCTTCCCCTCTTCGCTTCCTTTCCTCCCTTCTTCCCCTCTTCGCTTCCTTTCCTCTGTTCTTTTATTTCCTTTTCCTTCTTGGCAATGTAAACAATGTATTTGTTTTCTAGTATTTTGACTATGTATCAAGCTTGAAGGGTATATACTGGTTAGATATAGAAGGTATTGTATAAATCACAGTTCTCAAGGTAATTTCCCATTCATGCAACCTGGTCTTGTTTGGTAAATATTACAGTTCTGCAGTTAAACATGTTTAATTTCACAAAAATAAAATTCTAAATATCTGATGATTTTAAAATATACATCCTAAAACAAAACAAAGTCTGTAGCTGTCTTTAAGATTCAGTCTGAACTGTTGGTTGAGAGTTGTTAAAATGGTTTCAGAACTAATTTAACTGAAGTTGTTATGTGACACAATATCATTAAAGATTTAAACCTAATCCAAACTTGATTTAAGGCATGCCCAGTTGGTAGATTCTGATCCCTTCCTAGACATCTGATTATCTGAAGTCTCCGTATATTTACATGTTTTCTAAATATAAATGCTAAATGCATGAAGAGAGTAAGAATTTAAAACCAAAATAAAGAATGAACAACATAATCTATTAATATGAATCACTCACTTTTTAGTAATTACTCCTGGGTTTTCAAGAAGTTATAATGATTCATATACAGTGAACAAACTGAAACTGAGTCCTTTGCTGCAAACAACATACATGCTGAGGGCAATACTTTGTTTAGTGAAAAGTAGAGGGGATGCTATGTAGGGTCTAGTTCATCCTGAGTTGGGTAGGATATCAGTGATTCGATAAATTGAATATTGAAAATCTGATAGTAGTCACCAATTGAAAGGCAGACAATTTCCCTTTTACAGTTGCTCATTACAATGCCACCCACCACTCATCATACAAGGCTCCATAAGTAAATGTTCTTCCACTTGGATGGCCTTCCAAGGGCCTCGCAAATGACAGATGGCTTGGTTAATTACAAAATTAAACTTTGTGCTATTGAGACATGATTTCAAGTGAATAATATTTTCCAGACAGAGTTTAAAAAGTAGCTTGCGGTTGAGTAGCCTTTTGCCCAAAAAAGGGAACCAGGTCTCTGTGACTACCTTCTACATTCGGAAAACATGAGAGGAGAGGATGTTAACTTGACTACCCGAGGAACTTAGTTCCAGTAACCTTATCGGGGTCTGACAGAGTGACCCCACCCTAGGGGTTGTGAAAGAAGGACTGTTGAAATAGCACCTGGCATTTCATGCTGATCTCCTGTAACACTTGCTGATTCACTGACCACAGTGAGGGGAAAGTACACTGGATGTTCAACTGGCCTTCCTGGGTGAGTCCTGCTGGTAAACACGGACTCATGTGAGAAATCACAGGTCTCAGCCTTCACAGGCAGAAACTTTGATTTTTTTTTTTAAGTGTAGGTAAAGCAAAATGTTTTTTTTTTTTTTTTTTTTTTTTTAATCCTGAAATTCACAAAGATTAAAACTAGAAATGAAGACTATAGGAAAAGGGATATCTTTATAACCATGGACACTTTATGTGGTTTAGGTATTTCTTACTGACAAGTGGTTGAAAAAAATCAGTATCCACCGTGATCACAAGTCTGAATTTTAGTGAGTAGATGTTCTCCAGATGATTTGGGAAGTCTGTGTTTGACTACGTGATGCAGAGCTTGGCTGCTAACCAAAGGATTGAAAGTCAGTCCTTGGAAACCCTATGTGATACTTCTACTCTGTCCTGTAGAGGCACTGTGAGTTTATGACAATAAGTTTAGGTTTCTTTTTTTTATGCTTGACTAACTTGAATGAGCTAAATAAAGACTGATGCTTAAGCCACTTGTGAAATTTTAATTTTAGAAATATGATTTGATTTAGAAAGCAGTGTCAAGCAAGAATTACTTAGATCTTTAATAAGTTAGAAAATTGCTAGTGCATGAAATGATCTACAAGATTTTGTTTTCACTTGTTCTTATGTATATTTTTGAAGAAATAGCTACAGCTATTTGGAAACCTTGCGAGTATAGTGGTTAAGAGGTATGGCTGCTAATGAAAAAGTGGCCAGTTCAAACCAGCCAGGCACTCCTTGGAAACTCTGGGGGCAGTTCTACTCTGTCCTATAGGGTTTCTATGAGTTAAAATTGTCTCAATGACAGTGAGTTTTGATTATACATGTAAACATACAAATATGTAAATGGAAACTCTGGTGCGGTATTAGTTAAGTGCTATAGCTATTATCCAGAAGGTCAGCAGTTCACATCTATCAGGTGCTCCTTGGAAGTTCTATGGAACAGTTCTACTCTGTCCTATAGGGTCACTATGAGTTGGAAGTGACTCAAAAGCGACAGTTAATACATGTGCATATATATATATGTAAATAATAGATTTACAGAGGGATGGGTCATCACTGGACTATGCTTTTTATTCATGAAATTAAAAGAAAGATAATAATTTAAGTTTCTCTTCAGTATACTGATCACTTCTTTTACTAAGTCAAAAGAGTATGACAGCTGGTGATAAACACTGTCATCAAGAAAACATCCATACAAGTATCCCATGATGAAAACTCTTCTGCCTAGTTCCCTTAATTATGTCTTGAATATTTTATAGAAATATTAGTTTCATAATGGTACTAATCATGTATTTCGTAATGTGCATCACTACAGGAGGAATCCTAGATGACTCAAATAACCAATTGTTAACTACTACCCAAAAGACTGGCAATTTGAACTCAGCCAAATGTGGGAAGAAAGCTGGCCTTCTGCTTCCAAGACATTATAGACTTGAAAACCCTATAGAGTGTGCTTCTACTCTGAGTCACATGTGGTTGTTATGAGCCACAATCAACTGAATGACAACAAGTTTGTTTTTTTAATAGCACTGCAGGAAATTTATCATATATTCAAGGGAAAAAATTAAATCAATGAATTACAAAACACATATTTTGGAATAGTAACATAAAAATTTAAATCAGCAAGTATTTCCTTTTCCTGTTTGCACAATGATTATTAGGTAGGGCTGGGCTGCTAACCAAATGTTAGTTGTTGGAAACTACCAGTTTCCTTGGGAGAAAAGTCCTAGTGATTTGCTCCTAAAAAGATTATAGTCTAGGAAACCCATGGGGGCAGTGGTTCTCTGTCACATTTGGTCTTTAGGAGTTGAATTGACTCAGCAGAACATATAACTCATTGTCGTGCCATCAGTTCTAACTCATAGCGACTCTATAGAGCACAGTAGAACTACCCCATAGGGTCTCCAAGGAGCAGCTAGTGAATTCAAATTGCCAACTTTTTGGTTAGTGACTTAGCTCTTAACCACAATGCCATGAGGGTCCCATATAGCTATAGATAGGTTGACAGCTTGATAGATCAGTTGATAGGTCAACAGACAGACAGACAGGTAGGTAGGTAGGTAGACGGACAGACAAAGAAGTAAGTATAATAGATACTGTCTTCAAAGTACTGTTTGGTTAATAGAACCAACAAGTTATGTATGGCCAAGCCAGCCAAGTGTCATTGAGTCAGATCCGACTCATGGCAACCCTATGTCCTCAGTAAATTTAAAAAATGATAACAATTAATTCACTTTATTTTTAATGGTGGTAGCACAGACTTTGGTCCCAGGACTGAGAGTTGAAATAAATGAGTTGTAAAATTTGTTACAAGATCGTGAGAAAGGTACAGAAACAATTATTTCCATGATGAGGATATTTCTATGAGCTAGTGGGAAGCTGTACGAGAAAAGCGGGATTGTCATTTGTGGCTCACACACCTCTTATATACTCTGTACTTCTTTATAACATTCACCTTAATGAAAATTCAAGGGTAAAACATAAGAAGCGAAATCTCAAGAAATTGTGAAACTGTTAAAAGGCACACAGAAGGATAGTCATCAATTTGTGAAGAATTTCTTTATGGTTCAATGTATTTTTTATTTTTTAAGTCGACTTCGTTGAAGTATAATACATATATCACACACCCACTGTAAGCGTATTGAAAAATGTATGCACCTATGTAACCATGTAACCTCCAGCATAATCAATATAGAATCTTCTCACCAACCCTAAATACCTTTCCAATCGCCCTAAAATACCCCTTCTACAACAGACCCAAGAGTACACTAATAGGACAGAAAGTTATTGTATTTATTTGCTTCGTCCGGAATTTTGTATTAACTGCAATGTTACGGTTACATGCCTCTTAGAGTCTGGCTAATCTCACTCAGCCTTAAATCGAACCCAGTGCTAGTGAGTCGGTTCTGACTCACAGTGACTCTTGAGACAGGGTAGAGCTGCCCCCACAGAACTTCCCAGGAGCACCCGGCAGTTTTAAACTGCCAACCTTTTGGTCAGCCGATGCAGCACTTAACTACCATGCCACCAGAGTTTCATCATTAGGGTTTTGAAATTCACTCATGTATTTCATATGTTAGTAAGTTTTGCTGTTTGTTTTTTCACTAAGTTGCAGTAAACTCCATTTTATTACATCTGTGATGTACTGTTCTGATCATTTATTGGTGGACATTTGAATGACACCCAGCTGTTAACTGTTGCAAGCAATGCTTCTTTAAATATTTGTTGTTAAGTTTTGATGTGAATAGATGCTTTTGTTTATTTGAAGCAAATACACCTTTACCTTTAGCATCTTTGTGCTTTTATTTTAGACTATCCCTTACAAATTCCATAGAGTTGTTGATTTTTTTTATTTCTAACTGAAAACCTTGTCTTTTTAGATTCATGTTACTGACATATTTATTCTTATAATTTTGTTTAGAACTTTTTATAATTTTAAATTTTGCTTGACATATATATTTTCTATCTCTGATCTCCATTTGAACGTTTTAAGACACTCTCCCCTCCATTATCCCATTCTCTTTTTGTCTATGCTATTTTAGAAATCACACATTTCATTTTCTTCATGGTTCCTCTAGAAAATTTTAACACCTGAATTCAGCTGAACGATCATTTTGTTACTGTGTGCCTTCGATTCTCAGTGTGATCCTGTATGACAGACTAGAACTGCCTCACGGAGCTTCCTATACTCTAATCACCACCTGAGCAGATCAGCCAGTCTCTTCTCCTGAAAAGCCTGTGGTAGGTTGGAACCACCAACCTTTTGGTTTTTAACCCTTGCACCACCAGGGTGCCTCATACAAATTCTACAGATTCTATTTTACCCTCATCTCTAATAGTACTGGTGCTTTATAATTACTTTTTAATTATCCCTACTGTCTTTTACCCATATATGACTTAATTCTTTTGATTTTAACTTTAAAGAAAGTTAAAAAAAAAAAAAAGTCATAAAAAACCATTGCCATGGAGTTTATTCCAACTCAGCCTTACAGGACAGAGTAGAACTGCCCCATAGGCCTAGTTTCCAAGGAGTAGATGGTGGATTTACACTGCTAGCCTTTCAACAGCAGCGAAGCTCTTAACCACTGCACCATTTAGTATTATCACACAATGCAAAATGTACTGTGATGTTAGCTTTCCATGACTTGCAACTTCTCTTATTTTTCTTCTAAAGTCAGTATCTTTCTTGTTTTTAGCTGGGCTACATGAAATGGGTTCGTATAAACAGTGAGAGACAGACATTCAGGACTCAAAAAGCATGCATTTGAAATTGAAGACAGTTTAATATTCAAAAATATTAATATTCTTTTTACCGCTCCAAAATCAGTAGTAGACATTTGCTATTCAAATGGAAAGGTGACAGTAAAATATAAAGTATTTTCAACATGAACTAAAATTATGTTAAATACAGTTGATAAGAAAGAGTTAGAATCATCTTTCTATCATAAATAAGTTTAATATCAGAAATCTTCACATAAAAAGCATTTAAAAATTCAGTAAACAATTACTGAAATATTTGTTTACCCCAAACATAAAATATCCATACTAAAAATCAAGATCTGATTTAAACATAATCCAGTTATGCTTAACATAAGATAATTATCTGTGCTTTATTTTCCAAAATTAGCATGATTAATTCATTGCTTTCTATTTGTAGCCCTCTATTGTCTTTGCTTTATTATTGAAACTACAACTATGTACCAATATATTCATTAAGTTTACAATCAGCAAAATATTTTACAACTTTGGACAAAATACTGTTAAATGCAATTGCATCTGGAATCTGCTTCTTTGCCTTCTGGGCAAGGAGTCTTTTTATCCCTTTTCTATTCTAAGTGACTTAAATATAAATTCTATTAAGTGTGGGAAAGTGGAAGTGCTTTTTCCACAGCATACTTTAAGTGGCATGAGACAGGATACAGACAGCTCTTTCATTCGTCATCTTCAATAAGATCAGATAAGAAAGAGTTTATGAATCAACTGCATGCTAAACTCATTAACTTGTTTTCCAAGTAAAGTATCAGCTAGGCTTTGAAGTTTCCAACTGTTGGCAAAATAAGAAAAGGTGCATACTGTAGTTTTTCTATCAGCTGTAATTGTTTTGTGATTTATTTAAATCTACACATAAAGAGAAAGATATTACAAAACCCCCATACATACTTTTGGAAATGTTCTTGTTATGTGTTACCAAGTTTATTCTGACTCACAGAAACCCGATAAAGAACAGAAGGAAACACTGCCTGGTCCTCAACCACGCTTGCAATGGTTGTCATGCTTGATTCCATTGTTGCAGCTACTGTGTGGGTCCACACTGTTGAGGGTCTTCCTCTTTTTCACTGACCCTCTTTTCTACCAAGCATGCTGTCCTTCTTCAGAGACTGATCCCTCTGGACAGCATGTCCAAAGTATGTAACACATGGTCTCACCATCCTTGCTTCTAGGCAGCACCCTCACTGTACTTGTTCAAAGACGGATCTGTTCATTCTTTTGGAAGTGCATGATATATTCACTATTCTTCTTCAGCACACAATTCAAAGGGATTAATTCTTCTGCCTTCCTTACTCACTGTACAGCTTTCTCATGTGTAGAATGAGATTGAAAATACCATGTCTTGGGTCAGAAACACTGGAGTCTTCAAGATGACAACTTTGCTTTTCAACACTTTAAAGCCATCTTCTGCAGCAGATTTGCCAAACGCAATGTGTCTTGATTTCTTGGCTGCTGCTTACACCGGCATTGGTTGTGGATTCCAGTAAAATGAAATCCTTGACAAGCTCAATCTTCCCTCTATCTATTTTGATGTCACTTACTGGTCCAGTTGTGAATATTTGTGTTTTCTTGATGTTTAGGTGTGAGCCATACTGAAGGCTGTGGTCTCAGATCTTCATCAATAAATGTATCAAATCATCTTCACTGTCAGCAAACCAAGTGTGTCGTCTGTAGAATGCAGATTGTTAATAAGTCTTCCTCTAATCCTGATACCTGTTCTTTTTCACGTAGTCCAGTTTCTCAAATTATTTGCTTAGTATATAGATTAAGTATGGTGAAAGAATAAAACCTGACACAAACCTTCCCTAACTTTAAAGTATGCAATGTTCTCTTGTTCTGTTTGGATAGTATCTGGAGGATAACTGCCTCTTAATCCATGTACAGATTCATCATGAACACAATTCAGTGTTCTGGATTTCCCATTCTCCACATTATCCACCACTATTGTGATCCACATAATCAAAGGCCTCTGCATGCTCAGTAAAACTCAGGCAAATATCTTTCTGATATTCTCTGCTTTCAGCTAGGATCTATCTGACATCAGCAATGGTGTCCTTCACTCCACATTCTCTTCTGCCATTTGTTGTCAATATATTGCTGCAAATGCTTTTGAATTCTTTCCAGCAAAATTTTACTTGTGTGTGATGTTAGTGACATTGTTTGATAATCTCCTCATAAAGTCAGATCATCTTTCTTGGGAAGAAATATGGATGCCTTGCAGTCAGTTGGCCATAGTTTCTTGGCACAGACAAATGAGCACTTCCAGTGCTATATCCCTTTGTTGACACAAAACAATAAAAAACAAACCCACTGCCATTGATTTAATTCTAACTCCTAGTGACCTTATAGGACAGAGTAGAACTGCCCCATAGTTTCCAAGAGGTCCCTGGTGGATTTTAACTGCCATCTTTTGGTTAGCAACTGTATCACTTAATTGCTACCCCACCAGGGTTTCCTTATTGAAACAATGCAATATCTTATCAACTCCTGGAAACTTGTTATCTTCCAATGCCCATAGGGCAGCTTGTACCTTTCTTCAGTAATATGAGTGTTTGATCATATGCCACTTCTTGAAAGAATTGAACGTCAACCAATTCTTTTTGGTATACTGACTCCATGTATTCCCTCCATCTATTCTGATGTTTCCTTCATCATTTAATATTTTCTTCATACAATATTTTTCTATTGCAAATCTAGGCTTGATTATTTTTCTTCAGTCCTTTCAGCTTGAGAAATACTGAGAACATTTTTCCACTTAGTTTTCTAAGTCAAGCTCTTTGCCCATGTCATTGTAATATTTACTTTGCCTTATTAAGCTGCCCTTTGAAATCTTGTGTAGAGTTCTTTGAATTAATCATTTCTTTTCTTTTTTTTTTTTTTTTTTTTTACTTTCTTTTGCTTTTGTTTAGCTACTTAATATTCAGGAGCAAGTTTTAGAGTCCCTTCTAACATCTAGTTTGGTCTTTTCTTTCCTGTCTTTTTAATGACCTCTTGCTTTCTTTATGTAAGGTGTCTTGGATATCATTCCACGAATCATTTCATCTTCTCTTATAACTATTCAGTGTTTCAAATCTATTATTGCGAGGGTCTCTAAATTCATATGGGATATGCTCAAAGTCATAATTTGACTCTTGCGGACTTGTTCTAATTTTCTTCAGTTTCAGTTTGAAATGCATGAGCAATTGCTGGTCTGTGACACAGTTGGCCCCTGGTCCTATTCTGACTGATGATATTGTGCTTTTCCATTTGTTGCTTTCCACAGATGCAGCTGATTTGATTCTTGTGTATTCCATCTGGTGAAGTCCATGTGTACAGTCACCATTTATGTTGGTGAAAAAGGGTATTTGCAATGAGGAAGTCATTAGTCTTGAAAAATTCTTTCACACAATCTGTGGCATCATTTGTATCACCAAGATCACTTTTTTCAGCTACCAATCCTTCTTCTGAGTCTCCAACTTTTGATTCCATTACCAGTAATTATCAGTGCCTCTTGGTTGCATGATCAATCAATTTCAGATTGCAGAAACTGGTAAAAAATCTTCAATGTCTTTATCTTTAGCCTTAGTGGTTGGTAGGCATATCTGACTAATAGTTGTATTCAGTGGTCTTCCTCGTAGGTGTATGGATATTATCCTATCACTGTCAGTATTGTACTTCAGGAAAGATCTTGAAATATTCTTCCCGATGATAAATGCAATGCCATTTCTCTTTAAGTTGTCATTCTCAGCATAGTAGCCCATATGATTGATTCAGAAGGGCAAATGTCAGTCCATTTCAGCTCACTAATGCCTAGGATATCAATGTTTACATCTTCCATTTTATTTTTGGTGATTCAAACTTCCCTAGAATCATACTTTGTATTCTCCATGTTCTGATTATTAAAGGAAGTGTGTCAATGTTTCTTCTAGTTTTGAGTTTTGCCACATCAGCAAATGAAAGTTTTGAAAGCTTAACTCCATCTGGGTCATCACAGTCAATTCTACTTTGAGGAAGAATCTTTTCCCTAGTTGTCTTTCGATTGGCCTCCAATCTGGGGTGTGGAGTTCTCATCTTTGGGCACTGTGCCAGACAATATTCCCTTGTTATTCATGAGGTTTTCATTGGCTAATTCTTTGCGGAAACTAGCAGCTGAGTCCTTCTTCCTGGTCTATCTTAATCTGGAAGCTCACCTGAAACCTGTCAGCCATGAGCGACCTAACAACAACAACAATGGCAGTCATTTCCTATTTGTTTTATCAATTTCTAATAGGAAGCTGTTCAAATCATTTTAATTATGGATTTCTTCAGTTTCATCCGATTTTGCCTTATGTATTTAAAGTACTGTTGATAGGAACATATATTAGAATTGAGAGGTCGTCTTACAGAATTTATTCCTTTTTCATAGTGTAATGTTTCTTTCATTGCCTGATAATCTTCCTTGTTCTAAATTCAGCACTGTCTGAAATTAATATAGTTATTACAACCTTCCTTTGGTTAGTATTTAAAAGTCATATCATTTTCTGCCATTTTATTTTTAAACTTGTGTCTTTCTGTTTGAGATTTTAGTAGTATTTAAATGGGTGTTAGGTTTGATCTCATCTGGCTATCTAATCCACAATTATGTGTTAAAATCATTTATATTTTAGTAAGATTAATGATCTGAATTAAAATATGTCACCATGACATTTTCACTTTATTTCATTAATTCTGTTTTTCTTCCTTCTTTTATCTCAATTGGGAAACCCTGGTAGCATAGTGGGTTAAGTTTTATGTCTGCTAACAAAAAGTTCGGCCATTCAAATTGGCCAAGCACTCCTTGGAAATTCTATGGGGCAGTTGTACTACAACCTCTAGTATTGCTATGAGTCAGACTCGACTTGATTTCAGTGGGTTTAGTTGTTTGGTTTTTTTTTTTTATCTTAACTGAACAATGTTGGCTATTCCATCAGGCCTCTTATATATTGTTCTCTCTCTCTTTTTTTCATTTTCTAGTACCTGCCCTGAAGATTAACAGCATAGATCTTTAATTAATTCCAATCTATCTTTGAATAATAGTATATCATTTTAAATGTGGTGCAACCCTGTTGTCATAGTGGTTAAGTTCTAAGGCTGCTAAGCAAAAGGTGTGCAGCTTGAATCCTCAAGGCACTCCTTGGAAACTCTATGGGGCAGTTCTACTTTGTCCAATAGAGTTGTTATGAGTCAGAATCAACTCAACAGCACTGTTTGTTGTTTTTTTGTTGTTTTGTTTTTGGTAAAGTTCTCACAATAGCATATTCCAATTCCTCTTGCCCATCCTTTCTGCTATGTTGTTATACCTTATATTTTAATTATGGTGTAGAAACTCAATGGATTGCGAATTTTATGTTACACAACCAGCTAATTCTTAGAAAAGCTCATTTTTTTTTGAAGTATTTTTTCTTTATTTTTACTGGTTTAATTTCAGTGCTCTCTATTTCTTTGTGTAAATTCACAGTTTTGATCTCATTATTTTTCTACTTGAAGAATTTCTTTTAGTGTGTCTTATATAGTAAGATTGTTGGCAAGAAACTTGTTTATTTCTGTTTGTTTGAAAAAGTCTTTATTATTTATTCATTTTGGAAGGGCATTTTCACTAAGTATAGAATTCTGAGTTTCTCCTTACTTTCTTTACACTTTAAGTATGTGTGAATCTATTGTCTTCTGGCTTTTTTGGTTTCTGAAGGCAAACTACTGCAATTATTTATTAATTTTTTTCTGTTGGGCATAATATTTTTCCCCTTATGATTGTCTTAAGTATGTTCTCTTTATCTTTTATTTTCAGTAGCTTGACTATGATATGCTTACGAATGGTTTTGTTTTGGTATTTATCATGCTAGGTGTTCTCTGAGTGTTTTCGATTTGGTTTTTTTTTTTTTTTGTCTGTTTGGTTTGTAAAATCCTAGGCCATTGTTTCTTAAAATATTTCCAATTCTCAGTTCTTCTTTATCCTCTTGGCTTAACAATTATTGATATTAACTACTGAAACTGATTATTGATACAATTATTGATATTGTTCCATTTGAACGCTCATTTCTATTTTTTTTCACTCATCTTTCTCTTTGTGTTTCACTGGGAGTAATTTTTATAGATCTGAATTCAACTTAATTCATCCTTTCCTTGGTAGTTTTGATGTCATTAACCCACAAGTTCACTCTTCCTGTTGATTACTATGAGTTTCATTTATAGTCCCTCATACAGTGTCCACTGTTCTGTTGAAATTATCCATCTGATTTTACATTGTATCCAAATTTCTCTTAGAATGTCCAGCATATAAATCAGAGATATTTAAAGTTACCTAGCTGGCATCTTATGGGTGTTATAATTCAGAATGACAGCTAAATAGCCACTAATAAACATAGCATGTAAATAAAAACCAAGTGAATTTATAAAGCTAAGAAAAGTAATGCTATTGGTTGCTTAGCTTGATTAACCTAATCATATGACAAAAAATAACACAATCAAGAAAAACATGAAAGAAACACAGTAAATACAATGAACTGGAAAAAATGAAAGGTGTTCACAAAGATAACTCTAATTCAGTGGGCTGAACACAAAATTTAATTAAAGAATTTTAGCCTTGACTATGGCATTATTTCTCTTTAGCTTACCAGTGCTTTGGGATGTGCAATAAATGTCAAAGGTGTGTTAGGTAAATTAGACAGAGCATAGCTTGTATTCAACCTTATGCTATGTGGAGGTGTTTCAGATACTGGAAATCTTAAAATAATTTCATTATCTCCTATTATTTACTAAAGCATTCATTTTATTTCTCTCTATAAAAGTTTTTTAAAATTATTTCATCCCTAAAAAAAAAAAATTCTTAAAATTTCAAGACTAGCTGTTGAACACATGTGTATATACCCCCCCCACATTTGATATCTATCCTCTATCCATCTATCCCTCTACCCACACTACATTCATGAATAAGACAGAACAGTGTCTTGTCATCATAGCACTCATGTTGATCTAGAGCTGAAATGGAGCAAAATCAATCAAAAACATTTAGGAAACAATGTGATAAAGGTCACGGTACATATAGTCCAATACACCTTACTTACTTTATAATACAATTTGTATCCAATCACTCTGGTGAAACTCTATTTTAGTAGGTAACCAAAGATCTCCCTCTAAACTAGGTGATACTTTTAGACTTATCCACCTTGACTTTGCTGTTTACCATTCTAAATAATTACTTTCATCATTTCTTTCTCCTTGTATTTAAACTAGTAATGTAGCTTCCAAGTATTTTATTAGCTTATGATTAAATTACAGGTAGCATACAAGGTACAAATATTTAAACACTATAAAAAGTATTTGTTTGAGTGTTTCACACACATATCCTTTTTTTATTTACACAGTTGCAAAACCCAGCCACTCCGTTGATTTTTCTTCTCATTCCGAGCTGTAATAAAGAAAGAGTAGGAGGTAAACCTCTTTCACAACTACTCTCAGTAGTAAGAAGCGCCTTCAAGAAGATAGTGTGTGGAAAGGCTTTGGTAGGACTTTCCTATACTTAGTAAACATTCTGTATATCTGTTATAAACATTGTTAGATGCTTCCTTTTAACTTTTCCACCCCTTCAGCTACTAATTTGTAGCATGCTTTACTTAAAAATATTCCCTTTGCAAAGAAACTCATGACTGTTGACTAGTGTTCGACATAGGATAAAACACTGTCATAAGCACGGAAACAAATTGAAAGACTCCTAATAAAACTATTCTTACAGTATTGCTACAACAGAAGACTTGTGTGTTAACAATATTTCTCGATCTTTTTTGTCATTATCCTCCCTCCCAAGGAGACTATTAAAATTCTTTTACTCCTAGTTTACCACCCAATAATTTCTTTTTATTCCAAAATACTATATATCAGTTTATGTCATATAGCTTTTTTGAAGGGCACAAGGCATTTTAATATCTAAGGCATATTTGCACACTGCTTTAGTCATCTGGTACTGCTTTAACAGAAAGACCATGAGCAGATGGCTTCAACAAGAACAGTTTATTCTTACACAGTCTAGTAGGATGCAAGTTTGAATTCACAGGAAGGCTTTCCCTCTTTGTTGGCTCTGGAGGAAGGTCCTTGAGTTGCACCAGTCTTTGGATAGGGAGCATCTTGGTGTGGGAACCTCATATCTGAAGGACACACTCTACTCTCGGTGCTGCTTTCTTGATGACATGAGGTTCTCAACTCTCTATTTACTTCCCTTTCCTTGTATCACTTGTAGGATGAAAGGATAAATGGTTGTACAAGCCATACTCCAGGGAAACTCCCTTAGCAAGTGTGTTACAGTCCCACCCTAATCCTCTATTAATATAATCATCCTATCTATTAGCCAAAGGCAGAGATTAGGATACACAGCATAGGAAAATCAAACAATATTGGGAATGTTTGCCTGATGGCTACACACATCTTGGGGGAACACAGTTCAATCCATGACACATCCTAAGAATAAATTTTTGGCCCCTTGGAGCAATATCATTCTCTTGTTTCCCAATGAGAATGTATGGTCTATAAAATCAGCTGTTCATGCTGGCTTTACAATATCTTTGTCTCTAGTTCATTTTAAAAAATAAAACTAAAAAAAATGCAATATAAAAGTTTTTGGTCCAAAATAAAGAGATGTTTAGAATAAACTGATTCATATTAGATTTTGTCTAAATGCTATTCTTACGCTATTATCTATCTGTCTATAAAACTCAAACCCATTGTCATAAAGTCAATTCTGACTCATAGCAACTGTATATCTGAATATAGCCCCAATAATTTAGTTCCATATTAAGCACTTTTTAGTTATATATCTTGTATCAGAAATCTGTGGCACTAAAATATAAATTATAGTACTATAAGAGGTATACATTCTTACATCTATAAAAAATAACATGAAGTTCAATTGTAGCCATAATTTATGAAGAAATAAATTGGATGACATGGAGCCAAGTTATGTAAAACAGGTAGGCTTCAAATGAAAGGGAGTAGATGAGATATTCAACAAGTCACAAGAAACACAAAGAAGTAAGTTAGGGCAACTTCATAACTTGGAGAACAGAATAGTCTGGTACTGACACTTGACGATAAACTCATCTTGCTGAAATGATTACAGTGCATTTGGGAAAAGGTATATTCTCGATATAATCTTAAAATTATAATCACATGATCAGTATGTCTGGAAAATAACAGTCAAAATTAAGCTAAACTTTGTCTGGATGCTGCAATTTTTACATGGCTCTGTCAAATGTGAGGCTTTCCTGTCCCTCACCAGTTTCAAAAATGTTTCACCATGATTTCAAACAGTGAGTCATCCCATCCTGTGCCAACCATCTGTTCTGTCTGCCCCCTCAACGACTCAAATTAGATGATGGAGGGCAGGGCAGGTTCTCAAGAGCAGCTATTAGCACTAGCGGAAGGAAGGTTCTGGCAGAAGACTTTGCTTGGAAATTATGGACCGTTAAAACTGGCAAGAAAAGATTTACAAAACAGAGCACTTAGAAGTAAAATAAGAATATGAACAAGAAGAGCATGGAAAAAAAGGATTAGAAGGATAAAGGATAAATAGATCAACTGACCAATAAAAAGTAAATTGCAAAACAAAGCTCAGAAACTGTTATATAACTAACAAAACAAAACTCATTGTTGTCAAGTCAATTCTGACTCATAGCAACCCCACTGGACAGAGCAAAACTGCCCCATAGGATTTCCAGGGAGTGACTGGTGGATGTTAACTGCTGACCTTTTGGTTAGCAGCTGAGCTCTTAACCACCGTGCCATCAGTAGCCCATATAACAAAACCAAATAAAAGGGTGAAAACTGGGTCTGGAAAAACGACAAAGAGCTTTGGAAAGAAAGTCATATGTCTTTGCAATGTATTGTTACCCTCCACATTTAAATGTGTTCTGCTGATAAGATTCATATTGATGAATAGAAATATAATAAAAAATATTATTTTATTTTTCATACTGGAGTGTACTTGAAGAAAAAGAGAGGAGAATCCAGTAGATTTATAACCATGGGATAATGGATATCTTTTAGGAAGATTCTTCCAAATACACTATTATAAAGGAACAATTATCAAGTCTTGCTAATATTTTTCATAGTTGTAAAAGTTGAGTTTGCTCAGTTAGTCTGAGTTGCTCAGATTGTCTCTAAGTTGCTGTTAAATAGTTGGGCTTGAGACCCCTTGTAGTCTTATGTATTCATGTATCTGGAGTCTGGACTGGATAAACTTAACAATTTTGAGGTTGAGACAGATGGAGCCTAGGTTACCTCTATTGCAGTTTAGTTCAGTTCTCCAGCATGGAACTTTCAGGAGAGCTAGACTTTTTACCTGGCGTCTCTGAGCTCCAAAGGTACATGCCCCAAGCAAGCCAGGTGGAAGGAAGTTGTATTTTCTTCTATGTCTTAGCCTCAGAATTGAAGCAGCATGGTTGTAAGTCCACTTCACTCTCAAGAGCAAAAGAATTAGACTGCTGCTTGATGCAAAAAGTGCTCAAGAATTTGTAGACATGTTTTAAAACTACAAGGAAAAGAAATGCAGCCAGTCCAGTTGACCTAGCACTGAAGGAACTCCTAGACTTTCAGTGTTAAAACTGAGGAAATCCTGGATGAATTCAGAATTGGTCACCATAGAATCATTTTACAACACACACACACACACACACACACACACACACACACAAAGTGAGAAAGCAAGACTAGAGAACTATGAAATGAAGTCCTCACTACTCAAGCCTAAGTTTGATTTACAAAAGCACATTCCACAGGAAACCACTAAAAAAGAAGGGGGGGGGGAGACTTAACGAAAGGGACTGTCGGTGCTCAAATAATTTGAGAAATTTTGAATGCTATCATTCATGTTTACAGACTTCCATAATTCATCATATCTCACAATTATCTTTCATCACTAAGCATTTCTTTTTCATCTAACTCCAAATAAAGTGTATTTTGAAAAAAATGATGAACAGAATATATACAAACAATTCCGTTTAAAATGCTAATTTGTGCAGATACAAATTCATCGATATGGAGACCCGTCTAGGAGTAAGAAGTGTTAACTATTAAATAGCACACTATGGTTGAAAATGCATGCTTTATCTAGACTCTACTTTGTTAATTTGACCCTAGGTATATAAAAATTACAGTAGCTCAGGTAAAGATTGAAGTAAATAGTAAAACCATGAATTTCCAGAAATAAAGTCAATTTGTTTTAAATAAAATAAAGTAACAGACATCCAAGCTTAAATTATCTGGCTAAATGTCTATGTGGGGAAGTTCACACATCCTCCTCACTCTCTGCCTAACTCTAATCAGAACCATTAGTCTCGTCATTCTTTTGAATATCAAATTCACCTGCAGTGGAAAAATACAGAATTGTCCATGTTTCTTTTGTAAAAAGGCAAAGAACACTTTGAAAATCACGCTTTAGTTATTTTTAAGGTCATTTACTTACTGGAGCAGAACAAACAATGAAGTTTAGATACAATTCCTGACATTTTTTAAATACAATTTAGGGCCTGTTTTTAATCATAGTGTGGGTTCACATTTTGTAAGAAAATATGTAAAAGACTCTTGTCATTTTCCTTTCCATTTTAATGTAAGGGAGTTGAGACCTTAAATTCTTCAAATGCAGTCAGATATTTGAGTCAGCAATTCTGAAATCAGAATGCAGTATGTTGTCCTAGGAAGTATCCAGAAGTAGAGAGTTCGAACGTCTACTAGGTGTTATTTCCAGTTCTGCAGCCAATGTACTGGTAATTTGAGGAAAAGTATATCAGAGAACTTCTACTTTCTCTCCTGTAAAATAAAGAACAGTTTCTTTCATGAAAACTCTCAAAGTTGTTGCAAGATTAAAATGAGGTAGTGTGAAAGAATATTAGAAAAATGAAAGGTAATATAATTACCCAAAACCAAACCTAAACATGTTGCTGTTGAGTCAATTCCAACTCATCAAGAGACTATAGGACAGAGTAGAGCTGCCCCACGGGTTACCTAGGTGGATTTGAACAGTTGATCTTTGGGTTTAACAGCTAAGTTCTTAACCACTGCCCCATCAGGTCTCCAATATGATTAGAGATTAATTTGTATTGAGAGTGCATACCATTTCTACTGTTAATAATTGTCACCTCTAGTGATGTACTTTCTCATTGCCTAATTTATACTAAAAAATAGTAGCCGTTGAGTTGATTACAATTCATGGTGATCCTGCGAGTACTAGAGAAGAACTGTGCTTCGTAGGGTTTTCAGTGGCTGATTTTTCTGAAGTACATATGTAGGCTTTTATTCTGAGGTGCCTCTGCGTGGATTGAACTTTCAAACTTTTGTTCTGCAGCAAACCTTGTTAACCACATCAGCCAAGGAATTCACCTTTATACTAAACCTTCTATTATTTAATTATAAACAAAATTCCATGAGAGAGATGTCATTTTCATGTCACACTGGAGAAAACTCCATATCAGATATATGAAAATCAAGTTTAGAGGCCTAAAATGATATTTAAGCAAAATTAGTGTTTATATTAGATAGTACGATTTTATTAATAACATCTCTCTTTTAGCTGAGCTATGTGTCAGGCCTCATGGTGACCACTGTTCATATACTATTGACTTTCATTTTTTTCCAATAACTTGTGGAAGAAGAAATTTACCTTATTTTATAGATGGGGAGACCAGATTCAGATTGGTTGAGAAATTGTCAAAAGAGCTGGTAACTAGTTAATGCTAGAGCCAGTGTTAGCGTTTAAAACCTAGATCTAACTTCCAGTTCTATGTACTTGATTTTATGATGTATTACTTTTATCTTCTATGCAACATTTGACATATACCTTCTAAACGAGCTATTAAAATTCTAGATAAAATCCTTCCTTTGTGTAGAGCTCAAAAAAAAATCATTGAGCAAGTGGGAGTATAGAAATCTCAAAAATGTTAAACATTTTTTAATGCTTTCTTAGCATTTTCAACAGGCTCACTGGGTGCTGTCAATCAATAATAACCCAATAAAACCCATAAAGATAAAAAAATGAAACCAGCTCCCTTCAACAGCTGTTTCAAATGCCCAAACCTAAACTTAAGGATGGGATTTGTTTGTGTAGTCAGTGCTGTTTTTCAAATACTAACGTGTTCTGTATCAGCACAAGTTCTGCATGTAGCAAAGGGTCTCTGTAATAACTTAAATGACCCAGTAAGTTATAGTGCAGGAGCTCTGGCTGCACAGTGGCTAAGATCTATAGTCGTTAACCAAGAGGTCAGCAGTTCTAATCTACCAGCTGCTCCTTGGAAACACTATAAGGCAGTTCTATTCTGTCCTACAGGATTACTCTCTGAGTCAGAATCAACTTTACAGCAACAGATTTAATTTTTGGTACTCCTGGTTTGTTATTTTGTAGGCCATTTTAAAAATTTGCATGACCTCATTCAGGTATTTTGGGAGGGGGGGTAATTTTCCAAGCCAATATAGTTTATATGTTAAAGAATAATCAAGTGAATAAAAAGAATACTGATTAATCTATTAGCAAAGTTTCTTTTGACAGTATAGTTTGATTAACGTTAAGGGAATAAGAACTGAAAAAAGATATTTTTAAAGGAAATAAAATAACAAAGTAAACCACATCTCATGGTCGCCATGAGTCGGATCCGACTCGATGGCACTTGGGGGGCTTGGTAAACCACATCTGTGTTGAAGTCAGTTATCAAGGCTTGAGTGTCACTAATTGTAATCATAGTATGACAACATCAGCTAATATGACTACAGTCATGTTTTGTTACTGGAGGAAAATATGCAACCATTATAGAGCATATGGGAAACGCTGGTGGCATAGTGATTAAGTGCTGCATCTGGTAACCAAAATGCTGGCAGTTCGGATCCACCAGGCGCTCCTTGGAAACTTTATGGAGCAGTTGTACTCTGTCCTATAGAGCCGCTATGAGTCAGCGTCGACTCAGTGGTACCGGGTTTGGTTTGACTTGGTTTTATAGAGCATATGATTTCTAAAATGTAACTTGTGGAAACCAAGAAAGCAACGTCTGTTTGGGGAGCGACAAAGACAGAGAGTAGTGATCAGTTCTGTTTAATGTCTCTCACACAACTTCTGTTCATTTCTTCTCTGTACTCTGAGAAAGGAAGAAATAACACTGCTCCATATTGAAGCCCTACTATGTGCCAACAGCTCTACTTCTTCCTCTACCAATTAATGTAATTACTACAACCACTCCCTGAGGGAGGCAGAAGCTGAAGAGAAAAGTAACACAAGAAGCAGAGCTGTCTCAGCCTCAAAGGCTAGCCTCAGAGGTCTCAGAGGGTAGAAATACAGCCTGCTGGGTTTCAAAAGTTAAGGCCACAACCTCCTACATTTCAAAGAGTTAGTTCTTCACCAACTACATTGCAGAGTGTGGAGCTGCCTTTCAAGCTTGCCAAAGAGGTGGGACCAGATCAGCTGCAGAAAGCTAAGGGTGTAGGGGCCCCACCATGCCAAGAAGTCGAAGAATGGGGTCTGCTCAGGCCAACAGCACTGAGTAGTCTCTCAGAAGACTGGGGCTGTCCAAATCTGAGGGAGCAGATTTGCTGTTGCAGTGCTCCTGGAAGGCAGAGCTGAAACCCAGAATACAGAGAGTGTGGCAAATACACAGAATCTGGAGGGTAGGTCCATTGCCTAAATGGTCTCAGATAACAGAGGGAGAAAAACGGGGATGTAGATCTAGATTTCTATTAAAAAAAAATGGAGTTGATGGTTCAACATCCCCAGAGAACATGGCTCCTGGCCTTGCTCTTAGCCCAGAGCTGAAACCAGCACCAAAAGACAACTCTTCAGACAAAAGTTGGACTGGACTATCAGACTTGAGGCTGTTGGAGCAGCTCCCCTAAAGAAATGAGATGAGGTGGTGGAGAGGACAGGTCAGGAGTTGGCTGGGTAAGTATGGGAGACACAGAGCTGAAAGGAGGAGCGTGCTTTCACAGGCTTGGGAGAGCAACCAGGGTTGCACAGAGGTGTGTCTACGGGATCTTATATGGCAAATGGACTTGGATAGTTACTTTTCGCTTAATCTCAATAAATTACTTTAAAAAAAGAAAGAAAGAAAAGGAAAGAGGAATGGGGAAAAAAGAATACCACTTCAGCTAGCAGGAGGGGATGGACAAGACCCAGAGTAGCAGTGGGCCAGTAGCCCTCTGGCCAAGTGGCACAGTTTACCCTAATAGGAAGAGGTAGAGGTAGAATATCAGGCTAGGTAGGAGGGAGGAAAAAAAAAAAAAAAGAAATAAAGAGAAAAAGAAATAGTGCCGCTAAAGCTGATGGATGGGGTTGCTGCAAGCCCAGAACAGTGCGGGACTGGTAGCTCGCTAGCCAAGCAGAGAATCCTGGATCATTTGGAGATGGTGGTGGCAGAAGGAAGAAGGACGAGGGACGGGAAAGCATGTTTCTTTGGGTATTAGGTGCTCTGTATCCTGTTGGGAGTTCTGTGGAGTTGCCGTCCCATACTCCCCATCTGGGGACATTGCTACTTTTATTCTGATAGCAAAACTTTGTTGTAGTAGTTGGCTGGGGACTTCCTCTCTGTATCTCTTCTAATTCTCCGTTTTCCTTCATTGTTTTTCTTCCATTCAGTGTTTAATCTAGTTCATTATCCCTTTACTTGATATTTACTTAGTTTCATACCTGTTTTACTCAGTTGTTAGGTCTTTGCTACAGAAGCAGGACCATGATGCATCTGTCCAGACTCTTGTTAGCCCTGCCTCCAGGACCTTCCTTTTAGTAATGAAGTGCTTTAATCACTGCACCACCAGGGTCCCTTTCTTTCTTTCTGTCTACCTACCTACCTACCTATGTATCCTATTTTCATGTATTAAGGGGCAGAATTGTCTTTTGCCCTTCTTCCACAGAATCGCAGCCTTTTTAAACAAGTAGAGAAGCACTGTGTTATGCATGACAGTCATGATTTGGGGAGAAACATTACGAACAGGAAAATGGGCAGTGACAGTTACTGAGGGAAGAAAGCTGGCCATGGCTCTCATGCTGTGGATTCCACATAGACTCTTGATCTTGAGATCACAGTATACTCTTCTGCAGGTTTCAAAATGGCTCCAGGTCAGCAATCTTATTTCTGTATTTTCCACATGTATTTTACTGAAATACTCATACATCCTTTGTTCCAGTAAATACAGATGTTCCAAGAGAATCTCAAAGCCATCTCTGTCTTTTTATTATTATTATTCACTGTATTTTAGATGAAGGTTTACAGAGCAAATTAATTGCTCATTAAGCAGTTAATACACAGATTGTTTTGTAACACTGGTTGCCAACCCCATGTATCAACATTGCCTTTCTCAATCTTGGATTCCCTATTATCAGTTTTCTGTGCCCTCCTGCCATCTGGTCCTTGCTTCTGAATGCTATGCCCATCCAATCTCATTTTGTCTTATGGGCCTATCTTTGGAAACTCTGGTGGCATAGTGGTTAAGTGCTACAGCTGCTAACCAGCAGGTCAGAAGTTCAAATCTGCCAGGTGCTCCTTAGAAACTCCTTAGGAAGTTCTAGTCTATCTATCTGGTTTCATGAGTTGGAATCAACTTGACAGCAGTCACTTTTTTTTTTTTCTTTTTGGGAATCTTTGGCTTAAAGATGAACTTCCTTAAGAGTAACTTCAATAGTGAGTTAAAAGGGTGTCAGGGAGAAAAAATGGACCTCTCCTTTGTTGCTAACACTCACTTTTGCAAAAATCTAGTATTCTTTGTCATCTAATAACAGAGAAGGCTTTTCAGGGTTTCTAGGGGTCCCACAGTACCCCTAGTGCTATCTGGTAAGATAAAACTCAACTCCTGCCCTTTAGGAAGCAGTATAACTCAGAATATGGCAAATGTTCTCTTAAGGAATCAGTTCATAATTGGCAAATGTTCTCTTAAGGAATCAGTTCATAATTGGACAGCCCTTTGTGTTCAGATGCAGCAGACGGATACAGTGATAGGAGAGAGCTTTGAGTCTGAGGGATCCTGAAAGCAGGCTAGCAGGATGCCATGCTCAGCAACATGCTTGGCAAAAGCAGTTTCCAAGGCACTAGAAGAGAAAATCAGAGAGAGAGAATGGGGTAGGATTCCAACAACAGGTCTTACTCTTCAGACACAGACAACTATAAAGGACCCACAGGACTTGTAAGTAAAAAACAAATCCGAATTTAGTAAGGAGAGCCTTTATTCAGAAGGACTATTGCAAGAAGAGGAAAGAGACATATTACAAAAGGAAGTTGGGAACTATCACAATAGACAAAACCTTCAGACCATAAGATCTCAAAGTATTTTTACGATTAAGGAAAAATGTTTTTGTTTTGTTTTTTTGTTAGCTTGCTTATAGGGAGAAGTAAACAAGTCTAGCAAGAACTGGCTATGAAGCAGAAAGAGAACATTTTACTTTAAAGCCAGCCTATACTCAGGAGAGGCTGTTAAGAACTAGTTATATTTTGGCTCATGTTGACAGTAGGCTAAAATTCTAGAGCCTGGGAGAATGAAAGATCTTTAACCAAAACTTGGTTAAAAAAATTTTATTCTGATCTATCAATAAAACCAAAAAGAAGAAGAAAACACTGTTGTTGAGTCAATTCTGACTCATAACAACCCCATAGGACAGAGTAGAACTGCTAGAGAGCACCTGGTAGATTTGAAGTGTTGACCTTTTTGTTAACAACGATAGCACTTAACCACTACACCACGAGGGTTTCTAATTTATAAGTGGGGACAAGTAATTCAGCTTAAGGTTTGTGAGGCAAAAAAAAGGGGAAGTTGGGTGTTTGGTGGTTAAAGTCTTGGTTGCTAACTGAAAGTTGGGCAGTTCAAACTCAGAAGAAAGATGTGAGGGTCTGCTTCTCTAACATTCGCAGCCCAGGAAACCCTATGGGGAAGACCTACCTTGTCCTATAGGATTGCTATGAATCGGAATTGATTTGATGACGATGTGATTCTATTTTTTTTTTCAGTTTATATATGGCCTTGACAAGGTAAACAATAGGAGATAGCATCCGGAATGTTATCTAAGCCATAGCAAAAGGATGTTTCTTCATAGCAAGTCATTTCCTGGAAGACCAAGGTGTAGAGATTTTCTTAACCATTTTTGTTTTTCAAGACCACGGGGCTTAGGTAACTTTCAACATCAAAGGATTACAGAAGTTTATACTCACAGACTGCTAGACAAGCAGCATCTCAGTAGTGACTCTGACTGGGTATGCTATGACAGTGTCAAATGACACAGAAGTCTTCCTGAAACATGGATAACCCCAAAGTAGAAAAGCAGAACTAGCAGTTAGTAAGGTGTTCTCAACTGATCATGTACCTTCCCAGCTTTAAATTGGAAATGATTCAGTTCCAACATTGTTTTCTGTTATTGCTAGTTCTCAAGAACTAAAATACCTGTGATGTAAGAACAAAAGTTTGATATTTTATACCTGAACTTTGTAGACTATTAAAAATATAAAAGTATCATGTGCATTGTATTGGTTATGATAATTTTTCCAAACCATGCTTCACCTTCCACATGATTAGATGAGAATATAATTACAGTGACCATACATGCCTGCATAATTGTTAATAACACTTCAAAGTGTTCCATTTATGACCATCCTATTATAACAACAAAACAATCCACAGAATTGTTGTCAGCCACTGCACTGCTGCTAAGTAGTAGGCCCTTATTACAAGACCTTGTATTTTGTAAGCACTCAGTAAAATCATTATTATGTTAAGAATGACACTGAGTTAAAATACAATTATAAACTGCATCATTTTGAGTTTAAATATTTGAATACATTTGACATGACATGCAAAAGGTTTATTTTCACTATAGAACACAGAATAAAAGGAAACAAACTCTACCCAATGGCATTACTTGGGGTGGGGGTGGAATCCAGACCACACAGGGTAACAATATCAGAGGGGCTGACACGAGAGTGTCTATAAAACTTTTCTGCAGTACTCGATAGCACTTGGCTGGCTTGGCTTAGGGAAAATTTATTAATTTTTTTTTTAAATAAGAAATATCCTCATAGTTACTTACTAGAAATGAAAATTATTTGAAAGCTCAGGTTTTTTTTGTTAGGTGCCAACAAGTCACTTCCAACTTGAAGTGACTGTCAACAAAATGAAACACTGCCCAATCTTGCATAATCCTCCCAATTACTGTTTTCCTTGAACCATTGTAACAGCTACTGTGTTAATCCACTTCATCGATGGTCTTCCTCTTTTTCCATGATTCTTTGTTTTACCAGACATGATGTCCTTCTCTAGTGACTGATACTTTCTATAACATGTCCAAAATACGTTGCACACGGTCTCACCACCCTAACTACAAAGGAAAATTCTGGCTGTACGAGCTCTGACACGAAGTCCGTGAACTTAATTGTCCTGAGTGTTACATACCTCACTACTGAGTATCTCTACAGTCATCTTAGAAGAACTCCCCTTGTGAAGCAATGCACTGACATCAGGGCTTTGTCCAGTCTTCAAAGCAATTTTGGACCTCTTTCTGAAATGGCCATTGCACACGGTGGCATGTTGCCAAGTTTGCGAACTTCATTGCATAGTTGTCTGTGAGGGAGTTTTTAACCAGTAAACGAATAACTGTATTGGAACACTGCCTACTCACCTGATCTGGCCCCCAATGACTTTTTTCTTTATTCAAAGATACAGGAAATATTGAAAGGAAGACATGTGGATGACATTCAGGACATCAAGGGTAATACAGTGACAGCTCTGATGGCAATTCTAGAAAAAACAGTTCCAAAATTGCTTTGAAAGGTGAACTCCGTACTGGCATCGATGCATAGCTTCCCAAGAAGAATACTTGAAAGGTGATCTCACTGCCAATATTCAGCAATGAGGTATGTAACAGAGGTTTTCTAAGACGAATTCATGAACTTAATTGTCCTTGTACTTCTTCCAAGACAGATTTGTTCTTTCCTTCAGCATTTCATGTCATATTTAATATTCTTCACCAACACCATAATTCAAAAGCATCAGTTCTTCTTCAGTCTTCCTTATTCCTTCTCTGCCTTTATCAGGCAGGCGACATAACTGAAAACACCATGGCTAGGCTCAGGTGCACTTTAGTCTTTAAAGTGACGTCTTTGTTTTTCAACACTTTAAAGAAGTCTTTTGCAGCAGGCTTGCCCAATGCAATGAGTCTTGATTTTTCTCACTGCTGCTACCATGGGTGTTGACAGTGAACACAAGTAAAATGAAATCCTTGAAAATTTCAATTTTTTCTCTGTTTATCGTTGTGCTCTTTATTGGTCCAATTGTGAGGATTTTTGTTTCCTTTATGTTAGGGTATAATCCACATGGAAGACTGTAACCTTTATTTTTATCAGTAGGTACTTCTAGTCCTCTTCAGTTTCAGCAAGAAAAGCTGTGTCATAGAGTACCTCAGGTTCTTAAAGAGTCTTCCTCCAATCCTGTTGCCTTGTTCTTCATATAATCCACCTTTTCTGATTATTTGCTCAGCATAGAGATTGAATACATATGGTGAAAGGAGACAATTCTGATTCAGATATTTCCTGACTTTAAACCATACAGCATCCCTTGTTCTATTTGAACAGCTGCTTCTTGATCTATGTACAGTTTCCTCATGAGCATAAATAAATGCTCTGAGATTCCTACTCTTTTCAATGTTGTTCATAATTTGTTATGATCCACAGTTGAAGGCCTTTGTATAGTCAATAAACCACAGATAAACATCTTTCTGGCATTCTGTGCTTTCAGTCAAGGTCATCAGCAATGATATCCCTGGTTCCACATCCTCTTCTGAACCAAGCTTGATTTTCTGGCAGTTCCTTGTGGATACACTTCTGTAACCACTTTTTGATGATCTTCAGCAGAATTTTACTTGCATGTGATATTAATGATATTGTTGGGTAAGTTCCACATTTGGTTGGACCACTTTCTTTGACATATGCATAAATACAAATCTGTGTCTTCCAGTTGCTCGGCCAGGTGGCAATCTTTCTAGTTTTTTAGGATAGATGAATGTGTATTTCCAGTGCCACATCTGTTTGTTAAAGCATCTCAATTAGTATTCTGTTACTACCTGGAGCTTTGTGTTGGCCAGTGTAAGCCCAGCCTGCACATATCTGTACACCTACAGTACTAAATCTCTATGCTGGTTAACTTTTTGGTTCTTCTAATGCTCTGTAGTCATAGCTTTCATCATTGCTCAGTTATAATGATGATTCTGTCTACACATTCTATAAGCATGCACTGTTATTTTAGTTTCTGCCAGTGTTTCTGTAGTAGCTGGTTTTGTCAAAGTGTCTGATGTTTTAGCTATAATATTGTGATAATTAGCATTGGGGATCACCATGAATTACTTCAGTGGTGACACCAACTCTAGTAAAGCTAGCATCTCTACCCCACCTTGAAATGGTTTCACATCTAGATCTCCTCCCCAGCAACAGACCCTGTTCATAATTAATGAATTTCATGTAATCCTTAGCAAGGTTCTTTTAATGAGATGTAAGCGCTTTAGAATAAAGCAAGTGTACAACGGAGAGAATGTTCTTTAGTAGCCCATACAACATTCAGCAATAATTACGTATTCTCTACTCCCATGTGGCAGGATATTGTACTGCTATTGAGCAAAAAGGCATCCAACTCACTACCGACAAAAATATGGCAAAATAACCAAAGAACACTATCACCTTGTAATAACCAGGCTCCATGCCCATCTCTATCTACTTCACAGAAAACCAGTGGCTTTCTTTAGTCTGCAGTGGCCTTCATGTGTGGATTGCATCCTTGAAGTCCTCTTCCCTAGTCTCACACTTGGCAATCTCATCCAGTCACAGCTTCAATTATCACCTCAGCAGGAAACGCTCCTGCTGCTACTCAATCATGCTTCCTTTGTGTTTATTTACAATCTTGAGTTCTTTTGAAGATCACTCATTCCTGTCATGCTACCATCTTCCTATTTTTGTCCTTACCTTCTGCATGCCCTCTGGGTCTCCTTGAGTGTATTACCAATTAGGTCGGGAGTTTTTGTCTCTATCCTGATTGGCATCAACATCTCAGGTGTCTTGACTGGCCAGTGTTATATCTCATGGAATGCTGTAGTCACTAGCAGTAACACTGAGCTCCTAGATAATCCCATTTCTAAAACAAGCTGCCATTTGTGATAGTTTCAAATACTACTCTCGAACTACAGCCTTTGTAGTTACTGAGAGTAGGACCAACATCTAATCCTACTTTGTAGTCCCCAAGTTATTATTAATTTTTTAATAGAATTTACAAGTTTAGGATGAAACATCTGCCACCCACAAACAACCCTTGTCTTCTTTTTTTTAACTCTTGACATATATTTAATGTTCCCTTTTCTCTTCACCTGTCCTTCACATCTTTCACAATGATTTCTTAAATGTTTTACTGTTAGTCTCCCATTCAAGCCTCTGCCTCTGCTTTTATTTAAGTCTTGATTGTAGGCCATTCATCTAGTTCTGTAATCTTTATAATCTTCAATTATTTTATATATACATATATATAAAAGAATGATTGTGTTTATAGAAGTAGCATTAGCTTTGGGGATTCTGAAACTGTTTGTATATGCGCTATTGTTTTGGAGAAAATTCATCCTCAGCCACACACATCAATATGGGATTGGGTAGCGACACTTAGTGAAAACCTACCTTGCTTGACCCTGGCCTATGTGAGCATGTTATGTCATTTAGTCTTCATGAAAGTCATTGCCGATCAATATTTTATACTCATTCTAAAGTTGTGAAAATGAGAAATGTATTTTTTTTCCACAGATCTGAAGCTGGTAAGTGGTAAAACTATAATTTACTCTACACTGCCTAAATAATTCTGCTTTTCAGAGATAAAATGATTAATCTGGTACCCCTGTATGGAAGCCATAACCCTGAGGTGAAACTAGTGGTAATGAGAGCTTTCCATCTACCTCAGATAGTTCTGTTTCAAAAACAAAGAGACAAGGCTCAGGCTGCTTAAATAACTTTACAAAGCCATGCAACAAAATATATGCTTTAGTGTGTTCTTGTGCTCATTTGCTCGTGTTAAGCTACTTAAGGTGAAATATGTTAATTCACATAAATAAGTTTTTAAAAATGCCACATAAATGTTGTATTTTTGGTTCCCTGGATTTTCTGAGAAACAAAGTCTCATAGGTATACTAAATAGGCTTCTATGGTCTGTTGCCTATTGAGAGTGATTTATTCACTAAAATTCTCCAGTGGACAAACACCATGTGAGGAGAAATTCTGGACTTCATACTGCCTCAGATTCATTTTGATATTATTTACTTAGGACATTCAGTGTTCCCTTCTCTCCTTGGAGAGATCTGGCTACAGACTGTAAAAGACCCAACAGGGCTCACTCTAGGCAAAGTTGGGAAGTCGGCCTGATAGTCTGCAAAGCACAGTACACAAGAGACATAACTTCAGAAATACAATTTAAGTGGCTGAGACATTAGTTAATGGGCCCACCAAAAAATAAATAAATCTGCATAACACTTCAAAATTTGGCCTGAAGATAAGTCTTTATGTTCCACACACACACACTAAAAGGTAAACACACCTGGCTGAGATATAAGGTCTAGTTTGATCCTTGGTGTATGAGTGGAGAAAGTGGAAAATACAGAAGTAATCCTGGTTTAAGCCAAGGAATTAGAGATTCTGAAAAAGAGCAAATGGCAAAAAGGATCAAATTTGCTCAGTGGATGGTTTTTCTTAAATCCCTGATTCTGGGGTCCTGAAAATAATAAAGCTTAGTTAATCCCCTTCCATTGAAAATGTCTCAAATGGACACCCACTTGTCAGTGACTGAAAACTACCAGTAAGGAAATTTTCTAAGTTATCCATCTAGTCTCTGATGCTTTTTCTCAGGTTACTGGCTTAGTGACGGGGAGAGGGGCTAGTTTGTATCACTACATTGTGCTCTTTTGAGTTGACTCCGGTCGTAGTGATCCTATGAACCCAAACCAGACACATCACTGCAGAGTCAATTCCAACTTACAGTGCCCCTATATGCCAGAGTAGAACTGTCCAACAGTTTCCAGGGAACACCTGGTAGGTTTGAACTACTGACTTTTTTGGATGGAAGCCATCGCTCTTAACCATTATACCACAAGGATTTCCACTGACCCTACAGGACAGAGTAAAATGGTCCACCGAGAGATTCCTAGCTCATAATCTTTAAGAGTAAAGGACACCTGGTACCGTAGTGGTTAAGCATTCCACTCTTAACCAAAAGTTGGAAGTCAGAACCCACTAGTTGCTTGCAGAAAGCGTGGTGGTATAGTGGTTAAGTGCAAAATGGTTAACCAAAAGATTGGCAGTTCAAATCCACCAGATGCTCCTTGGAAACTCTATGGGGCAGTTCTACTCTGTCCTGTAGAGTTGCTAAGAGTTGGAATCGACTCAATGACAGAAGATTTGGTTTTTCGATTTAGCTGCTCCTCTGTCAAAAGATGTTACAGTTTGCATCTCTACAGCTTTGGAAACATGTGGTGCATATCTACCCAGTGGCATCACTAGGGTTAATGTCACCCAAGGTGATAATTCAGGCTGTCACCGCCTCGACTGACCTCCTCCCTTACCAGACCACATAGAATCCTTAGTAATGTTTCTAGTAGTAATGCTAATAATTCATACTTTTCATATATCACTTCTTTTCTTCCCTTAATTACTGCTTCAGTATCAAAAAGATGATTGACACAAGTTTGTGAGTACTAATTCCCACAACATTATAAGTAAAACAACAGCAGCTTTGACAAAACCAGTCACTGTAAAGCACCAGCAATAACAGAAACAGCAGCCAGCAGCAATGAAAACAATAGCATGTGCTTGTGTTGTCTGCAGACAATGCACTTGATTTGAAGCATCACTGTACTTGGGTCATAATAACAGTTCTGACTGGAAGGCATTAGAAGGTTCAAAACATAAATCGGTATAGAGCTTTCACCTTGTGGGTATATTGACACATGCAAACCGGACTTATAAAAAAAAATGTTTTTGTTGCTATAACTTTATACTACAAGGATATTTTTACAAAAATAATAAATTTCTTCTGAAAGACTGCACAGAAATTTCATAGATAGTCATTTTATTGTCAGCCCTACTGGCAATGTCACCTAGTGCACTCTGCATTCTCCACACCTCCCAAGTGACGCCACTGGCTCTTCCCTGTCCCATAGGATAGGGAATTAACTTTAGGGCAACCAGGTCTTCTCTCACATAGAGAGCTGCTGGCGGGTTGGGACCACCAGTTTTTTGATGAACAGCAGGTACTTAACCACTGCACTTCCAGTGCTACAGGTGTTCGCTTCTGAGAATTTACTCTGATGATCCAGGACGTAACTGAAAGAAGGGTAGGCTTCCCAGAAGCTGTGAAACTATTAGTGAATATGGAAAGATCCACTGCAAATTTTTGTGACCTGAGTTCAAAACAAAATTTGAGCACATATCACTTAATAGCTTCTTGTGTCTTATGGATAGCAAAAAATGAATAAGTGAGAGAAAAAGAAAAATGATGTGGGTGCCTAGCATAACATGAATTCACAGTTTACTCTAGGAAATGTTTAAAACTGACTGCAGTGTGCTCCTACTTTGTGTAAATAGAAAGAAAAAGGTTTAAAGAAGCTATAATATACTAACTACTTCAGAGGAATGGAAAATACTCTATCAGACAAGTGAACAAAGGTAATTGTTTCCTCTAGTGAGCTGTAGCTCTTGGAAGCTCATTTATGTTATTACTAAGACGAAAACTTGGTATTAGAGAATTGTAAATACCTACGTACATACAACACACATCCAATCAGGAAAAAGACTCAGTCCATGTGTGTGTGAAATGAATTATACTGATATCTGTTATAAATCCCTAACATAGCTCATGAGATCAATTAAGATGTTCAAGCAGCTACAAAAAGGATGATTGAGGCAAATGGGAACACCAGGATGACCATATGGTAAGGGGAAACTAGAACTGCTTAGACGTAAAACGAGAGCCATTGGAACTCCAGTTACAATCATATGCTACACAGCTAGGAGACAGCAGCATGACGGAGCCCAGAAAAATACTAGAGAAAGAACAGTCGGGGCAGTGAGAAAGACAAACAAGCTCATGCTTCCAAGACAATAAACAGGTGATGGAAATAGACAGCAACCTCCTACGTGTCTGTTCTCATTCCCTCTCCCAGACCAAGAATCTCATGTTTTAATATATGACCAGGTATTTGTCAAAGGAGCAGCCTTTGACTTTGGCTTGAAGTGATTGAAGCTTTTTAGGAAACACTCACACAAGGGACAAAATACGTCTTAAATGAGTCCATAAGAAGTTGCCCTTCCTCTGTCTTCCTCAGGAACGGTGCACATTCATTGTGTTTCACTACATGTGATCTAGGAAAATGTCTCTCAAGGCTGCTCAGTGAGCTGTACAGCTACAAGCCATCATCACCACAGGGAACAATGGCCTCTGGACAACTTAGCTCACCTAGAAATGCATTCTCAGGTGATAACAGCCTTGCCAACTCATGCTACCCCAGCACTGAGGTTTAAAAGCTTTCATCTTTTAAGTTTTCTTCAAACTGCTAAACTGTGATAGGCAATTTAGCCTAACTTTTCATAGCAGTCTTAAATCTATATTTACTAATGATTCCATCATGTGTTGAAAGGAATGTGCTTTGAAAATCATCATCAATTAAGGATATTGAAACATAAGAGCTTAACCCAGCTCTCTAGAAGGAATATGTCTTTTAGAAAATTCACTAAACTTTTGATCCACAAATAAAGAAGCCAATCTAAATACATTTGAGTTGTCTGAAGCTAAATGGAAATCCCAGACTGGAGAACACTTCAAGATCAGCTAAGGAAAAAAGTAATCTTCAAAAGGTTCCGAGGCAGGAAAGTACTATGTTTAAGGACGTGAATTTAGAAGCAAGATCTAGGACTTGCTGTATATATTACATTAGGCAAATCATACAACTGGGTTCTCACAAATAGGCATAATAATTGAATCTACTTCATAACTGCATCGTGAGTGTCAAATGAGGTAATACGTACAATGTGCTGAATACAGCATTTAGCATACGTGAAATTTTGACTGTTATTATCATTGACATTATTGTGAAAATGAAATACTTGTCAAGAGAAAGGAGAGCCCTGCTTTATGTCACATGGAAAGAGCCAAGATATTCAGTGGTTCTCAGACATTAATGTACATAAGAATCACCCAAGGAAATCATTGAGAGTACTGATTCCTGATCCTCAATTCTAGAGATGTTAATTCTTTCTTTCTTTTTTCTTTAAGTGCTTCTGATGCAACTGGTCTATAAACTACACTTTTTGAAACAGTGAAGTAAGCCATGCCTTATCAGAATGTTAGAAAACATAAAGCTTTAATCAACAATGCCCAAGTTATGAATACCTGGTTTAGTCTGACATCAAGGAAGGCTTTATGGGATGGGAGGAATTTGAGCTGAGCTTTGCATAACTTAAAGGATTTTAATAGCTAGTTGTTGTGAGGGAAGCCCATTCAAACAGAAAAGCACAAGGGTGTGATAATCGAGTGCATGGCAGAGGTGTAGAACTAAAGACGAAGCAGGTGGAATCTTGAGTATTTTAAGGGCCTACCTAAGTATGTTAGACTTTATCCTGAAGGTATTGGGGTATAAAGCAAAGGGTACCGTGGCTGGTGTTTACAAGATAACTCTGATGATTGTGGAGGAATGCATTGGGAGAGACAGTGACAGAAGTTAGGAAAGGCATTTTAGAGATTATTGGGGTAAAGATACAAACAATGAAGTGGGCTGAATTTAGGTAGCTGTAAAGAAATAAATTTGATGCATTGAATACTAATACCAAAGACCAGACAACTTGTCAGATGATATTAAGGATATCACACATGAAGAAAGGAAGAAACCATTAAAAAGACAGGAAAGAAAGAAAAGACCAAAAGGAATATCAAAACAGACTCTCAAACTTGTTCTTAAATATCGGGTGGTTACAGGAAAGGAAGAAATGATGGAGAAACTCAACAAAAGATTCCAAACTACAGCTTGGAAAGAAAAAGCAAAGCATTATAATGAAACGCCCAAAGACCAGGAACTAGAAAACCAAGAGGAAAGAACATGCTCAGCGTTTCTCAAGGTGAAAACACTAAAAAAAAAAAAAAAAAAAAAAAAAAAAAAAAAAAAGATATTCAACAATTTCAGGAGACAGCTTATGATAAAGAAAAGCTGGCACTTAGGGAAGAAGCACAAACTGAACTGAAGACGTTGACAAAAAATAGGGTTCCAGGAACTGACAAAATACTATTTGAGATGTTTCAACAAACGGATGCCTCACTGGAGGTGCTCGCTCACGTATGTCAAGAAATTTAGAAGAGAGCTTCTTGCCCAGCCTGCTGGAAGAGATCCATATTCCTGCCCATTCCAAAGAAACGAGATCCAACAAAATGCAGAAATTATCAGACTCTATCATTAATACCACACACAAGTAATGTTTCACTGAAAATCATTAAAAAGCAGTTGTAGCTGTGCATTGACAGAGAACTGCCAGAAATTCAAGCTAGGTTCAGAAGAAGATGCAGATAAGGGACATCACTGATAATGTCACTTGGCTCTTGACTGAAAGCGGAGAAAATGAGAAAGGTGTTTACCTGCGTTTTGTAGATTGCAAAGGCATTCAACTGTGTGGACTCAGTACAAGGCATGGACCTGTGAGAGAGAAAATTCAACATGGTCCATCTTCAGAACAAAGGCCTAGATAAGAAGTTACTAGTTAACCTAAAAGATGGAGACGTAATCCCCCAAAAGAACGTTAAGACTTAGGTGACCACCAGGGCAGACTGTTCACCCTGTAGTACTCAGCCAATGAGGAAGCAGGGGAGGGACTCCCAAGTTAGAAGATAAAAAAGGCTTGTAAGATACTGTTTAGCGCCCCCTCTTTGACCCACCTCCTTGGTGGGCTCAGACACCCGATTTTGCAAAGTCCACCAATAAAGCGTCTCTTTCGCTGACTGGATTTTAATTGGATTTCTTGAGCGTTCATCGGAAAAACACACTGGTAAATGCCTATTGGTGATCTCGTAAGAGACAAGGGATAAGGTGGCCTGCCCTGGTGGTCGAGGCAGGGGCCTAGCTGGGGCGTGCACCCGGCCTACCTAGTTGTCAGGAGAAACGGGAGCGGTGTCTGGGTGCCGACAACGTCTCTCACAGATCACATGGGGAAGAACTGGAATTTCAGAACACATAACCGAGCTCATGAGGTAACTGTACATAGACCAAAAGGCATTCAAGCGGAGCAAGGGGATATACCGCGTAGTTTTAAGTCAGGAACGGTGTGTTAGAGTTGCATCCTTTCACCACACCCATATACTGTGCAAATAATCCAAGAAGAATGAGACATTAGATTTGGAGGAAGACTCATTAACAACCTATTATATGCAGATAACACACCTACCTGTTGAATGAGAAAATAATTTGAAGGACTTCCTGGTGAAAATCAAAGACTACACCCTTCAGTACGGATTGTACTTTAAAATAAGGAAAACAAAATCCTCACAACTGAACCAATAAGCAACATTTTGATGGAAGGAGACGAGATTGCAATTGTCAAGGATTTTATTTTACTTGGATCCATAATCAAGGCCCATGTGAGCAGCAATCAGGAAATCAAAAGATGTGTTGTGTAACTGGGCAAATTTGCCCCCAAAGGTATTTTTATAGTGCTTCAAAGAAAAGATGTTACTTTGAAACTAAGGTGTGTCTGGCCAAAGGCGTGTTTTCATTCAACTCAGATTCATGCAAAAGCTGGACAACAAGTAATGGTAGAGGGTGGGGTGAGGAAGGATTGACATCTCTGAGATATTGTCTTGGAAAAGAATATTAAATGTACCATGGACTTTCGGAAGAACAAACAAATCAGTCTTAGAAGAAGTACAATCAGAATGTTCCTTAGAAATGCAAATGGCAGGACTTCACCTCACATACTTTAGACAGCTCGATAAGAGGGACCACTCAAGAAGGACATCTTGCTTGCTAGAGAGTCAGCAGAAAGGAGGAAGTGTCTGAGTAATATGGGTTGGCACAATGGTTGCAACAATGGTTTCCAGCATAGCAATAATTCTGAGGATAGCACAAACCTGGGCAGTATTTCATTATGCCATACAAAATGTCCTATGAAATGGAACAAACTCATTAACACATAACAGCAACAATAACAACAAACAATTTGACAGGATTCAATATGGATTAAAGTAACATTATGACAAACTATGCAAGTCTAATGGAAAGTAAGTAGGAGAGAAATGGTTGTGAGTTGGAATACTTGGCAAAGGTGATATAATAGAGGAAAGACCCAAGGGAGATGTCCCATCAGTATGGAAATAAGAATAGAAGGGACAAGTTAACCTATGATTCGTTCATGTAAAGTTATTAGCAGGTATTTGGAATTATGAATCAGAAATTTGAAAGAAGACAGCCTTCAAACTTCAAAGTGCAGTGTTGTCTGTTAGATGCTAAACCTAGTTATTGGGGGAAGACTTTTCAGTATAGAAGTTGAGTCATTACTACTTACAGAGTGTGAGTGTAAAAGGAGTTGTGAGGTTGAGAAAGCAATTACAGAAGTCCTGCCATGAGTAAGGAGGCAGGTGGGCTGGCATAGGAGAGCTTCCTGCAGGCAGTTAGAGGAGAAGAGCATCAGAAATGAGGTAATTTAGTTTGACTGTTAGGGATATTACTTTACCACTATCAACACACCTTTTATTTAGTATTTATTAACTTTCACATATAGCACAAAATGTGCTTTGAATCCACCTGTTGCCCCAAATGAGAAAGATATGACAGTCTGCTTCTATAAATATTTACAACCTTGAAAATCCTATGGGGGACTATTTTATCATGTCCTATAGTGTCACTGTGGGTTGGAATCAACACAACAACAATGTAACGCCAACTTTTACTTGTGATTATTCTAATAATAATTAGAGAAAATTAAGAAATAATCATCTTTATTGTCATGTAAGTTAGTGTCTTTGGTTTTTTTCTTAAAAATCACTTGAAAACAAAATGCAGTATTATGCAATTTATAAATAATTCCCTTGCTTTTACTTTTCAGAGCAGTCGTATAGGTCAAACATGGGAAATATAACTGTACACACACTCTTCACTTTTTGACATGGTTATTTTCCAAAGACCAAGTTGTCATGAAAAAATCAGTGTTCTGTGAAAACGGTAGAAGACTGCATCCGATCACAAAATAGAGAATGAGTACATCGCTATGTCACTGTCAAATTAAAACATTGCATACATAATACAATACACAAAATCATGACCCAGAAAAGTTTACACATAGTCGTAACCAAACCAGCCAGCATCAATCTTGCTATGCACCTTGGTGTTTGTTATTGCCAGATGTGTACCGTTAATGAGCAAAACAGGTGTATAGTAGAATTTTACTGTTGTCATAAATGCAAGATATCAGATAATGAGATAATTTTAAGTAAGGAGTAGGTGTTTTGTGCTTACAAAATATAAGTTAATAACTTTGTGATATAAACATCATTTGACAATTGAGAATAGTTGAGATCAGAGAGAGATAAAAAGCAGGCAGAAAGCAGAAGGATGTTAATTTCTTAGTCTATATATTTCTTTTTGCAATGATATTCCTGGTTTCCTGCCCTTTTCTGAATTGGGCTTGAATCTGGATCAAGAGAGTCATGCAGACAGAACAATGGGTCACTAGATGGTTTAAGGTCAGGAAACGTGTGTGTCGGGATTGCATCCTTTCACCATACCTTTTCAATCTGTATGCCTAGCAAAATATCTGAGAAGCCAGACTCCATGAAAAAGAATGATGCATCAGGATTGGAGAAAGACTCATTAACAACCTGCTTTAAGCAGATGATACAATCTCACTTTCTGAAAGTGAAGAGGATTTGAAATGCTTACTGATGAAGATTAGAGACCACAAACCTTCAGTATGAGTTGAACCTCAATACCAAGAAAACAGAAACCCTCACACCTGGACTAGTAAGCAATGTCATGATAAATGGAGACAGGATTGAGACCGTAAAGGATTTCATTTTTTGGTTCCACAGTCAAGTCCATGGAAACAGCAGTCACAAAGTCAAAAGATGCTTTGCATTAGGAAAATCTGGTGCAAAAGACCTCTTTAAAGTGTTGAGAAGCAAAGATGTCACCTTGAAGACTAAGGGGCACCTAACCCAACCTGTAGTATTTTCAGTCACATCATATGCACGAAAAAGCTGGAAGACAGAAGTAGAGTTGACACTTTTGAACAGTTTTGTTGGAGAAGAACACTGAAAATACCATGGACTGCCAAAAGAACAAACATCTTTTCTGAAAAAAAGTACAACCAGAGCACTCCTTGGAAGCAAGGTCGGAAAGACTGCGTTTTACATACTGTGGACATGCTGTCAGGAGGGATCAGTGCTTGGTAAGGACATCTTGCTTGGTAAAGCAGAGGATCAGTGTAAAAGAAAAAGACTCTCAAGATGGCTTGACACAGTGACTGCCACGATGGTTTTGACATAAAAAGGATTGTGTGCGTGGTGCAGGACTGAGGAATGCTTTGTTCTGTTGCTCATAGGGTTGCTATGAGCTGCAACTGGGTCGATGGCAGCTAACAACAACATGTTTATGTAGTTTAGTTTATATTCAGATGGTAATATGCAATTTTTAAAAAAAAGTTGTTTAAATGTATCATTTGGAATGATAGAACGATACTTTCCTATTCAAGATGTTTGCTTCTCACCCTTTTTCCCAATGAGATGAAAATACAGAAATATAAAAATGGAATGACTCCATAACAGTAAAGACCAGGAGTAAGAGGTGTTTCTAAGTGAGCAGGAGTTTTCAGTTTATTCTTAGATAAGAAAAGTTGAGTCAATCAGAGGAAGCCACGACTCAGAACACACTCTGACAAGTTTGTATTTCTGTCAGAACCCCAGAGGGCTTCAGGTGCACGGTCTGTAGATATGATGAAGAACAAAAGTAAAAAGAGTGGCTGAAAAGAGGAAGAGGGGTTTAACATTGATAAATGGAAAGATTCGTATCCTCCCACTGATTCATCTCCCTGCACAGAAGCAGCAGCTTAGTGACATCTTACAGGTAAAACATCAGTGTATTTTACTAATAAGTTCTTAGGTAAATATATAAACATGGAAACTCTGGTGTCACAGTGGTTAGGTGCTACATCTGCTGTCCAAAAGGTCAGCAGTGCGAATACACCAGGCTCTCCTTGAAAGCTCTATGAGCGATTCTCCTCTATCCTATAGGGTCACTATGCGTTGCAATCAGCTCAGCAGCAGTGGGTGGGTATACCAGGTATAGAGCCCTGGCGGTGCAGTAGTTAAAGCACTCAGCTGCTAACAGAAAGATCAGCGGTTCAAACATGCCAGCTGCTCTGTGGGAGAAAGACATGACAGTCTGCTTCTGTAAAGACTAAACCAAAAACCTGTTGCTGTTGAGTTGATTCTGACTCTTAACAACCCTACCGGAGGACAGTGTAAAGATTCCACACTTGGAAACTCTATGCAGACATTCTATTCTGTCATGTAGAGTCACTGTGAGACAGAATCAACTCCATGGCAATGGATATAGTATGTGTATAAAGAAACTCTGGTGGAGTAGTGGGTTAAGTGCTACCTCTGCTAATCAAAAGGTAGGTAGTTCAAATCCTCCAGGTGCTCCTTGGAAACTCTAGGGGGCATCTCTAACCTCTAGGGTCACCATGAGTCAGACCGGGCTTTTAGAGGGTGGGGGGTGGGATATATAGTCATTTTAACCATTACAAAGCATTTAGTGTAGGTGTTATTTTTTTCCTGGAACAATGCCTTTTCAAAATGGAATTTGCTGGCTCCAGCTTGACCGTCAGATCATTGCTTATTGATCTTCAAGCAAATAGAAGAGAAATTGGTACACATTTTGCTTCCCTGTATACTTCCCATGCATGGGAGATGCTTGCCATAGGACTTAACAATTACTAAATTGAAGGGGAAATGCACATGAATCACTCAGTCCTTCAGTCTTCAGTATCAGTGAATTGCCATGAATTACCAGGTATATGGAGATACAGAACAGCAACACAGAAGACAAGGAAAAATAAATAGAAAAATTAATCTTCAAAGAAGAAAATGTGGTTTTGGAAATAAAAATCAGCAAAGGGCATTAAAATAATAATAGCAACGTCAGTGACTATGTTGAGAATTTTAGGCAGGCATCACATTCATAGAGCAAAAAGTGCAATGTTTAAAAAAAAAATCATTGCTCAAGGAAGAGCTCATTACAAGAGCCAAAGGGTATATCACTAGATGGGAAAGGTGTATCACACACATTGTCACTGAATGAGTGAAAAAAAGATACATAGTGAGATATAATGTCTTATTGAAGATACCATGAAGAGTTGAAATTTTAAACAAACAAAAAACAGAACAAAACAACAACACACACACACACAAAAAAAAAGCAGAGAAAGATCACCAGCTTTTAAATCACCACTTTGGTTCTAGGATAATGTGAAGCAAAAATCTATAATTTTTTTACAATAAACACTTTTAGACATAGTATTTTATACAGAGAAGAACTTTCAGATCACTGTGAGAGAATAATCAAGACATTTATACACATAGAAAACCCGTAATATTTTCCTTCCAATGAATCTTCACTTGATCAAGAGGAGGGAATGTGTTAAGAATTGGGAAGATACATGATCTACCAGTGAGTTCTACCCAAAAGAGAAGTACATTTAAAGTATGCCAAGGGTGTAGCAGGCCTTGAAAAAGTTATTTCCGACTGACACCAGATGGTCAAAAAACTAGTAATGACATATGCCAGAAAAGGAAGTACAGCATACCAAAGATAAAATAAATAAGGTGAACATTCACAATGGTAAAGATAAAAATTTTTACTATGACCTACTAGAAAAAACATGCACATTTTAAGCAAAAGAGTATGTAAAGAATTAAAATAATTTTTGTAATATAAAGAAAAAGATACATGGCATAATTGTGAATAATTAATAAAGAAAAAGAAAATCCACTTGACTTGGCAGTCCTGACACATGGACATTTTCCTTTCAGGGAAAACTTCGTAGACTTAAAAATCTATTTTCTATTATTTAGTGCAAAAATAAGCAGCATATTCAATATAAAAATTGTATAAGCACTTCTGATTGGTTTGTACTTTTTAATCAACCCTTGTACCTCATGTGGTAGATTTGTAAGGATTCGTATCATAGTATGCATATATGAAAAATGACAACATTTTGGTTTGTATTTTAATAAGCAATGGTCACACATTTTAACTTCCAATCTATTCGTATCATAATTTGAAATAGAAAAGATTTTACAAGTGAAGACAATAAGCTTGGTAACACAAATGCAGCAGGCACTCATATTTCACCTCTATATACTCTATATGCTATTGATGGAACCACAGGGCATAATGCGATATGCACAGGCTTTCCTATAAGGCATATCTAAATATGAAAGCTGATTACGTGACTTTCTAATTATACGATGTTAAGAAGTAACTGATCTTCTCTGAAATGGATTTTTCTCATCTATATGAATATAATATCTTTAAAAAACACAATAGTGCTTAAGTGAAAGTTTACAATCCAAGTCAATTTGTCATATAAAACCCCGCACACACTGACACACATGCACACAGAAACCACCATGCTACTCTAACTGTTCTCCCCACCCTGTGAAGCACTCCTCCTTTCCATCCCACACTTCCCATATCCATCCATTCAACTCCTGTCCCTCTCCACCCTCTCATCTCTCCTCTAGATGAGAAAAGCTCAAACAGTTTCTTGTACATATTTAAGCCAAGAAGCACACTCTTTGCCAGCATTACTATGTCTTAGAGTCCAGTCCAATCTTTGTGTGATGAGTTGGCTTTGGTAGTGGTTCCAGCTCTGGACTAACAAGTCCAGGGGTTATGTCCTCAGGGGACCCTCGACTCTGTCTGACAGGCCAGCAAAACTGGTCTAATTCTGCATACCCAGTTTCTTCTACTACATTAGGGACTTTACATTGTGTTCACTCTCAGGGTATCCAGTGGCAGTGATTGGGCACCATCTGGCTTAGGTTTCAAGCTGATGTAGTCTCTGGGTCCTATGGTACCTTCTGTCTCCTGGGATCATATTTTCCTTGTATCTTTGATGTCCTTCATTTTCCTCTGCTCCAGGTGGATTGAGACCAATTCACATGACTTAGACAGCTGCTTGCAAGTTTTCAAGACCACAGATACCACTCACCAAAGTGTGTACAGAAGATTTTCTTAAAAAAATAAAAGAAAATGTAGTTAGGCCAATTAGCTTAGATTTCCCCTGAAACCATGTTCCCGAGGACTCTGTCTCTGCTACTCTGTCCTTCAGAATATTGGATTGTATTGAGGAAACCGTGTAGCTTTTGTTATAGTACAGCTGTGCTAACCTCCCTTCTGCAGTGTGCTGTCACTCCTTTCACCTAACCCAATTTTTATCTACTATCTAATCTATGAATACCCCCTCCCCCCCTTCTCGGTGTTGTAATCATCAAAGATTATTCTGTGTTTAAACCTTTTCTTAAGTCCTTGTAATAGTGGTCTCATACAGTGTTTGTCCTTTTGAAACTAAGTTCACTTAGCGTGGTTTTCATATGGCTCCATGTTATCAGATGTTTCTTAAGATCATCATTGTTCTTTATCATTGCGTATTATTCCATTGTGTGAATATACCATAGTTTCTTTATTCATTCAACTGTTGATTGACACCTAGGTTGATTTCATTTTATTGCTACTGTGGACAGTGCTAAAGTGAACTTTAGTGTCCATGTTATTTGTTCATGTGACAGCCCTTATTTCTCTAGCACATATTCCAAGAAGTGGGATTGCCGGATGAATCATGTGGTGTTTCTATTTCTATCTTTTAAGGAGAGGGCCAAATAGATTTCCAAAGCCATTGTACTGTTTTATATTCCCATCAGTACTATGAAAGAGTTCTAGTCTCTCCACAGCCTCTTTAGTATTTATTGTGTTTTTTGGATTAATGCCAGTCTTTTGGAGGTGAGATTTTTCTAATGATTAGGGATTGTGAGCATTTCTTCATGTATCTGTTAGCTGCCTGGGTGTCTTCTTTGGTGAAGTACCTATTCACACCCTATGCTCATTGTTTGAGTTATTTGTCTTTTTTCTGTTGAGGTTTTGCAGTGCATTATAGATTACAGAGATTAAATGCCCATTGGATTCCTGGTAGCCAAAAATTCTTTCCCAGTCTGTACACAGTCTTTTTACTCTTTCAGTGAAGGCTTTGGGGGAACATGCTTGATTTTTAGAAGTTCCTATTTATCTTTTGTCTTTTCTGGCATTTGTACTTGTTAGTAATATTTTGTAGTCTCTTTATGCCGTGTATTAGGTCAGCCAGTGTTGTTCCTGTTATTTCGTCCATGATCTTCATTGTTTTAAACTTTATATTTAGGTATCTGATAGATTTTGAGTTAGTATGTGTGCATGGTATAACATAAGGATCTCACTTCTTTCATTTTTTTTTTTTTTTTTGTAGATGGATATTTAGCTATGCTGACTCATTTGTTAGAGAGACTGTCTTTTCCCCAGTTTATGGACTTTGGAACTTTGTCAAGTATCAGCAGCTCATAGAAGGATAATGTTATATCTTGATTCTCTATTCTGTTTCATTGGTCTGTGTATGTGCTTTTGTACCAGAACCAGGCTGTTATGACGATCATGGCAATGAAATAGGTTTTAAAGTCATGTGAAACCTCCCACTTTATTCTTCTCCTACAGTAATATTTTATTTTTCTGGGGCTTCTTCCCTTTCCACATGAAGTTTCTGCATCTCATTAGAGAAATGCCACTGGAATTTGTATTGGGGTTGTATTGTATCTATAGATTGCTTTGGATAGAACAGACAATTTTTTTAATTTTTTTATTTTATTTATTTATTTATTTATTTTTAAAATTTTTATTGAACATGACTGAGTGAAAATGTACATTCCCGTATAAATTTACATGCCCACCTATATGAGCTTCCACTGCTCTCCCTGTCCGGTGACTGCACACTATTCCTCTCTGCTCCATATATGTCTCATCCTCCCAACAGCCTCCTTTCCCCTCCTCTCCATCCACTCCCCTTCCTCCAGCCACAGGTCAGCAAGATGATATCCTATAGATGTATAGAACCATAAAGTGCTTCCAATATATGGTCACTCTGCATTGCCAAGTCCAATCCATTCCTGTCCAAAGAGTGGACCTTTGTTATAATTTATGGGAAAGGGCAGCATCAGGGCCGGGGGCCATGCTCTCAGAGGAACCCCAAAACCGCTGAACCATCAACTGAGGTCTTTTAGTGGAGATCTCATGATGCACCCCTTTTTATCCTTGTGTTGCCAGTGAGACTCCTCTCTGTGAGCTCCATTGTGGCTATCACTGGTGGTGGCCGGGCACCATCTGGTTCTTCTGGTCCCAAGTCAATGTAGGCACCAACTCTTGTCGGTATCTCTGAGAACAGACAATCTTTTATGATGTTAAGTCTTCTTATTCACAAGCAGGGTAAGTTTCTCCATTTATGTAAATATCTTTTCTTGTCTTGCAGTAAGATCTTAACAGTTTTCTTTGTATGGGTCTTTAAAACTTCTGGTTAGATTTATGCCTAGATATTTCATCTTCTTAGGACTATTATAAATAATAAAGATTTGACGATTTTCTCTTTGATGTTGTCTTTGTTGGTGTAAGGAAACTCTGGTGGCATAGTTGGTTAAAGTACTAACATCTGTTAACCAAAAGGTCAGCAGTTCAAATTTGCCAGGCATTCCTTGGAAACTCTATGGGGCAGTTCTTCTCTGATTGACTTCTCAGATCTGACTCAACAGTAATGGGTTTAGTTGTTGTAAAGGAATCCAACTTGTTTACGTGTGTTTCTCTTATATCTGGATACTTGGCAGAATTCCTCTATTATTTTCAGTAGTTTTTTTTGTGGATTCTCTAGGATTTTCTGTGTATCAGATCACATCAACTGCCAGTAGAGATACTTTTACTTCTTCCTTATCAATTTGGGTGCTCTTTATTTCTTTAAATTGTCTGGAATACTTTTAATAGTAGTGGTGTTAACTAGTCTGTAAAAATTTAGTGAAATTCTCCAGTGAAGCTGTCAGTGCCAGGACTTTCTTAGTTGAGATTTTTTAAATTACTTTTTCAACCTCTTCTTTTGTAATGGATTTATTTAGTTGTTCTACTTCTGTTTGTGCTAATTTTGCTAGGCTGGGTGTTTCCAGAAATTTGTCATTTCCTCTAGGTTTTCATATTTATTATAGTACAATTTTTCATAGTATTCTGTTATGATTCTTCTAATTTTGATTGGGTATTTTGTGGTATCAGCTGCCACATTTCTTATTTGAGTTATTTGCTTCCTTTGTCAGTTTGTTTTTCCTTTGTCAGTTTGGCCAGTGTTTTATCAGTTTTGTTGATCTTTTGCTCTTGTTAACTCGTTCAATTATTTTTCTGATTTCTATTTCATTTAGTTCTCTAATTTTTATTATTTGCTTCCGTCTGGTGCTTGAGGGGTTCTTTTCTGCTCTCTTTCTACTTGTTGAAGTTGTTGTATTGATGCGTTGGTTGGGGCTCGTTCTTCTTTTTGGATGTGTGTATTTACTGAGATAAATTGACCTCTGAGTATTGCTTTTGCTATGTGTCACATAAATTCTGGTAGGATGTACTTTCATTCTCATTTAATTCTATGAATTTCTTTATTCCATCCCTGATTTCTCTTATAACCTAGTCATTTTTATTCAAGGTGTTGTTCAAATTCCATGTGTTTGATTATTTTTTCTCCTTCTTTTTCACAGTATTGAATTCTACTTTTGTGACTTTATAGTCTGACAAGACACTTTGTAATATTTCAGTACTTTTAATTATGTTAAGGATTGCATTGTGGTCTAATGTGTGGCCTACTCTAGAGGATGAGGATGTTCCATGTTCATTGGAAAAGAAAGTATCCTCAGCTACTAATGGGTGAAATGCTCTTTGTCTATGAAATCCAGTTTATTGACTCTCGCATTTAGATCTTCATTGTCTTTATTGAGCTTTTTTCCTAGATGTTCTGTTCTCCACTGAAAGTGATATTTTGCAATCTACTATTAGATGGCATAGTGGTTAAGTGTCACAGCTGCTAACAAAAAGGTTGGCAGTTCAAGTTCACCAGGTGCTCCTTGGAAACCTCATAAGACAGTTGCTATGAGTCTGAATCAACTTAACAGGAGTGGGTTTGGGGAGGCTACTATTGTGAAACTGTTTCTGTTTTCAGTGCAGTTACTGCCTGTTTTATGTATTTTGGGTCCCTGTTGTTAGATGTGTAGATATTTCGTATGGCTGTGTTCTGAAGTACTGATCCTTGAATCATCACATAATGTCCTTGCTTATCCAATGCAGTGGATTTTACCTTTAAGTCTGTTTTATCAGAGATTAATATTGTCATTCCTCCTCTTTTATCAATATTGTTAGCTTGATTTTTGTTTCCTTCCTTTACATTCTAGTTTGCTCATGTCTTTGAGTGTAATGTATGTCTCCTGTAGGCAGCATGCAGAAGGGTCATTTTTTTTAGCCAGTCTGCCACTCTTCATCTCTTCATTGGTGTATTTAGTCCATTTGCATTCAATGTGATTACTGATACTTATTAGCATAGTGCTGTCATTTCGATTATTTTTCCCCCTTGTGTTGTAAGCAATTTCTTTGGTCCATTTAATTTTCAGTGTTGAGTCTTTTTTCTTCATGTGGTTTCTTTTGTATTCTTTTCAGTGTTGCTGGTTCTGTATTTGCTGAGACTTCATGTTTTTCTTATTTAATTTGATGAAAAAGACAGTCTCTTTTGTGATTACCTTAATGCTTTCCCATATTTTTCTAAATTTAAACTGGTCTCTAATTTCTTTATATTGTCTTGACTTCTTCTCCATATGAAATATCTGTGACTACGTTTTCCTCTGATTGCCTCTTTTTTGTTATAACATTTACATAATGACATCATTGTTTACCTATTTTCAATGGTTTCCTTTTTTATTTTTCCCCCATGATTCCCAATTTCAGTTGATATCCAGTAGTTCTGTTCTGTGTTCTTGTTTTGGTTTGTTGCCTAGTGTTATTCATTTTCTAACCAAAACACTACCTTTAGTATTTCTTATAATTTTGTTTTAGTTTTCATAAATTCCCTAAGTTTTTGTTTATCTGGAAATATTCTGATTTCACCATCATCTTTGGGACATAATTTCACTGGATATATCATTCTTGGCAGGCAATTATTTTCCATCAAGACTTTGTATATGACATCCCATTGTGCTCTTGCAGCATGGTTTCTACCAAGTAGTCCAAGCTTTATGATGTCCCTCTATAAATTATTTTTTCATTTATCCCTAGCCACTTTTAAAAATGTCTCCTTATCTTTTAGTTCCTCTTGGGATCTACCTTCTGTGGAGTTTGATGAGACTCTAGGATAGATATCTTCTTATCTTTCATGATAACAGGGAAGTTTCTGTCAGCAAATCTTCGACAATTCTCTCTGTATTTTCTGTTATTTCTCTCTTTTCTGGTACTCCAATCACTTGGTTATTATTCCTCTTCATAGTGCCCCACATAATTCTTAGTGTTTCTTGATTTTTTTAATTATCTGATTATTCCTCACATATATTGATGTCACATGATTTGTCTTCATTCTCACTAATAACAGCCTTCTATTGACTCAGTTTTGTTTCTTTGACTTTCAGTTGGGTTGTCTATTTTTTTTTTTAACTTTATTATTCCTTTTCTGAATTTCTAATTCTTGCTACTCTAAGCTTTCTTGCAGCTTGATCTATTTGTGATTATGCCTTGTGGCACTTTGCCTCATCTCCTTCCTCATCTCTTGAAGAGTTCTAAATATCAATCTTTTGTATTTTACCTGTGATATTTCCAGAAAGTGTTCTTCCTCTGAAATATCTAATTCTTTCTTTGCGAGCTTTCTGATGATGTCATGGTCTGCTTTTCTTAAGTGATTGGAAATTGTTGTCTCTGAGCCATCAGTAAATTGTATTTATTTATTTTATGTTTGCCTACTTTCTTCAAGCTTCTAGTTTTGAAACATCCAAACAGGGTGGTCATGTGTGATATTTTGGTTATTATTGTCTTTGAAACTCTACTGTTTTCTTACTAGGTGGTTAGAGATACTATTAGCCATGGAATCCCAGGAGTCCATTTACTTTTCTGGTTTGGATGCAGCTCGGGTATCCAAGTAGTCAGTCACCAATTGTGTGGTACAAGCTCTTTCCTACTTTCCGAGATGGACAGGGGTGATAGGTATGGGCACAGGTTTCTGGCTGCAGCTGCTGAGAAAGACATGGAACTAAGTGCTTTCCTTCAGTGTCTATGAGGATGGCATATCCCCTTATGTTTGAATCTAGATGAAGGAATAGTTTCTTCCCTGATTTTCTGGGTTAAGGAAGCTGACAGATTTTTTTTCTCTTCTCCCTTTTCCTTCAATTTGTTAAATTGTTCCCCCTCCAAGTGTCAAGGAATGGCTCAAGGTGGGCTTGAGAAGTCCTACTTCTGTCTCAGTTATTGAGACAGACTTCAGAGTTGAGTGCACTACAAAGAAGGGAGGTGGAATCACTAGTAGAAGGGAGAGAAGAAAAAATTTAGATCCATGTGTGGTAGGTTACACACAAAGACTTAGTTTTTGAAGATCTGGTACTGTTTCTCTCTGGCTTGCAAAATGCCAGTGGATTCTCTAGTCAATTTCTCTTACCAAAGAAGACACCACCTACCTCTACTGTTTGACTCACAACAGTCATTTCCCAGCAGGTCAAGCCTATGGAATATTATCTACTTCTGGTACTCCTCTCCATTCACCATTGATCAGTTAATTTATTTTTGATGTTTAGGGCTTCTAGTGTGCAATATGTACTGGGTTCATTTATTCTTCTGTGTTTTTACTGTTAAAAGGGTCATAGGAAGCATCTGTCTACTCCATCATCTTTACCCTGCTTTATAGTTTCTGTTTTGAAGGGAATTATAAGAATTATAAAAAAAAAATACATGCCAAGTTCCTAACATGTACCAGTCTTTGTCCTAATACAGTTTTTCATTGTTGTTGTTTTCAATAATAATGTATTATCAGTATTCCATTGGCAATATGAAAATATAGTGAAACTTATGTTGTTAATAGTCTTACTTTTTAATTTTTAAAATATTCACATTTGTGTAAATGATACATAAAGTGGATGGACAGTAAATCTAGTAAAATTATTACTCAGTAATCTTAGTTTGATTCATGCAATGAACTCACCCTATACAAAAACCTCAGCTTATTAATGTGATTATTACACTAGGGTTCCATGGGATCAATACAAGTTGTCCATCATGAAGAACTCAGGGATTAAGACAAATCAATTCTGATTATAATGTAGTGTTGTGTCTCTGGCTAGGAGTAATAATAAGGGGCCAAGAAAAGTGCAAGAATTTTTCCCCAGTTCTAAACATCAGTTTCTTATTGTTATGGTTGTGTGCTGTCAAATCAATTCCAGTTCATAACTACCCCATGTGACAGAGTAGAACTGCCCCATAGTGATTTCTAGACTGTAGTCTTTATAGAAAGAGATGACCAGGTCTTTCTACTGCAGGTTCGTACTGCTAGCCTTTCAGTTAGCAGCCAAGCCCTTATACATTCTTCCACTATGTCTCCTTCACTTTCCTGTAAGTATATGTATTATTACCGAATGCTTAAACATGCAGAGTTGATCATACTGATTTCTATCAGTTTCTGTATTACCTTAAAAATAGAATTGTCTGTCATTACATACTAATGCAAGTGACAAACTAGAAACATTTGCAGATGAGTTATCTATATTCAATTTCTTATCAATTGCTAATCACAAGAGATTGGCAGAATTACATAGTTTCTAATTCCCCAACAATATGAAGTACTGTCTTTCCACATAGTGTTAGGAAAAACAGCATATGAATTATACAGGTGAACGCATCAGTGGAGGCTGTCATGATGGGATAGGTCTGAGAACATTGAATCATAAACAGTTTTGCAAATGTCAGTTGTCAGACTCTCAATATCATCAGTGACTATACTTCTGCTTTCTGCTAGCTCTTCCATTGCCACAAGGATTATAAGCACAGCATTGTTTAAGTATTCATCAAAGAAACTTGAAGAGGAACAGTGCTGCATTCATCATCAAAAAGAACATCTCAAGATCTATCCTGAAGTTCAATGCTGTCGGTGATAGGACAGTATCCACATGCCTAAGAGGAAAGTCAGTTAATACTACTATGATTCAAATTTATGCACCAACTGCTAAAGTGAAAGATGAAGAGGTTGAAGATTTTTACCAGGTTCTGCAGTCTGAAATAGACCTAATATGCAATCAGGAAGCATTGATAATTACTGGATTACTGGTGACTGGAATGTGAAAGTTGGAAACAAAGAAGAAGCGTGAGTAGTTGGAAAATATGGCTTTGGTGATAGAAATAATGTCAGAGATTGCTTGACAGAATTTTCTAAGAGTAATGACTTTTTCATGGAAAATAATTTTTTTAACCAGCACAGACAGTGACTGTACACATGGACCTCACCAAATAGAATGCACAGGAACCAAATTGACTACATCTGTGGAAAAAAGATGATGGAAAAGCTTCACATCAGCAGTCAGAACAAGATGAGGTGCTGACTGTGGCACAGATCATCAATTGCCAAGTGCTGTCGAGTCAGATCCAAGTCATGGTGTCAATTGCTCATATGCAAATTCAAATCGAAACTGAAGAAAATTAGAACAAGTGCATTAGAACCAAAGTATGAACTGGAGTATATCCCTCCTTAGTTTTAACACCATCTCAAGAACATATTTGATATGTTGATCACTAATGACTGAAGACCAAAGGAATTGTGGAATGACATCAAAGACATCATCCATGAAGAGAGGAAGAGGTCATTAAAAAGACAGGAAAGAAAGAAAAGACCAAATTGGATGTCAGAAGAGACTCTGAAGCTTGATCTTGAATACTGAGCAGGTAAAGCAAAAGGAAGGAATGACAAAGTAAAAGACCTAAACAGAAGATTTCAAAGAGTAGCTCAAGAAGACAAAAGAAAGTATTATAATTGCATGTGCCGAAAGCTGGAAATGGAAAATCAGAAGAGAAGGACACATTCTACATTTCTCAAGCCAAAAGAACTGAAGAAAAAGTTCAAGCCTCGAGTTGCAAGAAAGAAGGATTCTACAGGGAAACTGTTAAACTACTCAGGGAGCATCAAAAGAGGATGGAAGGAACACACAGAGTCATAGCACCAGAAAGAACTGATCAGTGCTCAGCCATTAGATGAGGTAGCATATGATCAGCAGCTGATGGTACTGAAGGAAATAGTTGAAGCTGCATTGAAGGCACTAGTGAAAAACAAGGGTCCAGGAATAGCTGAAATATCAATTGAGTTATTTCAACAAACAGATGCAGTGCTGGAAGTGCTCACGCATCTATACCAAGAAATTTAGAGGACAGCTACCTGGCCAACTGACTGGAAGAGATCCATATTTATGCACATTCCAAAGAAAGGTGATTCAATTGAATGTGGAAATTACCAAATATCATTAATATCATATGCAAGTAAAATTTTTCTCAAGATTATTCAAAAGCAGTTGCAACAGTATATTGCCAAAGAACTGCCAGTAATTCGGGCTAGATTCAGAAGAGGATGTGGAACTAGAGATATCCTTGCTAATGTCAGATGGATCTTGGCTGAAAGTAGAGAATACCAGAATGATGTTTTCCTGTGTTTTATTAACTATGCAAAAGCATTTGACTGTGTGGATCATAACAAATTATGGCTAATGTTGCATAAAATGGGAATTCCAGAACACCTAATTCTGCCCTTAAGGAATCTGTATATGGATCAAGAGGCAGTTGTGCGAACAGAACAAGGGGACACTGCATGATTTAAAGTCAGGGAAGGCATATGTCATGGCTGTATTCTTTAACCGTATCTTTTTAATCTGTGTTCTGAGCAAATAATCTGAGAAACTGGAATATATGAAGAAGAACGAGGTATCAGGATTGGAGGATGACTCATTGACAATCTGCGTTACGCAGACAACATCACCTTACTTGCTGGAAATGAAGAACTTCTGGGACACCTACTGATGAAGATCAAGGACCACAGCCTTCAGTATGGATTGTACCTTAACATTAGGAAGACAAAAATCCTCACAAATGGACCAGTAAGCAACATTGTCATAAATGGAGAAAGGATTGAGATTGTCAAGGATTTCATTTTACTTGGGTCTACAATCAACACCTGTGGAAGCGCAGTCAAGAAATCGAAAGACTCACTGCACTGGGAAAATCTGCTGCAAAGGACCTCTCTAAAGTATTCAAAAGTAAAGATGTCACCTTGAAGACTAAAATGCACCTGACCCAAGCCATAGTATTTTCAGTCACATCATAGGCATGTGAAAGCTGGACCAGGAAGAAAGAAGACAGAAGAAGAACTGATTCCTTTAAGTTGTGGTATTGGAGAAGGTTGAATGTACCATGGACTGCCAAAAGAACAAACAGATCTGTTCTGGAAGAAGTACAACCAGAGTGCTTGTTGGAAGCAAAGATGGTAAGATTGTGGCTTACATACTTTGGACATGTCAGGAAGGATCAGTCCCTGGAGAAAGACATCATGCTTAGTAGAGTGTAGGGTCAGTGGAAAAGAGGAAGACCCTCTACGAGAGGGATTGACACAGTGATCCAAACAATGGATTTAGGCATAAAAATGATTGTGTGCATGGTGCAAGACTGGGCCGTGTTTTCTTCTGCTGTTCATAGTGTTATTATGAGTCAGAACCAACTCAACAGTATCTAACAACAACAAAGATATTGCTACATTTTGGTAATTTTGTAGAGAGAACCTGACCACTGTATCTCAATGCAAGCCACTTGGCAAACATAGTGGTGGTGCTGCGGGAATGAAATGGTCTCACTGGACTCATACTGCAAGTACAAGAACACACCAATTAATGATACAGTCTGGATTTATTATTCATCCATTGACAGGCTACCTTAATTAATTATCAACTTTGTTACTAAAATTTCCTGAATACACTAATATTATATGCTAAAGTTTGGAAATAAATTAATTTTGTAGAAGCATACAATTTTTTAGATGAGAAGTAAAGTGTTTTCCAATAAGACTGTCTTATTTTTGACAGCCGCAACTACAATATTTGTGAAGTTGTAGTGGCCATACTTATAATGATTTTTTTTTTATTAATTTTGACAAATAGGCACAAAAAGTTACACAATTCTGCAATGTGTAGAAATTGTTAGTTTATTATCAAAATGGGTGTCCCTCTCACCAAACATTCCATGCATTAAGTGAAATTTATGATGCACATAATCATCCCACCATGAGAACAATCCGATGTTTAATCAGAAAATTTGAGAAAACTGGGTCTGTTGCCAGTCATATAATGGCTGTGCATCAACCAACTGCATGTTCCAGTGAAAACGTTACCATTGTTTGTCACTGTATGCAAGAATCCATCCAAATTGATTTCTCACTAAGCACAAGAGGTAGGCTTTACACTGACCACAATTTGGTGGATTTTGCATCTGGACTTGAAGCTTTACACTTACAATCTTGTTTTAACGCAACACTGAAGTACAGCTACCATAGATTGTGGCATACATTTGCTGACTAAGCTCTGGAACAACTGGAAATTGACTCATTTTTGGTTGAAAAATTATCTTCAGCCACGAGGCCAATTGTCGAATGAATGGTTTTGTTAACAAATTAAACTGTCTCATTTAGAATGATGAGGATCCAATGGAGATTCAAGAACTTCCACTGCATCCCTGAAAAGTTACTGTCTAGTGTGAGTTTGGACCAGTGGAATCATTGCCCTTATTTTTTCCAAGATGGACAAGGAGAGGCTGTGAGTTTCAATGGCAAAAGATATCAGGCTAAGATAACTTGTTTTGGGCCCCATTTGGAAGGTGCTGCAGTGGCCATCTACTTGAAGTTCTTTTTCCACACATAATGCTATCAAATGTACTTCAAAACAAAACACAAAAGATTAAAACTGTATCAGTTATACAACTTATTTTACTCAAGTTCAAAGATAGTATGCCCTTATTGGAAGACCCTTTACTTATAGGTTGCCTCCATTTGTTCTTTCTTGTTACTAGAAAAGATATTGGAATTTGATCCAGTAAGAACTGGCAGAGTTTTGTAAGTGGTTATTGAAGAAATTAATAACTGATCTCCAAAAGTCTATTTACAGGCAACAGAAAATACCCACTTGAATTGAAAGGCAAATCATCAAAACTTTCAGTCATTATTCATTAAAATTTTAATGATACCTGAAACATTATCCACTATAATACTCAATATAAAAAAAATCAGTTGACACTGTGCCAACTTGGTGATACGCGTCAGAGTAGAACCGTGTTGTGTATGGCTTTCAACAGTGCTATTTTGGAAAGTGGAATTCTGGGCTTCACTTTCACGGTGTTTACATGGTCCTCAGTAAACACATAATGCAAACATATGATGTACTTATTTTGAAATTTTGCCAGCTTCTCAAATTAAAAAATAATCATATCAATAAAAACGATGACTTTCTTTTAGATAAACAAATAAAAATTGTATAGATACTTAAAAAAGTTATAAGAACAATGTGCTTGATTAGGTCACTTATTCCATTTTATTCTACCCTACATGACACAGCCTTGCAAAGTAGCTAAGAGGAGAATCTGAATATGAAGCTATCCAAATTGAAAAACAGGTGAAGTGCAGCTTAAATAGTTCTTGTCATTGCAGCACTCTTTAATGTACTCTTCTTTTTGTTGTGGATGATATCTTTTCTATTTCTGAATTCCAAATACCTCATACAATCCAGACTGCTAAGGACTCTACATTCCCATATATATATCTCCCACTTGTCTGTCAATCTGTTGTCCTGTGAAAGTTTGCATGTTACTACAATGCTGAAAGCTATGCCACTGGTATTCAGACACCAGCAGGGTCACCTATGGTAGATAGATTTCAAATGAACTTCCATAAAAAGAAGGACCTGATAGTATACTGATTTAAAGAATTATCCAATGAAAACCTTATGAATAACAGCAGAGCGTTGTCTGATGCTGTGTTGGAAGATGAGTCTTCTAGGCTGGAAGCCTCTCAAAAGACACCTGAGAAAGAGCTGCCCTTCAAAGTGGAGTCCACCTTAATGATATGGATGGAGTCAGTCTTTTCAGACCTTATTTGCTGATGTGGCATGACTCAAAATGAAGAAACAGCTTCAAACTTCCTTTAATAATTGGAATCTGGAATATACAACGTATGAATCTAGGAAAATTGGAAATCATCAAAAATGAAATGCATAAATATCAATATCCTAGGCATTAATGAGCTGAAATGAACTGATGTTGGCCATTTTGAATCAATCATGTAATCTACTATGCTGGGAACAAAAACTTGAGGAGGAACGGTAATGCATTCATTATCGAGAAGAAGATTTAAAGATCTCTCCTGAAGTACAATAATGCCAGTGCTAAGATAATAACCATGCACCTACCAAGAACATCAGTATTAGTTAAATGTACTCACCAACCACTAAGGGCCAAAGATGAAGAAACTGAAGATTTTTCCCAGCTTCTGCATCCTGAAATTGAACATGAAATCAGGATGCATTGCTAATTACTGTTGTTTGGAAAGTAGATCTGGAAACACAGAAAAAGAGTCAGTAGTTGAAAAATACAGACTTGGTGATAGAAATGGTGTTGGCGAACACTTCACAGAATTTTGCAAAACTAATGACTGGTGACTGCCATGTGGGGTCTTAAAAGCTAGCAAGCTGCCATCTGAGATACACCAAAGGGTCCCAATTCAGCAGGAGGAGAAGACCACCAATGACCAAAATGACACGGGAGAAAGAGAACTCAGAAAGACCCACATGAATGGGTGACTACATCGACAGGTGACCAGAAGAACCAGATGGTACCCGGCTGCCACAGTGACAGCCATGATGGGGCTCACAAAGTTGAGCCTCAGTGGCAACACAAGAATGAAAAAGGGTGTACCATTAGAACTCCACTAAAAGACTGCAATTGATGGTCTGAAGGCCTCAGAGTTCACCTGGGAACATGGCTCCTAGATCTGATGCTGCCCTTGACCAGGAAACATTACTGAGGTCAACTCCTCCGACAGGAATGGATTGGACTTGGTGACACAGAGTGACAATATCATGTGTGCACTTTATGGTCCTATGCTTCTATAGGACATAGTCCTACTGGCCTCTTACTAGAGGGGACTGGAGAGGGTAGAGAAGAGGGGACAGGAAACTGTTAAGAGGATATGACATGTATAGAGCAGAAAGGAGGAGTGTGCTGTCACAGGGAAAGGAGAGCAATAGGAGCTGCACATAGGTGGGCATACAAATCTAAACTAGATTGTACACTTTCACTCAATCACAATAAATAAAGTGCATTTCTGTATCTCTGTCTGTGTTTCTATCTCAAATTCTATATAAACAAATGGTGTCTTCACTGCAAATACGTTTTTTCATCAACATAAACAAAGGCTATACACACAGACCTCACCAGGTGTAATACATAGGAATCAAATCAACTACATCTGTGGGAGGAGATGATTAAAAAGCTCAATATCATCAGCCAGAGTAAGTCCAGAGGCCCACTGCAGAAAAAAGCATCAGTTTCTCATATGCAAGTTCAGATTGAAAATGAAGAAAATTACAAGTCCCAGCAGCCAAAGTATGACCCTAAGTATATCCCACCTGAGTTAAGAGACCCATCTTAAGAGTAGATTTGACCCATTGAACACTAATGACTGAAGACCAGATGAGTTATGGAATAGCATCAAGGCCATCAAAGGTCATTAAAAAGACAGGAAAGAAAAAAATAGACTGGGCAAAATTTTGTATGAGTCATGAAGAATGACATCTATAATAATGTATTTTTGCTGTTGTTAGGTGCTGTGGAGTCAGTAAACACTACACATATATAGTCATGCACTTCATAATGTTCCTTCTGGCAACACCTAATGCATATAAGTCCCCAGTCTCATAAGGCTGTGACAGAGTTTAGAGATCCCTATTGGAGAATGGGACATAGAGGACTTAACCTGATGTGGTAAACACAGCCGTTTCCCTCATACAACACATGCATCTCTTGTGTCTTGTATACGGGTATTTCCATAACTTGTGAAGAAGATCCCTTCCTAAGTCTATCTTTAGGTCAAATTTGTAGGTAAGTTGTATGCATGTAAAACACTTAAGAAACACTTCCAAACTGCTCAATGTTTTCAAAGTTTCACAAAGTAGTGCATTTGTTTGTTATTACAAACCACTATATTTAACTTAAAATTTTCATATAATAGCCTTCATGGAAGTCCATTCTTACATCCAAGTTGCCTGTAAGTTGAAGGTCTGTAATAAAAAGGGTGCCTGTATCATGGTTCTTACAGATCCACGTCACGTAACATCCCACTTCACAGACGGTTATCCTGGACGTTAAAGGCTGCATAACTGTCCAAACGTGTGTGTGTGTGTGTGTGTCTATACACATACGTACATCTGTAGAGAGAGACACATAATAGTGTCTCTGAACTATGTACTGGGGAAGATGTGTTAAGTGAGTAGTTTTGGCAATTAAATAGATAGACACATCTGACCCAGAAGGAACAATTCTAGCAATGGAAAGAAAGGAATTATGACAGGACAGTAGAGATAAATAGGTCCCTTTAATGATAACGTCATGGAAAACTAATTTGCTTACATCTATATTCAGCTTTGTCACCGCCTGAAATATTGTTTTGGATAAAAAAATGAATGACAATCATGAAGTGGCATTAAAACACAATTAGATGCAAAAGCAATGTCTTCAATTTTAGACAATCTAATGAAGGTTTTGTTTCCTTGAGCATTATAAACTATGTATTTCTGAGTTGATCGAAACAGAATCAGTTTTGACACCCTCTCCCCAAGCCTTAAGCCTTAAGCCTTGATTATTCTATTTTATATGGATAGAGCAACTTTTGTCTTCCCCAGTCATGACATTATTATTCTCTTTCACACATGCACAGTCATCTCTTCTAAAAGTCTTCCCTGATGAGGCTCCTTTTGCACACAGATTGTCACATAGGTTTGGCATGAGGACAGACTGCTCCATTGTGGCAAGGTAGACCAAACCGCTCCAACTCCTTGAGACTCAGCTTATAACTTTGTATAATGGAATGATTCAGGTATGTAACACAGCACAGACAAGAACTAATAGAATGCTATCTTTATTCCAGAAACAGTGATAAGTTTAAATTCCTGTGATAAATGTGGAGTAATAGGAATATCCCAACTGTAAGTATTGGAAGTGAAAGACTTGAAGAAGTCCAAAAACTGCACCAAACTTGTTCCTAACTGGACCATTGTAGAAACAGGCTTCAAGCTGTACTTTTCTGATTTTATCTTTTCACTGAACAGCAACTATCTAAGCTATTTTACTATTCATAAGTTTGCCTGTGTACAAGAATATAAAGAAGCAGCAAATAAAAGGATAATCTTTCTTTAAGCTATTCCGCTATTCCAATACCTAGTGCCTCAAGAACAGGTGGCTAAGGGAAAAAAAAATCTCACTTGAAGAAAAGAAACTGAATATGAACTTAGTCAAATAAAGGGAGGTGAAGTTCATTTCAAGTGATTTTTGACATACAGCATCCTCTGCTCTAAAGTATCTCCTTTTTTCTTACGACATCTCTTTCCTTCCTGCAATCCGAATGCTTCTATGTAATCCTAACTGCCACAGAAACTGTGTTCTTTTATATAACAGTGTCTCTGAATTACATACTCTAAAAAATATGTTAAAGAGGAATTTGGGTACTTCAATAGATAGATACATTATTGCTAATTCTGCATATTCATTTTATAATTTATTTTAATGTAACTATTACTCATTTTATGTTCTGATAATTTTTCATGCCAAAATATTAAATTGTTTCACAAGATCATTGTGATTTATTATAAAGAATTTGTTGTAGAAATACAGGTACAATGAGCTTCACATACATCAAAGCTACAGTTTGATGAGTTTTGATGTATATATGTAATCTTGAAACTATCAAGACAGTGACTATTTCCATCACCCCAAAAGTTTCCTCAAGCTTTTTGTAATCGATCCCTACCTCCACCAGTGACCTAGTTTCTATCACAACACATGAATAATTTTCATGCTCAAGAGGTTTACATAGAAGGAAGCAAACCTTTTAGCGGTGGGGCAGGCACTGTCATTGGCTTCTTTTATGCCCTGTAATGACTATCAAATAATTTGAGCAGTGTTTATCAATGTGTATACTTATTTTTGTTTACTGTACTTTGACATAGCATTGGACAGATACACTGTCTTAGTCATCTGGTGCTGCTTTAACAGAAATACCACAAAGTGGATGGCTTTAGCCAAAAAAAAACTTTTATTTTTACAGTCCAGTAGGCTATAAGTCCAAATTTAGGATTTCTGCTCCAGGGCAAATCTTTCCCTTTTTGTCTGCTCTGGAGGAAGGTCCTTGTGTTGTCTCAGTCTCTGTTCAGGGAGCATCTTGGCACAGGAATCTCAGGTCTGAAGGATGCAGTCTTCTCTCGGTGCTGGTTTCTTGATAGTGTGAGTTCGCCAACTCTCTGCTTGCTTCCTTTTCCTTTTATCTCTTGTAGGATAAAAAGATAAAAGGTTGTGCACACTCCAGGGAAAATCTCTTTACAATGAATCAGGGAGGTGACCTTAGGAAGAGGCTTACAGTTCCACCTTAAATTCTCTTTAACATACAGCATAGGAAAGTCACAGAATGGAGGGCAAGCACACAACACTGGTAACCACAACCGAGTCAAATTTCTATACATATTTTTTGGGGGACACAATTCAATCCATGACATACACCATATGTCTCTATCCTTTGACAAATTGATGAAAAGTTGGATTGTTTCCAGATTTTGGCTTAAAAATGAAGCTTCTATGAACATGCAAATATAAGACTTTGTGTACACATAAGGTTTTGTTCCTCTTGGGTAAATACTGAGGAATGAAGTCTTTGGATGATAGGGTGGGTACATGTCTAACTTTTTAAGACATTTTCAAATTATTTTCTCAAGGGGTTGTAACACCACAGACAGTGCAAAATTCCAGTTATTTCATTTCGTTAAGAAACAAGCTGCAAATATCATCTCCACATCTATAAATTGTTATTTTATTTCTTAAAGGTGTGTTTGAAGAACAAAATTTTATTACTTTTGGTGAAGTGACCAGCGGAAAATCATTGAAGATGCAGTTTATATGAACCATCTGATGTTTTGTCTTCTTGTTGTATCGGTTTCTGAGAGATGGGTGTTAAAATCTTGTTTTCAGATTGTGGAATAGCCTGTTTCTCAGTTTAAATACCTCATTTTTTTTTCATCATATCCATTGAGATTCTATTTTTAAGTGCATAACTGAACTATTTTCATAGTCTCTGACAACAAAGTAGTACAATGGCTGACTCTAAATAATAAAAATAAAAATATTGTTTCAAAACTTTGGTGCCTAGAAATCCAAATTGAGGGGGCCTGTGGATTCTGCGGTTTTGTTCTGTTTTGTTTTTATTGTGATTAATTGAAAGTATACAATGAAAATTAAATACACAATCCAATTAAATTTGCATGTTTGCCTACCTACACCTCCTTCTGCTCTCCTTGCCCAGTAAAAGTATAGTCCTCCTTTTCATTCTATATATGTTATATCCTCTTAACAATCTCATGTCCCCTCCTCTACTCCCTCCTCTCCCTTCTAGTAAGAGGCCAGTAGAACAGCATCTGATAGATGTTTAGAAACATAAAGTACATGCACCATGTGGTCACAGTACGTCCCCGAGTCTAGTCTGTTCCTGTCTGAAGAGGTGACTTCAGTAATGTTTTCTGGTCAGGTGCAGCAGCAGGTCTAGGGGCCATGCTCCCAAGGGAACACCCAGGCCGCCAGACCATCATTTGCAGTCTTTTCTTTTTTAAAAATTTATTATTATGATTGAATGAAAGTGTACATTTCAGTATAAATTGCCTGTCCACCGATATGCAGCTCCCACTGCTCTCTCTGCCCGGTGACAGCACACTCTTCCTCACTATTCCATACACGTCGTATCCTCCCAACAATCTCCTGTCCCCTTCTCTCCACCCATTCCCCTTCCCCCAGTAAGAGTTCAGCAGGGCAACATCCTGTAGATGCACAGAACCATAAAGTGCACACATGATATGGTTGCTCTGTGTCGCCAAGTCCAATTCATTCCTGTCCAAGAGTTGACCTCCATTAAGATTTATGGACAGGGGCAGCATCAGGGCTGGGGCCATGCTCCCAGGAGAATCTCGAGGCCCGTGGACCATCAATTGTGGTATTTTAATGGAGCTTTCAGACTTTACCGCTTTTTGCTCTTGTGTTGCCGGTGAGACTCAATGAGCTCCCATTTGTGGTCTTTTAGTGGATTGCTTGTGGTGCACCCCTCTTTTTCTGATGCTGCCAATGGGCCTCAACATTGTGGGCCCCATCACAGCTGTCTTTGGTAGTGTCTGGGTACTGTCTGGTTCTCCTGGTTATTGATACAGTCAACAGTTCACTGAGTCCTTCTGTCTCCTAGGCTCTTTATCTCGTGTCTTTGTTGTTCTTGGTGATCATCTTTTCCGTATTAAGTTGAGACCATTTGGGGTACCTCAGATGTCAGCTTGATAGCTTTTAAGATTCCAGACACCAGTCACCAATATGAGGTGCAGACGACTCTCTTAGGAATATGCTAGTGTGCTAATTGGTCTCGATGTCCTCCGAGAGCATGGTCCCCAGACCTCTGCCACTGCTGCTCTATCTTTGCAGTATTGGGTTAAGATTAGAAGAAATTTCAGTTTATGTTAAATTTTAGTTAAGTTGATCTACTTTCCACCCTATGCTGTCACTGCTTTTACCCAAACAAATTTCTGTCAGCTATCTAATCAGTGACTATCCCTCTCACTCTCCATTCCTGCGGCCATCAGAGTCTTTTCTTCTGTACATAGGTATATTTTTAACTCCTTCTAGTAGGGGTGCCATATAACATTTGATCTTGTGCCTGTGACTGATTTCACTCAATATGATTTCTTCCAGTTGAAACCAGGTTGTAAGATGTTTCCTAAAATCATCATTGTTCTGTCATTGCAAAGTGTTCCACTGAGTATATGTACCACAGTTTGTTTATCCATTCATCTGTCGATGGACATCTAGGTTGATTCCATCTTTTGGCTATTGTAGACAGTACTGCAATAAGCATTTGCATGCATGTATCTGTTCATGTGACAGCCTTTGATTCTGTAGCAGTGAGATTACTGGATCAGATGGTGTATCTATTTCTGGCTTTTTAAGGATGTGTCAAATTGCTTTCCAAAGAGGATGTACCATTGTACAATCCCACCAGCAGTGTAGGAGAGTTTCATTTTCTCCAAAGCCTCACCAGCATTTGTTGTCTTTTGTGTTTTGGATCATGGCCAACATCATTGGTATGAAATGGTACCTCATTGCAGTTTTGATTTGGATTTATCTTAATGGCTAATGATCATGATTTCCTTATGTGTTGTTTGGCTACCTGGATGTCCTCTTTGGTGAAGTGTCTGTCCATCTCCTTTGCCCATCACCTAATTGGGTTATTTACCTTTGCCTTGTTGATGTTTTGTAGCACCTTGTAGATTATGGGAGTCAGATGTCAGTCCAGTATATAGTTGACAAATATTATTTTCCCATTCTGGAGGTGGTGTTTTAATTCTTTCGATAAAGTCTTTGAATGAGCAAAACTGTTTGATTCTTAGTAGTTCCCATGAATCTATTTTTTTCTCCTGTTAATCATGCTCTGTTTATTAATTTTGAAGTCTGTCTAAGCTGTATATTAAAACTTCCATTGTTGTCCCTATTTTTTCTTAATCTGTATCATTTTAAGTTTGATATTGAGGTATTTGATGCAATTTGAGTTAGTTTTTGTGTTAGGTGTGAGATGGGTCTCATCTCAATTTTTTTTAATGGGTATATAATTTTTCCAGCACCATTTGTTAAAGAGACCGTTTTTACCACAGTTTACACTCTTAAGGCCTTTGTTGAATCTCAGCTGTTCTTAAGAGGATGGTGGCATCTCTAAGGTCTCAACTCTGTTCCATTAGTCTATATGTCTCATTTTGTCCCAGTACCAGGCTTTTTTGACTGCTGTGACAGTGTAATAGGTTCTAAGGTTGGGTAGTGTGAAGCTTCCCACTATGTTCCTCTTCTTCATTTGGGCTTTAGTTATCCATGGCTTCTTGCCTTTCCAAAGTTGATGATTTGTTTCTAAATCTCATTAAAAATGATGCTTGTATTTGTACTCGGATTGCATTGTATATGTAGATTGCTTTGGGTAGCATAGACATTTTCACAATGTTAAGTCTTTCCATGACCAGGGTAGGTTTCTCCGTTTATGTAAGTCTCTTTTGGTTTCTTGCAGTAAGGCCTTGTAGTTCTCTCTGCATAGGTTTCTTATTTCTCCAGTTAGATTTTTTCTGAGGTATTTTAGCTTTGTGGGGGTTACAGTAAACGATATCGATTTGGTGAGTTCTTCTTAGATGATCTCTTTGTTAGTATAAAGGAATGCTACTGATTTACTTGTGTTTAGCTTATATCCTGATACTTTGATGAACTCCCCTATTAGTTCCAATAGTTTACTTGTAGATTCTTTAAGATTCTCTGCATATGCAATCACATCATCTGAAAATAGGGAGATTTTTACTTCTTCTTTGCTGATGCAGATGTCCTTTATTTCTTTGTCCTGTCTAATTGCTCTGTCTAGAACCTCAGTACAATGTTGAATAGAAGTGATAAGAGTTAGCATACTTGTTTAGTTCCTGTTCTCAAGGGGAATTCCTTCAGTCTTTCTCCATTCAGGATGATGTAGGTATTTGGCTTTGGGTAGATGCCCCTTATTGTACTGAGGAATTTCCCTCTATTCCCATTTTCCTGAGAGTTTTTAGCATGAATGAATGTTGGACTTTGTCAAATGCCTGTTGTGCATCAATTGACAAATTCAGGTGATTCTTATCTTTTGTGCTATTCATGTGGTTGATCACCTTAATTGTTTTTCTGATGTTGAATCAGTCTTGCATCCCTGGTACAAATCCAATTTGGTCATGGTGAATTATTTTTTTGATGTGTTGTTGAATTCTATTGGTAAGTATTTTGTTAAAGATTTTTACCTCTAGGTTCATGAGTGATAACTGGTCTGTCATTTTCTCCTTTTGTGGAATCATTCCCTGGCTTTGGTATCAAGGCTATACTGGCTTCATAAAATGAATTTAGGAGTAATCCATTCTTTTGTGTGCTGTGAAATAGTCTCAGTAGTATTGAGTTAACTCTTCTCTAAAAGTTTGGATTGAATTCTCCAGTGAAGCCACCTGGGCCAAGACTTGTGTGGTTGGTAGTTTTGGGAAGACTTTTTCAAACTCTTCCTTTGTGATGGGTTTATTAAGTTGTTCTATTTCTCCTCATGATAATTTGGTAATACCCTCAAAGAAAAATTCTATTTCCTACAACAAGGTCACATTCACAGGTACAGGGGGTAGGTTTTCCACATTTTAAGGATATATTTTAATCCATAAAAACACCATTGATAATTTTATCCATTCTTGATTATAAAATTTCTAGTTAATCTCTCTTAGTACTGTATCTTGATGTGTGTTTTATCTGACATTAAAATACTCTCTTCAGTATTCTTGTTTGTTTGTTTGTGTGTGTGACATGTTCTTTGCTACTTAATTTCAGCCTATCATGATCATATCATATTTAAAATGTTTCTCTTGTAAACAGCAGGGATTCTTACATTTTTGCCTTCAATCTATTCATCCTGCTTTACAATTGCAGTGTTAACATCATTAATACTTAATGTAACTCTTGAGATATTTGAAGTGTGTCTATTATATTGTTTATCCTCCCCATACCCCTTTGCTTTTCATTCCTCTTCTCCCTTTTTTCTGTGTTCTTTCGGATAGTTTCATTTTTTTTAACTTCTTATTTTAAATATTGACTTTGGCTATTTCTGTGCATTTTACGTGTGTGTGTGCATTTCATATACAGAGGAAGATATTACTCCAAGGATTATAATATATGTTAGCCTTAATTCCTTTTATAGTCTATACAAATCATAAAAATAGTAGAAATTCTAAAACTTTTATGCCTTACCCTCCCTTACCATTGATATTTACTTACCCAGGATATGACATTTACATAAATTGAAAATTTAACCAGAAAATTTTACAACTTTTCCTTTACATAGTCAGGCACATGTTTTAAAAACTTTTGAGGTAGAAATGTAGTATTTTTATTTGCCTAGCTATTTACCATTTTTGCTCCTCCTCATTCCTAGAGATCTAAGTTTTCCTGCAAGTGAAAGAAGTTCCTTTAACATTTCTTGTATGCCATGCCTGATTGCCACATATTCTCTTAGTTTTCCGTTATCAGAATGTCTTCATTTTGCTTTTAATTTCAATAGGTATAATGATTGACAGTATTTTTATTTCATAATTTTAAAGATGTTTTTGGACTTTCTTTTGATTTTCATTGTTGATGATGAATTTCAAGATCATTTAAATCATTCTTCCTCTGTATGTAATGGGCAATTTTTCTCTAGCTGTTACTGTGATTTTTTCATTGTTGTTGATTTTCAGTAGCTTCATTACACTGTATGTAAGCATGATTTTCTTTGCACTTATTATGTTTGGATTCTCTGAGCCTTTGGAATTTGTAAACTTATGTTTTTCACAAATTTAAGACACTTTCTTCCATTGTTTCTTTGAATATATTTTCTGTTTCAATTTCCCTCTTCCTTTTCTGAGACTCCAAATATATATTTGTCAAAAATTTGATATTGTACCATCGGTACCTGTGACTATATTCTGTAAGGCTTTTATTTTTTCCACTTTGTAGATAAATCATATTTCATGATGTATCTTCAGTTTCATCAGTCTTTCCTCTGCCATCTCCAAGCTGTATTGAAAACAACCTGCAAGTCATTTTTTTACTTTAAATATTATTTTCCAATTCTAAAATTTCCATTTTTTAATATTTTAAAATATTTGTAAAAATATAACTATCTTTCATTTCAAGTGTGGTTTTCATTTTTCTCATAAAACATAATTATAAAAGCTCTTTTAAAGCCATTATGTGAATAATTTGACTTTTAGGTCATCTTAGATTTTTTCATTAGGATTCAGACATATTTTTCTTGCTTTTTATGCAAACTGATTTTTGAATTGTATTCTGTATATGTCAAATGTTACATTGTGTGAACTCTGAAGCCTGTTAAAATCCTCTGGAGAATGTGGATATTTTGGTTTTAGCAGATAATCTGGTTATGCTCAGACTATACATTTTGTTCCTTTTCTCCTGTACTGTAATTTAAATATTAAATTCGTTCCCTAAGTCTTTGCCGTGGTCACTTGGTCTATCCCTGCATTCACAGTTCAGCATCATTCTAAGATTTGTGTGAGTGATTCAAATCTCAGTTCAATTCACCAAATCCTTCTGATACACCTTTGGTCCATATCATTCACGCTCAGCTTCAAGGCTAAGTTGAGAAATGTACATGTTCATAAACAACCTGAAGAGACAGACTCCTGTCCCACAGGAGCTCCCCTTTTTCTGTTCAGGAAAAAAAAAAAAAAAGTTGCCTTTTGAAGATTTAGTCATGGGGGAAAAAGATAGAATGAGGATTCATGTCCATGTGAGTCATTTCTCTGAGTTTTATCTCTAATCCAAACAATTCACAGTTTTGTTTACTTATCAATATCCTTGGTTACTGATTGCACAGTGGTTAAGAGCTATGACTGCTAACCAAAAAGCTGGTAGTTCAAATCCATCAACTGCCCCTTGAAAACCCTGTGTTCTGCTCTGTTCTATGCAGCTGGTATGAACTGAAATCAGTTCTCTGGGCACAGGTTTGATTTTCTGTTTTTTGTCAATATCCTTAGGAGTTATTTTTTGCTTGTTAGGCTGGATTTTCTTTTTGCTTTGTTTAGAGGTATATTCTTCTTACCAGTGGAATAAATGTATTGTTGTGGACTTATTTTACCAAGCCAGGAATGGAGCTCTCCAATGTTACTTTTGATGTAAATAAGTAATATATCTAATATTTTCTTATAGCTGAATATGTTATTTTGAATGTCACATCGTCCTATGAACATTATACAGTAAAAGAATCATATCCATCATCTCATTTAATTGAGAACATTAACAGTTCCAAATCATCTATTCTATCTTAATTGGTGCTTCTGGATGGTGAATTTATTTCATTTTAATTTCTTTTTAATATCAAAGGGCCATACCATGTAGGAGGAAATGACGAGGGCTTGAAATATCTAGCTTTCATTGCAAGTTAGTAATGATAAGTTCATCTTATGCATGTCATTCATTCAATTTTGCAGTTTTTCAATGTCTTGCTATTCTAAATGTGACCTTGTTTCTTACTTTTACTTGAAAGTAGACTCTATGCAAATACAATAATTTATTCCTAGATCTTTAGGATTATGATAGCATTTAACTGTAACCAGTTCAGAACATTTAATACAAATGGGGGGGGTACTATCCTATGGAGGTAAAGTAAAAGATCAGCCCTGAATAATCCAAAATAGAAAAAGATCATATTTTAGTTTTACTTTTTTAAACAACTTGTTTCTTTTACATATATGTATATAGATCAGTGTTGCTAGGGGCCCTCAAAACCTCAGCTTCTTGTATAAAGGTTAATTTTAATAAGGCCCTGTGGGTACATGGTATCATGTCAATTTGTATGGTTGAATAAATCTTCCTGTACACATTTCTTGATAAAAAATTTCAGAGTTTCTCAGCCTTCATAGTCACCATAATTAACCTAAAAACTCTCTTGTCACATCATTCGATATTAGCTAAGGGGACAGAGCAACATCTGGACCCCATCAACTATAAAATAATTCTTCCTATGATGGAGTTTCTTTTGTTTCCCTGAAACTGTTTCGTCTCTAGATTAAGCAATGTCAGTTCCTTTCTTCATGCTTCCTATTTTCAGTATTTTTCTTGCATTTATTCTTTGTTCCCACCACTGGATCTCTCTTACTGCTTGGTGAAGCTACCTATAGGTCTGAATCTGTGCAATTCAACACAAGTTTAATCTTCAACAGATCTCGGAAAATTCTTTACATATTTTGAGGTTTTTTTACCTCTGTTTTTAACAAGTTGTGTTCCTGTTTACATATCCCACGAAATTGTGTAGTTCCCCATTTATTCGTCTCAGAAGAATGAAGAATGACAATGTTGTTTCTATCCTATATGTTGTAGAATTAAAATTAACCTGTGAAGAAAACAATGAAGGCAAAAAGTAGCCACTATAGAAAACAGTACTGCTTCTAGCAGTAGGGTTAAATGTGTGCCAGACTGTCTGAGATGCATAACTTGTGACTATATTTCTCAAATCCCTTTCACCCTTTGTAAGTAAACTTTTGAATTTACCAGAAGTTCCTCCTATATAGAGCTGCTGCCCCAAGGATGGAATGTGAGCCATGTTGTTTATGAATAGTTACTAAATAGATGCATCATAAGAGCAGTTTGCTGATGCTTGACCACATTACAGAAGAACAGTGATATTTGGAGAAAGAAAGAGGATGCCTTCTATTAACAATAAATAGAAATAAATTCTGAACAGCTACACCTTACGGCTCACGGCAGTGGTAATACATAAGAAGATCCTTTGGAGAATTGAGGCTGTTTGCTTTTCAATATGGGCCAAGACTATCCTTTTGCTTGCAATGTATATATAATTACGGCAGAGGTTTACACGAACATCTGGCTTAGAATTGTATTTCACACTAATTTGAAGGTATAGCCTAAAGTGAGATACTGTCTTAACAGGGTTAATACTTTCAGAAATGTCTATTGTTAATACTACATCATTATAGTCTTCAGGATGTAATAATCAGGAAAGGAAGAATGCTTAAACATTCTAAGTGTCTTTCAATCTACAAAACCTAAAATGTTAGACTGATGTTACCATTATAATTGATTTGCTTCCAAGAAGAAGGAGGTAAAAAAACAGTGTGAGTCAAGGAGGAATGTTAGGCCAGACTTATAGTTTTAACTGTAAGTTGCTAATTTTAGTTGTAGAAAGACAATTTCTTTACTTCATTTTAGTCATGTTATTTTCCTTCTGTACCTTCATCAAGTGAGTTGATGCAATATGATGCAAATCTTTGCTAAATTATAGTAACGTGAAGAATTGTTCCACAACTAGATAAAAAATTGTGTTCTTCTTCTTTCAGAAATAGAAATTACCAGAGATCATAGATTTCCAATTATTAATTTATCACATCAGTGACTTTAAGCTATCAATTCTTCAACTGGAATGTAGTTTTATTTCATTGTTTAGATTCAAAATCAAAGTAAACATTTCAAAAAATTAATAAATTCTGACTAATTACAAACATTTGGTGAGTTCCTTGAAGGTAGGGGCTATATACTTTTTAATTATGTATCTCCAGTGTCTACTGAAGTTCCTGGAATAATGTGGAGATACCACATAAACAAAAATTAGTAAATTTATAATTTTTTACTATGAAAGCCAAAGCCAGCCAAGTGCTGTCCAGTCAGATCCAACTATGAAAAGTAATGATATTTTGAATTTAGGGTCAAATCTAAAAGCAGTAATTAGGTATAGAGAAGACCTTACATAGACTTTCAAGGCCCATTTTCTTACTGTCTTCCTACAGTGTAATATCTAGTTATTTTTTAATAGTTCACTTTGAACTTAGCACAGAGTTTGGAGCTTTCCCAGTTTTAAACCCTAGAAACTAGTTTGTAATGTAGCACAGCAAACCCTGGTGGCATACTGGTTAAGTGGTTAAGTGCTACAGCTGCTAAATGGAAGATTAGCAGTTCAGGCTCTGTGGGGCAGTTCTACTCTGTCTATAGGGTCCCTGTGAGTGGACACTGATTCAGTGGCAGTGGGTAATGTATCATAACCTTACAATAAATGTAATGAGGATGAAAGACAGTACGAACTCAAAGACTCCATCTGAATGAAGAAGTCATTCTGATGATAGGACAGCTTCTTTCAGTTCCTCTTCAGTTCCTTCCTTTCTCCTGCTTCTGTAGTTCCTTAGATGCCACCTTTTTGTGTGTATGACAAACTGCCCAGTAGAAAAAAAAAATCATGTATTGCAACTCCTGTGAATGCTTTCTAAAGCAGCGTGATGAAAAGATCCTGCGAAAATGCTTCTACATCAGTTTCACTTGAGACTGAATATTTTTGAGAAAGAAAGAGGAAGGGAAATTTGAAGTAGCAAAGAACTACAAAACTGAAAGCTACAATTTTTCTTTCTCCAGAGGAATTCAGCCTTATAGATGAACATCACTGACACCTTCCAACCAGTTCTAAAGCAATAGAAGACACTGGGGAATGCAAAATTCTCTGTGTATTTTTCTTATTCATCTTACATTGCTAACCTGATACAAACTGCAAAATGTATCCTTAATTGTCTCTTTGCATTAAAGAGAGAATTTTTTTTTTTTATAATTATAAGATATGGACAATAAGTTCTTAGAAGACAGCAAATTCTTATAATCGTGCCTTGCATAGTGCTGTAAATAAAGAGTAGCACACACTTTGCTACTAAAAATCAAAGGAATAAAATCTCAAGTGACACAAATGTTAAATACTGGCTATTAGGCAAAAGGTTGGAGGTTTCAATGTATTTAGAGGCACTTTGGAAAATAATCCTGGCTAGCAACTTCCAGAAGATCACAGCCACTGAAAATTCTATGGAGTCCAGTTCTGTTCTGATACACACGGTTACCACGAGGCAGAACTGACTCAGTGGCAGCTGGCTTATGGAGTCCATGTGTGGTCTAGACAGTTAAGTGCTTGGCAGCAAGCAAAAGGTTGAAAACTTGAATCCAACAGAGGCACCATGCAAAAATGCCCTGGGGATTTATTTCCAAAATATCACAGGCACTGAAAATCTTGTGGAGTGAGTTCTATTCTGAAACACATGGAATCTCCATGAATTAGAGGAGGCCTAGCTGTCAAGAAGTTCTTGAAGAGGAAAACAAGAATGCTAGGGTCTCTCATGCTCTTTGGGAACATGCAAAGAATGAAAATGTATCAACCAACAGCAGTTTTTCTGTTTTAGTAATCTGTTTGGGGTCATTAACAACAGAATGCGAGTCAAACTTGAGTTGAGCCTTCCTACCTTCCTATCCTAGAGACAAGGTATGCTTAGGAGCCCACTCCTAGGAGTCTGTCCTTTCATGTGACTCCTTTGGAGAAGTTTATTTATTTATTTATTTATTTATCTTCTGTTGGTGAACTGGTACAGTATTCAATTTTTCTCTAAGATTTTGCTGTAGTTGTGGTGAAATGCTCTTGAACATGATAGAATCGTTATGTTTTACACTGTAGAATACTGATAACATACTTATTGGCTCTTCAACTTATCTGGGAGTTCTGAATATTGCTTTTGGAGATTAACATGCCTTTAAGTAGCAGCTTCCCCCAACAAGATAGTCATGTAAAATTCGAAGGTATTATGGGCCTACATCTGCCTTTGTGGTAAATTATTTTATCTCCCAATGAGAAAACAAACTTATTTCCATGGAAACAACTCCAACTCATAGTGACCCTGTAAGACAGAGGAGAACTTACTCATAGGGTCTCCAAGGAGCTCCTAGTAGACTCAGATAGCTGACATTTTGGTTAGCAGCCATCGCTCTTAACCACTATGCCAGCAGGGTTTCCATCTCCCCTATGGGTATGAAAAAATGATGGTAGCATGAAATGACATGATTCAGATATCCCACCTAGTGGTTCAAGATTCCAGGAGGGCTCGCTTCGTTATATTGATAACTGTTCTCCCACCCAGCAAATCATACAAGCCAAAAACCTGAAAGCAGTTTTTGAAGAATAATGTAAGTAGACATTTTAGAATGTTTATGGCACACTGGACTCTGTGCTAAACACTTTGTATAGATATTCCAATTTATCTCAGAAAATTCTCACTACAGTCTAAGAAGTTATTTCCTAGCATTAGTCCTACCTTACTTGTGCAGACACTTCATGGGTAGGAAATGTCCTAGCTAGTTTCAAGTATATTTCTGTATGACTTTAGGGCATGAACCCTAAACACTACACTTGCTATCTTTTTGTCCACTTCCACCTCATAATGCTGCCACTTCAGCAAGTCCCTTGACAATCTATATTTCTTTCGATTATTATGCCAGCCCTTTCTTTCGCCCCTCTTACTCTCCATTCTTCTGGGTCAATGCCTCCACATTGCATGTTTCTTCTAAAATAGAATCAACTAATTTGTAACAACCCATTTTTAAATCCCTATCATCACAGAATAAATGCCAGACTTCTTAGTATCCTATTTAATCAACAAAGTTTTGAATCTTTTGATGGTCAACAATACTGCAAACTGTTGCTTCTGGGTGATTGCTTAACCACAGCTTCCCCTCTTTGTACCATGGGCATCTGACAAGCACAGTTGTGCACCTGCAGGACCATGGCTTGAGCAGCAATGATCTGAGAAACTTCTTTACTAGGAATTCTTGTTGCAGAGTGTGTCCTAACAGTCCAGATAAATACTTCCTGCTGAGGAATTTTAACATGGGAGACACACAGAGAGGTAGTAGGAAGCAATCGAAGTGCAAAGACTTACACAAAAGACACTTAATAGGTGCCATAAAGCATAATTCACAAATAAAGGAAGCTATAAGCAGGATAGAAAATACAGTCAGCAGTTGTTTGATAGGGGACTAAAACCAAAGGCAAAGGGAATCTGAATTCCAAATAATAATGGATTACAGAATCACTTCTATATCTTGACTGTTCAACTTCTGTGTCCTGACTTGTGTCTGGTTGAGATGATTTCCTGTGCTCGCTGACTACCCTTTGTGTTTGTCTTTTATATCTTTAGTGTATTTTTTAAATAAGCCCAACTGCCTAACGCTTTTGCTTTCATATGCTCAACTATTCAAAGTAATTGGACCCATGCCTATCTGTCCAGACTCACCCCACACCCTTCTCCCAAGTTGTTAGTGTTCTACTCACTCCTTGAAGATCTTCCTGAGAATACTGTGTCCTTTCTCAGTTCACTGATCTTTCACGGTAACTGCTCATTTCACACTGTCCGTTTATCTTAATAGCATTACTCCTCATTTGGTCATCCGCAGATAGACTCAGATGTTTTACCTCTTGTGTTCAGTAGACATACTTGAAATTGTCTTTGGGCTGGGAATACTTTAAAGACAAGGTCTGAGTCTTCCTTGTGAATGTATCTTTAGAAACATATTTAAAAATGTAATTCTTGTATAATGTGTGATTAGTCAATATGTGGCAAAGAAAGAAAAGAGGAAAAGAAATGAAAAAGAGAGAATAAGGAAGGAAGCAGCAAAAAGAGAGATAGAAGGAATGTAAGGATATTAGTCAATGCTATAGTTAGTCAATTTCTATGACACGCGTGGTGCTTGAATCTCAGTTTTCGGTCACCTACTCCCTTTCTCTCTCTTTTACTTTTCTCTTTTCTGTGAAGCTGAAGTGAAAGAAGTGTGGACAACTATGTTAAAGTAAATGGAGCATGTCATGAAAGCCAAGTTCAAAAAAAAGAAAAAAAAATTAGTAGTCAGGGGTGTGTCCTTGTGTTTTCTGAGTCTAGTTATTGCAATGATTTAAGTTTTTTTTTTTTTTTTTTTCCCCATGGGATCCTAAGTAAACATTTTAGATAAATATCCTCAGGTCTTAGGTCAAAGGGTATAGATTTGCAATAAAGTTGTTTTCTTACTTTCAAAAACTTACTTTATGAGACAAGAGTCTCAGAGGCAACTTTGGCAGTATTTTTAGCCACCTTGCTAGATTATGGCCATTCCCAAGTGAACAGATACTGATTTTTAAGATAAGATTATCTGACCCTATCTCTTTCCTGGAATCCTATAGTGTGTGATACTTACACTGTCTTAATGTACACAAGCCATAAATTTTTCCTTAAATGAGTTAATACATAAGCTTAAACATGTATCCCAACCTCTGTTTGATTTCACTAAAGATCATAAGAAAAATTATGGAGATGGTCTCTAAAGCTGAGAATACAGAAATAGGCATTTGGATATGTGCAGACAACATTGTGATACCATAGCTGTGCCATAAACTGAGAGTGATCTAGCTTGATTTGAACATTATTTGAAACTTCATTTTCACAAACAATAGCTACTGATCAAGCCAAGTCGTGTTTCTGAGATGAACTTACGCAGGCAGGATTTTGGCCACCCCATCACTGTCTCCCCCTGGTGTTGTGTCTATGAATATGTTATGCTCCATTTCAAAAGAGGCTCTGGAGACAGAATTCGGGTTACAGAAATTAATACAGAGAGATTATTCTGTATCATACAGGTGGAAATCATAGGGACCCTTAAAAACAGAAAGTATCTGTGGAAGCGCAAGAGGCAAGAAAGGTGTAGCTTAAAGTGTCAGGAGACGTTATAAGTGTCAAAGGGACTCAGTTCATTGTTGCTGAGCTTACGCTTATCTAGGGCCATCAGCTAGGAGTACAAGTAGTACCTAGAAGCTGAGAATAACTCCTGGATATCCAGCAGAGAAACACGGACCATGGTCCTACAGCAGCTTGTGAATGAATTATACCAATAATATGTGTAAGCCTGGAAAGACAGTCTTCCCTAGAGTCTCCAGAAAGAAATGCAGCCTTGCTAACACTTTGATTTCAGCTTTGTGAGACTCAATGTAGACAACCCAGCAAAGCTCAAAAGACTTCTGGCAATAAATTAGTGTCGTTTTAAGCTGCTAAATGTGTGGCAACTTATTACAACACCAAAAGAAAGTGCACTCACAATCATACACATTTTAGTTACTTATAGTCAATGATTTTTCACTTCATGTTAACTTAATCAAACAGCTAGGTTGATCTTTTCCCATCACATTAACTTGGTGAGATGGGCTATATGCTTTTACAGAAGTTTTTATTGTTTATAACACTTTGTTGTTATTGAGTGTTTCATTACATACCTAAGGCAGGTGTTGGGTTACATGTCTTTGACAATTCTCCAAGTTAAAAATTGTCATAACCCTTCACTGTGGCTTTAAATCGAATGAGTCAGTTGTTCTTTAGATTCTACGCATACTTCTTTGAAGGGAGAATCCGAGCTCTGTGCCCAATGTACCCTTGGTCTACATGGCCTTCTTTTCAGGTACTTGTCATTATTACCGAAAAGACCTCAAACGCTTGCCATCTAGTTGAGTCCAACTCATAGCGACATTATAGAACAGAGTAGAACTGCTCCACTGGTTTTCAAAGTAGCACCTGGTGGATTTGAAGTACTGAATTTTGAATTAGCAGCCGTAGCTCACAACTACTATGTCACAAGGTTTCCACGTCATCATTAGGCTCTGTATTTCTTATACTACTGCCATATCTACTTCCACAATGGCTTATTGATAAAGCATATGTATCTATCCTTTACATGTAATTTGGCTTCGAAGCCATAACCCAAGTACTCATGAGGGAGAATGGTCTCATTCTCCACTGATCAGTACTATAACAAATTAAGTCCAAAGCCGCATTATTTGTCCCAAACTAATTAAAAGGTATGCAAACATCTATTCCATATTATCAAACATTCCATCTCTTGATTTATTCATTTGCTATTCCATAATGTTTTCTAATGAGCCTACCGCTAAGCCAAAAATTATTTTAGGTACTTGAGATCTGTCAGTGCATAAAACACACAAAATTCCTCCCATCAAGGAGCATGGTATTTAGCAAACAGCAATGTCAGTTAATGCTAAGTATTCTTAAAACCAACAAAGTAAAACGAGAGATGAAAGTGTTGGTATAAAGTTGGCAAATACAGTGAGTGGAAAGACCTTGAGGTAGGAATGTGCTTGGTACGTTTCAAAAGCAGAAAAGAATTCAGTATGAAACACATTTGTGATTGGAGCTGAGGAGAACAACAGAGGCCGTATTAGGCAGGGCTATGTAGGCCCTGAGAAGAAACTTGAATCTATTTTAAACTTATTTGAAGCCAATGAAGTGACATAATCTGAATTATGTATCAAAAAGAGAATGTATACAATGTCAAAAAAGTGGAGAAGTTCTTAAAGAGAGACATTAAAGAATTGGTATAAGGTGCAGTGATGCAAGTAATGAGAAGTGTGCCAGTTCAAGACATCTTGAAGGAATTTCTAATAGATCAATGCATCTAATAACAATCGTTGACATGCACTATCAAAGAGAGAGAGGAATTACAGATAAAACTTAGGTTTTTAGACTGCACAACTGCTTCAATGAATTTACATTTTCCTGAGAATGTGAAATTGTAGAAGAAACATCTTGGCGCAAAAAAACAAAAAAGAGAATGTTTATTGGGGGCGCAGATTAAGTTAGAGACCTCTGCTGAGCCTAGTGATAGAAATGTTGATTGATTTGGAGGCTCAAGGGCGAGGAATGTGGTAACTGACAGGGTCATTCCTGGGGAGATATTTAACGTCACCAAAACCCAAAACCAAACCCACTGCCATCAAGTCAATTCTAATTCATGATGATCCTATAGATAGAATAAAAATGCTCCATTGAGTTTCCAAGTCCTATGATGAAGGAAAAGAGGTTCTAGGGCTGAATCTTATGAGGAAAATCCAGCAAAGCAGTGCCAGAAGGAATGGCTGTATCGAAAGCAAGTTGATTTTATGCAGATTTTTTTTTTTCTTTTTCCTAGTGAATCAAGCTTTAGCATCATACTATTGGTGGGTATTGGCTGAATTCCGTTTATTCTTTTTGAGGCATCATGAAAGATAGTTCTTTCTAGTGCCAGAAACATGACTAATTTTGTTTCTGCTGAGAAAATATTATATTATGGACACTGAATCATAAAATAGTCTGTAACTCCCTTTTTATATTTCCTTCTAGAAATTAAGAGTCTAATTTGCTGGACAACTCTAGAAAATATAAAATACCTTAGGGAGCATGTTTAGGTATTAACCTCTCTCTTGGCTTCATTTTATTGTTGCTGCTGTCCACCTGTTTTTTACATATAATTGTGTAAATGACCTTAAATTTCTTCTGGTATAAATAAAATTAAATATATGTGTATATATATATATTTGCATTTATGTATTAGATGAATTGATAGATACATGTATCTATTTTTCTGTGTAAAAATATTGAGAGTCTCACATTTCACTTTTAATGACATTTTTCAGGACCTGTGCCTTGTAACCCCGGTGCCACAGGGGTTAAGTACTACAGCTGCTAACCAGAAGGTCAGGAGTTCAAATCCACCATGTGCTCCTGGAAACACTATAGGGGAGTTCTACTCCATCAACAGGGTCTCTACGAGTCAGAACCAACTTGATGGCAGTGTGTTTTTGCTTTGGTGCCTTGTACAGAAGATAAACTGTCCTGAATCTCTGTTCTGTGAAGAAACTCACCTCAGGCCAGTGGGTCTCCATCAAGATGAATGCTAGTCATAGGCGACAGCCTTCCTTCCTCTATAATTACACGCCTGCCTTTATTTTCTCTACACAGTACTAAAATCTGAAAGCTAGGCTGAAACAACTAAGGAAGGTACTATAGTGAGTTACCTTCCCCTCAGCCATGTGCAAATGAGCTTATTTTATACATATATATTTACATAAAATCTGCTCTCATAATACACACTGGTCAAGATGACTTTGTCTGTTTCAAAAAATCAAATGTGCACTTTACCAAAAAGTTCTAGCAGCTATTTTTCACTCTATGTTCAAACAAACAAAGACGACAAAAAAGGAAACTAAAGATTATTTTTTATGATAACAGGCCAAAACCTAACCTCAGAAATACTTATGCACACTGAACAAAGCCCATGTCTGAGGGAAGCATTCTGCCTCTTGAAATTAAATTGTTTTTCAAAGTGATGCCATCACAACACAAGTTAGGAGAATCTACATCTGGACCCTTTTGTGATACAGTGAAATAGGACTGAGGAAAAGGGATCTATCTTTGCTTTCCACTGAATTGCTATCATCACTCATTAATTTTTGCTTCGTTCTTCAATCCTTTCAAAATCTCCTCTTTTAAGATATTGAGGCTCTGGGTATTGCAAATAGTGAATTCACTCATCTGCTAGTCATAAGGTTGAAAGTTTGAGTCTGCTCAGGGGTACCCTCAAAACAAAGGCCTGGTGACGTATTTTTGACAAAAGAATCCTTGAAAATTCTATGCATAGTTCTACTCTGACATGCATGAGTTTGCCATAAGTCAAAACTGGTTCTCAGAGACAATAGGTTCTATCAACAACAAACTTCTTAACAAGTGCAAGATTGAGACAAAAAGAGGAAGGATCATATCTAACTCATCACTGTCTGTAAATTCCAAAGTGTCTCTCATCCTGCGAATATTTGAAGGTATCAGTTGATACATGCAGTTAACCTCTAAGAAAGAGTGTAGACTGCAATTAAGTTAAAGTTCTTAGAAATTTTGGGGAGATAGGAATTTGGCTTCCTGACCAGATAAATCAATGACAGTTGTAATGATTGAAGATGTTTTAATGCACACTCCTGCTTAAGGGTAAACAGTTCATCCTTTAGGGTATCTACCATATCACAGGAATCCCTTACTATGTGTAAGCAGCTAGGAAGAAATATTCCCTTTGGTCTGATGTGGGCTAGGCACTTCATTTGTAATACTTGTTGACAGAAAAAACTAGCCTCAACAAATTGACTTCTTACGTGCACACCCATCACCTCTAACATTATTTTCAGTTCCAATGATGATACTGTTGATAATATTTTTAAGGACTGAGAATTATATAGGCTCACTTGGCAGCCTTTTTATACTGTGAGTGATAAATCCAACTCAGGGTGTTTGCCAACAGAAAGTTATTATCTGAGTAACTATTCAAGGGTGGACCTCATACAGGCAAGTCACTTTGGTTTCAATGTCATCATGGGTGTAATTGTGCGCTTTTTGTATTTTATTGTCTTCCTCATTTTGAGCTTTTGGCTCACACACATTTGTGCACAAGTTGTGTCACTTAAATTTTCCCATTTGTAGCAGATATTCTTATCCTTTCTTTCTACTTTTGCATTAATCCAAGACCAATAGAAATAAGAGAAGTGTTTTAGAAGCATATCTCCAATCAGTCTTTCTCCTCCACAAGTAGATCCGGGAAAAGTTGCAAACATGAAGCAATGTTTTTCAGTCATCCTGATTTCACAAGTGTGTAAATCCCCGAGTCTCTTCCCCTTTACATTGATCTCTCACTTGGGTGCCTAATAGTTTGCATTCTTAAATGCCACCTGTTGAAAATAAAAGCCTCATGACATTTGCAAATTTGGGTTCATCCTGGTTTAGCTTTACACAGCAGTCTCATCTCACAGTGCTTAGCAATAACTTTTATTAGTTACTCCACCCAGCAACCATATGATGTCAGAGCCTTCCTCTCCTCCCTCGTCTTATCTCTTCCTCTCAGTCTCTCTCTCTTTCTCTCTTTACACACATGAGCCCATTTTAGAATCCCTTGAATTATCTTAGCAAATCTTTAAAATGTGTCAGAAAATATTCCAGATCACTCAAAATAACAAAGATTTGAAAGGATGGTTATCACTTCTCTGTACAGAAGGGAACAGCTGAGGCATTGAGAATTGAGAGATTTTGTCTCATTAGAGATTTGTTGTTTTGGAAACAAGGGACACTGTAAGTCAGGAGGCTCCTGTTCTAGTTTTGTTGCTTTGAGCCATTTGTGGAAACTCTGCTTGCCTCAGTTTCCTCACTGATGCAAGCTAATGAGCTCCAAAGTGTCTCTTAGGGATACAGCTATGTCCGCCGACACCTCAATGGCCGCCCCCCTGGAAAATGGGAGATAGGTGAATGATCCTACAGAACTCCATTTGCTAGCCCTCAAACCTGCTATTCTTCCTGTAGGTCATATACTTTCTGTTAGTGAGCCTTCAGTAAGCAGGTTGCCTGTTTCCCCAGATTTGCTTATTGAGGACACTTTAGTGAAAAGTTCATTTTTGTTTTTAAAGAAAGAAAATTAAAGTTCTCGAGTGTTGATTTCTTCCTGTTACTGTTAGAAATTTGCTTTTTGTGGTCATCTGTAAATAAATAGCCTTGAGGAGAAAACAAACAACAGTGCTTTGTTTTTCTAATGCAGGGTTTCTGTGTTCAGTTTAAGCAGTGCTATGGGCCGAAGGGAAACCTGGTGTCACAAAGGTTAGGTCAGCAGTTCAAATCCACCAGGGACTCCTTGGAAACTCTTAAGGGGCTGTTCTATTCTGTCTATAGGGTGGCTGTGAGTCAGGATTTGGTTTGGTTTATGGGCTGAACAGCTCGGTGCTTCTGCTGCAGGTTATGGGGAACCAGGAATTCTTGAAAGGGTGGGCAGGATATCCTTTTCTATCTCTCACTGAGTCACAGAGGGTGAATGACTTTTCGGGGGTTCTGTAATCTTGGTTTCAGTCAAGTTCCAGTGGCTTTCAACCACTTCTCCAAACCGGAATGCAGAAGCAGCTACAGAAGTGCATGGTATGCGAAAATGCTTTCTGAGTAAGTGCTCAAAGTGGTGTTGGCAGTGAATTCTTAAACTTGACAGTGCTACCAAAACTTGCAGAATGCAGGGCTCAGCATACCCCAAGGGACAGGACAGAAGCCACCCCCACCCTCCATCCTCCCAAACACAACTCACCCCTGTGCTCAGCCAGCAAATTAACATACTTGCATTTAATTACAGCACTGTTTCATTTAGCATCTCTGCTTCCTGATCAGCCACCTCTGAGTCTTTGGTAAGGCAAGCCTTACCCAGAGCGTGCTCCTTTTGCAAGCACTGTGACAAGATTCCTTTTCGGTTCCAAAGGGTTAATCCCAAAGTGAATTCTTCGCATGTGTAATTTAATACTTCATAACTGCTGAAAATTGGAGTCCACATAATTTATTTTCTTTGGTCGGGCACATTTGCCTCATGCTTGGCCGAGGCCGACTTCAGAGAGACACACCTAAAGCTCTCAAGTGTCCCAAGTGGCCTATGTCAGTTGTACAGAGGGATTGTGGTACTTGGACAGAGCCCAAGCATTAGGTGTTCCTGAGAAGGTTTTTTTGGCTCTACAAAGCCCTAGGATGTCATGGGAATAGGCTGCACTCCTTTTTCCCCCTCTAAGGCTACATATCAACGGGGTATCTAACCACTCAGAGACAGGCTTTACACAAAGGTATACATTAAAATAAATAGAACATGCAACCAGAAAGAATTGAAAGAGAGGGAGGAATTGCTAAGTGGAGACAGGAAACAATTGCTTCATTGTTGAGACGGCACTCTCGGAATTGCAGAGTGCAGCTCCACCTACAGGACTCTTGGTGAAGCTGGAGTTTTCTTCTTTAAAAAGGCCAAGGCAGAACTTTGCATGCAGATTTTACCCAGCTTGCTCGCAAGGCTGTCTCCTAACTCACAAAAACCCTGCTTTTTCCTGAAGAACAATTGTCCCTCTTCGATGAGAGGGATTGAGAGAATGACACAGAGATAATAAGTGTGTGGAAAAGCTGTTGGAGGGTGCTTTCCTTTGGATCTCTTTCTTCCTTTGGCGGTAAATATTCTCTTTGTCCTCATAATGCTCATTTAAGTTCTCTTTCCTTTTCAACAACTTCCTCTGCTTTGGTTTCCCCTCATTCTTCCTTGGTTTGGGAGGCGGTCACGTGTATTTTTACCATTCATGCAAAATAGATGGCTGTGTCTGTTTTAACACCCCTCTTCTATTTCCTGGTAAGCTTTAAAAACAGTTCAAGTTTTGGGGTTAAAAGGAACTTAAGAACTTAAAACTAATAATTAAAGTCCAACTCTGTATGTGCATACATGTATATGTATACATACATACACACATATATATATTTATCCTCTTTCTCGCCGTTTTCCTTTAAAAACCTTGCCTGCCAACCCAGTGGCTGCTCTCTAATGCTATTTCAACACGAGACCTGGGTTTCAGGACAAGATCCAGGCCATAGGGGAGACTTGATGGCTCAGGGAATTAGTAACGGGATTTGGAGCCCTTCATTTCTAGGTCACCGGTTTGAACAGAGCCCAGGTCAGTAATGACAGAGAGTTGTTCCCACCAGCTCCCTGCTCTTCCCCTGCGCTGATCTGAAGTTGCCTGTCAGTCCACCCTGGAATGCCTGTGGCACATCCGCCCTAATAGTATTCATTGACAGGTTGGCTGTTATAGGCTTAAATGTGCTCTCACTAACTTCTGCCATGTGCAAAAAAGAATGACCATGCTGTGTGGTGCCTGTCTCTTCAGTGGATAATGCTGAGAGTTTTAAAGCTGACTTGCTTTTCTGATTATTCTGTTGTTGTCGTGTGTGGGTCCACAGTGATCCTGCAGGACAGAGTAGACTTGCTCCCTAAGCATTCCCTAGGGTATATCATGTTTCGGAACAGATTGCAGACTCTTTTCTCCCATGGAGCTACTGCTGGGTTCCAGTCAATCTACCTTTTGGATAACAGCTGCTGCTTAACTATTTTGTCACCAAACCTCCTCTTTTTGAATACTCTAAACTTTTGGCATGGAGTCCATTCTGACCCATACCCACCCTATGGGACAGAGTAGAACCGCCCCATAGGGTTTCCAGAGAAGAGCTGCTTGATTTGAACTGCTGATATTTTGGTTAGTAGCCTAACTCTTAACATTGTGCCGCCAACCCAAAACTAAACCCACTGTCGTGGAGGCAATTACAACTGGTAACGATCCCATAGGTCAAAGTAGAACTGCTCCACAGAGCTTCCAAGCAGCACCTGGTGGATTTGAACTGCCAGGCTTACGGTTAGCAGATATAATACTTAACCATCATACCACCAGTGTTTCTGCTGTGCTACCTGGTCTCCCTGATTACTTTGAATGACTGAGTATAGAAAAACTTTAGAAACTTAGGGTGACTAGGGACAGATTACCTGACTCAAATCAAACAAAACCTATTGCCCTGGAGTCAATTTAGACTCATCGTAACCCTATATAGACAGAGCAGAATTGCCCCATAGAGCTTCCAAGGAGCCCCTGGCAGATAGGTCTTAGTTAATCCATCTCCAGTCATTCTAAGTCTCTAAGCATTGCCAGCCGTTCAAAGGTAAAAGTCCACGAAGAAGTACAGGGAAGACTAGCCTTCACATCCTACAGAATGTGTGTCCTCAGAGGACTGATTTAAAGTGTTGGAATAGCGGACTACCTTTCTTTCCGCTTCTAGTATGACAATCATAGAGCTTTTGAAAGAATTATAGTCCTTTTAAATAATATTTGCTGGTTCCCAAACTAGAGCTTCCTAAAGACTGGGGGAAAGCAGAGTTGTTTCTAAGGATCGTATTACTAGAATGTTTGGAAAACAAAACAAACAAACAAAATCTACTGTTTTACTTACTTTCTTTTGTTTTGTCAGAGGACAAGTGCTTATCTGAGAGCAATAGAGACAGAGGAGTGGAGACTGAATTTGAAAGACAACGCACGTTTGCCGTGTCTAAGGCCCACTACAGCCGGTGCTGCTCTCTCTTCTCAGGGTAGACCTGCGCTGGAACTCGCTGCTGCCCAGAGAGGTGAGCAGTCAGCCTTCTTGTGGACGTGAGGCCTCTGTGGAAGGGGTGAAGCCTTCCACTGAGCAGTAGATCTCCAGGGAGCAAACCGCCAGCTCTGTGTCTCTCAGGGGTACCTCGTCCCCTCCCTGTGTGAAGGCCACCAATCAGAAGGAAATTTAATCAATGACAGCTGGATTTTGGACCTAGAGACAGAAACTGTGCAACTGAATTTGCAGAGACTACTGACGTGCTATCATTTTTATATTTTCAAGAATAGATGAGGTTATCTTTGTAAGAGTTTCAGTGAGGAAATAAAGGATATTAAATAATTAAGTTTATCTCCACTCTTTTCTATAGCTTATAGATTCTGAACGATTACCTCATGGACAAATTTAGTATGGTAAGAAACATGGGAATATAAAAATTGTAAAATTTATGAAGAGAAGATATGTATAATAGTTTTGGTAACAATAGAAACATACAAAAAAACACGTGAAAGTGATTATAAAGAAAAAAGGGAAACATGTAGACGAGGTCATGGGTAGAAGAAAGCCTTCTTAAAGTGTAAGTTTTATGTTGAATGTATTCATTATTCAAAATGAAGAGATGTAACAAAATATGTTGAGATAGTTATTATTATTTTAATAAGCTTTGCTGATTGTATTCAGAAGCCTGGTGGCATAGTGGTTAAGTGCTATAGCACCTGGTGGATTCAAACTGTTGACCCCTTGGTTAGCAGCCGTAGCTCTGCTACCAGAGTTCCAGTGAGTTCGATTAACCATTTGTGCCATTCAGGGATTCTGTTATCTATTGTAATGGCTAAAAATAAAACTCGGTACTACATAGGTCTGTGATATCTTCTAAGCTTCGTCACCTACACACTGGGCTCATACTTAACTTCGTTAAGCATTTGTCTATTTATAAAATGAGGATCATGGCAGTGCCTGTACATCCAGGTTGTTAAGTAAATAAAATGACAAATCGGTTGTCACATACTAAGTGTTCATTGAATGTTAGCTGTTTTATGTTATTGTTCAAAATCCAGGGATATTATAATTATGTTTTTGACATCTCGAGTGATAAATCTTCCCTAGCCCCTTATGTAGTCAGGGTGAGTTCTTCTCAACTGCCCAGCGTCCATTCCCTCCCTGAGTTTAGGTAAAAACACAACCATTTCATTATTTTTGATGCATGTATCTTGGTACAGCTGCTCCCAGAAACTCAGGCCCAAGTCTGGCAAACCAGCATAATTCAGTTTTTTGGCAGTAATAATTAGTTCAACAATGAGCATGTGGCCTAAGTCTATCCAGTAGACCTTTATTTTTTTATCATCTTCTTTAACTGATATTGAGCGGTTGTCTAACGTCTGAAGTTTCTGGGTACCATAGATGCTAGCAACTGAGGCCCGCTTACAGGGCTGACTCTTGACTTCCTGAAGCCCCCCTTCCCTAACAAGCCAAGGGGCTGTGGCCATCTGGAGCCTACTCCTTACCTTCTAAGTCATACTCTTGATAGTAAAATCCTCATATTTTCTTCCAAACACTGTCTTGTCAGCTTCCAGAGTTCCAGAGCCTGTAATAATTCTTCCCTAGGCTCCATCTTTGGGGAGAAGGGAGGACAGCAGGCCAGAGGTCCTCATGTTACATCTGCCTCAAGGGTACACTTTCAGACCTTGAAAGTGACAGGAAGAAGCCTTGGGTAAGGACTTAGGGAAAGCCTGCCTGAAAGTGATGCTAACAAAAGCAGAATCAAGGGTCAGAGTCAGTATTCTGATGAGTTTCTTTGAGTTCTAAAGCCTCTGTAGTGAGTTACACTGACCCTGGAGTTTTGAGCTCTGAATCCATAAATAAATTTGAACATAGTTTCTGCCATCTGAACCTGAGACAGTCTTACCTGCAGCACTTTTCCTTGCTACCCTGTCTTATATCCACATTCTTTCTCTGTAATAGAGTGAGACTTGACTCCTTGAAAGCAACTGACAACAGTGATCATACGTGTCTTATGCTCTTTATCATTTTAGTGCTCTTTCTGTTTGTATAAAGCAGCAACATTTTTGTCCCGCAACTAGATTTCTAAGGAAATTTGCAAGCCATGGATAAGTTAGTTAACCTCTATGACATCAGTTTCTTCACTGGCAAAATGGAAATAAAGATACTTAAAGTTGGATTGTTAAAGAGATTGTATGGCTTCATTAATATAAATAGCCTACCATATACTTAGCGTTTAATAAACACCTTTTTCTTCCTTGAGGGCAATGGTGGGAGTCATTAGCCTAACTAATGCTACAACTAACAGAAACCCAATTAACTAATCTAAGCAGAAGGGAATTATTATTATTTAAACAGCATTGCAGTGTCCCATGGAAAGGAACATAGCTGGGCCAGGTAACCTGGTAGGAAAACCCAAGAATTATCCATACTCTGTGCTTTCTTTTCTTTCTTCTCTGCACTGCTCTTTCCTCTTGCTGTAGTCTGGCTTTGTCTTCTTCTCAGTCGTGAAGATCACTCCTCCATTCTAGAAAGCATCCCAGCTGAGCTGAGGTTTCTTGTTCTTAGCTCAAATTTGTAGGAAGTACTCAGATTTTCTTAACTTGGACCCATCAGGTAAAAACTGTATTAACATGGCAGCTTCCAGAGTATACACGGTTGAAGTGAGGGGAAGGGTCCCCAAAAGATAAGGTAGCAGTTATAAAACAGAGAGAGAGAGGGTGAGAGAGAGAGATTAGAATAGCAAACCAAATGGTGTTAGGCTATGAGGGCAACTAAAAAAAAATGGTATTCGGGATCCTATCCTTTCTTAATACAATGTTGAGTGCACATCAGTATAAAATAAATTGAGTTCCCAGGTGATGCAAGTGGTTAACATTTGATTGCTAAGTAAAAGGTTGGATTTTTGAGTCCACTAAGAATTGCCTTGAAAGAAAGGCCTGGAAATCTGTTTCAGAAAAATCATCAATTGAAAACCCTGTGGAACACAGTTCTATTCAGACACACATAGGGTAGCCATAAGTCAGGATCCATTGAACAGTGTATATATATATATTTTTTTAATAATAATTTTCTCTGTTGAACCTCTAGAATGAACCTACAAACAGAGGTAGAGTGCTCTCTCTCCCACCACACAGCAGGGGAAAATGTCAGCAATGTGACTTTGATGTCTTTGTCTCCTGGTATGATTCCAAGAATCTTTAACACAAATATTTATCAGGGATTCTTCTTTAAAAGTGACCCTGTCAATCTTTAGTATATGGTTGTTATAATGTGGATATGGACACATTATGTATGAAAAATGGTTAGCTCAACATTTGCAGTTACTGATTTTCACGCATTAATAATATGACCATTTAATTAAAATATAATGCCAGAGGGTCCCAATCCACAAAACAGAATGACCTAGAGAATGTCCTGTCATTGAGAGGTAGGAAGGAGATAAGAAAGATATCACTCAGCTGTCTTCAGAACCTCTTCAGGTTGGTCATTCTTACATCTGTATGTGACTTAGCGTAACTGAAACCTAAATGTCTCAGCTCAGGGTGCCCATCTGTGGGATTTCTGGTTCTTCCTACATTTCTTGTTCTGTTAGTTCCTTGAGTTTCAGGCAATGAGAATTGACACTAGTGGGACAGAAACATGCATAGCTTAGATGGGAGTCCTCAGCATCTATTCAGCACCTGAAAACACACCATCAGTATATGGCTAGCTTACAAAGCCAATATTCTCTAAAAGCTAGTGGTCAGCATAACACAGACTCTACAAGTGGGGCAGGCTGGCTCACAATCCTATTACGAAGTTTGTATGTTCACCTTACTTCTTAGTTTACAGAAATGCTTATCAAAAAGCATTCTAAATTTGATATAGTTAGTGATCCAGGTCTCTAAAGCCCAGGCACTGGAAGAGAAGATTTCTTAATTACACTGCAGGGGCTGGATTTCTATTCTTAGAGCATTTGGGTAGCACGGTAATTCTGTTTGTAATGTGTCCTGTTTCTGGGTTTCAGTGCCTTCACTTAAATGAAGGGTCTCAAATTTGATCTCCTGTCTGATGAATGCAATGAACCTTTCTGAAAAGCAAGTTTCATGTGCTATGTCTTCTGTCAGTCTGCCTGAACTATGTCTAAAACATGTAATTATTAAAGGAAAGGATCAACTTGGAAAAGGATTTGGAGTTCTCTTTATTTCTTTTGCCCCGTGACTCTATATTCCCTCAATGATAGAGAGTCACATTGTCAGCTTTCAGGTTGCCTTGAGGGAGACATAAATGACACTTGTCAGAGTCTAGTCACACTGCAGGTAAGATTTCTTGCAGAAGTTCATCTTTGAAAACGGCAAGGCTCGGGGTGCCTCCTTTTGCCCAAATGAGCACCAGTTATATGCTTATTTTTCAGAGAGGAATGACTAAATTCTAGGATTCAGTTTTTAGCAATCTCATTCTCTTCCTGAAAGTTCATTTATTTGTACTGAACTACTGTAAATTCTTATAAAAGCCTATGTCTTCATGATATTGCTTGATTTATAACTTCTCACTACCTTCAATGTTCTGAAGAGCTCAACAAAACCTAACTTAGTGAGAAAAGACAGATATCCTTTTGGAAGTAGCTGGTGAAGTTGTCAAGTTTGGCCAATGTGGACCTAAATGTGAAAACTAAAACCATGGAATTCTTAGAAGACAGTGTAGGGGTAACCCTATCAGACCTAGATTTTTACAATGGATTATCTAATATACTATCAAATAGCAAAACACAAAATAGATTTTTTAAAAAGACCTCATAAAAATTAACAACTTTTGTTCATCAAAGATCTTTTCTAAAATACGGAAAGACTAGCCGGTGACTTAGAAAATATCTTCAAAAACTGTATATCTTATAAGAATCTACTAATCAAAACAATATAAAACCTTAACAATTTAAAAACAGAAGGACAAATAACCCACTGATAAAATGGGCAAATGACTTGAACAGACATTTCACCAAAGAGGACATTCAAATGGACACAGAATGCATTAGCTATTGAAAAGATGCAGATCAAACACACAATGAAATATCATTTTACTCCTACTATGGTGGAAACTCTGGTTGCCTGGTGGTTAAGTGCGATAGCTGCTATCCAGGAAGTCAGCGGTTCAAATCCACCAAGTGCTCCTTGGAAACTATATGGCACAATTTTGTTCTGTCCTAGAGGATCACTATGAGTTGAAATCTACTCTATAGCAGTGGGCAGTGGGGTATGACAGTTAAGAATTAATTAAAAATAAATAAATAAAATATCAGATGTCAGTGAAGATATGGGGAAATTGGAACCTGTAGCCATTGCTAGTGGGAAAGAAAAATGGTGCAGCCATTGTGGAAAACAATGTGGCAGTTTCTCAAAAAACTAAAATGAGAACTACTGTAAAATCCGGTGAATCTGCTCCTAGATATGTACCCGAAAGTGCTGAAGAAAATAGAGACTCAAAAAGTTACTTGTACACCAATGTTCACTGCAGCACTAAGTAGAAACAACCTAAATATCTACCAATGAATGAATAGATAAATAAAATGCGGTAGGTTATATCATGGAATACTACTCATCCAGTGGGAAATTAAATCTGGATACATGCTATGATACAGCAGAGCTTGAAGATGTTATAATGAGTGATGGGAGTGATGAGTGATGACTATCGTGTCATCTCACTTAAACCAAAAGTTTAGAAAAAGCAAATGTATAGATACCAAAGTTTATTACTGGTTATCAGTGGTGAGATGGTGGGGAAAGGATGGTTACTGCTTATTGAATACTGACTTCAGTTTATGGTGATCTAAGAATTACATGGATTAAGAATAGGATTATATGGTCTACTAACATAATTTCTGCCAGTAAGTTGTACACCTATAAAAAGCTGAATTGACAACAATTGTATCACAGACACATTTGCAAGAATGACCAAAAAGACAGAGAGAGTGTAGCTGCAGAGGATGTTAAACTGCAATCAAATACGTAATGAGATTTGGTTCCTCCTTTGAGAGGTTTACTGTCATGGAGTCATGGGACATCTCAATTATTCGGCCTAATGCGTGTTTAGTGCTTATCTTCTGCTTCTCAGGTTGTTGTGTAGTGGACTGAGCATTAGAAGCTTGCAAGCAGCTATCCAAGGCACAACAGTTGGTCTCTGTTTGCCTACAGCAATAGAGGAAGAAGAATCAGGAACAGCAGGAAGAAATGGAACGCGCAGCTAACGGCCTCATGAACAAGTGCATCCTTTGCCGTGAAATGAGAACTGGAAGGCACCTGCTTACCACCATTGAACACTGTGATAAATTATGGTACAGTAGAATCCTTATCAAAAAGATGAAAATGAAGAACGAATATAAAATTCTCTTGAATTCAGACTTTCTGGAGCCGTGGAGGTTTGATGCACCCCTGAAACTACTGTCCTGAGATAATCTTTAAACCTTAAGCTAAGAATATATCCTGATATCCTCTTGAAACCAGACAGTAGTTTAGCTTAAATAGTAAAGCTTGTCAGCCTTGAGCGTTATACTCTTTTTAGATCTGTTTATATGAGATCAAATTGATAACAGTATCTTGAAATATTAGCTAGGAACCTCAGAGGACAATGAATTTAATTTAATGGTTTAGGACTAAGACAAGGAGAGTAAGAATAGCTGACAACTTAAAGAATGTAATCCATGTCACTTAAATGTACATGAAGAAACTTGAAGTGGTGTATATTTTTGCTGCTTATATTCTCAAAAACAAAAAAAAAAATAATTTTTCACGAAGAAAAAAAGCACAGTTGATGAGTATAATCCAATTACCCTAAATCCTTTAACTAGACAAACTATTCAGCCTAAAAATATATGACAAGATTTTTTAAAAGGCTAAGCATTGTAAAATTAATGGATATTATTTTAAAAACTGGGTTTAATACCAAGCCAGTAATTTATTTCCAATCATTAAAATATCTGGTTCACATGACAATATTCTTCTGTAGAAAAAAGTGCACATTTGATCCACCAAATTCTTTCTCATTTCCCGATCACCTTGCTATGGAAAAAGAATCCATAAACTCCTATAACACAGAACAGAGAAAATTTTGTCTATTGCAATCTTGACGGTTTTTATCAAAGTGAGAATTAAAGCATTTTTTTTTTCTTCTTGGAAAGATAATTCTGGAAGGGAAAAGTTACGTAAACTTCATGTCTTTGCCTTCATATCTGGTTGAACTGCCTTATCACAATTAAAACTTTCATGCTGGGAAACTTCTCTCTCTTTGGTACCTTTTCTGCCAGAATTCAACTCTAACAACAAAAGTTTATAAACAATGAAAATTCCAGCTGGTTGACATCAGAGTCAAGAAGCTTTCTCTTCACACTGATACAAATATTTACCCTGAGCTCTGGCAAAGCATTCCTCACCCATGTCACCCTTAATCATACATTTTTGCTTGATTGAGTTATGCTTTCCAGTATGTGATTTGCTCTGGTTTACTTTTTAACACATCCCAGAGGCTTCATCAAAATCAACTCTAGGCAGGCCATGTCGTTTGGTAGCTGCCAAATATGTTATTGAGAAGGAACTTGGCAAATATCAAAACAGTCTTTTCTAACTGCTCTCATAAATGTGTTTGTTCTTTTTGACCACCATTTACTTTTTCGGTCCCTCATATTCATAAAGCGATGAGCCAAGAAAGTAAGCAGAGATGCATTCAACTCCGTTTAATCTATTCCCTGGAGGTAATGTTCTGATTTCTCTCCCAGACACCTTATTGCAAAGAGTTTGAGAACTTAAAAGGTTTCTTCAGTGACTCTTTATTTCCTTTAAGAAGACACAAGCATTGTTTTCAAAAGGTTAAAACAACAGATTGATGTACTCTGTAACCACAGTCAAGTCGGCTCAAACAAATATTTGCCACGCCAAAGTGACTCGTGGAGGGATTAGCACAAAACATTGCAAATATTTCTACACATCTCTGTTTGCCAAAATAAAACATTGGCTTCTCTGCAGTAGGTGCTTGCAAAATCCCTGAGAAATATATTAAGAGGAGAGAATGCAAGAGAGTTTTGCCTCCCAATATTAAAATATTTTATTAAACAGCTGGAGATGTCCTACCTGGAAAAGATATTTTTGAGTTATTTAAGTTGCATGAGTCTAAACTAGCTTTGCAATGAAGTGTCACAAAAATGTGGTCAGTATATAAAAGCTATATATGTCCCATGTGTCACTGCCCTACCTTTTTGGCCTAGGACTTTGGAAATGGCATGCAGTAAGCTGTGCAGTGGCTCCAGGAGAGAAAACATCTGGCCATTTGCTCCTGTAAAGATTGACAGGAAATCTGTGGTCTGTGGGACAGTTGTACCCTGTCTTATAGGGTCACTATGAGTTGGAATTGACTTGAGGATTTACAGCAACAACAAAGCTATGTAAGCTAAGCAATCCTACAGCTGCAAAATAAATCTCAAAAATGAAATGGAATTCCCACCTCGGGGAATTCACAGTAGTTGTTTCTGTTGTCATTGTCATAGTTACTATTGCTATTTTCCTATAATCCCCAGGGGAAAATAAAGCGCACGCACACGCACACACACACACACACACACACAACTTTATGTGTAGACGGTTTCACTCCTTGCTTTATTCAATCCTCAGGTACACTGACTATCTAGAAGTGTGTTTTTTGCCTGAACATATTGAAAATACAATGATTTATAACAAAAGATGACTAATGAGATCATTAATAGACAATCATGTTTGAACGACGTTAAAGAATTATTGTAAATTAAAGTGTGACTAACACATTTGTCCGACTCGACGGCACTTGGCTTGGCAACACATTTGAGAACTTGGAGTCTAGTAAGATACTCTTCTTAGTTTCATGATAGAAATAGTGACAATCCCATGCTTATGGAAATCTATCACTGATGCTTACATATTACAGGGAGTACATTTAGCACAATAAAATGAATAATCACGGACAGACCTAAAAGAGAGAATAATTTTCCAATATCTTTTTTTACTTATTCAAAAGAACAAAAGCAAAAAATATGGAGCACCCATTTCATTGCAAAAGATCTGCCGATCCAGAATGCAAGGCAGATTTTATCTTTACCCCACAGTAAAACAAGGAAGACAGGCAAGATCACTCTTAAGTGGTGCAAAGAGTTAACATACTTAAAGGGGTGGAAATCTGGGGACTATGGCTTCAGGGGATTTCTAGGTGAAGTGGTGTAATAAAGTTTACTTAGACAATATTCTGCATCTCACTTTGGTTATTGGGGTCTGGACCCTTACTAGCTAGCAAGCAGCAGTCTAAGTAGCATCAATTGGTCCCAATTCACCTAGAGCAAAGGAAAATAAAGCACAACAAAGACAAAGGGAAAATACAAGTCTAAGAGAAAAAAAAGGGCCACATAAACCCAAGACTGTAAGCTTGAGAGCAGATGAACTAGATAGTGCCCAGCTACCACCAATAACTGTGTTAAGAGGGAATGCAACAAAAAGCCCTTGATATTGCAATGTGCAGATCTCAAACTCTAGTGAAAAAGACTGGACTTGACAATGTGACAGATTTTGTGATCCCAGATTTTCTGTTAACTCAGAATTGAAACTGGTCCCAAAGGCAACTCTTTTGACAAAGATTGGACTAGGCTATAAGACGTAAAATGATACTGGGAAAGAGTGTGCTACTTGGCTCAAGTAGATACCTGAGACTAAATGGGCAGCTCCCGCCTGGAGGCAAGATGGGAAGGAGAAAGGGAGAGGAGCTGGTTAAATGGACACAAGAAATACGGGGTGAAAAAGAAGAGAGTGCTGTAACATCGTAGGGAGAACAGCTAGGATTATACAACAGTAAGTAAGTTTTTGTATGAAAAACTAATTTGAATGGTAAATTTTTTACTTAAAGCACAATTAAAAAAAAGAGAGAATGAGAGGGAGTGAATATACTCACCTGCTAACAAAAAAGACTGGAGATTCAACTTCACCACAGGCACTTCGGAAGAAAAGTTTGGCAATCTTCTTCTAAAAAGTTAACCATTGAAAACCATATGGAGTTTAGTTCTACCCTGACATACATGTGGTCAATCTGAGTCAAAACTGACTCCACGGCCACCATTGTGTACCCTCATTGTGTACACTCATTGTGTACCCTATACGTGCACAACTCCTTAACTTGCATAAGACGCTGGGGAGGCTACAAGTCAAATGTATTACCAGCTAGGGGTTAGCATGTGTATCTATTGGAATCACTTATAATGCACAATTGGTGGAAATTCACTTGGAAAAGCAATTAAAAGTGTGATACTCTGCTTTCCATCTGTCTTCTGTGCAGCACTAGAATTCTTGGGTTGGAGCTCCTGCTGTAGTTCACAAGCCGGCCACAGCGATGGCTTTGGGCCCTCATCTCTGTGTTGCACTCACCTGTTTCAACCATATATTTGGATGTATCATGATTTTGCATAATATATTATTTAGATAAGTTTTTTGTTGTTGTTGTTAGGTACTGTCAAGTCATTTCCAGTTCACAGAGAACAAAACACTGCCCATCTTCCCAGTGATTGCTGTCCTTGAGCCCATTTTGGCAGCCTGGTTAAGGGTCTTCCTCTTTTTCCATAACCCTCCATTTTACCAAGATGTTCTTCTCCCAGGACTGATCCTTCCTGACAACTTGACCAAAGTACTTAAGACGAGCACTTTGCCTATACTTCTTCGAAGACTGTTTTTCTGGCAGTCTGTGACATAGCGAATATCCTCTGCCAGAATTTAATCCAAAGGCATCAATTCTTCAGTCTTCCTTATTCATTGTTCAGCCTTTGCATGCATATGAAGTAACTGTAAACACCATAGCTTGGGACAGGTGTACCTTAGTCCTTCAAGTGACATCTCTGTTTTTAATATTTTAGAGAAGTATTTTGCAGTAGATCAGCACAATGTCATACTCATTTGATTCCTTCATTGCTCCTTCCATGGGTGTTAACTGTGGGTCCAAGTAAAATCAAATCCTTCACAGCTTTAGTCTTTTGTCTGTTTTATCATGATGCTGTTTATCGTTCCAGATGTGAGGATTTTTGCTTTCTTTGTTTTGAGGTATAATCCATGCTGAAGCTGTGACCTTTGTTATTCATCAATAAGTTGTTCAAGTCCTCTTCACATTCAGCAAGCAAGATTGCATCCTCTGTTAAACCCAAGTTGTTAGTGCATCTTCCTCCAATCTAGAAGCCCTGTTCGTTTTCATATAGTCCAGCTTGTCCAATTATTTGCTCAGCACATAGATTGAATAAGTATGTTGAAAGGATACAACTCTGACACACCTTTCCTGACTTTAAACCTTGCAGTATTCTCTTATCTCTATCAACTTCTTATGCTGTTCTAACTACTGCTGCTTGATCTATGCACAGATTCCACATGAGCACTGTCAAATGTTCTGCAATTCCTATTCTTTGGAAAATTATTTATGTATATATATATTTTTAATGATCCACACATTTGAATGCCTTCAATAAGCAATAAAACACAAGTAAATATCTTGCTGATAGTCCCTACTTTCAGCCAAGGTCTGTCTGATGTCAGCAATATCTCTGGTTCCGTGTCCTCTTCTGAATCCTGCTTGAAATTCTAGGGTTCTCTGTCCATGTACTACTGCAACTGCTTTTGAAAGATCTTCAGCAAAATTTTACTTATAAAGATTTATGCTACTAAAAGTAACCTTAAAAATTAGTAATTTATATTGTTCAGATATTTGTGTTCAAAATGTCTTATGACCGTTTAATGCAGACCATGACTTCCGTAAAGTTATGTTTTTGCATGTTGTCGAAAAACCCTAGAGTCAAGACACTTAGTAAAGAGATTAGTACTCAATATAAACCTAGTCAATGGCCTACTCTAGAAATAATGGAAGTTTAAATTACTAATTAAATATAGTTATGCTTTAGTTAAAGCTGTAAATACATCCCTGAAAATACTGCATACAGTATTTCTTTGAACACACCAATTAAATAGTGATTTTAAGTGGGCAGATTAATATTTTAGAAAGCAATTTTGAACAAATTTGGACTTCCAATAGTTTAGATGAAAGATACACCTGAAGAGACAGTTCTTTGCTGATTTTTTTTCTTAAGATTTTTTTTTTTTGGTTTACCCTATTTTTTTTTTATTATTTATTATGATTGAGTGAAAATGTACATTCCCATATAAATTTACATGCCCACCTATATGCAGCTTCCACTCCTCTCCCTGCCCGGTGACAGCATGCTATTCCTCTCTACTCCATACATGTCTCATCCTCCCAACAGTCTCCTTTCCCCTCCTCTCCACTCATGCCCGTTCGTCCAGTCAGAGGTCAGAAGGATGATATCTTTAGATGTATAAAACCATGAAACACACCCAATATATAGTCACTCTGTGTCGCCAAGTCCAATCCATTCCTGTCCAAAGAATGGACTTTCATTATGATTCATGGGCAAGGGCAGCATCAGGGCCAAGAGTAACCTCGAAGCCGCTGAACTATCAGCTGTGGTCTTTTAGTGGAGATCTCAGGATGCACCCCTTTTTATTCTTGTGTTGCCGTGAGACTTAACTTTGTGAGCTCCATCACAGCTATCACTGGTGGTGGTCGGGCACCATCCAGTTATTCCGGTCCCCAGTCGATGTAGAAACCCACTCATGTGGGTCACTCTGTCTTCTGGGTTGTCTTTCCCCCTTGTCATTTTGGTCCTTGGTGAGCATCTGTTCCTTCTGAGTTGGGGGCACTTGCTGTGCTCTCAGACGGTGGCTTGACAGCGTTTAAGACCCCAGATGCTACTCACCAATGTGGGGTAGAGAGAATCCTCTTAGCAAAATGCTAGTTGTGTCAATTGGCCTCAATTTCACCTAAGAGCATAGTCCCTGGCCACCTGCCCCAGCTACTCTGTCCTTGCAATATTGGGTTAAGATGGAAGGAGTACTCCAGTTATGTTGAAATCCACTTAACGTTGTTCTTGTTTCTAATGCGTGCTGTCACCGATTCCACCCGACCAAATTTCTACTAACTATCTAATCTAAACCCTCCCCGCATCTCTTGCAGCCGTCAAACAGTCTTTTCTCCTATTCATACTTCTGTTTTTGAGTTTTTATCGTAAGGCTCTCATACAATATTTGTCCTTTTGTCGCTGACTACTTTCACCCAACATAATGTCTTCCAGTTGAAACCAGGTTATGAGATGTTTCCTGGAATCATCATTGTTCTTTATCATTGCATGGTGCTCCATTGAGTATGTATACCATAGTTTATCTATCCATTCCTCTGTTGTTGGGCATCTGGGTTGATTCCATCTTTTTATTGTGCATGTATCTGTTGGTGTGAATGGCCTTGATTTTGTAGGATATATTAGAAGCTGTGGAATTACTGGGTCAAATGGTCTATCTATATCCATTTTTTTAAGGAAGCTCCAGAGTGCTTCCCAAAGAGGCTGGACCATTTTACAACCCCACCAACAGTGTAGGAGAATTCCACTTTCTCCACAGCCTCTCCGGCATCTGTTATTTTGCATTTTTTGGATCATGGCCAACTTTGTTGAGGTGAGATGGTATCTCCTTGTAGTTTCGATTTCAGTTTCTTTAATAACTAAAGATCGTGAGTGTGACCAAATGTGTATTTTGACTGCCTGGATCTCTTTAGGGAAATGTCTGTCCATCTCCTTTGCCCATCGCTTAGTTGGATGATTTATTTTCTTCTTATTGATATTTTGTAGTACATTTAGATTACGGAGATCAGGAGTCGGCCTGACATAGAGTTGTCAAATATGTTTTCCATTTCTGTAGCTGGCCTTTTAATTCTATTAATAAAGTCTTTGGATGAGCAAAAGTGTTTGATTCTTAATAAAAAGCCAAGTGCCGTCGAGTCGGATCCGACTCATGGCGACCCTAGCTGTCATTTATCTATTTTCTCTTCTGTTGATTGTGGCTTGACAGATTTTGAAGTATGTCTATGTTGTGTATTGAAACTTCCATTGTTGTTCCTACTTTTTCTTGAATTGAGCTTTGTCATTTTAGATTTGATATGTATGTATTTTATCCAGATGGAGTTGGTTTTTGTATAAAGTGTGAGATATGGATCTTGTTTCAATTCGCTGCAGATTGATATCCAATTTTGCCAGCACTGTTTGTTGAGGATATTGTTTTTACTCCAGTTTAATGTCTTAGGGCCTTTGTTGAATATCAGCTGTTCATAGGCAGATGGTGTCATCTCTGCAGTCTCAATTCTGTTCCATTGATTGATCTGTCAGTTCTTGTACCAGCACCAGGCCATTTTGACTACCGTGGCAGTGTAATAGGTTCTGAATTCGGGTAATGAGATGCCTCCCAGTTTGTTCTTCTTCTTTAGTAGTACATTACTTATCCAGGACTTCTTCCCTTTCCAAACAAAATTGGTGATTTGTTTCGCCATCTCAGTAAAAAAATGACATTGGAACTTGTATTAGGATTGCATTATCCAAGCAGATTACTTTGGGTAAAATAGGCCTTTTCAAAACGTTAAGTCTTCCTATCCATGAGCAGGGTAGGCTTCTCCATTTATCTAAGTGTCTCTTAGTTTCCTGTAGTAAGGGCTTGTAGATCCCTTTCTAAAGGTCTGTTATTTCTCTGGTTAGATTAATTCCTAGGCACTTTATATTGTTGGGGGTTATAGTAAATGATATTGATTTGATGATTTCTTCTTTAACAGTCTCATTGTTGGTATAAAGGAATCCTACTGATTTACTTATGTTTATCTTGTATCCTGAGACTTTGCTGAAGTCTTCTATCAGTTTGAGTAGTTTACTTATAGATTCTTTGGAATTCTCTGCATATACAATCATATCATCAGGAAATAGGGAGATTTTGACTTCTTTGCTGATACAGATGCCCTTTGTTTCTTGGTCTTGCCTAATTGCTCTGGCTAGAACTTCTAGTACGATGTTGAATAGAAAAGGTGACAGTGGGGATTCTTGTCTAGTTCCTGTTCTCAAGGGAAATTCCTTCAGTCTTTCTCCATTCAGGATGATGTAGGCAGTTGGCTTTGTGTAAATGGCCCTTATTGCATTGAGGAATTTTCCTTCTATGCCTATTTTGCTAAGAGTTTTTAGCATGAATGGATGTTGTACTTTATCAAATGCCTTCTCTGCATCAATGGACAAAGGTAGGTGATTCTTGTCTCTTGTGACATTTATGTGGTTAATCACATTAATTTTTTTTCTGATGTTGAACCAGCCTTGCATCCCTGGTATGAATCCAACTTGGTCATGATGGATTATTTTTTGGATGTGTTGTTGTAGTCTATTGGCAAGAATTTTGTTGAAGATTTTTGCATCTAGATTCATCAGTGATATCGGTCTGTTGTTCTTTTTTGTTGGTCTTTTCCTTGCTTTGGTATCAGGGTTATGCTGGCTTCATAGAATGAATTTGAGAGTACTCCATCCCTTTCTATACTGTGAAATAGTCTCAGTAGTTTTGGAGATAACTCTTCTCTTAAAGCTTTGTAGAATTCTGTGGTGAAGACATCTGGGCCCGAGCTTTTATCGGTTGGCATTTTTTTGATAACTTTTTCAGTCTCTTCCTTTGTGATGGATTTATTAAGTTGTTCTGCTTCATGTTGTGATAATTTGGGTAGGTGATATGAATCCAGGAATTTGTCCATTTCCTCTAGGTTTTCAAATTTGTTAGAGTACAGTCATTCATAGTATTCCGTTATGATATTTTTTATTTCTGTTGGATCTGTTGTGAAAACTCTCCTCTCATTTCTAATTTGGGTTATTTGTTTCCTTTCCTGTTTTTTCTTTAGTAAGTTTAGCCAGTGGTTTGTCAATTTTGTTGATCTTTTCAAAAAACCAGCTTTTGGTCTTTTCAATTTTTTCAATTGTTTTTCTATTCTCTAAGTCATTTAGTTCTGCTCTGATCTTTATGATCTGTTTTCTTCTGGTGCCTGAGGGGTTTCTCTGTTGTTCTGTCTTTACTTGTTCAAGCTGTAGGGTTACTTTCTTGATTTGGTTTCTTTCTTCCTTCCAGATGTGTGCATTTATGGAAATAAACAGACCTCTGAGCACTGCTTTGGCTGTATCCCGCAGGTTCTGGCAGGAAATGTTTTCCTTCTCACTGGAATCCATAAATTTCTTTATTTCATCCTTGATTTCTTCTAGAATCCATGGTTTTTTGAGCAAGATGTTGTTCAGTTTCCAAGAGTTCCACTTTCTATCTATGTTTTTTCTGCTGTTGATTTTGACTTTTATGGCTTTATGATCTGAAAAGATGCTTTGCAGTAATTCAGTGGTATGGATTTTGTTGAGAATTGCATTATGTCCTAACACATGGTCAATCTGGAGAATGTTCCATGCACACTGCAGAAGAAGAAATAATCCAGTGATTATTTCTGCTGATGGGTGGAAACTTCTGTATATATCGATGAAGTTTAGTTGGTTAATTGTGGCAGTAAAGTCTTCTGTATCTTTATTGAGCCTTTTTCTAAATGATCTGTCCAGTATTGAGAATGGAGTGTTGAAGACTCCCACTATTACTGTGGAGTGATCTAAGTCTTTTTTGAGTGTAGTCAGTGTTCATACGATGTATTTAGGTGCTCTGATACTAGGTGCATAAATATTTAATTTAGTTAAGTCTTGCTTGTGTACTGAACCTTTCAGCAATAAATAGTGTCCATCTTTGTCCACGATGGTGGATTTGACATTAAAATTGATTTTGCCTGAGATTAGAATTGCCACCCCTGCTCTTCTTTGTTCATTGTTAGCTTGATATATATTCTTTCATCCTTTAATTTTCAGTTTGTTCCTATCTTTAAGTCTCAAGTGAGTTTCTTGTAGACAACATATGGATGAGTCATGTCTTTTGATACAAGATGTTACTCAATGTCTCTTTACTGGAGCATTCAGTCCATTCACATTCAATGTAATTATTGGTAGGTATGTGTTCAGTGCTGCCATTGTGATATTTTATTTTTGTGTAGATGTTTTCTCTGTTGTTCTTATGAGTCTATTATGGGACATTCTTTTTTGTCAGTTGATTTTTCACCATTTTCAGAGCTGATTTTGTACTTGTTGAGACTCCTGTGTTAGATTTATTGATATGGTATGTTGCATCTTTGTTGTCCTTTACGGCTGCTCCTGTGATCCCCCTTGATATACTATATATAAACCCAATTTTAATTACTACCAGTCTTGTTGACTTACTCTGAATCTGGAAGGACTAAAATGACTGTAGTACATCACTCTTTTTAATATGATGGGACCATAGTTTTCATGATAATCACTGGATTATTTCTCTCAATATTAAAGCATTGATTGAGTTTGGAGCCTTCCCTAACTGAGATTTCTGGATGATGTGTCATTTTAAAATATAAAGTTAGTGGTTTTGTTCTTCTAAGCCAAAGCCAAGAGCTTCTTTCAGTATTTCTTGTAGTTTTGGTTTGGTTTTTACAAAGTCTCTGAATTTCTCTTTATCTAGGAATGTCTCAATTTCATTTTCATATTTGAAAGATAGTTTTGCAGGATATATAATTCTTGGTTGGAAGTTCTTCTCCTTCAAGGCTTTGAATGTGTCATGCCACTGTCTCAGTGCCAGCATGGTTTCTGCTGAGAAATCTGATGAAAGCCTACAGGATTTCCCTCTCAATATTAGCTTTGTCTTGAGTCTTGCTGCCTTTAAGAGTTGCTGCTGATGCTTCGCTTTGTTAAGCTTGATTATAATATGTCTTAGAGTCTGTTTGGAGACCTATACTGTGTGGTGTACGATATGCATCTGGGTTATCTATATTCTCTTCCTTCATGACTTCTGGGAAGTTTTCTGTCAGCAGCTCAGTAACAATACTCACTGTGTTCAGGTGTCTCATCCTGTCCAGGGACTCCAATTAATTGAAGGTTATTCCTCTTTCCTTCATTTGTCTTGTTTCTTTTTTCTGATTTCTCCTCAGAGATGCTGGCATCAATAGCTCTGTCTCCTAAGTCAGAAATTCTTTTTTCTATTTGTTGCATTCTGTTTTCTTGGCTTTGGATGGAAGTGTCCATGTCTTTGATTTTGTTCTGGTATGTTGAATTTCAGAGTACTGGCGTTCCATTGCATCGAACAACTTGCTTAATTTTTCATTTTGCTCTGCTGCATTTTGTATAAAGTCTGCAAGCCAGCCAAGCCACGCCAAGTGCCGTCGAGCTATATAATCTTTTTGTATTTACCTTCGGATGATTTCAGAAAAGAAAACTCCTTGGTTGTTTCTCCTGGGAGCCTTCTGAAGCCATGGGTGATTTCTTGTTTGCCATTTTCTCAAGCCTCTGTTTCTTTTCGGGTTTCATGTGAGTCAGTAAAGACTGGGAGAGATACTGTGAGGATGAGCTGCAGATGTTTCTCTAGGCTGTCTTAGGCTCCCAGGATAAGAATTAGGTCCCGCTAAAACCTCCATATCCAACATGGCGTCCTGCACATAGACAAAAACAAAAGATTTCTGACCACTTCCCAAGTCCATCAGGTTTTCAGGTATAGAGGTCCCTCTTCCCAGCTGTCAAAGTAAGCATCTCTATATGCAACCCCAGATGATACAAACTAGTTCAAAATACAGCAGTGCTACTGCCCTGTTGGCCTTTACTGACAGAGCCCAGCCTTAGGTGACACTGTGTAAACTATTGCTTTTCTGGCAGAAAAGCACTCTCCTGTGGGCATTTTCTGGCTCTGAAGCCAAGAATTAGGTCCAGCTGTGGCCACCATATCTAAGATTGTGCCCTCCACATGGTAGCCATACAAACTTCCCTGAGGCAGATGTGGAAAGAGGGGCTAAAGGTGCCTGGACATAGTGAGCCCTCAGCCTCTGTTGCTGGGCCCCCACAGTAGGTGACACTGTGTAAACTACTGCTTTTCTGTTGGAAAAATGCTGTCCTGTTTGCAGGCACTGACTCCCAGGCTAAGAATTAGGTCCCACTAAAATCTTCTTATCCAACATGGAGTCCTGCACATAGGTGTCACCCATTCTGTACTAACCACACTGTAGCAGAGGTAAAAAGACAGCCCCAAAGTGGCTAGATGTACAGAGTCCTAAGTCTGACTCTGAAAATATGGCAATTTCACCTGCCTATCCCACCACCAGTGCATCTGAGACTAGCCGTTAGGCAAGACCCAGCTCTGTCCACCTGCCAAGACAGAGAAAAAAAGTCAAAATGGTGAGTTACCTTCAGCCTGTGAGAGCCAGGGCTAGCCAGAAACAGGAGTCTGTGAAAGAGAGGAGATTTTTTGTTCAGTGGTGCCAAGCCAAGTGCTGTCGAGTCGGATCCGAGTCCAAATTAACAGCCCTGTGCTGTGTCCTGTGGCCCACTAGGTGACCAGAAGGCTCTGCTTGATTATCAGTTCAGGTATTGGTTTCCAGAGGTATATAGGGAGACGTGTACTTAGTCCACCATCCTGACTCTGCCTCAGTTTCTCACTAATTTTAATCTACCTGGGTTGATAGTGAAGCAGAGAAATATTTTTTCTGTGATTTCAGTTTTTCAGAATTATTCGGCATACATGTACATCATAATATATTTGATTACACCAAAACTTCCTGGAGTAAGTAGTAGAAATCTACCATAAAATCATACCACGATGTGTCAAAAAATTAATTAGATTTGAAATCACTTATTGAGTGTATTTTGCTTTTAGAAATGAAAAATTTGTCTCCTCCCAAGGAATCTACTTCTTCTTTGTGTAAAGAAGCTGTTTGTTTTCTTAGGTGCCACATCTGAGGTCAAGGTCAGTCATGAGTCCTTTCAGATGCAAAATAAATGGAGGGAAGCTATGTGGCCTGAGGTGTTTCATCACTTCAGGGGTTGACATTTACATCAAACCAAAATAAAAAAAAAAATAAAAAATATAAAAACAATTGTCTTCTTATCATTTCAGACTTATAACAACCTTGTAAGACACAGTAGAACTGCCTCATAGAGTCTCCAAGCAGTAGCTGGTGGCTTTGAACTGCCAACCTTTATGTTAGCAGCCAAGCTCTTAACCACTTTGCCAGAGTCTAGCAAATGGCACATCATGGAGCCTGACAGAGACAGTAGCTCTGTTTCTTCTCTTATTAATCCTCAAATGAAGATGTCTCATTCATTTTCACCTCCCCAGCCCCTGAAATGGTATCTGGCACATTTCAGGTGCTCAGCATAGGTGTGCTGGTAATTAAATCGATAGATAAACAAACAAATAATTAAGATGAATGAGAACAGAGTCCAGTTTCAATGGTAAGGAACTTTCCTCTGCAGTTTAATTTTCCCCCTACTTATTTAACTCTCAGCGTCTTAATTTTATGTCATTTTCTCATCTATCCTTCCTGTGAGTTCCTTGGTAGCATTTTGCCACCTTCTCCCTGCTCTACTTTTGATACCACGCTAGAGTCTTCATTTCTTAACAGTTGTATTCTTGATCTTCCCTCACAGGCACAGTCAATCAATCATCTACCCTCTCCTCAACTTCCCAGAAGACTATGAGTCTTTAGGGAATAGAAACTCTACTGATGCTGCTCCCAGATGATGACCCGTGCTGGTAAAGCCTCTGCTCCCATGTGGCTCCCTGCTTCATGGAGAGAGCTACTAAAATGCAGGCAAGCACCAGGTCTTAATTGCTTGCTAGTGGCCACTAAGCCAGCACACTGTCAGCAGAATAGAACCCAAACTTAAAAAAATATCCTGAAACCTTGCTCGCGATCACTCAGGTGCCATACGGACTGCATATGTTTGGGGAAGATTTGGTCTTGATTGTCTTTTTTTCCACTCTTTTTGCATGGGGAAGTCTATAGATGGATTGCTGGAATATTTTAAAGATAATGAAATAATCCTGGCTACAGGACAACTTCAAGAGCAAATTTTGTACTCCCTCTTAGAACTTGTGATACGGAGAATTGATATATTCTCAGTTTTTTCTGTTTCTCCGTAAATACTATTTTCAATGATCTTCCAACAAAATTAATACTTTTAAAAATTCTTAATAGATGTTTTGAGATTGTGATTGCCTGATTCTGCATTTGCCAAAGATTTGGTCTCCATTAATTAACCTCTTGAAATTTCAATTTTCTTAGTTTTAAAATGGAAAATAACATCTTTCTGATGGAGTGGCTGTGTGGATTTAATGAGATTAAAAACCCTGGCAGTGCCTGGCACAAAAGAAATGTCCAGTGAACCTTGATTATTAATTTTATTGGTAGAAATAATAGTCTAACAGCTTTCACACTGTGAATGCATCTCAATAAATATCATAAATATTTAACACATGCATGCTGGTATTTGGGGGCTTCTCTGGTCTATCATATTCAAGATCATATTTTAATATTTCCACAGTGTCCTTTTTTTCTAAAGAAATAAAAATCTCCTTTCACTTTATATTTTAAAGAGAAAAACGAGGAAGATATAGAGGAATACTGGCACTTAGAGTTTACCTTTAAATTTTAATATCATAATGCTGGACTTCAAACCATAAGTCCTGCCCCTTTCCCTAAATCCTAGAATACTCCTAGGTAAACCTTCCATGACAGTTACATGATGAAAATGAGATTGAGCATGAACTTATTTGGTCTTGCAGTACCTCAGAGAAAGGAACGCTCAAATTAATTGCTAAAATTTCGAGAGTTAGGCCAAGCCAGCATCCCACTTTGAATATCATTCTCTCCCAGAGGCTTATAATAATCCTTTGTCACACATCTGTTTGTTAAGTCTTTTATCCAGTGAACCCATTGGTACCCATTATTACTCTTCTGCCTTTTTTTCCTAGGAGTTTTAGAATGTCTTAATGCAACTAGGATACCTCACAGCCCACCTTAATCTCCCAGAATTCCCCAAAGGAGCATGAATTTTAAACTCTTCCTGGGATGCCTTATTCATTTGCTATAATAATGAATTAAAACTATAAAGGAGTAATTCTAGTGGTTTCTGCTGTCCGTTTGTATATTGTTAATGTATTTGTGGATGCAGCAGTTTTTAGCCAGAGAAACCTCAGACCAAAATTCTCATTAATATCAGCGACTGATACGCATAAGTACTACATCCAGCATTAAACGTTTCCTTTGTCGTTTTCTTAGTAAACAATAAGAGTGAAATTTGATGAGAAAGACATCATCCATATGGTAATTTGATATCTTCAAAAATCAGGGTAGGCCATTTAAATTGCTAAGTTCAATAAAATGCCATTAAAGATATCTTATTCCCTTTCTCCCCAACCAATTCTGAACCCCAGGAAAGGGTTACCAAGGAAGCCTGAATAGTGTGTCTTGTTTAACTGTGAATCAGATATGGCTCCATTTATTTCTTTCAAAAAATGGTAAGAATTAATTAACATTAATCTATAATCACATTGATGGAAAAAATTAATGGAAATTTTAATAAAAATATAACCTTAACAGGATTTGAAGTCCTTTGGAATATAAAGCCAACACTTTATTCACTAAGAGACTAGTCCTCTGCTACCAGTTGATGAAATTGTAAGGCTTAACTGCAGACTGATTCTTCTTTTGTTCCCTTTGCATAAGAGAAACATTTTCAGAACTATAAAGAAAAAGCCCTTATAAATCAAAGTATATTTAGAAATTGATCAAATCAATTCCATAGATCCGTCTCTTTACAAAAAATTATATGTAAGGAACAAGTGTGTTTGTTCATCCAAACAGATCTGATTTTCTTTTCTAACAAATCAAGGTCTTTTGTGTGTTTTTCCACTTCTGGTTCAGAAAAGTTTTGCTAAATCTCAATAAATATGTCAAATTATTTTGGAAGATTAAAGTCTTGAGAAATTAAGAATGACAAGTAGTTACTGACATATTAAGTAATTTTACCTAAAGAAAACAAATACGTACATGCTGAAAATCAGTGCAGTGTTAAAATCATAACTTTCCATGTTAAATATGCCTTTTCTGAAATAGTCAAATTATTTTTTATTGATTTATCTCATATTACATGATGTTTAACAAAATGATACATACATAGAGGTTACTTACTAAGAATTTAGAGAAGAATTAAAATGTGTTATTTTTCAATGATTGCTGAATGTTTAGAATATATTGGGTAACGTGAATGATACACAATAGGATGCTACATACAATGGAGACTATCATATTTCTGATTGTATTAATTTAGTGCTTGCCAATATCTCATTGCCACTACTGAATGTTAAAAGTCACTTTTCCTGGCATTATATCAGCCAGAAATCCTTAGCAGAAGATACTTTTTCATAGCTACAGAATAATGATAATTTAGGTTTGTAGTGATAACCTTAAAGCCAACAAAATATCCTAAAATCCCTTTTTAAATTATCAGATAAAAAAATATTAAGTGTGTCAGAAAAATGTAGAGTTTTTATTAAATGCTAGCAATTTAAAAATTGATAGTTTATGTATACATGGTTACTCTCTGCAAAGTGGAATATTTGATTATCTAAAACAATGGATCCCTGACTATACCTAGTGACAGAAGTGACAATCCTAGCATGACAATTAGACCCACTGGTTGACACTCACATTGATGCATAAGCTAGGATTTTGAGTTCTTTTCTGTTTATTATCACAATTCAAGCTGTGTTTATAATCAGTGATGTGGTAAGTAATTTTTGTACCTTTCTTTCTCCCAGCCACCTGATTTCCTGGAAGCAGCCCTATTTTAGAGACATAAACTGAGATGGCTTGGCTAAGCTGAGATGAGTAGCAGGAATACCCAGTGATTCAAGAAAGGGGAAGCTTTTGCTGTGAAATGTTACTCAGTCAAGATCTTTTTCTTAACACTGCACAGGAATTAACTCACAGCCGCAGGTCTCCAGGACCCAAGTGTGACTCATTGGGTACTGTAAATCCTGATTATTCTCCTCAACAGACACTTGAAAACTTTCTCTTAAAAGATGTGTCATTGTATTATTTGTTCTTTAGTGTTCTCATTTTTATTTTCCTGTCATCGAAACAAATGTGTGAAATAATTTTTTGGACTAAAACAATATTGCCATATACTTACATACCATAACCATGGCTGCAAAGTAGAAAAGAGAGAGATAAAATAAAAACTATAGATGAGGTACATTGTGAGAAAAGCATTTTATCTTCCAACTGAAAACTAATAATAATCAGATATGAATAAACCAAGTAAGTGTTGTTAGTAGGTGCCCTCAGGTCAGTACCAGCTCATAGTGACCCTCTATCCAAACAAATGAAACACTGCCCATCCTGCATCATGCTTACAAGACCTGTGATGTTTGAAGCCGCTGTTTCAGCCACTGTGTCAATCAATCCTGTTGAGGATCTTCTGCTTTTTTGCTTACCCTGTACTTTACTAAGCATTCTGTCCTTCTCCATAGATTGGTCCCTCTTATGTAACACGCCCAAAGTCCTTGAGACAAACCGTCACCATCCTCACTTCTAAAGCGGTCTTCTGGTTGTAGGTCTTCCAAGACAGATTTGTTTGTTCTTGTGGCAGTGCACTGTGTATTTAATATTCTTTGCCAACATAGTTCAAAGATATCAATGCTTCTTTGCTCTTCTTTGTTCAGTGTACAGCTTTAGCATACATATGAAGCAATTGAGAACACAATGATACGGATCAGGTGCACCTTAGTCTTAAAAGTCACATCTTTGCTTTGAACACTGTAAGGAGGTCTTCTGTAGCACGTTTGCCCAACTCAATGAGTCCTTTGATTTTTTGACTGATGTTGCCGTGAGCACTGATTAAGAATCCAAATTAAGTGAAATTCTCAACAACTTCAGTCTTTTTTATTTATCATGGTATTGCTTATTGGTCCAGATGTGAGGATTTTTGTTTTCTTTGTGTTGAGATGTAATCCATACTGAAGCAGTTATTCTTTGATCTTCATCAGTAAGTGCTTCAAATCCTCTTCGCCTTCTGAAGGCAAGGTTGTGTCACCTGCACAGTACAGGTTGTTAACAAGTCTTCCTCCAATCCTGGTGCCACATTCTTTTTTGTGTATTTCAGCTTCTCAGTTTATTTGCTTAGCATGTAGATTGAGTAGGTGTGGTGAACGGATATAACTCTGATACATGTTTCTCGATCTTAAACAACGCGGTATCCCCTTATTCTGTGGTAATGACTGCCTTTTGGTCTATTATAGGCTTTTTATGAACTCAATTAAGTGTTCTGGAATTCCCATTCTTTGTAATTTTTTATGAACTACACAATAAACCATGAGCAAAGGTTGTCCTAGTTTTCTCTGCTTTCAGGCAAGATCTATCTGATATCTTTGACTCTACTTTCTCTTCTGCACCCACCTTGAATTTCTGGAATTTCCCTGTGGATATATTCCTGAAGCCATTTTTGAGTTATCTTTAGCAAAATTTACCTTACCCAGTGCCTAGTGCCATCGAGTCAATGCAGACTCATAGCAACCATATAGATAGAGTAGAATTTACCTTGCATTTGATATTAATAATACTGTTAAGTAATTTCAATATTCTAGTGGCTCATTTTTCTTGGAATGGGCACATATATTTGTCTCTTCGTTTCCAGAATCTTGGCATGGAAAAGTGAGCACTGTCAGCACTACCTCTGTTTGTTGGAACGTCTCATTTGCTACTCTATGAATTCCTCATGGCTTGTTTTTCATCAGTGTCTTCAGTGAAACTTGGATTTCTTCCTTCAGTTCTTCATCATATGCTAACTCCTGAAATGGTTGAGTGCCAACCAGTTCTAGTCTAATAAGTAGCAAAATTTAAAAGAGGGTCTATATATTTATTCCATTATATCAGCGATTCTCAGACAGGAGCAAATGTACATACGTGGGGACATTTGGCAATGCCCGGATGTTTTTGTTTGTCATAACTTGAGTGAGGGGAGGACTACTGTCATCTAGGTAGTAGTAGAGGGTGTTAAACATCCTATAATATACAGGAGAGTCTGCCAATCCCAAAATATCATCATTGTTGAGGATGTGGAACACTCTTTATACACAGTGAAACTTGGCTAAGCTCTACTTAATGTAACTCATCAACTTTCTGTGTGATTTCTTCCTTTACTAAATTCAGATGAAGAAAATCTATATACATTTCTTCCATTGAAACAGCTTAGGCACTACTTATTTTGAATGCATATTACTGTACCTAAGAGTACACAAAGTACCAGGAACAGTTGTTCAGTGTTCGCCACTGTTAGCACTCGACCACAGACATCCCGTCTCGTGCAGTCGGATATGGCTAATAATGGTGGAGTGTTTTTGCTGTCTTCACTGTAGTCATTACTGTGATGTTATTTTAGGACTAAGTAGTGTTTGCCCATTGGACTGTAAAAGTGTGTCATGTCAATACAGGCTTTAGAACACACAATAGTCTGTACATGTATAGAAATATGCAGAAAAGAGGTTCATAAAATGCCTTTTAATAGTATTTGTAGGGCATGTGAAATAATTCCTTCTCAAAGTTAAATCACTTGGAAAAAAGGGAGCTTCTCTTTTCAAAGACCCTGTAAGTAATTATACTGCATTATACATCATTCACATGTCGATGCAAATTTAGTTGTTAAATGGAAGAAGTTCTGAATGACACAGTACCAAGCAAATGTCCAACATTAACCAAACCGTTTATTTATTTATTTACTCTCACCTGAGTTGCTCTTTGAAAATTGCATCGAGGGTAGGGGGTTAGTATTTATGTAGCTGGCACCTGCGTATTTGACATTTTATCCTAGAATTAAATTCTGAACAAAAAATATTTCATAGAAAAGACCTTCCAAGTGGCAGCAGCCTTTACAAAAGGCATCTCCAACTACAGCTAAGCTCCACTTCTCTATATATTTATTTTAACACCAACAGAATAAAATGGGAAATATTAAATGATTAATTACATTTAGCAGCAAGATACTTTGAATCACACTGAGGAGTGATTACATTTGGGATACTTAATATCTGTATTTTGTTAAGGATTTTTCATTTATATTTGTTTACTTAATATTAATTATTCTGATGACAGTGATTCTCACTGTGATCAATTTATAATAATTGCAGTTAGAAAGTAAAATTTATAGTTGTGTATAAGGAAATTGTCCAGAGTGTTCAAACTGGATGAAGTGACTTGATGATATAAGGAACAGAGTTATTAAAACAGTGGGTATACTATAGCCTGTCAGATACTTCTCAAAACAAATCATCTTGACAGTCTGGACAAGAATCCTACAAAATGGATTTTACATATGCATGTTATTCAGTCATTTTAAATTTGAGAAACAAATCCAGGAAGTTACTGGAATTTTTTAAAATGAAGTAGCAAATACTTTCAATTTCCATGAAATGCACATTTTATTTGACTGTAACATTAAAATAAATTTGTCAGGGCTAGATAGACAATAGATAAACCAAATCCATTTCTGTTAAGTTGATTATGATTCACAGTGACCCTGTAGGACACAGTGGAGCTGTCCCATAGAGTTTCCCAGTAACACTTGATAGATTTGAATTGTCATCCTCTTCATTGGCAGCCATGGCACTTAGCCACTGCCACTAGAGTTTCCAAATGATACATACATAGATAATTTTTTCAATCCTTTGTGCATTCATCTTCATCATTTTAAAGATAGTTAATTTCACTCTAGTAAAAGTAAATATTCCATTTGGCTTCATCAACAAATTTTAGATCAAAGTAACAACTGCTTCACTATATTCAGTTCTACAAGTGTTGGAATAGAGTAGAAACAAATTTGAATATCAGTTGATACGACTATAGTGAAATATTCATAATTATAAGAAATAATGACCAGTTTCTAAAATCTCTATAGCCTGCATAATTTTGTAAATTATTTGATGTTGTCAAACAAGAAGAGATCACTGATAAGGAACTAACTCAATGATTTTCAAATATTTTACATTCAACAAATCATAGTTTGTATGGCTCCAAATGGATCTTAAAAACAAACAAAAAAAACCCTAAAAGAGGTACAAAACAGTGAGAGCTGTGCCTGAGGATTCTAAAGAAAGTGTGTCTCATTTAATTGAGAATCATTAAGAAGTTAACTCTCCACCTGTGATTTCGTTTCCTCATCTCTAAAGTAGTGTTAATAACAGTGCCTTCCTTATAATGTGGTTACAAGGATTAGATAAGTTAATACACATAAATAGTTTAGAGTAGTGTCTGGCATATAGCAGCACTCTTTAAGAGTTTTCATTTAAAATATTGCAATTTTTCGGCTTTGGAAGAAGAGATGTGTGATCTTGGAACGCAGCTGTAACTCACTCATTGTATATTTGTATTCTGTACCAGAGTAAGTGACTACAGTGACTGAGGTTAACTTATCAACATATTTCACTAACTTAGTGAAAACACTAGCTTCTGCTAAGAAACATAGATCATTAAACTTAACGTTAAAGTCTTAGTGACGGTTTCCAGATCCAAGCCTTGAATAACCTTTAGGTTCCGTTTCCCAAAGTTTCCATATTTTAGGTTTAGTTCAAACCTGCAATAATTCATACAGGGCCAAGGGAACCTAGGGGAGAAAAACACAAATAGTCTCCAGTTTATGAAGTTCCATTCAAGGTATAAGGACATATATATGAACATTAGAGTTTTATGTGCTTGTTTTCTGTGCAATTTAATATATCAAACATGTTCATTAATGCCATTTTTGTATAGTGCCTACCTATATAGGAAACTAGCAAATTTGCCTGACTATAAAATCTCTTGAACAATATAGAATATCCCAATTTAACTGATATGCATAACATAAGCCCTAATAGATGAGATTTCATGGCAGCTGAAGTCATTTTAGGATTTGTGTTTAGAGTTACACTGCTTTACCTTTAGGTAGGAAACAGAACCCTGGTAGTCAGAGCTTAACAGACCTATCTTTAGCATAATGTAATAATCTGATTTTCTGGCAATCTCAGCCTTATGACATATCTTCCTTTACTCACTAGTCTTCAGACACATTGACCAACTTTCAGTTTCTCAAGTGAACTAATTTTCTTCTGCCCACAAGAATTGCAAACAAACACTGTTTCAACTGTCTAAAACATGCTTTCTCCTTTTCTCCTGCTCAGCTTGTCTCCATTAAGGTAAAATTTTAACACTTACGTCTCTCAACATTCAAAATAGATTTTATTCCCATTATTTTATTCTTTCCTGTACACATTTTGGTTATAGCATTAACTTAATTTTCTGTTTTGTTATTTCTTTAATATCTGTTTCTCAGAGTAGACCATAACCTCCTTGAGGACTAGACATTGCCCACCTTGTCCGTTTCTATACCCCAAATACCACTGGATGCATTCACCACTACAAAACGGACCTCTGCATCCCAGTCTTCTCTCCTGTGTTTGTTGTAATGCAGGTACTCATGTCTGTGATTCAGGCAGACTCAGCAACAGAGGCACAGCATGTGTAGTCATAGCAGCTTTATTGGTGCAATAGTGGCGGGTAGATAAAGCGTTCAGAGGTTCCAGCCACCTTGTGGCACAGTTACCTTGTATACAGGCTTAAAAAAAAAGTGGCCGGCAGCTGGACACATGAGCTTCAAGGTTATGAACATGTTGTGTAGCTATTGCTGAATCAGCTAAATTATTTTTGGCCAGAAGGTCTGCTCTCAGCCAGAAGGTCTGCTCCCAGCCGGAAAACCTTGGCTTCTGGGCAATCTTAGTCAGAAGGCCTAGGCAAAACAACCTTCTCTGCCCCCACAAAGTTGTTAACTAAGTTCAAACTGTCTAATGGGCATTTCCTATTAGGCTGTCCCAGATCAAATTCCTGATTTGTTCTCATTCCATATAGACTTCCTATTAGGTTCTGCAACTCTGATGAAGGGTACCTCTACTCACCTGCTTGTCAAGCCAGAAACCCGGATGTCATCCTTGATATCTCCTTCTTCCTCAGCCTGTGGTTCTAAACCACCACCAAGTCCCACCCTCTGCACATACCAGATGTATCTGAATATGTCCATATCTCTTTGCCTCCTCTGCACTGCTACATTTATCATACAGGGTCCTGAGAGGAAAATGAGACGTCCACAGAGTGAATAATCTAAAAAGGAGGCTTAATAGGTACATTATTTAAAAGTTGTTTTAAGGTTTATGGAAATCAACAGGAAACACATCAAGACACCAGGGCTAAGAGTACTAAGAAATTTTAACACTCTAGGCTGAAGGAAAAAGGGAGGAAGCATTTACCAGCATAGTTCAGTAGAGAAAACTGCTTGATATGCACTGTGCACTTGGATTAAATTAAAAAAAAAATACCAAACCTGTTGTTATCCAGCTGATTCCAACTCATAGTTGCCCTATACAGCAGAGTAGAACTGCCCTATTGGGTTTCCAAGGAACTTCTGTTTAATTCAAACAGCTGATCTTTTAGTTAGCAGCCCAATGCTTAACCACTGTGACACCAAGGTTTTCATGCCCTTTGACAAAATAAAAACAAACAAACAAAAACCAAAGCCACTGCCATCAACTTCATTCTGACTCATACTGATCCTATAGACAGAGTAGAACTGCCCCATAGACTTTCCAAGGAGCACCTGGCAGATGTGAATTGCCCACCTTCTGGTAGTAGGCTTAGCCTTTAATCACTATATCACCATGGTTTGCATACCCTTTGATAGAGGGACAGAAAAAGTTAAGGCAAGAAGGAATAGCACAAATTCATTTTCATCCCAGCCTCTTGTTTCATGCTGTTATCTCCTATTACCTAAATCAAACTGAACATCAGAAAGCAAACAAGTTCCTTGATGTCACTCAGCAGCAGCAGCACTTATAAGTCAACCAAGGACATAGTCAAAATGTTCTGTACATCATTCTTCTCCCAGCTGTGGTCATTACATCCCTGGACTACTGTAATAATGCACTATTTGTTTTGCTTGCTTTTTTTTCTCACTAATGTCTATCCTCAATCCATTCACTACACAGTAACCAGAATTCTCTCTTGACAATGAAATTTGTATCATGTTCTGTTGTTAAATATTTTGGTTATTTGAGATAACATGTGAAATCCTCAATAGGACCTGTATAGCCTTGAATGAATTTCCATACATCTCCAATTCAACTTCCATCCAGTGTGCACCTCACTGGTTATGCTTCAGCTTCACTGACTTCCTTTAGTTTGGTCCACCTCATTTTTTTCTACTTTTCTTATGTTACTTGGTCTTTCCTTCCAGTGTTGTCCTCTTTCTCCTTATTCTCTCATACATGTTTTTCCAGAATGACTCCCTTGCACCTTTAACATCTCAACTTAAAAATTTCCTTTCTCAGAGAAGTTTCTCCTAATTGGTGTAACTAATACCTAGGTGGTTAAGATACACACAGAAAGAGAGAGAGAGAGAGAGATGAAATTCAGCATTCTAATGTACAAGGTGCTCATGGCCTATGTCACATTTCAGTGCTAGTCGCCGACAGCTCCCAGCTCCCTGCAGTTATTCAGAAGCTAAAACTTCTTCTCTCTTAAGGATCTTTTCCCCTCTGGATTTTCAGAGTCATTTTCTTTCAGGCGGGTTTAAAGGGTTAAATGTGTGATAGAACTTCTGCTATTTCTGCCACATACACCATGATAAAGTTTTCTCTTTTCTCTTATTGCAACTGCTTTTTTCTTTGTTTGAAAAATAGGCTACAAGAGGGTAGAAAACCCATCTGTTTAGATAACTGCTTTCTATCCACTGCCTAGTGCTCTGCTTGTCATATAATTAAACCAAACCCATTGATGTCAACTCAGTTCCAACCGATAGTGATCCTATAGAACACAGTAGAACTGCTCGATAGGGTTTCTAGGGAGTGATTGGTGGCTTTGAATGGTTGAACTTTTGGTTAGCAATTGAGCACTTAACCACTGTGCCACAAGGGCTCCTGCCATACAATAGGAATGCAGCAAATATGTGTTGAACGGGTTAATGCAAACTCTGCAATTCTAGTTTAACAAATCAGAAAAACAAAACTTAAAGAGCTAAAGGAACTTGACCAGCCTCTCACAGGTATCTAGCAGCATAATAAAAATGTACAGCAAATGTATCTGAGAACAGAGCCTATGTTATTACCCTCTAAACATATTCCTCTGTAGTACAATCTCTGTGCAATGGGTAGAGTATCTAGGGTGACTATGAGAAAAAGCAAGCCAATAGCCCTGGCTCCCACAGACTGAAGGTAAACGTGCCATTTTGACTTTTTTTTCTCTGTCTTGGCCAGTGGGCAGAGCTGGGTCTTAACTAGTGGCTAGACTCAGACGCGCTGCCTAGGGGGATAGGCAGGTGAAATTCCCATATTTTGAGAGCCAGGCTTAGGACTCTGTTAACCTAGCCACTTTGGGCCTGGTGTCTTATCTCTGCCTCAGTGGTCTTTGTATGGAATTACGCAGTCAGTGTGCGGGATGCCATGTTGGTACCGAGATTTTAGCGGGACCTAATTCTTAGCCTGGGAGCCAGTGCCTGCAAACAGGACAGCGCTTCTCCGAAAGAAAAGCAGTAAATTACACAGTGTCACCTATGTTGTGGGCCCTGCAACAGAAGCAGAGGAATCACTACCTCTCGGCATCTTGACCCCCTCTATCTGCTGCCTGTGTGGTGGATGCCATCTTGGATACGGTGGCCACAGCTGGACCTAATTGTTAGCTTGGGAGCCAGAGCCTGCCCACAGGAGAACGCTTTTCTACCAGAGAAGCAGTACTCTACATAGTGTCGCCCAAGGCTAGGCCTTGTCAGCAGAAGCCAACAGGGCAGTAGCATTGCTGTATTCTGAACTAGTTTGTATCATCTGGGGTTGGATATAGTGGTGCTTACTTTGCCAGTTGAGAAGAGGGACCTCTGCACCTGAAAACCTGACTGACTTGGGAAATGGTCAGATACCTTTTGCTTTACATTTGAAGACAGCCTAGAGAAGCATCTGCAGTCCATCCTCATAGTATCCCTTCCAGCCTCTACTTACTCACATGGGACCCAAAAAGCAACAGACACTTGTGGCATACAAGAAATCACCCATGGCTTCAGAAGGCTCCTAAACAAAGCAACCAAGGGGTTTTCCAGATGAAGAAACTTTTATGAAAGCATCAGAAAGTGAATACAAAATGATTATATACAGAGCCCTTCTAGACCTTATACAAAATGCAGCAGAACAAAACGAAAAATTAAGCAAGCTGTTCGATCTGATGGAACACCAGTACTCTGAAATCCAACAGATCAAGAACAAAATCAAAGACATAGAAACTTCCATGCAAAGCCAAGAAAACAGAATGGAACAAATAGAAAAAAGAATTTCTGACTTGGAAGACAGAGCAACTGGCGCCAATGTCTATGAGAAGAAATCAGAAAAAAGAAACAAGAAAAATGAAGAAACATTAAGAAGCATGTGGGACTCTATTAAGAGGAACAACCTTCGATTAATTGGAGTCCCTGAACAGGGTGAGACATCTGAGAACACAGAGAGTATAATTGCTGAGCTGCTGACAGAAAATTTCCCAGAAATCATGAAGGAAGAGAATATAGACATCTCAGATGCACATTGTATGCCACCCAATACAGATCTCAAAAGAAAGACTCCAAGACATATTATAATCAAGCTTAACAAAATGAAACATAAGCAGCAACTCTTAAAGGCAGCAAGACTCAAATCAAAGCTAATATTCAGGAGGAAACCCTGTAGGCTCTCTTCAGATTTCTCAGCAGAAACCATGCTGGCACAGAGGCAGTGGCATGACACATTCAAAGCCTTGAAGGAGAAGAACTTCCAACCAAGAATTATATATCCTGCAAAACTATCTTTCAAATATGAAAATGAAATTAAGACATTTCCAGATAAACAGAAACTCAGAGACTTTGTAAAAACCAAACCAAAACTACAAGAAATACTGAAAGAAGTTCTTGGCGTGGGCTTAGAAGAATGAAACCACTAACTTTATATTTTAGAATGACACACTACTCAAAACTCAGCTCAGTTAGGGAAGGCTCCAAAGTCAATCACAGCTTTAATACGGAAAGAATCAATCTAGTGATCATCATGAAAACTATGGTGTCATCATAATAAAAAGAGGGATGTACTACAGTTGTTACAGTCCTTCCAGATGGAGAGGAAGATGACAAGACTGGTAGCAATTAAAATTGGGTTTATATATAGTTTATTAAGAGGGATCATAGGGGCAGCTGTGAAGCACAGCAAATATGTATCATACCATTTCAAGAAATGTAACATAGGAATCTCAATAACTGCAAAACGAGCTCTGAAAAAGATGAAAAATCAACTCACAAAAAAGAACATCAACATAAAAATAAACATATCACAATGGCAGCAGTGAACACATACCTATCAATAATTACATTGAATGTGAATGGACAGAAAAAGCAAGCCAAGCCAAGCCAAGTGCCATCAAGCAATGCAATATTAAGCGTATTTATAGTTTTCTCAGAAATGTCTCTCAGAGTCTGCCCCTAAACTTCATAACACAACCTTAATTCAGACACTGATCTTTACTTACCTGGACCATTGTAGCTTCACATACCTATAAACCAGCTGCCATCTATTCTGTCTTGAGGCTTTCTGCCTTAATTATACAGTGATAGCTTGTCTCAAAGGAACCACACTAGTTAAGACCTCTGGTGCTAACCAAAAGGTTGGACTTTCAAATCAACCTAGTGGTTCCATGGAAGAAAACATGGGGGTCTGTTCCTCTAAAGATTGTAGGCTAGGAGAACATACAGTCCTTTCTGTCCTGTCACATTGATGGGATCACTATCAGTCAGAATCAACTCAAGTGCACCCCAAAACAACTTGTCTCCAAAAATGGCCACCACTCATTCTTTTCCCCTCTGTATATACATGTCTTTCTGTGTTGAGAAATGAAGCTCAGTCCTCTGTCCAAGAAGTTTCAGAACTAAGTGCAACATGAAAACAGGGAGCCTCTTGTTCAAAATTTATTAAGCATTTCAAGACAATGACAGCAGAGCATTCAACCAAGCCTGGAGCCCTTCTTAGCGTGGGCCTGCGTGTGCTATAAGGATTTCCTGCCCATGTAGCTGACGTACTCCACCCCCTTGATTCTGGACTGCCTTGTGACTGCTGATGTGACTCCAAGCAAACATGATGAAAAGCCCTCAAGAAAACTGGCAATTTTTCCCTCTCTCTGCAAATGTTTGCTCTTGGGATCTTCCCTCTTAGAGCCCACTCTGTCAAGTATGAAGTCCAGCCTTCTCTGTTGTCGACAAAAGCCGTGTGAAGATCACAGATGACTCCAGCTCTGTGTTTGCAGAAGCCATCTTGGCTACCCAGGTCTTCTGATGATTGCTTTCCAAGCTTTTATTTGATTGCAAGTGCGTGAGAAAACCCAAACAAGGACTAGCCAGCTGTTCCAAGTCAACTCATAGAACCATGAACAATAAATTATCTTGTAATTCCCTAAGTTCTGGACTTACTTGCCATGCAGCAAAACATAACCTAAGCAGAATACTTTGCTTGTGCTTTATAGATCTACTTACACTTGACCTGCATATGATGCCATTTTTCTCATTTGCGCCTTAACATATCTAGTCCCTCTGATTTGACACAGTCTTCTCTTGACCACCTGATAAATGTATTTTAATTTCTGCAGACTATTTTCTGAACACCAAGTCTGAGTTGAGCTGGATAAGAATTTTCCTCCTCTGTAAGATGTCTTTATATTCCCAAATTCTTTGTTTTTAAATTGTACAGCTTTTATTACGGCGGTTAATTTTCTTAACTTTTTTTTCTTACTGCTGAGCCCTGCAGAAGAAACTATCATCTATGTTCATTTCTGAGTTCTCTATTATTGTGAATCAAACACAATAAGTGTTAAATAAATACTGGAGGAATAAATGAATAGAAGATGGATCTCTACTTGTAAAGCTTCCCAGGTGATTCTAAAACTCTAGATTTAAAAGAGGTGCTCATAAAATATGTTGCTTTGTTTAAGGCTGCCTGACCCTTTTTTTCCTCTTTTTTTCTTTTTCTTCCTTTAAGCTATCCAAGTTTAACCTTGATAAAGCCAACCAAGAATTTCTCCCTTTAGAAAGCTCAAACATAAATGACTCTATGGTGAACCTACTCATGTCCAATCTTGCTTTTGAGGAGAGGAAATATTTCCCAAGAAAGCACTTTAATGTCTTCTCATTATCAGATACCATGGAAGAACAAAATCTTTTCTACAATTTAAACATTTAATATTTTTGTATATTTAAGAACTACCATAGGAATGAGGTCATTTTTGTGGAATATTTTAAAGTTAAATTGCTTTTTCTTTAGCTCAGAGGCCCTTGAGGTTCTATTTACCTGGCTCTGATCTTTTTTCATTTCATTTCTGATAAATTTTCATTTAATATCTTTTTTCTATCTTATTTGAAATAAGACCAATATTTTCTTATCTATTTTTAGGTATTTATATGCTTTTGATACACATCTGTGTTCTAGTGCTGAAACAAGACAGTTTCTACAGTTCTCATTTTAACACAAGTTTTGCCAAAGAATGGCCATATTTCCAAATCCACTATTTTGCTAGGAAAATAAATGAATAAAGACTAGTAAGCTACTCAGTTAAATGCAATAAATAATATCGAGGTGATAAATAAGCTCCCACATCTCTAAATATTTTTCATGAAAATATTTCAAAGATTTTGTGTAATAATCAGGCAATGTGTATAGGTATGTGCATAAGTATATATGGAAAGATCTTGCATGTAATGATGGATAAGGACAAATGGTGGCTACATATTGTATATTTTATGCTACTTAAAAATAAAATTCCGGCAAAAGCACCAATTGTGTTAAAGGCAATTTGTTAGAGAAATTCTCTGCTATTCTGCATAGAGTTTTGAAAAGGGCCCTACTAGCTCTCGTGTCTAATCTTCAGTATTCTCATTAGCAGAATACTTTGTCTGTATGGATTATTTCACAGTGTTATGAAACATATGTGTAATCTTTATTGTCTAATTTACAGGTTGCAAATTCTAATACAAAGTATAAATCTTATGTATAAAGCCATAATGCCTGTCTCATTAGTAAATTTATAAAACCTGAATGAGTTATCTATCAGATTTCTCAAATAGGTAAACCCTATACTTAAATTAACAACACTAAAATTTCCCCAAAAAAAGAATAAATAAATAAATAAATAAATAAATAAATAAAAGAAAAACCTAGCATGATCTTAAATCCTGATTTTTAGTCCTTTGATTCCTTCCTCTCCTCAAATGCAATCTATATTGATACCTTCTTTTTCTGTCCACATGTCACCTAATGTTTGTAGGCTTCAGAGAGACAAGTAAGTGCCTTATGTCCCTTGCATTTTACATAAATTCCCAGGAAAGCTCTAGGCATCAATAAAAGCCAATAATTTCATAGGTAATTACTTCAGAAACTTATGTAATCCTACTGATTATTAAGAACACCATACAATTTACAATGCTGGAGGTAAAAAACTTAAAGAACATCTGTCACATTTCTTTAAAAATAAGTAAATTAAGAATTATTTACTTAGAGAATCTGTTCTTCCAGGCTTAGTGTTAGATAAGGTCTGTGATTGATACACTATAATTGCTAATGGGACTAATAACATCAATATATTCCAGTTTATTTGACAGCTATCCTATATCAGGAAGTAAAAACTGTGGAACTGGAAACTATGGGAAACTTCGGAACGGAAGGAAGAAAGGCCTTTCATCTTGCCTTGCTCACCAGTAAACCAAAACCAAACTAATTGCCAATGAGTTGATGCCAGTTCACAGCAGCCTCACATATGTTACAACAGAACTGTGCTCCCCAGGATTTGTTATTATTTTTTTAATTGATCATCAGGTCTTTCTCTTGAGTTTTCTCTGGGTGGACTCAAACCACCAAACTCTCATCTGACAGTTGAACATGAATTACCAGGGATTCCTGCTCATTGGCAACCACAGCCAAAACACATCCACTGATGTCAAGTAGATTCTGATTCATCGTGACCCTATAAGTCAGAGTAGAAATATCCAGTAGGATTTCAGAGAAGCAGCTGTGGAATTTGAACTGTCGACCTCTTGGTTAACAGCCATAGCTTTCAACCATTGCACCACCATAGTTAATGGTGGGTGAGAATGGCGGCAGCTTTCAGATAAAATACTGAAACTACAAAAGGTGAGATCTTTTATATTTTTTTTCATTTGTGTTATCATGGACTTAACTCACTGCTGTTGAGTCAGGTCTGACTCATAGTGACCCTAGAGGTCAAAGAAGAACTGCCCCATAGAGTTTCCACCGAGCACCTGGCGGATTTGAACTGCTGACCTTTTCGTTAGCAGACATAGCACTCAGCCCACTACACCACCAAGACTTAGTTATCATTTTAAATTAATATACAAGTATTAATTGAGTATTGCTAAATTAAGACAGTACTAAAATTGTATGGGCATAACATTTTTATTAATTTTAGATACATTGACTCTGCAGATACTTGAAGGATAATGACTGAGTAGTGAAAATTGATGTTCTCAAGACATATCCACCCACACAGCCTTTTATTGCAAAATCTGCATTACAGCCTTAGGTAATCTGCTATATCTGTGCATAAAATGAATCTACTAGTTCTGGTGGAAGATAAACCTTGAGGGAAAAAGTACTAAAATACAGCAGCTGTTAATACTTATTAATACATGCTTTTCTACAAGTCTTATAAGATGTTACAGTGTTAATGTACATTTCAATAAGATATTTAAAGACAATACTAAAACTGTCAAGCAGTCATGTTTAAGCTTGAGAGAAACTTACAACAGAATGCTGACAGTTTCATTTTATATGACAAGGAAACATTGTTTTATTATGAAGATGTTACTATATCTTAGACAGTTGAATACTTTCCATTGAAGGTTCTGAGGTAGTTCCATGAATACTTCATGGTATACATTGGGAGTATTACGTGGTGTTACATGCCAAGTGCCATCTAAAAATAAGGAAATACTTTGATGAATTGTGTTTCCTCTATTTCACTAGTTTTGGTCTAAAAAGCCCAGAGAATTCTGAAGCTTTAAATAAAAGGTGTTCATGTTCGAAAATTCTAAACCTAATGAAGGAACCGTGAAAGGGTAATTTCAAAGTATATGCTAAATAATGTTTAAATATTTGCTACTGATTTTCAGTCTAGGAAAGTCAGAAGTTATACAACACTATAGATTTTATTGCATACCATAAACCAAACCCATTGCCATCTATTTGATCCTATGTCATAGCAGCCCTAAAGAGCAGAGTAGAACTATCCCATGGAGATTCCAAGGAGCACCTGATGGATTTGAACTGCTGACACCTTTTTGTTACAAGCCACAGTATTTAATGACTGCACCACCAGGGTTTATAGATTTTACTACATAGGCCTGGTAAAATCACCATGTTACTGGTTACACAATGTTTCTAAAAGTGACCAAAGCTTTTCTAAGTCAGAAAAAACTAGCAATACTCACACAATCTAGGGTTCTATGAATTTAGGCAAAATTGATTAAAGATGATCTTTTAACATTGCTTGTTATTTTTTTACCTCATCATTTGCCTACTACGTTTCTTATTACAATGCTTCCCAAAGTATAGGGAGCTTATCACTGAGGATGCATAAGTTGAGTTCAGAAAGTGCATGGGAAATTTTATGATTTTAAAAATGGAATAGCTACACGTTTGCTTTAAACTGCATTTTATAAAAGAGAACCAAATGCATCAAACATATCTAGTATACTACTGTTTAGGAATAGGCAACTAAATGTTGTGAATTAAAGTCATGACTCCCCAAAAGATACATTAAATTCCTAGCCCTCTGACACCTTTGAACATGACCTTGTTTAGAAATAAAAGTTCTGAAGATGTTAGCAGTTAACATGAAGTCATAACGGAGTAAGATCGATCCTATCCAATCACAGTGGTATACTTATAAAAGAGAAGAAGACACAGAGACAAACACACAGAGGAAGAAGGGCCTTGTGATGGAAGCAGAGGTTGAGACTGCAAGCCAGGGCAGCCAGGAATTACTAGCAATCACCAGGAGCTGGAAGACAGTCATGAAATACATTCTGCTCCAAACTCCAGAAGGAATACACGTGGTTGGCACCCTGATTTTTAACTCCTATTCTCCAATACAGGTGGAATATATTATAAGCTAGCATAGTTTGTCATCTTGTGGTGGTTTGCGTGGGGGTGTCTGAGGTGGAACAATGGCAGCTTCTGGTGAGGTCAAATAGTCTACCAATTTGAAAGTGAAATATAGAAAACATGATGTCCAAGCTTAGGAAATGTGATGTCTACCCCAAAAGAATACTAAGAGTAAAGCCATCACTGTGTGATAAGTCATGGAGCCAAGATTGGACATCAGAAGATGAAATGAATTAATTCAGTCAAAGCAGGAACACAGCCAGGTGGATCTAGAGGAAACATGATTACCACAGTTATCCCTAGGAACAGTGGAGAGTCTGGGAGAAATTCTGGGGCTTTCCACAGTCCGTGGGATGGTGAGTCATCAGAAGCAGTCTCTCCTAGATGACTTTCATGTTACCATTTTGTAGAATCTACAGGTAATCATCTTCAGAGACCTCATACTTGAAATCAACAAAAGAGAGATTTGTAGGACTGATATCTCTAAATCCATTATATCTTACCAATGAAACTAAGTTCTAGAACTTTTTCTTCTGAATCTCCTGTTATAGAATTGCACTTATACATGAATTAAACCTTTTGTTTTCATATTTAAACATAGGGTAAGTAACTCACATTCATTATTTTTTTCTTAAATAATAATAATGGAGAGCAATTATGGAGTACTTCCCAAGTGCTGGCACTTCTGTAATATTTTACCATGTTAACTCATTTAATTCTATGTTATTTCCATTTTCCAGAAAAGGAAATTAAGGCTTAGTGACATTAGGTGACTCATCAAGACTCCTCAGCTAGTAAGTGGCAGAACTGGCATTCAGACCTGAGAGACCAGTTCCATAGTCAACGCCCTAAAACATAGTGCATTATGTCCCTTCATATATCTCAGACTCAAAGTTCGGGAAATCAAGACCCAGAGTCTTGACTACAATATTAATTTTTTATGTTTAAATTAATTTTAAAATGCTTCAAAGATGTTTGTTTTAGTGTCATAATATTAACTTCCAAAATGATCTAATATGTCGTATCGGGAAGGCTTGCATGTAACACTTTAGATTTTATTCATTTAAAAAAACTAACAATATCAAAAATAGGTCAAGCACCTTTGTTAATTAACTCCATGTCATTAAAAACATGACCTCTGCTTTAAAAAGGCCTGCATTCTAGTGTGTTACATTTATGTGGATAGTCCATAAACAGTCCCTAATTAGTCACATGTGTATTCAGATGTGAGCTCATGTGTTATAAACGAACACTGAAGTGTATAAGGAACTGTCAGTCAGATCAAAAGTCAATTGAAAATCATCTCGTTTGCAAAGCTGAGAGCCTGTCACAGTTAGTTAGTCATAAATGTTTAAAACAGCAACCAAACTTTTATTCTAATTGAGCATGAGTTGAAAGGCTATCCACTTTGATGTCTTTGCTTTTATCATTTGTATATAGCTAAAAAAAAAAAAAAAATTCCACTATTATGCTTTTTATTAAAAAAAAAAATCTCCCCTTGGACTGGTAACATTACTTGCTTCTTAAAATATACAGGTAGATAAATCTGTAATTGCAGGGCCTTCCCCTTTGTACAGTTTCCGATTATGCCTATAATCTTCCACGTGCAAATGTTCAAAAGTAAAATTCTTTCCCTATTTTGCTCTGTTTGATCTCTTTGCCTGTATATTCAGAAATGAGGAATACATCTTTGCGGTGATATTGGTGGCGGGGGGGGGGCTTCATCTACAATATAGTCATATTTCAACTGTTTTTGTAGACCTCAGCAGAGGCAAATCAAACCATAGATGTTTGTATTAGTATTACGCACTTTGGTGGTTAAATTTAATACTATTAATGTTCCAGTTTTAGAGATTTTCTTGTTAAGTTTAGAAGTCAAGTGACAGTCAAGGACCCTTGAACAACATATCTGGTAATATGTCAAAGATTTCCAAGTGTCAGCTAGCTGTGTACTTATTTTCACTTTATTAATTCAAAAGTTGCACACAAAGACTTCATTTAGGGTCGTTATTCTATAAGGAAAGTTAATTCTAGAAATAGTCTCTAGAGTCTCCAAAGCAGACAAATGTTGTGGTATGAATTTTATGTTTCACGATATAGATATATATATATACACACTACTTAAAAAAATTAATTATTGTTTAATGATATTTAAATAGAAAAAAAAATACATACTTACCAAAATAGCTACCATTTCTGGTTTTCTTTATTCTTGGCTTATATATAGATTTCTATCTAGTATCATTTTTCTTCTATCCAAAGGACTTAATTCAAAATTTCTTTTAAGGCAGGTCTGGGTGATAAATTTACTCAGCTTTTGTGTATCTGGAAACGTCTTCATTTGGTTTTCATTTTTGAAAAATATTTTTGACAGTTATATAATTCAAGGTTGACAATTTTTGTCTTTCAGTCCTTTAAATTGTCATCTTCTGTCTTCTTTCTTGTTTTGTTTCTAATGTCATGCTTATCTTTGTTCATCTGTACATGGTATGTCTTTTCCCCACTTTTGACTGTAAGACTTTCTTTTTATCACAGGTTTCAGCAACTTTATTAATATATGTCTTAGTATCTTTTCCTCATGTTTCCTGTGCTTTGGGTTCTTTGAGCATTTTGAAGTTGAAGTTTTATAAATTTCATTAACGTTGGGAAGTTCTTGACCATTATTTCTTCAAATATATTCTTTGTCTATCCTCTCATTCAATAAATCCCATTAGACCTATATTAGACAAGTTCTATTGTTTACAGGTAATAATACCTCCCTCTCCCCTCTTTATTCTAATTGTCTATTTTCTCCAAATGTTTCATTTTGGATAGCTTCTGTTACTTCAAGTACACTCTTTCTTCAGCAATTTTTAAGGTGTTTAATTTCATGTAGCTATTTCATCTCAGGCATTGTATTTTTCACTCCTGTAGTTTGAATCTGTATATTTTTATGTCTTCTATTTTGAACATGTGAGATAAACTTTTGATAAGTGATTTTGCTTAGTTGTTTTGTAAGAGCTGGTTTAATCTCATTTCTGTTAATTCTTAAATGTATGTCCATTCTGAGTTGGTATTGACTGATTAATTTCCTCTTTAAGGATTGTATTTTCTTGTTTCTTTACATGCCTGTTAATCTTTGATTAGATGTCAAGCATTGTAAATTTTATCTCATAAGATACTGGATATTTTTTAATTCTGTAAATCTTCTTGAGCTCTGTTCTGAGTTGCAGGTTACTTGTTCGGAAAAAAACTGATCCTTCCAGGACTTGTTTTACAATTTGTTAGTGGAATCTGACGGAGTGTCCATTCTGGGCTAATTATATGGGGTTGCTATGAGTTGAAATCAACTTGACAGAGCTGGGTTCGGTGGTGTTTTGTTTGCTTTTCGGCTTTGAAGAGAGACTTTCATAAGTACCTTATCCAATGCCCTGTGAGTTACAAGTTTTTTCAGTCTACCTTATGGCAACAGACACGATTCCTGGACCTTTATACACATCAGCAGTGTTGTCTGTAATCTCTAGATGGTTCTTTTCCCAGACTTGAGTAGTTTCCAGACTTGATCTGCTGAAAATTGGTGAAGGACCTTCTTCAGATTCCCAGGCTTCTCCTTCTATGCTGACTCCTCTTCTGGTATTCTGAACTCCAAACTTAAACTATGAACTTTGGATTTCTCTGGACGCTCAGCTCTGTCTCCTCCACTCTAGCAGTCCTCTAGGCTGTTTCTCAGTCTGCTTTCCCTGACTGGAGTCACAAATGGTTAATCCAGCAAATTTAGACCAAGATGCTTATTTCTTACCTCTGAGGGATCATTGCCCTTTATCACCTGTATTTAGTGTCTTGAAAATCATTGATTTATGTACTCTGTCTGATGCAGGTATGTGTGTGTGTTAATGTGTTTCAGACAGGAAGGCAAGTATATTCCCTGCTATTCCATCATTGCCAAAGTGGGGCAAAAAAGGAAGGAAGGAAGGAAGGAAGGAAGGAAGGAAGGAAGGAAGGAAGGAAGGAAGGAAGGAAGGAAGGAAGGAAGGAAGGGAGGGAGGGAGGGAGGGAGGGAGGGAGGGAGGGAGGGAGGGAGGGAGGGAGGGAGGGAGGGAGGGAGGGAGGGAGGAAGGAAGGAAGGAAGGAAGGAAGGAAGGAAGGAAGGAAGGAAGGAAGGAAGGAAGGAAGGAAGGAAGGAAGGGGCGGGTGGGCGGGCAGGCGGGCGGGGAGGGAGGGAGGGAGGGAGGGAGGGAGGGAGGGAGGGAGGGAGGGAGGGAGGGAGGGAGGGAGGGAGGGAGGATGGGAGGATGGGAGGATGGGAGCGAGGGAGGAGAAAGAAACAGAAAATGGAAAAGAGAGAGAAAGAAGTTTACTGAGAATATGCCTCAAGTAAAAGTCTGAATGCTTTACTTAAGTTAAATCATCTACTCTATACCATAACTCATGATGTAAATATTATCACTACCCTCTAGTGGCAGTTACGTTCCCTAACTGTTCTATACCATTACTACCTTTTCATTGATAACAGAAGCTCCACTTAGTTCCCAAGACATTATTCTTTCCCTGATGCATAAATCTGAGAACTAGCACCTACTCTGGATTAATTCTACACTTTCACTCATTTCCTGTATTCATTTTATGGCTTGTCTTTTGGGTTTTTAGTAAGAAGAGCAGGATTGTTTCTAAGACCATCTGTTTTGTCTGTTTTAAGATAAAATGAAATTCCTCAGGAGGAAATGTCAGGAGATAGAATGACTGTTAAAGTATGTCCCTCAAAAGCCAATTTAATTATAGTTTTTAAGATTGATGTGTGAAGGACTTATAAAAATTGCTTTACTGTTTTGGATACATGTTATTAGCTATTATTTTGCTTTCTTTTTCAGACTTTTTAAATATTTTAATAGAACAACTGCCATTAATTGTGGTTACCCACGGGAAAATTTAAAATATTTAAAAAGATAAGTAAGCCTTCAAGAGCTACTACTTAATATTTTAAACTTTAACTCCCAGTTTATCTCACACTTAGTTACTATAATGTAAAAACTATAAGAACTCTAGATGAAAAGAAAGCTGTATATTGAATCCCGACTCTCACACCCTGATAAACATAAGAGAATAAAAATGTTCTAGCAGAGATGATAAGAAGAGATTGGAAAACTACACCTGTTAATTGCTGTGATGGTTCAAGTTTTGTATCAACTTTGATTGGCCATGATTCTCAGTGGTTTGGCAGTTATAATGTATTTTGGCAGTTGTATGATGTTGTGATTATTTCCATGATGAAATCTGATGTAATGTGATCACCTTCGTGATGGAATCTGCTGTGAGTAGCCAATCAGTTGAAAGGAGTTTCCTTGGGCATATGGCCTGCACTGAATATAAGCAGACATTCTAGCAAGGCTCAGCCTTTCACTGACTCTGGATCCTGCATCTGGCTCCTGTTCATCTGACCTTTGATTCTTGGGACATATGCTAGCAGCTTACCTGTGTCCTTGCTTGCAGATTTGGGTATTTGTTTATCTTCAGAGTATGTGAGCAAGAGTCCTACTCTCTGGTCTGCTAATTTGGGCTTCGCCAGCCTGGATGGATACATAAGTCAGGAGAAGCTGGTATCTTGTCTCATGGCTTGGGCCATTCCGGCCTCTTCAGCTCATGAGTCATTTCCTTGATGTAAATTGGTCTTCATATATATTCTTTCACTTCACTGGTATTAATTTTCTATCAAGCTCAGCCTGACACAGTTGTTGAAGGTACTTTTCTGGCTTCCTTCTAGAAATGCGTCTGTGAATACAAACTCTAAGGATAGGTGCAAAGCATCTCAAGGGGAAGAAATTACTGTGAATAAGTCAAAGGTAATTTTTCATGAAAATTAGGCTTGCAGACAAAGACTCAACCAAAACCACGTGATCAGAAGGTTAACTAATGAGATTGACACGTTGTCCAGCAAAAATACAGTGTGGGTTTCCACACGAAAATATTTGCTGAAAAATTGAATTGTACAAACACTTAGATTGTATTTAAAGTAAATAATGCATATAGAAAAATTGATACATAATTACTGGGGAGAAAAAAAGTAACTGCAATTAAGACGGATCCAAAATGAAACTATGTATTTTTAAATTAGGCGGTAGACAGGGAAGGCATGTTCCTTTGCATTTGGCTTAATATGAAAAAGAAAATAATTATTAGAAGAGAGAGAGAGACAAAGAAGATAAGGAAAAAATAAAGTTAGTGTGAATTGTTGTTATGAGGCTGTGGTATTTATAAATTACAACCCTTACCCCATTTCATCCATAACAGTGGTGACCATGTGGCTATTGTGACCATGTTGACCACGGAAGTTGGTATAAGACGTAGGTAGTGTGAGGATGATCATATTATCTCACTGCCTTTCAACCTCCAGGGGGGTTTGCATTACCCAAATGAAGCAAATCATTGCTAGAATTATTAATTTTAGTAAAAAAATAAGAATGAAATTATCATCATTTAATATTTGATTGTGCTTTAAGTGAAAGTTTACAATCCAAGCCAATTTGTCATACAAATACTTGCACACGCATTGCCATGTAGCACCAGCTGTTCTCTACAACCTGGGACAGCACACTTCTCCTTGCTACCTTGTATTTTCTGCATCCATCCAACCAGCTCTTGCCTTCTTCCTCCCTCTCATCTCGCCTCTTGACTGGAACTGGACATCCAGTCTTATGTATCTACTTAAGCCAAAAAGCACACTCTCAGCCAGTATCATTTTAAGTCTTATAATCCAGTCCAATCTTTGTCTGAACAGTTGGCTTCTGGAACTGCTTCATCTCTGGGCTAACAGAAAGTTCGTAGGCCATGTCTTCCAGTAAAGCTCCAGTCTGCCAGATCATCATGTCTGGTCTTTTTAATGGAGTTTGAGTTCTGCACATCTATTTTTCTCCCAGTATGTCAAGGTGTCTATGTTGGATAAGAAGATTATTTCTGCATCTCTCATATGCAAAGTGGAAAGCTGTCTCTTGAGCTACTAGTATGTTTTTTTTTCTCCAAAAGTTGGTGAAAGCCAATTTTACTGTATGAAAGGTAAAATCAAAGTAAATAACAAAACTGAAAAAAGGAGAAAACAAGAAAGAAAATGAGAGATAAGTAGTTTTAGTGCTGTTGAGCTTCTTGCTCCTGTCCCTGATGCTCTTGGCCCTTGTTCTCTCAGCTTCTCCTTTAATTCAGTAAGCTGACTCAATATCCCTACAATTAACATCTTCGTTAAACTGATGTGAGATACATTTCCATTACTTACAAAGGAAAGAATTCTGGGTCAAGAGAAAACATCAACTGACTTGGCACTCTGTGACGTGGGAGTATAATATTTTTTCTCTCTATCATTTTTTCCTCTGTTACTAGTAGTTAGAGTTTAATACTAAACTGGGTACAGAATTAGAGAATGGACCAAGTCAATTCTATTGCCTCAATATTAGTCTTGTGAACAACTTGAGTTCAACTGAAATCTAAATATTCAATGAAATGTATAGAATTTAAAGAATTGGGACAGATAATACCTTAAAAAATTCTAAAGAAGATGAGTAATTAGAATCAGGGCACTTTTTTTTGGAAATAATGAATCTTCATTTTCACAATCCTCAAGTACACAGCCTGTTCCAAGGCCTGGTATAAGCCCTATGGATCTGTTTACATGATCACAGGATTTAATTTTTTTTTCAAAATTAAAAAGCTTCCACTGTACTCAGATAAGGTTGTTTGTTTTTACCACTCTTTTCCTTCATACTTCTCTAATGTGGGCTGATGTCTAAATAGCTGTAAAAAACAAATTGCCATCCCATCAATTCCAACTCATAGTGACCCAGTAAGACCCTCTGAACTGCCCTACTGAGTTTTCAAGGAGCACATGGTAGACTCAGACTGCCTGACAGCTGTAGCACCTAGCTACCACACCACGAGGGCTTCCTGGGACTGTGGGTATGTTTGTAGTCTAAGGAGAAATAATGCTGAGGTTACACTGAGTTAGAGCTCTGTAGGTGTATTGAGGTGACTGACAGTCATTATTGTATACAGATGGAAACACTGACAGTTTACTGGTTAAGAGCTACGTCTACTAACCAGAAGTTCAGCAGTTCAAATCTACCAGGTACTTCTTGGAAATTCTATGTGGGCATTTCCACTCTGTGCTATAACAACATTATGAGTCGGAATCAACTTGTAGGCAATGTTTGTTTGTTTTAACTAGTCTGGTATAGGAATGTCTTCCAGGAATACTACCTATAAAATACCTACCTTATCATTTCACTCAGTATTGTGACATAGAGTAAAAGGACCACAGACTGTATTAGAACTTGAACGTGCCCTATGACACTCAGTGCCTAAGCTATTTGACTGGTGGATGAGTGTAAAATGAGTCTGAAATGTGTAGAGACATTTCTGTGGAAAACCAAAGACAGTAAATTTTGCATAACAGTACTAAAATAAAAGCCCAAATAAAAATTTAAAGATACTATTGTGTTAAAAACCAAGTATTATTCAGCCATTCTTGAAGAAAGACTAAATCACCTTTATTTACATAGAAACTGCTACAAAATATTACAAAATTCATTGTTATATGAAGAATTGATTCAGGCTAAAAGTGTAAAGAGAACATTATTATTATAGAGTCAGTCAAACAGTCAATTAATAAAATGACTTTTTTAATGAATTTTTTGGGTTCAGTCAATTTGACAGTTTTTATTTTTCAATTTGTAATTTATTTGGAATTCTTTGCTGATTCTAAGTCAATTTTGACTTTCATATCTGAATATTCACTTGTGGGTTTGTTCTCACTTTTAGGATTTTTTCACAAATTCATAATTTGGTAGAAATTATCTCATTCTAAATAAATATTTTCATAATCAATTTTGATTTCAAGTTAGTAGTTAATATTCCCCTAAATTGTACATGCTTCAGGCTTCCCAAAACCTGGATTCTTTTCAGACTTTACCAAGTAGTGTCAGGACCTAAAACTGAGGCTAGTTTTTAGGTGTATGCGGAAGCTTGGTATCAAGACCCTTAGGGAAGAGACCA